>CM021247.1:13338557-14538557 GCA_010577795.1 Isatis tinctoria | reverse complement strand
ACAAAATCTTTCAATATTCGTAGACTTATAATTCTTTTTATGTACAGACTCGAATAATGCATCTGTTTTTTTATGCTTGCTTTCAAAGATAAGAAAAAAACTTATTTGTTTTGGTGACTCTTTTAATAGTATGTATGGATTTTTTCAATACTTAAACTTGCTATGTTATGTTTTCTATGGTCTTTCGTATGGATTTGTTAAATTTATATGTTCTTTTCGGTTTTGAATTTGAATTGAGTTTAAATATTTTATTTATTTCCGACACAAATAATTAAATACAAATAAATAATTTTCGAGCAATTTAGATATTTGATAAATATTTTGGAGTTTGGATGGAACCGAAAATAATCGAACCCGAAAATAACCGAACCGAACCCGATCCGAAAATGTAAAACATCTGATAAAAATTCGAAAATTCTAGCGTAGACTTAATAAAATTAGTCAAAGCGGGGTATTTTCCAAAATTTTGAATTTTCAATAATAATAATGAAAATGGATCTTATACCTCTAAACCCGAACATCCGAAAATCCGAAACACCCGAACCGAACCCGAACGGATAGTAAAATTTCGGAACATCAAAAACAAAATTCATATTTAAATATCCTTTTTTTGTTGGAACACAGCATATTTAAATATCCTAATTTTAAAATCTAGAAGTTAGTACTAAAAAAATATACTAAAATATGTTAACTTTTTTTTGCATATATAACATATGGTTGTTAATATAGAATATATATATATATATATATAATATATATATATATAATATATATATATATATATATATATATAAGAACTAATGTTAGTCTTTTTTTAATAAAAAATCTGATATAGATCTGGATATCATTATGTATGGGAGATATCCAATTCAAATCCAAATATCACGAAATACCAGAATATGTGGATCCATTTTACTTTTACTTCTGACTCAAGGCTTTGAGATATATATTTGCTTGAAAAATGAGGTTTTCATTATATTTCTATAACATATCTATTAGAAGATACTATCATATATTTACATTATTGATAATTAGGTTATTTCCAATGTTTTTAAAACCGGACCAGTGACCGAACCCGGACAGCTCTTGGGTCGTGGATTAATGTGGTTTGATCAGGTTCGACCAGGTTTAATATTTGTTTACATAGTAATATATTGATCCTATATTTATAACTTTGATATTCAAATATAAGCATGAAAATAGAAAAATGATAGAGAAATGAAGTCTAATCGTCAAATATCCTTAGAAAAGTAAAACCATATATTTTATATAAATATAAAAGGAATAAAAATAATGACAAAATTTTGTAAAATCCCAAACTTCCATTAGTGATACAAATTTTTGATGTGTTTTAGTTAAACCCGGGTTAACCGGTTCTTTGGGTTCAATAAAAACCGGATTTTTTCGGTTTAATATGGTTTTTACCTGGTCTAATAACCACTTGGGTTTATCATCAACCTAACCCGGGTTACCATCCGGTTCGCGGTTTAACCTGGTCGGACCGCCGGTCCGGTCGGAGTTTAAAAACATGGGTTATTTCTTTATTTCTAAGGTTTGTATATTTTAGGTTTAGTTTTCATATAGTGTAATGTAAAGAACTATTGTACACTTTGAGAGAAAATAACATATTCTTCTCCAATTCTTTTATGTAATCAGAGTTATAAGGACTTGGAGTCATATTGTTGGCTGATTCGTGACGAGACAAATTCAAATAGTGTTTGTGACAGAAAATAATGAAATTGTTGAAATTATGAGATAAGAAGAAAGATGGAGCTGCGAAAGATGCTCTTGATGTTGACAGAGATGGGACTGAAGAAAGTGTTTCTCTAAGAAAACACATAAGTACATAACCCACAACAACAAGGGTGCGAGATTTATGAATTAAGGTATTATGTGTTCATATTTTTTTAAGTATGGTTATGATGTTAGATCGGGCTATATGAGGTTCATGGATATCCAGATTGGTGGCTGAAAATGTATAGAAAATTCTAGTATTAAAGGAGATAAATCATAGATCGGAGGTTATTAAAGATTGTGAACGTGACCCATCTGAAAACATATTGAGGTAGTACCTGTGAAAAGTGTCACACACAGAAATCTCACATTTTAACTACCGTTGACGACGGAGCTGAAGAAAGTTCAATGAAAAAGCTAGTGCTCATGCTAGAAACACGATCATAATATGCAAATCATAAGTATGAATTATGCATATATGTGGATAATTGATAGTGGTGTGTCCACTACAAGAAAATGTGCGCATAGCGAGGAAACTTAACGAGGAATTTCCTCGTTATGTTACGTGGATTTTACGAGGATTTAACGTGGATAAGAATATTCCACGTAATTTCGTCGTAAAGTAACGTGGAAATCGTTTTCTCGTAAAATTGTAGTTAATTAACGTGCATTTTACGAAGAAACCATTTTTCCTCGTAATTCCCCGTAAAGTTAACTTCAAAATTACGAGGAAATAATTTACCGAGTTCTTTACGGCTACCGAGTATTTTTCCTCGTAAATCACTCGTAAAGTTTGCTTCGAAATTACGAGAAAAAGTGTTACCGAGTTCTTTACGAGTACTTTCAGTTTTGTTGGTGAAAAACGTGTTTTTGGTAGTTACACCTAATTATATTTCCTCGTAAAATTCTAGCAAAATTTTTCTATATATATGGCATTGTATTTCAAATGTAACACACCAAAACAAAAAATCAAAAACGTGAAAAAAAATGTCTAGTGGTAAGAGTATTTTCGTGTTAAGGAGTTGGATGTATAGCCATAGAGATGCTACTACGGGGAGAGTGACGAAAGAATTTCTGGTCTGGCTAAAGACGTTTATCCATCAAGCAGATTCCACACCGCTCACGCAAGAAAGCGGTAAGATATTTTGTCCTTGTCGAAAATGTAATAATACAAAATTAGGCACTCGAGAAAATGTATGGAAGCATTTACTAAATAGAGGTTTCACGCCAAATTACTATATATGGTTTCAACATGGAGAAATTTATGGGAATGAAGCTGGTAGTAGTAGTAATAGCAATTTTCGAGATGAACCGGTCGTAGATCATGATTTGCATATTGAAAATAGTTACCATCATGACCATGATAGGGTTCATGATATGGTAACTGATGCATTACTAGCTGCTGAAGTTGAATAACCTAACGTAGATGCTAAGAAGTTTTATGAAATGCTAGCTGTTGTGAATCAACCATTATACAATGGTTGTAGAGAAGGTCTCTCTAAATTGTCGGTAGCAGCTATGATGATGAATGTTAAAACCAATTTCAATCTAGCTGAAAATTGCATGGGTGAATGGGCATAGTTGATTAATGAGATTTTGCCAGAAGACAATGTGGCAGCTGAATGTTATTATGAGATTCAGAAATTGGTTTATAGTCTTGGGCTGGCTCCAGAGATGATAGATGTTTGCATTGACAATTGCTTGACCTACTGGAGAGATGATGAGAAGTTAGAAGAATGTCGATTCTGCAAGAAGCCACGATTCAAATCGCAAGGACGGGCCGTAATAGGGTATGACGTCATACCACATGACATGTGCGTAAACACTACATTGTGTCTCACCATGTTTGGTTGGACTGCTGAATGGGAATATTGTGATTGCGGATCAATTAAGAAGGGAGTGTGATTAAATTTTGACTTTGAAAAGGAATTCTTTTGTCGAAGAACGGAGATGAAATCTCATATCTGTCATATAGACGATCAATGAGATGGGTTGCATTGTGTTATTTTTTAAGACATGTTTGTCTTGCGCATGATTGTGGTTTGCAGATCTCTCGATTGGAGTGTGTGAAAGAAGAGAAGGATTGTATTTCCTCCAATGCATTTAAAAGATTAAGAATGTAAATTTTTATAAGCTAGAGTCATTAGAAATTTGGCATAAGAGGATGGACCATGCCTCTGAATTCTGAAATAGTAATTAAGAAGATTACCAATGGTTGATCGTGAGAGTATTGGTATAGATGAGTTACTTTCAATTAAAAATTTCCACTCCCACTCTCTTTGTATCTTGGTGATCTTAAAACACTTCTTGATAGATATGATTCATGATCCTAAAAGGAGACTACTCACCCGAATCCCTTATACACTTCCCAAATTACCACTCTCAGTCCATCGATACCTACTTAGGCATGAGAAAGTTGTTGAAGAGACACATTCATCCTTCCTAAAAATCTTTAGCCCTATTGCTACGTGTATATCAGGAAAGTAGGACATCTTCCTAGGGAGACTCTGTTAGGAACTCTACAAATAGATTGCTCATCATTTTCGTAACAGACACCTATCATACATATCGGTTGTTCCATTCAAGACGTACCCATTCGGACACGAATAAACTCTATAAACAAGATACTTTTATACTATTTTATCCTAAACACCAACAATCTTTTAACCATGGTTAGCCTTGGCTCAGCTTTCTATTAACCCTAGTTAATTAAATCTGATCAAGACATATCAACATGCAGTTTCTTTTATGCTCTCGTGTTTCTTTAAATAATTAACTTATCATTTGCATCGTGGGTCCAAATTAATCCATATTGTAATTAAATTATTTCTCCATGCAGAGCATGGCGATTCTTTTTAGCAATTTTCTTTTCTATATTTCTTTTTTTTTTTTGGTAAAATTTTCTATATTTCTTTTGTTTCCATTGAGAGTTGATATCAGATCAATATAGCCTGAGGGGGACGTTAGTACTCACGTTTATCAAATCAAAATTTTTTTTTTTTAAGTTTGATTGTTTGTAACAGAACGTGCAGGAGGATAACGTCAAGCAGGGGCGCAAGGTGTGATACTACGGTACCCATGCTCCTAATTTTGTTCGTTTTTTCTTAAGTAACTTAAGTTAATTTGATTAAATATTTTTAATTTCGTGAAGAAAAAATGAAAAAGTGCATTTAATTCTTCTTCTTTTTTTCTGTTATTTTAAATACACTTTCCCCCTAGTACCCTCAGATACCACACTTTCATGTTTTTGTGACAAAAATACCACACCAATGTGAAAATGACTAAAATAACATTTATTTAATGATTTAAAGATAATTAAATTGATAAATTTGGGTTCAAAAGTCATTAGTTAGGGTTTAGATTTTGGGTTTTAGGGTTTAAGTTTAAGAGATTGGGAAGAAACGTATGAAAATAAATGTATAATAGTCTTTTTCTCTTAAAAAAATGTCATTTTTGTCATTTTCACCTTGGTGTGGTATTTTTGTCACAAAAACATAAAAGTGTGGTATTTTTGAGAATCACATGTTAAAAATAGATCACCAATCAGATTTCTATATTGTCACCAATCAAAATTTAAATTTTATTTAAGTTAAGTGGCTCTTGGTTAGCTCTTCCTATGACCTTCCAAAAGTTGTGCTTCGTAAGACCTCTAGTTCAACTCCAGTTGAGAGAAAGCAAAGCTTAGATTCCAATGGAAGATGTGCATGAGTTTTTGGTCAGAATTCTTCGAAAATTAACTTAACTACAAAATATACATATATGTTTGTGTTTTTCTAGAAAATAAAAATCTAAGATAGATAAATTTTACTATCCAATATAATTAAAATAGTTAAATAAAACTCGCGACAAAACTAATAATTAAATTGCTTGTAAATCGCACTCATTGATTATAGAATTTTATATTTGTTACTATAATATTGATATCAAAAATAAATGTTTGGTTGTTACCTAATATTTATGTCTAGAAATATTTTAGTAAAATAAATGATCACTAAATACGACAACAAGGTTGAGTAGGCAGACCAAGCTAGTGTATATATAAAGAGACATAGATGTATACAAGTCATACAAAAACGAAGACATCTTCAGTCTCAATATGTCTGCAATGTATTTTTCTTCTTCGACTTCTCTTATTGTGATCATGTTCACATCTCTCCTCTTCACCTCCATTTCCTCACTCCAAACTCACAAGGTAACTTACTCTTACTTTAAACTAAACATTTTACTACTTCTTTTATATTTTTTGAATCGGACATCTTGGTGATAAAAGCTGTATTGGAACTTTTGTAGCATTATGTAGTGTACATGGGCAGCACCATTGAAGATGATGTGCATACCGGAGAAACTACTTATCTTCAAATGTTGGACACTCTTCTTCCGAGGTTGCATATATGTCTCTTCCTTATCATATACTTCAACTTTGAGTATATATAGAAGTTTTGGGGACAGTTGCTTATATATATATATATAGTAGTTATGTTGCTTAGTGGTCCTTCTTCTATATATGGTTAAAAGATGAAGGGTTTGAATTCTAACACCATTATGTTTTCATTTTTTTAGTTAGTATTTACTAAGTGAAATACCAAAGAATTAATGAGAGAAGAAGATCTTGAAAAAAATATTGACCAAAAGTCTAAAACCAAAAGAAAAAGAAAAAAGTGATATTATCAATAATTTATGTTGATGTGTAGATTGTGTTGACTATCGACTGAAATGGAATGATGATTGTGTAGGGAAGAGAGTGAGAGAAGAAAAGGAGTACATCATTACAAGCATGCCTTCAGAGGTTTCTCCGCTATGCTCACCGAAGAAGAAGCCGCAGCCTTTGCTGGTACTCATCAATTACTATTTAAACCTAAAAAACGTGTGTTCAATTAGTTATGATTGTTGTTGAAATATAGACCTTATCACAGTGGTGTAATTAAGAACAAATTTACGACTTATAAAGCCGTAAAAATAAAAGCTTATATTAACAAAATGAAGAATTTTAGTTTTTATGAAATGGTATATGAACCACTGAAAAGTATATTTGTTGGAGCCAATTATTTGGTTTTAAGTAGCTTGAATAATTGGCTCGGGACCAATTGATGGTATAAGTCAAAGAAAAGTATCAAATAAAAAATATTATTTGGCGTTAAATTGATGTTTTATCTCTTGTTTGAAAGATGCCGGGAATAAAGAGTAAAGAAAAAGAGTTTATTGCACCACAGTTTTGTTCAACCACAGAAAATAAAAGTCTAAGAAGAATAGTTTGTTCATGCTATTAATTAATTTTATTGTTCATTATCCCCATCTTTTTTCAATATGCTGCTTATGCATTGTTATATATATTCGCATAAGTATACTGGCCTACGCCTTATTACTTTTCGATTTATCAGTGACTTTAAACGTAAAGCAAGTTATAATGATAGATTAGGTTAAAGGGTGATCATAAATTATTATAATAAAACTGGTGAGATGTGTATGTGTAATTGCAGGACACGATGAGGTAGTGTCGGTGTTCGAGGATCCGATGCTTCAACTTCACACAACTCGGTCGTGGGATTTTCTGGACTCACTTTCTGGAGTTTCTTCTTCAAGTCCTATATATAACAATGTGCATGGATCATCTGATATCATAATTGGCGTTGTGGATACCGGTGAGAATACTATGTGAAAAAAGACGTATACACTCCTAAAATAAAGAAGGCTCTCTAATTATATATTAAACTCAATATACATATTACTAGATATAATTGTCTAAAACGATGACAAAATAAAGTCTCAAACTCTTTGGCGTTGTATGCAATTTGGGTAAAACAGTTTATAATAAAATAAAAATAAAAATAAAAATAAAATCTTGAATACAAGTTTTCATAATAAGATTCTGGAATTTTGTTTTAAAAATGGAAGGTCATGTGAAAGTACAACATTTATATTTATATATAGAAAGCTCATATTATATACTAATTCAACAGTATTGCAAGGTTTTTTACTAAGAATTTTGATTTGTGTTGATTGCAGATCAAGAAGAAAATGATTAACTATAAGAAGAAGAAAAAATATACTCAGCATAAAAATATTACTATTTAGATCCCTATTTAAAATCTTTTCACCTAAATGTTTAAGTCTTAGAGGAATTATTAACTAGTACTCCCTCCGTTTCAATTTAGTTGTCGTTTTATAGAATTTGTTTTGTTTCAAATTAGTTGAGTGTTCGATTTTCAATGCAAAATATATATTTGCTTTTTGTTTTTTAAATATGTATTCTGCAGTTTATTTTATTTCTTGTTTAATTGTTTTCAAGTAGATAATTAATTACGTTTTTGTATTGAAAAACTAACAAATTTAATATTTTCTTAGTATGTGTTCACAATTTTAAAACGACAAGTAATATAAAATGGATGGAGTAGATTAAAGCTGAATGGAAGGAAATGATGGGAATAAAGATGATAGAGAGAAATAATTCTTTTCCTCTTTCTTAAATATGTGGAAGACTTTCTACTAAATTGCTTAACAAAATCAGTTTTTTTTTTCCTTATGGATGTAGTTTCTTTTTCATGTGTTTTTAACCTTAAATGGTGATATTTTCAGCTTTTTTTGTCACCGATGCTTATGGGAAATCTAGATATATCTGAAAGAGACTTTTAATTTATGAAACGATCCTAATAGTGGGATATGGCTAAAATCCATCAATTAATTATATAGGGATATGGCCAGAGTCTCCAAGTTTCAACGATAAAGGGTTTGGAGAAATACCTTCAAAGTGGAAAGGTACATGCATGGAAGGTCCTGACTTCAACAAATCCAACTGTAACAGGTCTCTTCGCGATTATTTTTATACTTTTTTCTTATAATCTCAGATACTTCTTTATGTCATTTCTGTTAGATAGATTTTATTAAAGAGTAACATGAATTTATGTATTTTTAATTTATTTGAAAATCTTTAACACATTGGGCATACAAGAAAAGAAATATTACAATAGAGAGTGATATTTCCTTATGGTCTAACTTAAAGATAGTATGTGGACGACGCAGAAAGCTGATCGGAGCAAGATATTACACATCAGCCGGAGCCAAGTCAGCAAGAGATGCCAACGGTCATGGAACCCACACGGCCTCCACGGCGGCCGGAGCAAACGTTGAGGGAGCCAGTTACCTTGGGCTTGCTCGTGGGACGGCAAAGGGAGGCCAGCCAGGCTGTAGGATTGCCGTGTACAAGGTCTGCAACGAGGATGGTTGTCCCGGCTCCGCTCTTTTGAAAGCCATCGACGATGCCGTTAACGACGGAGTTGACTTTATCTCCATCTCCATTGGCGTGAATGCTGCAATCAAACAAGAGTATTTGTCCGACCCGATCGCCATTGGGGCCTTCCATGCAGAGCTCAAGGGCATTATGGTCATTGCCTCTGCGGGAAACGATGGCCCCGACAGTTTCACCGTTACCAATGCCGCACCGTGGATATTCACGGTGGCTGCTTCTAACATGGACAGAGATTTTCAGTCCTCCATCATCCTGGGCAGCGGCAAGGTTTTACGAGTAAGCATGCGCAAAAACTCTACAACATACATAGTCATAGCTTCTAAAGTAAACATGTTACATACATGATATGAATACAACAAGTTGCAAACTTAACGTTTCAGTATAAAATTAACATTTCAACGTAGTAATAGCTTTGCTCCATTTTATTTGGGGTCAGTTGAGTTACTGAGTTGACTCAAATTGACTTAGCCAGTTTTACCTGAAATAAATCTATTTTCAAACAATTTATTTATATTAGTTTAATGGCATGGATCGTAAATGGATTCTTTTTTCGAATATTTTTATAAATGTAGTTGAGAAATATTGTAAAAATATAAGCTTCCTAACATATCTCATAGACATGATGCATCTTCCAATTTTTACCATTCTATTAATTGTTGGTGCAATATATCCAATTCGATTCATGACCATGGCTTTTCATGCAGAGATGAATTGCTTGTAGTAGTAATTAATCATCAATAAAATGAGTTTAATATTGCCTGGGTTTTTGCAGGGAGCAGGGATACATTTTCCCAATACCACAAGACTCGACACATACCCTCTTGTGTATGCACGAAATGTGGCTGCTGCATCTACTTCTTTTGAAGATGCAAGGTTTTACATGATCTAATTCTCTGCTTCAGTCATGTTACAAAGAGGGTTTAGAAACTGTAGATTTATATATGTGACTGTATTGTACAAATGTAGGACCTGTTCTCCCGGATCGTTGGACCCCAAGAAAGTGGCAGGAAAGGTCGTTGTTTGTGTGATGTCAAGCAGTGCAGGTATACCAAAGCGTATTATAAAGTTGGTAGTGGAGGACGCTGGTGCCAGAGGTTTGATTTTGGTAAACGAGAAGGAGAAGATTCTACCTTCCAATTCTGGTGACTTCCCTTTCTCAGAAGTTGATATGAGTGTTGGCTACAAGATTCTCAAGTACATGCTTCATACCAAGAACCCAACAGTTACAATTTCCAAAACCGTTGAGGTCAAACGGAAGAAACCAGCACCTGTTGTTGCAATCTTCTCGTCTAGAGGTCCTGTCTCTCTCACAGAGAACATTCTCAAGGTTTACTTTTTGATGCCAATTTTTTTTTTTTATTTCTATAATGAAAATAAGTAACAACTAGCCATGGGATTATCTCACCCACAACGTTTCCATTGTCGTCATAGACAAGGCCGGTTCAAAAAAAAAAATCGGGGACTCTTGGCAAAAGAAAAAAAAAGAACTGAAATTCTTTATTAGTAAGATTTTTTTTAAAAAGTATTTTATAATTAAAACCTCTTTAGCATAATATTTTTTAACTATTGTATATGAGATTTTTTGAATTAATATAGCTATGAAACATATAAAACAAAATTTAGTTAACTTAATGTATCTAAACATTTTTTATTGTTGACAAAAAAATAACAAAAAAACAATTTTTTATTTGTTAAAATTTATTTATTTTTTCAAATAAATTGTCTTTTTTTTTTGAAAAGTTGGACCTTGTGGGCTCCCTTATTTAAGCCGGCTCTCATAGGCGTTTCGAAATTCTTTCTTCATGTGTTTTATTCTCAGCCGGACATAATGGCACCGGGTGTTTTGATTTTGGCGGCACTGCCTCCGAACAAAACAGCTAAACCATCCACACCAGAGTATGGGTTAAGGTCAGGAACGTCTATGGCTTGCCCTCACGTGTCTGGAGCAGCCGCTTTTGTTAAGTCTCTTCGACCTTCTTGGACTCCCTCCATGATCAAATCTGCCCTCATGACCACAGGTCTTGCATCTTAGTCTTTTTTGTCGCTTTCATGTAGGGCGGTCTAATAAAATTTTGAATACATTTGATAAAAAAAATATGCATGGAAAGTTGGAAACATTTCGAATAGGTTGAGACGGTCCTGCTTTTGATGAAGCTAGGTGCATGAATCATGATCAGTATCTGACTTTATATTTGGCTTGATGTAGCAATATCATATGACAACATGAGAAGAGCAGTGACAAACACCTCCGGCCTAACTTCAACGCCTCACGAAACCGGTGCCGGAGAAATCAATCCTCACCGAGCTATCAATCCAGGACTTGTCTACGAGACAACCGCACAAGACTATCTCCAATTTCTCTGCCACTACGGCTACTCTCAAAAAACCATTAGCAAAACACTCACCAAAACAACTAAGTTCAGTTGCTCTAGAAAGGCCTCTAAAGATCTTATCTCCAACATCAATTACCCATCCATCTCCATAGGAAACCTGCGTCGAGGCGAACGTAGAATGATCGAAAGAACTGTGACGAATGTTGGACCGGAGAAAAACGTGACGTACGTTGCCCATATCGAAGCTCCAGAGGGATTGGTGGTCAAGGTTGCACCAAAGAGACTTGTGTTTGGAGAAAACGTCAGCAAGGTTTCATTCAAGGTTTGGTTATATGGGGAGAAGAGTGCATCAAAGGACTATCATCATGGATCTCTAGAATGGTCAGATGGTCACCACTTGGTCCGGTCTGTTTTTTCAGTTAACATCAATTAGTGGCTAATCCCCTAATAAAATGCCAAGAACAATGAAATCGTTATTGTAATGTTTCTTGGGTTTCATGTTGGTTTTAATAATTGCTTGATGATTGTTGGGTCGTTTTATATTGGTTTAATAATTGTTTGGGTTGTGGATGAGTGCATCAATAAAATTGGTTCAATAATCATTGTCGTTGAATTTTATTTTTCCTTTCTTTACTTTAATAACAAACTGTACAGATACATTTCTCAAAAAGTTAGACTAATCAAATACTAGAAGAGAAGATCAGTTAATTAACCTGAGTAATAAATCAGGTATCATGGGACTGATCTTTCTCGATAAAGTCCAACGCATGGTCCTTTAATCAGCTAAACGACGAATCATGTCTAAATAAATTTTCTTTTTTTTTTTGCTGAAGGACTTATTAAGTGCATTTGCCAAAGATGCATGCTACTAAGGGGAACAAAGTTTTGTGCATGCGTGAGAAAGTTGTAATAAGAGTACAAGACACATGCCAGGTTTCAGAGGAGGTTGGGAGGCTAATAGTTTATATAGTTCTTGGTTTGAGAAAAAGATCGCTGGGATATTCATTTATAACTAGTATCCAACTTAATTAATTAGTATGAAACATTTTGGGAGTAAGTCCAAATACGGATACATATTAATGGACAGAGTTGCACATAGATTTGAAAAACCAACAATTCTCATCAAAAGCAAAGGGAGAAAGAAGACTAGAGCGACTGTTGAGATGGTTTAAGACCTTGATTTCTTCTTTAAGTTACGTACCCGTGGGATCCATAAGTCTCTGAAGCTGCAACTGATTGCTTTAACCTGAGACAGAGACAGATTCTAGTAGACCGCAGGGACTCAGATGACTGATGTTTTTTTCAGGCTCTATACAGAACAGAGGAACACGATCGGCTCTAGCCAAGTAGCCATGCAAGAGAGCTTTCGTCTTTGATGGTCTCGCAACAGCCATGCAGCCACACGGTTAACTTCACATTGCTTTTCAAATTACTTGAAACTGGAACAACTCCATTTCATTACAGGTGATAATTCTTTGACGATTAGTGTTTTCGGTTTAATTACAACCAAACCTATTTTTTTTCTTCTAATAAAAGAATTTCAGTTAGCTAATGGAAAAACGTCAACTAAATACACATATTACCATTGATGCCTCAAATTCTAGAAAGTGAACATAAACATCTGATAGAAAGAGAACTATTATTTTTCAGGTATACATAGAGATAATTATACAAACCTGAACTGCACAGTATATATATATATATATATATATATATATATATAGAATCCTAGAAGCAAGCCAGATAAAATGTTAAATCCACACTTTAAATAAGTGTCACACAAGCTCTCTCAAGACACGCAAATGCACCAACTTCCCTGGACAAAAAAAATAATAAAAATCAGTAATTTAGCATCGCTTAGCTTCACCACAGCCTAAAAAGATACTACTGAAAAACTGAAAAGAAAGAGTGAACCAACCTGAGTGAGTGATGTTCAAGTGTCATGAGACTGGTCTTTCTCGATGAAGTCCAACGCCTGGTCCTTTGAAATAACTTTCACAATACTCACTCTGTTCTTGTGGAATACTCCATATATCTTATCTGCAACTTTCACGAGCTCGGGACGGAAAGTTGTGGTTATGAACTGCGTGCTTACGCTGTCATCAGCTAAACCACGAATCATGTCTGATAAATCGTTTGGTTAAGGAATTGTAAATTGAAGTACAGCATGTTTTATGCAAGTGTGAGAAATTTGCAGTAAAGATAAAGATGGAAAAGGATACTGCCGACAGCGGTTCGATATTGAGGATCAAGTGCTGCATCAATCTCATCAAAAAGATAGAATGGTGCAGGATCACATCGCTGGATGGCAAAGATTAATGCGAGGGCAACAACGGTCTTTTGGCCTCCCGACAATTGTTTCATCGACTGTGTCTCCCCTTGACCAGTAAACGACACCTACCAAAACAAAGTGACAAATGTGATCAGCCTGACTACTAGACAAGGGATATGATTGCACCGTTCTTTGTATGTAGTGTGTTAGAGTCTTTCTGTACCTTCACTGTTACACCATGGTATTTCTCAACCCTTCCCTCTGTATCAGCTTCACGATTCCCATCATCGTCATCATCTTCATCATCATGATCACGGTCCTGTATATGCACCCAAACGTTTCACGTCCACGACATTGATTAGTTAGAAGATCACACAAACGTATGACAGAAGATTTAGTCAACCAATAGGACACCAATTCAGATATTGGTTGTTTTAGTTTATTCCTACGTGGAGAGACTGGAGACAAAGGTAGGTTTAAGTGAAAGTCAACGAGAACACAAAACACATCAGACAACAATGAAACACCAGGCATATACTTCCACACTTAAGGTTTACTAAAAAACCTCTGCACATAGCTATTGAATAACATTTATCTCGTTCAGTTGTACTCTGAATTTTAGTTAACCATTGCATAGTGGAAAACTCACAAGGGATTAAATTAAATAAAAAATGGAGAGGAAAGAGTATACTCAAGGAAAGCAGAAACATGCCTTTTTCTTCGTCATCTTCATCATAACAAGGTGACCATGTCCACCTTGCACAAGTTGAGAGAAAACTTCCCGGAAGTTACGTGCAACCCCTTTAAAAGTACGTTCTATAGATTCGTCTTTCCGCTGATCCAGAACTGTTATCAGTTCTTTAATTTTCTGCAGAAACGTCAAATGTGCCCGTCAGCTTCCACTTTCCACATGGAATTCAGTAAAGAGTATGACGCCTCCCAGTATTACCTCATCTCCTGCATCAAGCTCTGCTTGCCGTTTCTGAAGTTCTTCTCGCTGTTCTGTGAAGTTTACATATTGATCAAGCGCTTTCTTGTTAACATGGCTGAATTGTTGCAGCTGTTCACTGCACCGGTGTAGCATCTTCTGCAGCTCCTTGATATTTTTTCGTTTATACCTGTAACATACCGTAGCTTATACATATGATAGACCTCCTAGGAGAAAAATCAAACGAAAAGTAGGCTTGGCTGGATGCAAACATACGTGTCAAAAGTTTCAGACGACAATGGACCCAATCCCCTAATCTTCTTCGTATACTCTTCTTGCTTAGCAAGGAGTGTGTTGCGAAGGCTGAATAGTTCCTCCAACTTTTTATTTGCATCTTGCACTGTCATCTCACAGTCATCTTGCAATGTCTGAGAGAACAAAAGATTTTGTCAGATACCTATAGGAAAAGCGATATTCCCTTAATTTACAGATAATGTTATTACCTTTAACTTCGCTTTCTCGTCTTTGATTTTCTTGACCTGCTTAGTCTTCTCATCAATGCTTCGACAGAGACCTAAATAATGAAATGGCAGTGAGTAAATTCGTCCAAATAGATAAAGACTAAGCTCGAGCAATGTCAACCAAAGTAGATCAGTGTTTGCGGCTCACTTTCGAGCTCGTTTGTGACTTCTTCAACCAACAATTTTGCATCATCAAGTTCTTGTGTTTTTAAGCCAGCTGAACTAGGCAAACTATCATCTTCTATGGAAGCTATCGTAGCCTGCAATTCACTTATTCTCCTCTTTAAGTTGGTAGACAAGTTAGTCTCCAACTCTGCTTTTCTTGCCTCCTTCTGAATGTAATGAAAAGCACATAAATCAGACATTAGAAATCACGATAATTAAAAATTAACTCAAAGAGAAAACAAACATTCTACTATTTTCCAACCTCAATGCGATCTGTCTTGATTGCAATAAGCTGTTCCTTAAGATCCTTAATTTCTGGGTTTAATCGTGACAATTGCTCCCTTTCTTCTGGGGTTAGGTGATCCACAAGTTCTGTTCCCATTTCAGCTTCCTTCATGGCCATGCTAGATCTTAGCTGCTCAATTTGTGTTCTAATATCAGCTAGTGATTTCTCCTGCAAACAGGTGAGGAAATATATATTTAACACTGAAGATCCTCAAAAATGATACGTGACAAAAGGCATCAAACGAAAAAAAAAAGACGTCAAAAGAATGAAACCTTATTTTCAAGGGCTTTACGTATAGCATGTTTCTGCTTATTCGCGTTAGCTATATCCTGCTTCAGTTGCTCCACTTGTAATTTGCTATGCGTCCAGTCCGCTTCAAGTCTCTGCTGCTCAGTAACAAGCTGTGTGATCTGCTGATCTATCAGTGAGAAATGTTAAGTAATACGCTTTGAATGGAGAACTGTTGGCATGGAAATGAAAAGAAAAAAAAACACACACACAACTCAACACACATCATCAGAAAGCGAAAATGCAATCAAACTAAACCAAAATAAGTTATGGAAAGGATATCTTGCAGCTGTCTTCTAACATCCTCCAACACCTTCTCCTTCGTATCTATAGACTTTGTATTTTGTATTATGGTATTCATGAATCTCAATTTTGACCGCCTGTGGTCATAAAATCCACCGGTCATGCCACCCTTTCTGCTCACCTGGTCACCTGTCATGGCACACCCGAATCTTCAGGTACCAAATACATGTCAAATGGGAAGTCTAATATATATAAACGCATTTTCAGATCCAACCTTCCAAAGTTATGCAATCCAAGCCATCGCTCTTAGCAACTCTTGTTGCCACATTCATATCACGACATACTACTGTTCTACCAAAAACCTACACAAGACATGTTAAGATATAATGAGACTAGGCATCGGAAAAAATAAACACAAAAGTCGAATTGTTCCATCGCAGGTGCATATGAATCTAAATAAGTGAACAGAAACGCACATTATTTAGCTCAGAAGGTGACAAGAAATAGCGTTAATGTAGTTGATAGAGAGCAAGAGTAGCACCTGGCCAAATGCTGGTGCAAATCTGGAGTCGAACTTCAGCCTTCTCAGCAGTGGTATTGCATCAGAACTTTGTGGATAGTTTACGTGAGGCGCTTTTACCCGATTCAGAGGTATGAAGGTGACCCGTCCACCCTTTCGAGCATTCAGTTGTCTAATTATCTTGGTTGAAATATCATCATTCTCAACTACCACGTGAAATAGGCTGCTCGTAGAACACAGATGAAAAGAGCCAAATAATGAACAGTGTGATAATGTAGCTGTGAGGTAAATATTAGCAGGTTTCCCGCATACCTGTTTCCAGCAGTGACTTCAACTGCAGTGAAAAACTTTTCCTCGCAATCAACCAACTCAACAAGTGGACCAAAAACTCCATTGATCCTATACTCAGAGCAAATCCGTTTAATAGAGCTCAGCCCTCGCCTTACATCCTGAGACAATGAATCAGCTGAGTCACCCATAAAAATAAAAAACTGAAAATGGCCAACAAGTTACTTCGAACTAGCAGAGATACATCTAAGGCATCGATGCATCAACTAGTCTTAAAAATTAACATCTTCCCACCATACTATTGTCAGCAATAACACAAAATGGGATACCAAAGCGAATAAATCACTCACTCCTGGAGTTGCATGATCAAGGTTTTTCTTTGCCCTTTCAAGTTCCGTTTTCAACTTCTCAATTTCAGAAGATAGTTCACTTTCTTCTGCCCATTTCTCCCTGTGGTAACATATCTTCTGTTATATTCAAATAAAATTTCCTACTACACTTACAGGTATGGAAATGACGACAATACTTACTTTCTTTTTCTCTGCTCTTCATCTCTCTCCCTCTTTTTAATATTGAATTGTTCATGGGACTTGGAAATGTGAGATTCCAGTTCACCAATTTCAACTTCATTATTTTTGATGCGTGCATCACGCTCTGTCAAATCAGTATTTAGGCGAAAAATTTCATCCTGAAGTTTTTGCTCCTACAATAGACGAAACATGTTATAGCACCAATCATATGAAACTGATTTCATTTATCCGCAGCAAAACATGAAATCATGGAGAGATTCAAATGTGATAATAGAACACAAGATTGGCAATTTTCCATCCTTTCAACATAAAAAAACATTATGTAATCATACACATAATAATGCTTTGATGTATCTTCCATATTTTAATAATGCAAACTCACTTGAACCATATTTGTGTCTAGAACACGCTTGAGATCTTCAATTTCCTTCCGGAGCCATTTGTCTCGAGCAGCCTTATTTGAGAACTGAGTTGCACGGCCCTGTTTCTGATAAAGAATGCTAAGCTTCTTTTCGAGCTCCATGATGCTGTAAAAAAAACCCATAAACAGTAGTTACCAATGTAAGACAACGAAAAGATTTCCTGCATCAATAGAGCTAAACAGCAGCAGTTCCCATTTTGAATTTCCTGCATCACCCAAGCTTTACCCAATATGATCTTTTAAGGGTAACAATACTATTGCCTATCGCCAGATACAACCCGCTCTTTTTCAGCATTAAGAAAGCTATTTCCGCATTGCACTGACATTATATAGCCTACCTTTTTGTTGTCTGCCTCTCCTTGGCAACTTGACTTTCGTACAGAGGATTAATCACCTCTAGTTCCTTCAAAGAATTTTGCATTTCTCTTTCCACCATATTAAGTTGCTCAAGAGCATCATTCTGAAAGCCATAGTACTTCATTAGTGCACATTATACATAAATATATATAAAACCAAAAAGACGTTTATTTGCAGTATATGAAAGTAATTGCATAATGAGTACACTTCTTTCCAAAGTTTCTCTACAGATGTGAGTGAATATCAGCTTGTGTGACCGTCGAGTTAGTAGTACCTTAGACTGGATATTTCCCGCAATCCGTTCCCGAAAGTCATTCTCATCAAGCTCCAGTTTTGTCTTCTTCTTTATAGCTTCAGTTTTTCGTGCTTCAACAGTTTCTTTCTCCTTGTTCAATGTCTGAAGCTCCTTTGTTAGTCCTTTCAGCGACTCATCTAAGCTCCTGGACTCGTCCTGCGCCTTCTCAACTCTATCATACATTTTTGTAGACTCTTCAGATGCCTTAGTTCTTGCAACTTCTACCTGGATAATGACATAAAATGCCAGTGATGAGTGAACCAATATAATAATATTTTTCTCAGAGAAGAGCATAGAAGCTCAGGGTCCAATAAAACATTACAATCAAAGTAGCACAATTAAGTTCACTGGAAAACACTAAAAGACAACATTGAAAACGCAAGCCATATTGTTTTAGCTCACCTGTTCTAGTTTGTCCCTTGTATCGTGAAGCTCTTTGTCGTAAATGGTGTATTCCAGTGATTTTCTCTGCTTATCCAGTTGTTGATATTTTCTGAGTTCTTCTTTCTCTTCGTCCAATTCCCTTAGTCTTTCGTCCAAGTATTGGACAACTTGGATGATCTGCTTTCGTTTATTCCCTGGGAGACAAGTCCTTCGGCTGTATAAGATTTTTGAGGTACAATGCATGCATGTGGCAATTAAAGAGGTTCCACGGGTACTGATTACTTGCCTGTATCCTGCATAATTTTTAAACTCTCACGGCGCCTCTCCTCATAAACACGGGTACCACCAATCTCTTTTAGCAGATCCAGCCGCTCTGGGTCTTTCATCAGTGTCAATGATGCTATCTACAACATACCATACAAAAACGCATTTAATGTATAGAATTATGTTAGCCCACATTAGATTCTCAAATGTGCTAGGCAACAAAAGATTAATCAAACTATGTTTTCTCTTGCAGGAGCTTACCTTTCCTTGTTGAACAACATAGTAAGGATTAGAACGAGAAAATCCAGCACTCTCCAGTAAATTCATAACTTCATTTTTTCTGCATATTTTGTTAAATAACTTTTCAGCCATCCACAAAATTGGGTAATGGATAGAGTGTACAAACTTAAAGAAAAAGTACATACGTAATGTGTTTCCCGTCCAAGAAATATTCATCCTTCTTCAAACCAATTGTTCGGCGCAAACGAATTTCTTCCTTATCAACCTAGTGGAGAAGCATAAGCCGCATATCAGAGAACCAAAGAAATGTACCAAATTTGAAAGGTGAGGCTACAATATACATATCATTTCAGAAGGTTGATTTGACCTATAAATAGCCAACAAAACAATGACGTTTCATGAAACCTATATGGGACTTCAAATTTAAGTGATTGACATGAAGCCTTGAAATAACCTACAGCAACCTGAACACTAGCCTAATAAATGAGGGATCTAATATTTCCAAGCTTAGTAACCCTCTTCCATGAAAATCTTAGTAGATGGCAATACTTGGGATCACCATCAACAACAAACATGAAAATCTATTTAATCAAACAAAAGAAAACTCTGTCACAATTTCCAGAAAGAACAAGTTTTAGGAAATGGAATTATTACCGGGATGCGGTTGTCAGAATTATCAAACACAATCTCCACAAACGCAGACCCAACTTGATGACCAGCACCTTCCTGTCCAAGAAAAGGCTTTGAATTAGAAAATTTAAATGAAAGCATGAGATGCACTGACCAGAGCAACTTTGAAATCTGCAGCAAACTTGTGAACATACATGGAGCAATGCATGCCTATCCTCATTCCGCAGATTTTGGAAGATGTCACTCAACACAAAACGAATTGCTGCATCCAAAACCAAATAATTCGTTGATAAATCCAAAACTGTGGATGTTTTATTTGCACAAGACGAAAGAACAAATGTGTTTAAACTTTGAATGGGTAACACTGGTCAATCTCACCATGGAAGAAGTTGCTTTTTCCAGACCCATTTGCCCCAACTGTATTAAAAAATAAGTATATACGTTAGAACATGAAAGATCAAATCTAAATTCATCCCTAAACAAAAGGAAAGAGAAAACTGCGACGATCAAATATCCAGAAACTACACGATTACCCAAAAAAAAATTGAACAAGAGAATCAAATGTGTTGGAAAAAATGGCAAAATTATCAATCCGAGATCCGTCAAGGAGGTTCTCAAAAGAGAGACATTACCAACACAGTTAACCTTGGGGCTGAAATCCTCAGTAGCAATTTGCTCTTTGTAACTCTTGAATCCTTCGATTATAACCTTGGCAAAACCAAATCCGCAAAACCCAGAAGAAAATTCAGTACAAATTCAGTGAGAAGCAGTTCCGTATAGATTAGAGCAAGAGAGGAAGAGAAAGTCGCACCAGCTTGATATACATGGCGAAAGGTTGCTAGCTACTCCCTCCACCTGTTGAAATTAACGAAAGCCCAAGAGATTATTAGGTCAAGTGAAGCAGAGAAAGGATGGATTGAACTCGAAACCCTAATTTTCGCTATGCAATTCAAAGCAGGAAATGAAGAGGTGGTTAAGAAGTTGAATTTCTAGGGTTTTCTTAACTAGTAGAGTAGATCGGAGCAAAACGCCGACGGAGGAAAGAGGTTGCAATCGGAAGGGAAGCAGTTTGTTCAGAGAGAGGGAAGACGATGGAGGAAAGGTCGAGTTGAAAAAAGAAAATGGAGGCAAAGTGGAAGAAAAATGACCGGGAAAAAGATCAGCCAAAAACTAGGACTGAAACAGAAAATGGTAGTAGAAAATGATACTAGTAAAGAAATATATACTCTGTTTCGTAATATAATACTAGATCCGAACCCGCGCGTAGGCGCGCAGGATATGAATAATACTTTTCCAATTAAATACATAAATTTTAGAATTTTTAATATATTTTGATATAATAATAATTTTAAAAATTATTAAAAAGTAATAACATTGCAAATAATTTGTAACACTATACTTTAAAGTTGTAGTGTGAATTAATTTGTGAGTTTTTTTTATGGCTTGATTATAAATTTACAGAAAGAAAGTAGTTTTAAACAGAAAGAAGTAGATAAACAGCAAGAAAATTTTCAATTACATCAATTTAATGCACACATATGTGGAAATAAATTTAATATTATAAAATTTATTATATTCATACTAATATTTATGAAAATGTTTAGCATTTCTAGAAAGAAAATAGCTTTAAACCAATAGCAAAAATTGAAAAATAACATCAATATAATTAGAAGATAAGTGGAAGTAAATTGTAAATTAGGAAATTTAATATTTACATACTAATATTTATGAAAATAGTTAGCTTAATATTTATATTTGTCAATATATTGAACTTTTAAAAACATTATTCTGATTTCAAAATAATATATTTTGATTTAATATTTAAATAAAATTTTAACATATTTTATAAGAATATAAAATTTAATGTTATTTTTATATTCGATAATAATATAATAGACTATATCCCGTCCTTAAGATAAGTTTTTTTTATGTGTAGTTATTTTTTTAAATAGTGTGTATTTGTAAATTTAAAAGTTATAGTTTGAGATGTACTTAATATATGATAAATTATATAGTCTATTCTATTAATTTGTATTTGTTCTTTTATTTTTCTAACTTTTATAATTGAATTTAAAAATTTATATATATATTTAGGAAATTTAAAATATGATAATCCATTTATGAAACTTATCGCATCTTACTAATTTTTAATAGTTTGATAATTAAAATGAGTTAATTAGCCTTTTTAACCCGTTTTCTAATTTCCTAAATATATTACATATTTTAATATAACAAACTATACAAACCCGGAATTATGTATATATATATATATATATATATATATCAAAGTAAAAATACAAAATATACTTTATGTTACTTTCTGTGTATATTTACCAAATATATTTTATGTTACTTTATGTGTATATTTACTAAAATTAGATTTTATATCTTAAAAATTAATTTATTATATTAATTAATTATATTTATCATTTGATTGAATATCTAATATATATATATATATATATTATTATTAATTTCGTTTTTAATTAATCACATAAGTGGGACCCGTTATTTTAAATTGTTAAGATACATATCTAACTAATATATTTTTATTTATGATAATTAATATCTACATAATCATATGTGTTCAAGTGTATTAAAAATATTATAGACTACATATATGTTTTGTCTAAATTACCGTTAATGAAATTCTATCTTTTCATTAAATTCCAGTGGCATATTTCTTAATATAACACATGACAATAGGTTTATTTCTTAAATATGTCTTGTTTTAATATAGTAGATACGTTGTTTCCACACAGAGATTTTCCTTGTTTCAAAATATAAGTTGTGACTTATGGCCAATTATACTTTTCAATTTTTATGATTAATTAAAATCTGTATATTAAATGATGTCCTTGAAGAAAAAATAATCTTCTCAATTTTTATGTTTTAAACCAATACAACTTATATTGTGTTTTTTTAATGTTTACGTTACTCATCAAAAAAAAAATCATTTAAACAATTAATCTGTTTGTTATGAAACTGAATGTTTATGTGTGTACTAATGAATGAATAAGAGTACATATATATAGTGGTTTACATGACCAAAAAAGCAAAACCTAATACAATAAAGAATAAGAAAACCACCAAGTAAATGTCGCTTGCTCTGGACGGAATGAACCGATTGGTCTTGGTCATATTGGGCCGGTTATGTAGTCTATCCCTAATGATTTAGAACACTCCCCTTGGAGGACATAACCGTGCGAGATGCTTAAGGATCTCTATAATACATTTGGAGATGTTGCCTCATTAAAACCTTACTAGGAAAACTCAGTGGGACAAAAATATGGTGAAAGAAAAAGAGTACAACACGTATTACTCCCCATGATTAATTGAGCATCATTGAAGACTCTTAAGTCTTTGCATCCCAATCTGATGAATGAGCCTTTTGAACGTCGAAGTTGGTAGAGACTTGGTGAATAAGTCTGCTGAATTTTCGCTTGACCGGAATTATATGACTTGAACTTGACCGTCCTTTTGTAGTTCATGCGTGAAGAAGAACTTTGGTAAAATCATTTGATGGCATTTTCTTATGTGGCCAATACGCCTATCACTTTCATAATCCCACGTTTCCTTTTATCTTATTAATCTATGAATGCATTCTTATTTGTGGGTTCTGATCCTCGCTTGTTTCTTTATTGTTCAAGTGCTACTATCTTGTATGCGCTCTCTTATACATTTTGGTGTTAACACTCTTTTGTAGTTCCTATTTTGATCCAGACATGATTTGATCGATTTGAAATTTCATTATTCAGGACCTTTATTACCTTGCAGCTTGGCGTCCCAAGCTACATGGTTTGGTACCTTAGATGTTCAGCTGGCCAGCCTTATATCTCTATGTCTGGACTGGTTTCCTAAAAAAACTCGGATTTGTATTATGCACCTTTTTTATTTCTGAGGTTTCTTATCTTATAGAACTTATTGGTCTATCTTGTATAGACTTTGTAGTAACTTGATTGTGTCTCTAAGACATCAATTTTGTGGTGCTTAAGCTTATATGACTTAGTCATTTATTTCTTTCCTTTACGAGTCAATGTGTCTGGCATCTGATTCTACTAGCTTTATATGATCTTTGTATCATTTCTTTGTTCTCATTGGACGTCTTTAAATCTTTTTCTAGTCCGAGGATCTTGCCAAGACAATGATGGTTAATACCATTTCATTTCTCTTATCATTCTTTTATTTACCAGCTTATTACATTTCTCCTTTTAATGTTGGATATTCGAATTCATTAAACTCATGTAATCCGTGTTTCCTGGCCACTAAATAGATCACCCATATTTGGCTCAAGGTTTCTTTAAAATTTGTAGGAGAAACATTTCTTATCCAACATATATATTCTCAATCTTCTTATGAGGTTCCATCTTAGACGGCACATATGTATGTGGTGGTTTTATTCAAAATCTCTTAAGATGGTATATGTCTGGCTCATGACCCGTATTCAATATGAGATGGGAATATCTATGCTCACTTATATGGCCTGATGCATATTAATCTTATATACATGTGAAACTTGTGATTTCTCCAAGCTGATAGACATTAGAGTCTAAACCTTATAGGTAATGACCTTTGTTTATAAAATTCGACCAAGTCTTCTTATGGTCATCGAATTTGTAGTATAGTCATGGACCACGGGTTTATCCTCACTCTCCCTCATGAATATACTATAAATTTTGTGATGCTTGGGACAATAAAAATAATGAGTTTCCCTTGTGCACATGTAACACAACGTGAGATTCTATGGGATAACTCTTTGTGCCTTTTCATTATCAATCTTTGCATCAAGTTTTGGACTTGGATGGCTCATCCAGTCATGCCATTTAGTGTAAATTTCGTGGTGTATACCTATTGTGGTTACCATGGCATTTGCCTCTATCCACTACAAGAAAACGTTCAAATTCCGAGGGAAATTCCGAGGGAAAATGATTTCCTCGGAAATTTCCGACGAAAAACCGAGGAAACTCCGAGAAGAGGGTTTTCCTCGGAATTTCGTCGGAAATTTCCGAGGACATCACTTTTCCTCGGAAATTTCCGAGGAATTTCCGAGGAAACGCCGTCCGTGGGAAATTTCCGACGGATAATTGTAAGATACCGAGGAAAGTTTGGAGCCGTTAGAGACCCGTTTGGAGAGCCGTTGGGTGATTTCAAGAATTCCGAGTCCTCGGTATTTCCTCAGAATTTCCTCAGTATGTCGGAGCCGTTAGAGACCCGTTGGGGGAGCCGTTGTGCGTTTTCAAAAATTCCGAGGAAATACCGAGGAAAATTTGTTTTTCCTCAGAATTTCCTCGGAATTTCCTCAGTATGTCGGAAGGATTTCATCTACAAATACAACCACCCCTCTTCCTCTTCATTCACTCCATTTCTTCTTCTTTCCTCCCACTATATTTAAAAACGATTTTTCTTTAAAAAAAAACATGTCTTCTTCAAATTATTATCGTTCTTGGATGGATCGACCTCATTTGGATCCGAACACGAAATTGCTTACGAAAGAATACGAAAGAGGTCTAAAGGAATTCACGGGGTTAGTAAAACGACAACCGGAAGCTGAAACAGGTAAGTTAAGATGTCCTTGCTCTAATTGTAAAAATAGAAAGGTTATTAAAGAGTTGGATGTTTGGACACATATTTTTTTAAATGGGTTTACACGGAGTTACAAAATTTGGTATCATCACGGGGAAACAGGATATGAACCTGGTTGTACTAGCGAACCTCGGCCGGCGGTTAGATTAGAAGAACCAATTAGAACGGATTTAGATTATGGTGTAGGTATTGAGCAGATGGTAAATGATCATTTTAGAGGTGAAGATTTACCCAATGCAGAAGCAAAGAGATTTTATGATATGTTGGATGCTGGAAAGAAACCTTTGTATAAAGGTTGCAGAGATGGTCATTCAGCTTTATCATACGCTACAAGACTGATGGGCATTAAAACAGATTATAACTTGGCTGAAGAGTGTGTGGATGCGATAGCTGATTTTGTAAAAAGTATTCTACCTGAGGATAATGTAGCTCCAGGTTCATACTACGAGGTTCAGAAACTCGTATCTGGTGTTAGTTTACCGTATGAGGTAATAGATGTATGCAGCGATAACTGCATGATTTATTGGAGGGCGGATGACCAGCGGATTACATGCAAATTTTGTGGGAAGCCTCGTTACAAAGATACGAGTGGAAGAGTTCGAGTGCCATATAAAAGGATGTGGTATTTGCCTTTGAAGGAAAGGTTGCAGAGGTTGTATCTTTCGGAACGCACAGTGCAACGAATGAGATGGCATGCGGAGCACTCAACAGATGGTGACATTAGGCATCCTTCAGATGCAAAAGCGTGGAAGCATTTCCAATCAAAGTATCCCGACTTTGCATATGAGAGAAGAAATGTCTACCTTGGATTATGTACCGATGGTTTCAGCCCGTTTGGAAGAGTGGAAGACAATATTCTCTATGGCCAGTCATTGTTACACCATATAACTTACCCCCAAACTTGTGCTTGCGACGAGAGTTTTTGTTTCTCTCCATTCTCGTTCCCGGACCAGAGCATCCTAAGAGATCACTTGATGTGTTTCTTCAGCCACTAATATATGAGTTGCAACAACTATGGGCTGAAGGTGCTGAAACATACGACATTTCGTGTAAACAAAATTTTCAAATGCGGGCAGTACTAATGTGGACAATAAGTGATTTTCCAGCATATGGTATGTTATCTGGATGGACAACGCATGGGAGGCTATCATGTCCATATTGTCAAGATGACACAGATGTTTTCCAACTAAAGAACGGAAGAAAAACGTGTTGGTTTGACTGTCACAGACGATTCCTACCACATGATCATCCATACCGTCGGAGTAAGAATTTCTTTAGGAAGAACAAACAGGTGTTTGATGGTCCACCTGAGGAAGTTAGTGGGAAAGTTTTGAAGACACAACTAAGAGATTTTGGTGCAGAAAGGACGCCAGACGTCGGCGAACATGAGCATTTTCCTGTAGATGGTGTTGGAGAACTACATAACTGGCACAAGAAAAGTATTTTCTTTGATTTGCCATACTGGGAGGATCATCTGCTAAGGCATAATTTAGATGTCATGCATATTGAGAAGAACTTTTTTGACAATCTCATGAACACGATCCTTAACGTTAAAGGTAAAACAAAGGATAATTTGAAGTCACGACTAGATTTAGTCGATATATGTGCTCGTCCAGAACTTCATGTTGATGAGAATGGTAGGACTCCTTTTCCGATATACCGACTTGATGGAGAGGGGAAAAATGCGTTCTTTGATTGGATTTCAAACGATGTGGAGTTTCCAGATGGTTACGCATCTAATTTGCGAAACTGTATTGACAGAAAGGAAGGAAAGTTTATTGGCTTGAAAAGTCACGATTGCCATGTGATGATGCAGCGCCTCCTTCCGTTTGCCTTGAAGGAACTATTACCACGAAAAGTTCATGAAGCTGTTGCAGGGATAAGTGCTTTCTTCAGCGATTTATGCAGCAGATCAGTGACTCTTGAAGGTATTACAAATTTGAAGACTAACATAGCCGTGATTCAGTGCAACCTTGAGAAGATATTTCCTCCCTCATTTTTTGATGTTATGGAGCATCTTGTTATTCACCTTGCAAGAGAATTGGAACTTGGTGGTCCTGTGCAGTATAGATGGATGTATCTGTATGAGCGGTATATGTTCCATTTGAAGAAGAAGGTGAAAAATTTAAGTAGGGTGGAAGGTTCTATAGTCGCACAGATGATCAATGAAGAAATTTCGAACTTTGCAGAGCACTACTTTCCATCAGACGTTCAGACGAAAAACAGAAGATCTGCTCGGCATGATGATAGAGGTGAACGGGCAACATATCATGTTAAGGTTCCAGAAATTTTCACAGATGTCGGACGACTTAGCGGGAAACCAAAAGACCGTCGACTTACAGATCACGAGCGAAGCCATTTGCAGACATATTTGCTCACCAACTGCGAAGATGTTCTTCCATATGAGAGGTAAGTTTATTATCTTACAAAATTTTATTTTAACAAATTGACATTTAAATCTAATTACTTATATTATTTTCATCATATGTACAGGATTTTCATGGCAGCAAAGCGGTTTGAATATAGATACGCAACAGAGGCGGAACTAGAAGAAATTAAGCAGAGAGAATTTGCTGGATGGATGTTTACCTATGTGAGTGCCTTAAACAAATTAAAATTACATTTACCATATATTTATACTAATTCATATTTATTGATATAACCTACATATGTGCTATTAATAGGTGTCTGATGGTTTGGCCAGAGGTGAAACATTTGACGATTGGATACGCGAGATGGTGGTTGGCCCAAACTGTGTTGTAAAGTGATATCCGAGATTCTGTACTCGAGGATATGCATTCGCAACTGAAAAGAGGAGACATTCGCGTACGACCTATGATGCTGGCGTTTGTTCTGCATCAGGAGATGATGTATACTACGGACACATACATGAGATTTTGGAAATCAAGTATCTGGGCTTGATTGGATTGCGATGTACTGTTTTCTATTGTGATTGGCACGACAACACTCCAGATCGAGGTGTGAGAACAGATGCATTTGGTGTTACATCAGTACATTCGAGGCGAAAGCTGCAATATTATGATCCTTTCATTCTTGCTTCTCAGGCCGATCAGGTAAGTTAATGTTGTAAGAATTCAGAATGATTGATCACAATTCATACTTTTACTAATATTTTTTTAAATGTTACAGGTTTGTTATATCAAGTACCCACGGGTAAGGAACAGAGATGATCCATGGGTTACGGTTACAAGAGTCAACCCGAGAGGCCGAGTTCAGGGAACTTCAGAGCTGGAAGACCCGCTGCAACCAATCACATCCGGCAACTTAAGTGCAGCTGAAGATGTAGCGGAAGGTGGCCTTGTAGTCGATTTTACCGACTTCGCAGAGGACGCCGTCGTTTACGCAGAAGATGAACCAGTTATTGGAGAGTTTCACCAAGATCCAGATTCCGATTCATCTGGTGACGATGACTCGGAATCAGAGTAAATTTTTTTTTCTTTTAACAAGAAATTCCGACGGAATTCCGAGGGAATTTAGGTATTAAAACTATTAAAATGTTTTTTTCTGATATTAAAACTATTTTTATAAGTATTAAAATAATTTTTGATTTTTAAAAACGTGTATATGATTTTAAAACTATTTTTATAAGTATTAAAACTACAATCACTGATTTTAAAAAAGGTTTTTTGATTTGTAAAAACGTGTATATGATTTAAAAAAGGTGTATATGATTTAAAAAAGGTTTTTTAAATTTTTTTTTTTTTAACAAGAAATTCCGACGGAATTCCGAGGGAATTTAGGGTTTCCTCGGAATTTCCTCGGAATTAGACGACTCTATTTAGGGATTTAACTAATAGTGCAATGCCTCGGAATTTCCGAGGAAATTGTTGATTTTCGCAATTCCCTCGGAATTTTTTCGGAAAATTCTGAGGAAATTCCGAGGAATCAGTGTTTTATAACCGATAACGTCGTTTTGCGGATCGAATAACACATATATAACCTTCATTGAGTGTCTTAACTAGATTATGAAGTCATACCTACTGTTTTACACAATAACAAACACTTTTACGATTGCTCGAACAAAAATCACACAACATAAGATAAACACTTATACACTTTAACAAACGATAAACGAAATACTTACAATTATTTTTGAAATTTTTTATTTTATGGTTTATGATCATCCACACAAACATTCCTCAATGGAATGAATTGCATTTGTACTAAAAATGAAATACCGGAAAAAAAATTGGAATTTGAAACCCTAAACCATGTTTCCTCGGTATTTCCTCGGAAATTTCCGAGGAAAAACCGAGGAAATTCGGCTTTTCGTCGGTATTTCCTCGGAAGTTTCCGAGGAAATACCGACGAACCACGTTTCCGTCGGAAAGTCATTACCGGGAAAACCAAAACGTTGAATTAATTCGAGAATCGCCTGTAGGTATGATATTTATTTTATCCGACGGAATTCCGACGAACCCGTCCGTCGGAATTAGTAAATATAATAAACCTAAGTCTTTCTTCTTCTTCTCCGCCGCTTAGAACATATCGCTCATCTCTCTCTACTCTCGATCCTCTCTCTCTACTCTCGATCCTCTCTCTCTCCTCTCGATCCTCTCTCCCATCTGCGCCGCCGGTTCTCTGTCATCTCGCCGCCGGAATTCCAAGGGCACATCACTAATCATGTAAGAATCAACACAACTTCATATCGCCGCCGGTTCTCTGTCATCTCGGATTTTAGGTTGTTAGAAGCAAAAATCGGATTTTAGGTTATTAGATGGATAGTTTAGGATTGAATTTCGGATTTTAGGTTCTTGTTTTAGTTTTCTATGGAATTATTTGTAGTTTTAATAACGTTTTTCGATTTTTTAAAAACGTTTTTGATTTTTAAAAACTTTTTATTATTTTTAAAAACGTTTTTTTTTTTTTTCTTTTTTAAAACCTTTTCTGATTTTAAAAAACGTTTTTCAATGAAGTCAAAAAAGGTTTTTACTCTTTTATAAATCGTTTTTCTGATAATAAAAACAATTTTTAAAATGTTTTTGATTTTTAAAAACTTTTTTTGATTTTTAAAAACGTTTTTTTATTTTTTAAAACCTTTTCTGATTTTAAAAACGTTTTTAAATGAAGTCCAAAAAGGTTTTTTCTATTTTTAAAAACGTCTATCAAGTTTCTAAAATGTTTTTTTCTGATATTAAAACTATTTTTATAAGTATTAAAATAATTTTTGATTTTTAAAAACGTGTATATGATTTTAAAACTATTTTTATAAGTATTAAAACTAAAATCACTGATTTTAAAAAAGGTTTTTTGATTTAAAAAACATGTATATGATTTTAAAAAAGGTGTATATGATTTAAAAAAGGTTATCACTATTTTTTAAATAGTGATTCAAGTTTTCTTGAACAATAAAACATATTTAAAAAAATTTAAAACATATTTAGAAACCTTTTTCTATATTATAAATCATGTATACTAACAAATTATATTTTTTTTTTGGATTTTTTTATCTTTAAACTACAGGTCTTACGATGATCAGACTCCGCCTCCTCGACCGCGTCGTGGTCGTGGCTCGGGGAGCCACTCCGTTCAGGATTCGCGCAGCTCCCAGCATACATCTCCCTCTCCATATCCGGAGGCTCCTTCTGGCTCCGGTGCTGCACCCACTATTCCTCCGAACTATCAGGGTCCTCGGGAACTGGTTAGGGTTGCAGAGTTTGTTCGACAACCGGGTCGTCATCATCTTCCGTTTCTCATCCCTATCCATCTGGACCGGGTCAGGCATGGTTTGATCGATCCTCGAACGGGATCAGCGCTTGGATCAACCGGATGATGTATCAGTGTTTGGACGTGGGACATCCGACTTTCACAGACTTTCCTAGAGCCAAACAAGTTCTATGGCTTGAACAGTTTGCGGTAAATTTTCTTTTTTTTTTATTTAAATTTTTTCAATATAAAATTTCTACTAATTGTTTTTTTTTTCAGCAAGAATTCAACTGGAATCCCGATTATACGGCGTTTGTCTATTACCACTTCGTCCACAAAGTTATGACCAACTATGGTTATCAAATTTACGAGTGGAAGAAGAAGTGGCAAAAGGGCAAGGTTTGTTTTTTTTAATTTTAAAACCTTTTTTAAATTTATTACATTATATTTTTATTCATCTAACAATTTTTTTTTTCAAAAAGATTCCAAAGATGATGAACCTCGAGGTCTGGGAACAGTTGATTGTCCATTGGAGTAAAGACGAGACGAAATCGACTTCTTCCACCAACTCCACCAACCGCAAGAGCGATCGTAAAGGAAAGGGCGTCTACAAGCACAACTTGGGTGCTCAGTCCCAAGCCACTCTGAGAGATCGCATGGTAGCTACAATAAATTTTTTTTTCTATTTTATAATTTTTGAATTTTTGAAATTTTAAATTCTGATTTTTTCTTCTAATTACTAATATTTATATTGATATCAAGGTGGAAGCAAATGATGGTGAGCCGGTTGATGATTTCACGCTAATGAAGAAGGCGTATACGAACAAGCAGACCGGCGAGATTGATGACGGTGTTGTGAAGGGTGTCGTCGACCTCATCAACAGTCAGGTGGAAGAAGCAGCGTCTCAGCTTCAAATCGAAGACGAAGATTCAACGGGTTTCCAATTGCCTCGGGATCAGATCAACGAAATCGTTGAAAAGGTATGTTTTTTAAATTAAGATTTCATTTCATCTTAATTATTATTTACATTTTTTTAATTCTCTATTTCAGTCGGTTCCAATTTTAATTATTATTTACATTTTGGTATTTTCTATTTCAGTCGGTTCCAAAGAAGAAGGGTCGAATGTTGGGTTTGGCTCGTCGTTCACGGTCGGTTACGTCTTCTGCTGCAGCCCCGCCCTTTGTTGATCCCGAAGTACTTATGGGTCAGTTGCAGGACAAAGACCAACGCATTTCTGCGTTGGAGACTCAGATGGCGACCCAACAGGCGAGCTTCGAGGCACAGAGGAAGCTGAACGAGCAGATGCTGGCCATGATGAGGACGTTGCACCCGGACATCAATTTCCCGACCCAGCAAGACCCAAACACCCAAAACCGTAGCTTTTTTTCTTTCAAAAACTTGGATTCTTTCTTTTTCTTTGTACTGAATTTTATTTTTATAGATTCGAAATAAAATTTCTGAATTTCATTTTATATTTTCAAATTTAATTTTCTAATTTATATTTTTTTAAAAATTACATTTTTAAAAAATTAATTTTTTTATTAAATTAATTTTTAATTAATTCCGACGGAAACATTCCCTCGGAAATTTCCGAGGAACCACTTCCTCGAAAACTTCTGACGGATTCTTCCGTCGGAAAATTCCGACGGAACGTTTCCATCGGAAAATTCCGACGGACAGCTTCCATCGGAAAATTCCGACGGACGGCTTCCATCGGAAAATTCCGACGGACGGCTTCCATCGCAAAATTCAGACGAGCGGCTTCCATCGGAAAATTCCGAGGGACAGCTTCCATCGGAAAATTCCGAGGGACAGCTTCCATCGGAAAATTCCGACGGACGGCTTCCGTCGGAAGTTTCCGATGGAATCGTCCTCGGAAAATTCCGACGGCAGACGACCTCTCCGACGAATGGCCTTCCTCGATATTTCCTCGGAATTTGTGTCCCTCGGAATTCCGTCGGAAATTTCCGAGGAAATTCCGACGAATTAAAAAATTCCGACGAGTTTTTTTCCGACGGATGAATTCCTCGGTATTCCGTGGGAATACCCTAATTCCGACGGAATTCTGAGGAATTACTCCGTAGGAAAATTCTTGTTTTCTTGTAGTGATCATACTGATCTTTGGCATAGTTTAGATCAATAGAGAATGCAAGTATAGTCTCGACCATTTTCTTTTAATGCCTTAGGCGATTTTAAGGAACTTTTATTTCCTTTTGCCCATTGTTTCTATTTGGAAACCATTCTTATAACTCAATGGGCTTTGTATGGGTGAAAAATTCATGCCCTTTAGGCAATGCCTTTTGGTCGAGATTTTATACTTGTACTTTTGAACTCATATTGTCGTTTATATAAGCAATAAAACATTCATATTATCAAGCAAGAATCAAACAAGATAATAGCAATAAAATAAACTCAAAGCAGTTCTATTATTAAAAAAACGTGCCTAACATAACATAAAATCAGAATTTTGAAATCCCATTTCTTTAGTCAATGTATAAGTCGGCCTCACAGTCCATGTGTTGCCACATGACTTCCTCCTTATCATTATTAGCATCATTTGCTTCAGGAGATCTCATCTCACTGTTACGTTGCTCAATGTATCTTTTCTGCAGTTTCTCAAATCTGTTGATAGTATCTCTAACTTTCTCCTTTCTTTGCTCAGTTTCCAAAAGGTATGACAATAGGTCATTATAGTTGGTGAAACTTTTGGCCTTATGTGATAACAACAAATCCTTTGGATGGAATGTGGAGTAGGTCTTATATAGTAAGTCCTCATGTGTTACCACTTCACCACATAGTTCAAGACCATAGGCGATTTTCATTAGAGCAGAATTATATTCGTCCACGGATTCAAAATCCTGGAAATTGAGAATCCTCCATTCTTCCATGGACTTTCGCCATAATACCATTGAATATCTTTCATTTAACTTTGTCCAAAAGTCAAAGGGATCCTCAATATTTAGGTACTGATCTCTCAGTTCCTCAGTGAGGTGATAGCGCATAATTGTTATGGCTCTATGCTTTTGGCTTTCAATTTCATTCAATGATACATCTCTCGAGTCCTCTAGACTTCAAAGCAACTCTAGTGTTCATTACCCATTCTAGAAAATTATCTCTAGAGAGATTTAGGGCAGAATAATCTGAGGGTTCGAATCTCGACATCTGAATCACATTATCAAGAATTTAGAATTCATGCAACCAATGCATATGATTTCAAGACATTCGATCATTTCTTACAATACTAGGTCTATATGTATCAAAATGAGATAATGTGCATAAGCCACAAGGTTCAATTATATGCTTGAGCCACACGGATATGATGATGCAACAACCTTAGCAAATTGAATTTTATAATGCATCAAGTAATCTATCTGTGAATACATCTAAAATATTATTCAAAAAATGAACAATGTCACACGGCTATGAGATGAGGATAGGATTTCAAGGTCCTTAATATATTCAGGGTTTCAGTTTATGAATACATCAAGAAAAACTATCATCTTAGCTCTCATGCAATAATCAATCAAGTACTAATCATTCCTAAACCTCAAAATAAAAATTCGAATTTAATCAATATGGTAATTAGGGTTTTCAAGGCCCTTTAGGATTCAAATTTGAATTAGGGTTTTAAGAATTAATATACAATGAATCTATCAATTCTAACTTTCAATCAAATCAATTTAAGAATTGCTAAAATAAAAACGGATTCAGGATACTATGTGATTGAGGGTCTCAATACCTCTTTAGGGTTTTGGGGGTTTCAGATTCTAGAACAAAATCTAATAATTTTGATCTTTCAAAGGATCAATAAATCAATCAATACAATCAGAAACTATTATCATAAAATTGAATCAATCAAGGAAAATTTAGGGTTTAAGTCTAAAATCGGATTTTAGGGTTTAGGGTTTCCAAATTAGGGTTTAACAACCTAACAAATAGATTCTAAATTATTATTGAATTTAAATCATGTTTCTATTAAGAAAACAATCTTAATCAATTTTCAAGGTCGATAGAACAATTAATCAATGTACCAAAATCAAATTTAGGGATTTATAAAATCGATTTTGGGTTTTCAGAAACTAGGGTTTCAGATTAAGGTTGTAGTTCCATTAGGTCAGATTCGATCTTATGTTTTAGGGATTTGATTTTGTTTACCTTAAACACCGAGTGGGTTGAATGGATTGAACCGGAAGCTAAAAGACCTTGGAAACGAGCTGCACCGAGTTGAGCAAATCGCCTGCAACGAACCGCATGAAAAACGCCTCGCCTTAAACCTCCAACGATGATCGCGTGAGCTGAATGGGACGACTGGATGAGCTAGGGTTGATCGGATTTTTAGAGAGTTAGGGTTTATGGGATTTTGAAGGTTTCTAGGTTTTAAGGTTCTAGAGCTTCGTGTTGATAACGTGTTGTTTCTGTGTGTATTAATGAATGAATAAGAGTACATATATATAGTGGTTTACATGACCAAGAGAAGGAAAACCTAATACAATAAGGAATATGAAAACCACCAAGTAAAGGCCGCTTGCTCTGGACGGAATGGGCCGATTGGTCTTGGTCATATTTGGCCGGTTATGGAGTCTATCCTTAATGATTTATAACACTGTTTGACTAAAAAATTCTTTAACTAATGCTCATAAACAAATGTCAACAAAGTAACATTTTTAGAAAAATCGACACTAACATAAAATCCAGAATACAAAATATTGTGTGCGCCTATAATTTTATCTCTCTTCTCTCACTCCTATTTTTCAGAAAAAAATAGATATGTACCAGATTGTTTGTTTATATCATTTAGTTCTTTTTTTGCTTCCAATTGTTTCAAGTTCGTTTCGATCAATTGGATAATAAGTTTTTTCGGCTTGGTCTCTTCCAAATTCGAAATTTGTTTTGTGCTACTTAAAGGCTCTTCTCTTTACAGGTTTACTTTTTCCTGTAGAGACTACCGATCTCTCTTCCCTATTCAATCTCTCTCTTTAAATACCATTGAATTATTGGACTCGCTGGTGCTTCTATATCTGGACGAGTGTTAATTATTCACCGCTTCCACTCCTTTCCGTGGAGGAGCTTTTGGTGGGCAAAATCTCAATCAATAGATTGTGTTGAGATGGCGGAGGAGGGGCTCGGATGTAGCATGTTTCACTGTGTCGTTCGGTGGTGTGCTCTTCTTTCTGATTCAGTCTCAGATGTTGCTTTTGGGACGAGTATAAAAAGGTTGGAGTTGGAGTACGAAGTTTTGAACGTGCAACAGCGATGGTGTTTTCTCCCCCATGTTGAGTGGAGGCTTGCATGTCGAAGAAATTTTTTAGGGTAACGGTGTAGAGTCTTTTTTGTGGTTTACCATGTGTATTTCCTGTTTATCTATTCAAGAAGGCCTATTTGTTTACTCAATCTTTGTGTATATACTGGCCTATAGGCCCACAATCCAATAGAAACCTTTGCCGAATGAAAAAGAGAAAGTTCCATCCTTTTTGTCAATAAATCTAATCTCACAAAAATAATTATTGAATTTGATTTGATATTTGCATAGACATTAGCGTTTACTGTGTTTACAGATTAACATATTGAATAATACAAGGTCTGATTGGTGACGCTAAAATAAAGTTGTTAGAAAAAAACTGAATAATGGTTACCAATCACAAAAGTGTTAAACAAAATTGTTTTAAAAAAATAATGAACAGTCAAAATGGGTGAACAATAAAAGTTGTTAGAATTTGTTTTCCTTCATACTTGTTTTAAATTTAACTAAAAAAAACTAATAGTTTTCGCTTACAGTTGTGTTTAATTCCAAAGATTACAGATGCAACTCCGATATCTGACTACCGCCCTATCAGCCTCTGTACAGTAAGCTACAAAATCATTTCAAAAATTATTGTGTTACGTTTGAAAGAAGTATTGGATCATCTCATTTCCCATTCGCAGGCTGCTTTTGTACCAGGTAGGAATATCTCGGACAACATTTTAGTTGCTCATGAAATGATGCATGCCCTAAAATCGAAGAAGGATTGTGCTGAGCAATATATTGGCATTAAGACAGACATTAGCTAGGCATATGATAGAGTTGAATGACTTTTCTCGAGACAGTGATGCAGAAAATGGGATTTGCAGATGTCTGGATCAACTGGATCATGACTTGTGTGCGAACGGTATCTTTCTCCATTCTAATCAATGGAGCACCTTATGGAGAATTCATCCCATCAAGGGGGATCAGACAGGGAGATCTTTTATCACCCTATATGTTCTTGCTTTGTGTTGAAACTCTCTCTCAAATGCTGTATCAGGCGCAACAAAATCATGAACTATCTGGAATGAAGCTACTTCTAAAATGCCCGACCATCACACACTTCTTGTTTGCAGATGATTCTCTGTTCTTCTGTAAAGATACAAATACAGACGTCTTAAAAATTGCGGAAATACTCCGACAATATGAAGATATTTCAGGACAAAAAGTCAACATGGCGAAGTCTTCTATTATCTTTGTGATGCGTATAAACCATCGACGACGTTAACAAATCCACTCGATGCTTGGAATAACGAATGTAGGAAGTGGAGGTAAGTATCTTGGCCTACCATAACAGTTTGGACGAAACAGAATTGTTCAAATTTGTCACTCACTCCGTGAAGAATACTATTGATGATTGGTATTATCAATTTTTGAATCCAGTGGGAAAGGAAATTCTCCTAAAAACAGTGGCCACAGCGAAACCAGTGTATACTATGAATTGTTTCTTGATCCCGAAGACGACCTGTAATGAGATTAATTCTATGCTGGGTGAATTTTGGTGAGGGCATAACAATGGGAAGAGGAAATTACCATGGATTTCTTGGAAGCGTCTCTCCATTCCGAAGAACGAAGGGGGACTCGGATTTCGTGATCTTCATGCTTTAACCTTGCTCTTTTGGCAAAGCAAGCCTGGCGTATCCTTCAGAAGCCAGATTCGTTGTTAGCGAAAATCTACAAAGGTAGATATCATAACTCTTTGAATTTTTTAGAGTCAATGTGCGGACATAACCCATCTTATGGATGACGTTCTATACAAGCAGGGAAAGATTTGCTCAACCGAGGCTTACAAATCCGAGTAGGCAATGGACATACTGTTCAGGTGTGGTAGGATCAGTGGTTACCAACACTACCTCCGCAAGTACCAACTGTTACAGGACATACTTATGTCAATCCAGAAATGAAAATTGAGGAATTATGCCGAGATCGAAGACGAAAATGGGATGAAAACAAATTGAGTAATTTCTTTACTCCGTAAGATGCGTCTCTTGCGCAAACTATTCGTTTGTCTCGGTTTGCACAATCGGATGAATATTTATGGTCGTATGATTCTCATGGGGTCTATACTGTCAAGTTAGGATATTGGGTAGCTACACACTTAGAACCTTTTAGGACTGATATTGAGCCACCTGGTGGTGATTTGGAATTAAAAAAGATGTTTTGGAAGCTGAAAATTCCTTTGAAGTTACAACATTTCCTTTGGTTAGCTTTAACAGGCTCTCTACCTACAGGAGAACGTTTACGGAGTCGTCGTATTAACGTTGATCCCGTGTACCAGAGGTGCGGCTTATATGATGAAACAATTAATCATATGCTTTTTGGATGCCAGTATGCGCAAGCAATCTGGAGATGTGCTGATTATCCTGAGTTCTATCAACCAGCAACCAATTCTGAAGATAATATCCACAGGCTGATCACGATAAAAGATACAACCACCTTCTCGAGGGAGAGACGACTAGCACCATTCTGGATTCTCTGGTCGAAGCGGGTAATGCACAATTGCTGCAGGTTAATTCGGCACTTGAAGCTGAAGCGGCTGGGTTCTTATATGTTGTTCAGAAAGTTTGGAGCAAGGGACTGAAATACGTTTGTTTGAGGGAGATAATTCAGAGCTCACAAAAATTGTGAATGGAAGTATGGGGCATAATCAATTGGGCAATCTACTTTGGGATATTCAGCACTGGATACAAAAACTACCATTATGTTCACTGACACATGTTAATAGAGGAAGAAATATGATCGCAGATACACTATCAAAGCAGATATATGACTCACCTATAATGTCTTCCACATTCGTATCAACTTGATACCGTATTTGTATTTCCCGTATACTAAATAATAATAATATTAGTTGCTGCAAAAAAGAAAAAAAAGTTTTCGCTTACAGTTTTACACCATTTTCTAACACTTTACAACTTTCGCTAACAGCTTCACGTACAGTTTTGCAATATTCTTAACAGCTTATGCTAACTACTAAAATTAATCATTTCGTTATTGTTCACCAATCAGACTTACAATTAGTCAAATAGTAACAAAAATATATATATATAATTACCAGAAATTTGATAAAATTTATAAACATATACATTTTTCACAACTTTAAAAATATTTCCAAATTATTACATTTTGTATAAAATCTAATCTAAAACATAACTTAAGGTACAAAGCATTAGCTATGATGACAAAATTAAAGAAGTATTGGAATCAAGTGAGAATGGTAATTCTCAAAACCGTGAGATGAATAAAATTCTGATAGTGGCAATTAAGAGTTATAGACCCACATAAGAAGATAAACTTTGTTCAACTCTGTTTTGAAAAACTTTATCGCAAAGAAAGCATTGTGTTTAATCTTCTCTCTGAAACAGTCACGAATAACTTGAAGAATTTGTTTGATGAGTACAACAGTTTTGTTAACAAATATGCTAGTGGTGTGTCTGGTAATTCTTCTCATTCCCAAGGAACATCATCCTAAGATAAATGTAGAGATGAAGTTTTCTAGAGAAGGGTTCTGATTATGGTGTCAGTTACGAAAGAATCGATAATATATATAACGAGCTTGTGCAAAGAATCTGGAATTTCATAATCCATTAACAAGTAGGAATTGTATTTGAAAGAACCTCTTGAATGTCCGAAGCTAATAAAAGGTACAAATTCTGATGTCTTAGAATGGTGGAGGAAAAACAGTTATAAGTTTCCAGTTGTATCCCTTGTAGCTAGGGATATACATATACTTGTAATGCAAGTGTCTTCGGTAGCATCAGAATCTGCATTTAACACTCGTGGGAGAGTATTAGACACATCTAGGAGCTGCCTGACACTGTAGATAGTTGCAGTGTTGATGTTCACTGAATAATGGTTGAAATGTGAAATTCATATTGATGGAAAAAAGACGGATTAGAATTAAACAACTTCTTTTGGAGGTGGAGGACCAAGGTTATCTTATTAGAGGTAAGTTTTTTGTCTTTTGAACTATGTTTTGATATGATTTTACAATTTTTATTTCTGATCTTATGCTCTTTAATTTTATTCAGAGTTTGACAAGAATTCAACTTGCAATGGTGACTATGAGAATGAAGTAACTTATCTAACATTTTCACCAATATATCTAAGTCGTAAGTTACTTTATCACTTTGCTATTCTTACTAACTTCTTTGTTTTTTTTTTTGGAAAATGAGTAGGACTAGGAAAATTGGACTGTTGGAACTTAGAAGTAGTCGGCAATTAGTTTAAATGGATGATGAAGGTTGAATAGGAGACTCCTTTAATATTGACTCATTTTACTCAATTCATTGCCTTTTTACAAGAACTCAAGTACGCCATTCTCTTGTTTTGATGTTTTTAACTTTGAAGTTGTTGCATTTCGTACTCTATTCTAGTTTTGGTGTCATGGTGTGTCTCGTTGAAGTACTTTGGATTTGAGTGATGTATTTTCGATCAAATGTGTCGTGTCAATACAATGTTTAAATTTGTTTTCTATCCGGGTGTGATTGTTTTTATATCGGATTTCAGTTACAATCTTTTAATTTTGGGTTTAATCAAATAAAATATACTGAACCAAATCGGAATAATATTTTACTTGACATATTTTTCGGATTGTAAATAGTTTTCACCTTTGATAACCGAACCGACTCGAAACCGTTAATATCTTAACGGACCGAACCAAACCACTCGAAATCATTTCGGTACGTACGTGGGTAAAAAAATCAGGAACACGAAAGAAACCTATTGTCTACAAAACCATATCCTCAAGCACTCACATCATATATTATATTTGGTGTGTTTGTTATCTGTTTTTTTCAACCTGTGTTTGTATTTCAATCTTCTTTCACTTTTCTCTTAATGAAAGGTCCTACCCAGCTGGCACTTCCAGAAAAAACTCAATCGAAAGAAGAAATTCAGGTACTTTGATAAGCAAACAATCAGTGGTTCCTGTAGAGAAAGAGAACTCAAAAAACGACTTTCTTCCAAAAAATTACTCACGTCACGTGTGGGCCAATCGCAGCAAAAAAAAAACAATTAATTTATTTTCAAGTTCTTTGTTTAATTTTAGGAAAAACAAAATCTTTGGTTATGTTCAAAAAAAAAAACAAAATCTTTGGTTATATCCGCTCCGATCATCTCGGTGACTCTTTAGTTCCATATTTATCTAAAAATTCGTTATTTTTTTCCTATTTTTTTCTGACCAGAGCTTATTTTAGTTTTTGTCTCAATCCTATTTGTACTTGTCATCCACCGGTTCTGTTTTAGTTTCTCCTCCTGGGATCCTCATGATTTGATTAGCAAACATAACCAGAATCAATGATGAATGGCCTGAGCAAACATGGGTCAATTTTCACTAGATTCTATTTTCTCGGAGAAATCTACTTTCTCTGAGACGGTTATCTCGCTTACAATCTGAAGATCCCAGAACATCATCTCTCTCTCTCTATCTATATCTCTCTTTCTCTGTGTTTCGGTATGACACGTCACGTGGTACTGAAATCGCCGTTATTGGCATCGGAAGAAAGAAACTCTCCGCAGACGACGACGATGAGCAGACACGCGGAGAGGAGGAAAGTGGGAGAGGTAGCGGGAGGAGCGGCGGCGGAGTGTGCGGCGGTGTGGTGTTGCTGCCCTTGCGCGGTGGTGAATCTGGTTGTTTTGGCTGTGTACAAGGTTCCGGCGGCGGTTTGTAAGAAAGCGTGGAGACGAAGCAAACGGCGACGTTTTATGAGGAAACGGCATGGTTTGCTTGCGTCAGCGGCGGCGGAAGGGAGTGATAGCACCGTGCACGCTAGATTGAATTTGAAGGAAGAAGATCCAACGGCTGAGATTGTTGTTTTCGAGGAGAACGGAGCGGATGGCGATTCAAACGACGTCGTCACGCTTGAGAATGAAATGTTGGAACGTTTCTATGGGGCAGGCTTTTGGAGAAGCCCGTCACAGAGGGACACGTCACCGGCAAGTTTATGAATTCTTTGGATTTGTTTTTACTTTTTTTGAGAGAATAATAGTAATTAATTTGATATATATGTTACTCTAATTATCATGTGGATAATAGGAAAAACGTAACACTATTTTATACATCGTTTTACTTATTCGATTTTTATATAATTACGTGTCATTGTTTACAATTCTTCCGCGAATTGGGTAATTTTGGATTTATAGTTTGGGATTTGAGTGGCCATTATAATACTAGTAACTAAGACCATCTCCAATGGTTTACTCCATTTTTCACTTCAAAATAGAGTAACTCCAATTTTACTTCCAAGTTTACTCCATTTTTCATTCCAAAAAAAGAATATTCTATATAGATACTATTTTTATTTTGTTTTCAATACATTTTATTTATAAAATTTACAAATTGATCCTCTATTTTTATAACTTTCACAAATTGTGAATTAAAAATTTATTAAATACAAATATTACATTAAACCATAAAAATAAAAGCAAAAAAGTAGTAATTTATTTTAAAATTGTCATTAGTGTATTTTTCCACAAATGATCAATCAATGAATTTGGACAGTGTTTTGATTACCTTGCTGGATCAGGAAACGATTTACCACATTATTAAACTCCTAGTAATTGTTGTGTTAAATTGCTAGTGTTGTTTATTTTAAATTTTAGTATTTTTATGTATTTCTTTAATTTGCAATCTCTTAAATAAAAAATTAGTATTTAATTATTTATAAATAATTTTCATGAACAAAATTTCAAATATAAATTTTATATAATGTGATATTATGACAAAATGATATTATCAAAAAATTGAGATGCTATAACTAATATAATAGTTTAAATAATATTTTAATATTATGATTAAAGTGATATATTATAAAAAAAGTTATTGTTATACAGAAAGTGATAAATTTAAATAAATTAGTATTCAAATGACTTTTTTATAAATAGAAAAGTTTTACTCCATTTTGGAGTGGAAAGTGGAGTACCATTGGAGTGAATTTTACTGCAAAATGGAGGAAAATGTGAAAAATACAGTACCATTGGAGATGCCCTAAGGGCATTTCTAATGGAAGTGAAAAACCCAAAAAATACCCAACTTTAGTTATATTTACCAGATAAATACTAAAACTTTTATGGTTACCCGAATAATACATGATGTAAATTTGGTTACCCAGTTAAAACCTGAACTTTTAAAATCGATTAGCTTGACACAGATAATTAAACGACATTTAATCGCCTAACAGAATCTCTTAAGCGCCGTTAACAAAGTTAATAACAGATGAAGAACTGACGATTTTGCCCTTCTTCTGTTCTGTCAACATTTTCCCCCAAATTGAAAAAACAGATGAACCCTAATTGCAAAAATCGATTTTCTCTCACGTTCTCCCTTTTCTCTCGAGTTCTGTCTACGATAGTTTTTGTCATCCGTGAGTCGTGACTATGATTCTTAGTTCTTGAAAATATTGCTTGAAATAGTTTGGATTTTCGAATTTAGTGGAGACAGACGAAACTTTAATCCTTGTGTTTATTATGTTTTCATGAAGTTTAATCATGTCTCTCTCAATGTATATATGATCCTGTTGGACACATTACAAACATACTAGTGTTGTTTTTTTCTTTCTTGCAGCTTGAAAAATCATAAAGGGAGTTGAATTTTGTAAGATCTGAGTGAAAAAGACAGACTTTGAAAATGGGAGATGAGCCAGGGTTTAGTGAGAAATGGGATTTCAGAAGGCAAGAGAACAACTTTGATGATTCTTCAAGCGATGAACAAAAAAAAAGAGCAACTCGATCGGATTCAAGCGATGAAAAAGAACAACAGATCTTTCATCTACCGATTACGGAATACAAAAAAGTAAGAGAATCTGCCGGAGAGTTCGATCAACGCTAATCGTAAACATGAATCGAAATCTCAGATCAAAGAATCAAAAACCAGATGATATCGAAAACCCACCAATCAGATTAAAACCCAGATGCCGAATCTCGTCGAGAAAACACTAAGATCTGAGGATAGGCACGATTTGAATAGAGGGCATAATTTAACCTGCCCTTTTTTTTTCTTTTCAACACAGAGACGAAAGATTATTGAGGAGAAGGAAAATTAAAAGAAAGAAAAGAAAAGTAGGAATACAAAGGCTTTTCAAGTGCAAGAAGAAGATATATCTATATTACATCATAACAAGGCAAATTTGGGATCAAGAGACTGCATTTATCTGATTTTTCATGTCTGATTTTTTGATTTGGGAAAAATGTCAGTTAAGTCGACAGAAAAGAAGATCACCACTCACGAAATCTGAATCCCCATTAACCTGGAAATTTGGGAATCGACAGAAAAGAAGAATGGCAAAATTGTCATTTCTTCGTGTGATATCAACTTCGTTAACCGCATTTAAGAGATTCTGTTAGGCGATTAAACGTCGTCTAATTATCTGTGTCAAACTAATCGATTTTAAAAGTTCGGGTTTTAACTGGACAACCAAATTTACATCAGATATTATTTGGACAACCTTAAATGTTTGTGTATTTAACTGACAAATGTAATTAAAGTTGGGTATTTTTTGGGGTTTTTCCCAATGGTAAACTGCATTTTTACTCTAAATTGCAGTTGGGTTTTTGTCCAATCATATTCTATTTTCAAGTACAAAACGGAGTAATGAACAAAAAAATAGAGTAAACTCATTTGTTACTCTATATTTGGAGTAATCATATTTTTTACTCCATTTTCCAGCTCAAAATGGAGTAATATTGGAGCAAATTTACTGCAAAATGCAGTTTTAAAGTAGAAAATGAAGTACTGTTGGAAATGGTCTAAGTGAGGTTACCACCCATACGTGGGGGTTTATTTTGTTTTTGTTTTTTCTTTCCAATATTATTTTAAGTAATGTTTTACGTTCTTGTCGTTGTCTGTTTTCATTGATGTTGTTTTATTGTTTAAAATTAATTTCTCACCGTTAAACTTTGTTATGTACATTTATCTTGTATTTGTGACCTATATTTCAATATGCTAAATCATTCTTTATTTAGTACTAGAAGAACTGCTAATCTCGCGCATGCGGACTATTGTTCCATTTGTTATATGTTAATTTTTTGCGTACTATATTTAGTTTGAATAAAAATATGCAATGCAGAATATATTAATATATTTTAAGATTTACAATATCATTTTTATTTTCTTGTAACAATACGTTAAATATTTGCGTGAAGCTAATTTAGTGCATTAAGAAAAGTAATTTACCAAAATTTCCCATTGAACATAATATGTGCGAAAAGGTAATCGAAATAGTAAAGAAAATAAGTAAAACAATCTGTTTATGGTTTTTAAGAAAGGAAAGCATTGCAAACGCTTGATTCGTTCTTTTGGTCTTTTGTTCGGCAGTTGTCTTTTGGTTAGAACGCGGTTCATGTATGAATTTTGTAATATATCAGTAAAAAGCATGTATTGTTATGAATAACTTGTATTCTGTATATTATTATGGAGGACCAATGGTCTCTTTATATAGTGTTTACATCAAGGTGAGAAAAAGAAATTGTCCTTTTACTACTCATACAAGGAATATGAAAACTTCTACTAATCATATTGGTATTAGGAAAAAGGAAATCCTATCTCTAATAGGACTTGGTCTTCACGCCGAGACTAGACCACACTCCCCATTGGATGACATAACCGTATGTGATGAAGATAAGATCACGGTAATACGCTTGGGGATGCTGCCTCATTAAAACGTTATGAAGGAAAACCCAGTGGGACAAAACCTAAGCAAGGAAAAAGAGTATAACACGTATTACTCCCCCTGAAATGAACATTACTGAAGGTCATTAAATCGACGCATGCCGATCTGATGCATAAGCTTCTTGAACGTGAGCGGACTTGGAGCACCTGGAGTTCACCGGCCTTCTGTAGGTCGTGAGTGAAAAAGAACTTTGGCAAGATGTGTTTCGTCTGATCTCCTTTGATGTATCAATCCTTCAACTGAGCTATGCATACGGCATTGTCCTCGTACATGCTGGTCGGTTCTTCTTTCCCTTCTGTCATCCCACAATCTCGTCTAATGTGTTGAGTCAATGATCTCAACCAAACACATTCTCGGCTGGCCTCATGGATCGCCAATATCTCTGCGTGATTGGACGATGTGGCCGTAAGTGTTTACTTCATGGATCGCCATGAAATGGCTGTTCCACCGTGAGTGAAGACATATCCCGTCTGGGATCGACCATTGTGGGGATCCGAAAGGTGACCTGCATCAGCAAAACCAACTAAACCTTCTTTGTTAAGGTTAGTGTAAAACAGACCCATGTCTTTCGTCCTTTCAGGTAACAAAGTATATGTTTGATCCCATTCCAGTGCCTTTGGGTCGGACAAGAACTGAATCTTGATCGGAGGTTCACGGAAAAGCATATGTCCGGCCTAGTGTGACTAGCCAATTACATTAACGCTCCTATGGCACTGAGACATGGCACTTCAGGACCAAGGACTTCTTCATCGTCCTTCTTTGGACCGAATGGATCAGTGTCCAATCCAAGGCTTCTCACCATCATTGGGTAACTATGGTCCATATTAAATCACTTGAATACATTTTCTGTATATGCGATTTGATGCACAAGGATTCCATTATTGATGTACTCAAGTTGTATTCCCAAACAGAATATAGTCTTTCCTAAGTCTTTCATTTCAAACTCTTTCTTTAGATATTCAACCGTTTGGGAAATTTCCTCAGAGATTCCTAGGTCATCAACATACACCGCGATGATTACGAATCCCTTGTCGAATTTCTTTATGAATATGCATGGACTTATGGGATCGTTCTTATAGCCCTCATTCACTAAGTACTCGCTTAGTCTATTATACCACATGCGACCTGATTGTTTCAATCCATAGAGCGATTTATTGAGCTTTATACAATGCTGGTCTCGAGAACTTCTTTTATCTTTCAGCTCTATCCCCTCTGGAACTTTCATATAAATCTCTTTATCCAGTGGACCATAGGCTGCTTACTATATCAATTTGATTTCTTTCTTATATGTCCAGACATCATAAACTTTCGAGTTTGTAGCAGCACCCACCATATTTGGAGTATATCTCCTTATAATTTGATCCTTAGTCTCTGTGAGTATCCTTGTGTAACCAAGCTATCTCGAAATGCTTGTAAGACATGAACACTTTAGATCATGTGGTCTCACAATTTTCTTTTCTTCACAGGACTTATTTATCCACTTGTTTAATCATCTGATGGCGTTTTCTTATGTGGTCAATACGCCTACCACTTTCATAATACCACGTTTTCTTTTATCTTATGAATGCATTCTTTTTCGTGGGTTCTGATCCTCGCTTGTTTCTTTATTATTCAAGTGCTACTATCTTGTATGCGCTTTTCTATACATTTGATGTTAACACTCTTATGTAGTTCCTATTTTGATCCAGACATGATTTGATTGATCTGAAATTTCATTATCCACGACCTTAATTACCTTGCAGCTTGGCGTCCCAAGCTACATGGTTTGGTACCTTAGATGTTTAGCTGACTAGCCTTATATCTCTATGTCTGGACTGGTTTCCTTAATAAACTCGGATTTATATTATGCACCATTTTGCGAGGTTTCTTATCTTATGGAACTTATTGGTCTATCTTGTATAGACTTCGTAGCAACTTGATTGTGTCTCTAAGACATCAATTTTGTGGTGCTTAAGCTGATATGACTTAGTCATTCTTTTCTTTTTCGGGTCAATGTGTCTGGCATCTGATTCTGCTAGCTTTATATGATCTTTGTATTTGGATGTCTTTAAATCTTTTCTAGTCCGAGGATATTGCCAAGACAATGATGGTTGATACCATTCCTTTATTTATCAGCTTATTACATTTCTCCTTCTAATGTTGGATATTCGGATTCATTAAACTCATGTAATCCGTGTTCCTTGGCCACACTAAATAGATCACCCATATTTGGCTCAAGGTTTCTTTAAAATTTGTAGGAGAAACATTTCTTATCCAAGATATATATATTCCCCATCTCCTTATGAGGTTCCATCTTAGACGGCACATATGTATGTGGTGGTTTTATTCAAAATCTCTTAAGATAGTATATGTCTGGCTCATGACCCGTATTCAATCTGAGATGGGAATATCTATGCTCACTTATATGGCCTGAAGCATATTAATCTTATAGACATGTAAAACTTGTGATGTCTCCAAGCTGATAGACTTTAGGGTCTAAACCTTATAGGTATGACCTTTGTTTATAAAATTCGGCCGAGTCTTATTATGATCATCAAATTTGGAGTATAGTCATTGACCACGGTTTTGTCCTCACTCCCCCTCATGAATATACTATAATTTCGTGATGCTTGAGACAATAAATGTGATGAGTTTCCCATGTGCACAAGTAACACAACGTGAGACTCTATGAGATAACTCTTTGTGCCGTTTTCATGATCAATTTTTGCATCAAGTTTTTTGGATTTGGATGGCTAGTCCAGTCATGCCATATAGTGTAAATTTCGTGGGGTATACCTATTGCAGTTACCATGGCTTTTCATACTGATCTTTGGCATAGTCTAGATTAATAGAGAATGCAAGTATAATCTCGACCATTTTCTTTTAATGCCTTAGGCGATCTTAAGGAACTTTCATTTCCTTTTGCCCATTGTTTCTATTTGGAAACCATTCTTATAACTCAATGGGCTTTGTATGGGTGAAAAATTCATGCTCTTTAGGCAATTCCTTTTTGGTCGAGATTTTATACTTGCACTTTTGAACTCATATTGTCGTTTATATGAGCAATAAAACATTCATATTATCAAGCAAGAATCAAACAAGATAATAGCAATAAACTCAAAGTAGTTCTAAAAATTCAAAGCAAAACATGAAAGCAACAAAATTAAATTTTAATGCCTATTTTAAACAATCGGATGTCTCCATGAGATCATCTTTTTCTTAATCCATAGGATCATCTTGTCCGTGATCGAAGTCTTCTTCTTTATCATGCTGGTTCATGTTGGCCTCAGGATTCTTCCCTTTAACACTTTCTTGATAAAGTTCCACAAGGTGTTTGGGAGTCCTACATGTCTTGGCCCAATGATTATCCGTCCCATATCTATGGCAAACTGATTTGGTCGGGTCGGACTGATGTCCAGAGTAGTTTCCGTGGCCATGCCCACGGCCACGGCCTCGATCGCGGTTAGAATCGCCTTGATATCCGCGACCTTGTCCTCGACCATAGGGGTGGTAGTTGTTACGGCCACGCCCTTGCCTCTTTCCACGTCCATGGCCATTATCCTTTCGATATCTTTGGACATGGTGTGCCTCGGATTCTTTCTATGTATCCTCGGCCACGTGGGCCTCATGAAGTGGGGTTGATCCAGGAGGTCTCATTTCGCTGTTTCTCATCAGTATTTCATTTTTTTGCTCCGCGAGCAATAAACATGAGATCAGACATGCACAAGTCGTGAAGAATTTCTCACGATATTGTTGTTGTAACAACACATTGCTTGAGTGGAAGGTGGAGAAGGTCTTTTCAAGCATATCCTTCTTTGTCACAATCTCGCCACATAGCTTCAATTTTGAAACTATCTTAAACAGGGCCGAGTTGTATTCATCCACGGACTTAAAGTCCAGGAGTCTTAGATATCTTGCTTTTAATTCCTTCCAGAGATCCAGAGGATCCTCAAGTGTCAAGTACTGATCTTTGAGACTCTCAACAAGATGATGGCGTATAATCATAATCGCCTTGTATTTGTTTTGCTCGGACTCAGTATTTCCATCAATGATGCATTCACCGAGCCATTTTGATTTCAGAATGATCTCTGCATCAATTGCCCATTGTAAATAATTATCTCCTGAGAGATTTAGAGCCGCGAAGTTCAAATTTCTGACTTTCGGCATCTGAAATCATGCATCGGTTTTCTCTTAGGCTTTTATAAAAAAGTTAGGGTTTTATGCATGTAACAACCGATACCAATGTAACCAATTACAAGCGATTTTTAATTCTCGGTTTTCATGCAATATTATTCAAGCAATTTTCAAGATCAATCAATCATCAATTAATCCTAGCATGTGATTTCTAGGTGATGAATTTAGACAAGCAATTTTCAATTTTAAGAACTAGCAATTTTCCAATTTCAAAACAGGCAATTTTCCAATTCTAAGAACTAACAATTTTCCAATTTAAAAAAAAGTAATTTCAATTAGGTTTCATGTTCGATTTTGTCAATTAGGGTTTGATATTATTATGCATAAGTTCAAATTCAATTTAGGTTATGCAAACAATCAATAACAAACAAGAAAATCTGATTTTAGGGTTTTAAGTTTGATCCAAGTTTAATTCAGAGTTCTTAAGAGATCAAGCTAGTAGAACATGGAGAATCAATTTTAGGGTTCATAAGAATTAGGTCTGATTTCGATTTTCATGTTCTTGAGTTTTAGGGTTTTGATTCTACCTTTGATCACCAAGCTGGGTTGACTGGATTGGAACCGGGAGCTAAAGATCTCGGAAAACAAAATCTCAGGATCGGATTTTATTGGAGGCGGCGGCGGCGGATCGGCGACTGCGGCGGCTGCTCTTCGGAATTAGGGTTTAGGGGCCGGCGGCTGCTTCAGGGTTTTCAGAGCTCTCGTGCTGATAACGTGTTATGAATAACTTGTATTCTGTGTAGTATTGTGGAGGACCAATGGTCTCTTTATATAGTGGTTACATCAAGGAGAGAAAAATAAATTGTCCTTTTACTACTCATACAAGGAATAGGAAAACTTCTACTAATCCTATTAGTATTAGGAAAAAGGAAATCCTATCTCTAATAGGACTTGGTCTTCACGCCGAGACTAGACCACAGATTGGATCCGATGGACTGAGCCGGTTATGGACATCCAAACCTCAATGGTTTATAACATGTATGTTTATTTTTTGTTGTGTTTAAATGTTTTGCCTAATTTAATAAATTTTTACTTTCTTTAGCATTTTTTTACCCATTCGTTACACATCATTCCAATTAAGAAGTTTACCTTGTTTAGTTCCTTATATTATTCGTAATTTGTAGGTGAATATTTATAGTTACGAAGGATTAATATAAAAATTTATAATAATTAAATATATTTTCGATTTACGTATTTACTTTCAGCTAAAGTCAGACCGCGGAAGGCTTCTTTACAATATTTGCAACGTACTATTTTCCCTGGTGTGTTTTTGTAGTGTCTAGGATCTGAAGCCCCTTAGGTGTGGTCACTCTTGAGAGTGCAACATATATTTTTCCGTGGCTGAAAACTGGTTTAGGGAGGTATAAAGCCACCTTTTGGAGAGTTTGTCCCTGAGAAAATAATAGTCATGTCGTAAGATAGACGCACTGGGAACTGCCGTCTTTTGAAAGTGAACGGATGTTGTGTATCATTAGGAGATAAAACTATCCTTGGAATCAATACTTTTGTCCTCTCCTTACTGTTTGTGTGGAATCAATACTTTTGTCCTCTCCTTACTGTTTGTGAGTATCTCCGCTTCGATAACTTTGTTGCCCATGTGGGTCACAATTAGCCATGTCACGTTGCATATCTAAACTCATGTTTATTGTTGTTCCAAAATCGAACTATTTAAGAGTTTGTACCGAAATCTTAATTGACATTCCATTAAAATTCTGATTATTTATTTTATGCTTTAGAATAATGTGATTGATATTTGTGTCTTACTTTGATTTTATTAGAACTGTAAATTGAGTCACAATTTTGTGATAAATAACAATTTACTTCTAAATGGTCTAATTTGTTGTTTTAAGTATTTTTCAGTAATTCTATACCACTACCCAAAACATTTTAAAATTAAGATACCTTTTTTCTATTAATCATCAAGGGGTTTTTATAGTTTATAAAAAAGCAAAAAAAATATAATGGGTGAATATCTCAGATGTCGAAAAACTCTCTCAACATATACTTTTTGACTGAATTTTTCTACGATTTCGCACGTAAAAAAAGTACTCAAGCATTATAATAAATCAGGCTTTTTGGAAAGAGACCGACAAGGTAAATCGTAAGCCCAACAGGAAAAACAACTTTGTAGACAAAAAATAAGGTGGCTACGTGGCAGTACGTGGTGCACAATGAGTGAAAGAGTTTCGCTAATTATATATAAGATTTAGCGTTGGGCATTTTAACCGAAAACCGAAAACCGAATCGAAACCGAACCGAAATAACCGAAACCGAACCAAACCGAAACCGAATGGATAACCGAACAAATAACCGAATATCCGAAATACGATCCATATACTTCAAAATATTATTTATATTTATATTTAAAATAACTAAATAATTAAAATTAACCAAAATATTAGTAAAAAAACCGAATTATCCAAAACTATCCAAATATTTTTATCCAAAATATCCGATATTATCCGATATTATCCGAAGTTATCCGGTTTTTTATCCTAATTATCCAAAAAATATAAGAAAAACCGGAACCGAACCGAATTTTATGATTAACCGAACGGTTACTAAATCTCTATAACCGAAAAAAATGAAAACCGAAAAAACCGAACCGAAACCGAACCGAATTTTATGATTAACTGAATGGTTACTAAATATCTATAACCGAAAAAACCGAACCTAACCGAACCGAAAACCGAACGCCCAGGGATAATAAGATTAATCAAAATTCGATAGAGGGCCGCGGGTGACTTTTGGAATCGGCTGGTTTGGTTAGAACTTGGTGAAATCCAACAAGTTGGGCGATGAACTGATGGTTTCAGTGCAAAGCTGAGTTGAATCGAGCTGATTAGCTCAATCCGCGATTTTCGGCCGGACTGACGGTTACTCAGGACGAGGCGACCTTTGGAAACGCTGATTGAGTTCGGACGTGGATGGTCGGGAGTCAGTTGGGACGAACGGATCGGTCGATACAGCTCGACTCACGGATTGATGAGCTAATTGTGGACTGAGGTGGTTTTGGGTCGATACCGAAGGACACGTGTACCGATACACTTATTTGATCGCGGATGTGAGAAGTCGCGCCGTTCATGGGGAAATCGCGCCCGTGGGCGGGGAAGTTAAGGACACACGTCAGAACGGTTTCTGGACGGTTTTAACGCCCGAAAACTGCCCAAACCATCCCATTAATTGAATTCTGTGACCGATTGATCATTTTCAGAGAAAAACACAGAGAAGAACATTGAAATAAAACCATCGAGAAACTTGTGAGAAAAAAGGAAATCGGGTCGTGACTTCCATTTATCTGCTGTTTGCGACCGCACATGTGTGGACTGCGATCGTGTAGCCGTGAACGCGTCTGTTTTGTCAGGATTACTCCGTGACAATAGGTGTCAGAATTTGTTAACCGACAGGCTAAGGTGACTGCATGTTCCCTAGGCTAACTTATGATTGATATCGCATTTTTACTTAGTCTATATTCATTCGGAAATTGTTCTTATTGCTTGCTTATCCGATAGATTCAATACTCTCCTTGCTTGTCCGGTTGATTGATCGCTTAAACGCGGCAGTTCATCAGTTAATACGCTAGGGTCGGGATGACCGTGTGGATTGACTGGATCGCGGATATAGCCGGTTTAATGCGATGTTTGGCTGATCAAGCGTCTGTAGGATTCGTATATTAGACTGGTTGATTATGGCTTGATATGATTATGTTGCTTGGCTTGGTGGGATGGATTAACCGCTTTCACTAAGCATTATGTTGCTTACGCCTCCTTTGTGGATGCAGGAAAAGGTACGGACGATGGACCGCGGGACTAAGGTAGGATGGTTCGGATGGGGGATTTGGGTAGATTTGGTCAAGACAATGTAATAGCTTATAGCGAACTGATAGCTTATGGCAAACTGATCATTGTACTTGTAACCTCGATTAATCTATCTAAATTCAGTTTATGTTTAACGTTTGTCTAAGAATGCTCAAAAGAAAGCGGAAATAATTCTAAGTAAGGAAAATTTTAAATAACCCAAGTCTGGCCTAGGAAATCATCCAGACACTACCTGCAAGTGGAAAAAATTGGGTTGGGACGTTTCAATGTGCCTTGCAGAAAGAGACTTTGAAAACATAAAATGACACTCTTTATGAAACAAAAATAAAACTCTAGAATGACACTCTTCAAGAAACGGAGGGAGTATATAATTAGCCAACCTTTTTTCTCTTGGTTGTGACACCTATCCCTAAATACTTGTGATATCTAAAACATAATTAAAAAATACTCTTTATTTGGCAGAAAGAGACTTTGAACCTCTCACCTCCAAAACATTAGGGGAAGAGTCTAACCACTACACTAAATGATTTGACTGAAATTGTTACCCCTATAACAATTATTATATTTGGCGCTTAAAGTTTGACTTTATGGCATTTAGCGTAGGGTCGGAACTGCCTTTCTGTTATAGTGATCTTTATATTTCAAATCAATACTTTACGAAGCTCATTTCACAATTATGTTTTTCCTTTGTTTTCCTTCTCTTGGTATTACAATGAAATGTTTATTTCAAAAAAAATTATATAATGAAGCCCATTAGTAAACAGATTTTAGATTCTGTTTTTTTTTATAACGAAGAAGAGAATGAACTATCAACACAAATGAATGAAGCGTAACCAATTAGTATAAAAAGACAAAAGACGGTAAAGAGTTATTAAATTATAATAAAAAGTTTAAACGTAAGGAACATAAAACATATATGAGTTTTACTGATAAATTACACACTTCACACACGAACCACAATGAAACAAAAGACAATCGCCCAGCAAAAGACAAAAATAAAGAATCAAGCATTTGCAATCTCATCCATTCTAAGAAACCATAAACAGAGTGTTTTCATTTATTTGGGAGAAAGAGACTTCGAACTTCTCACCTCCTAAGAAAGAGTTCTAACCACTGCACTAAATGATTTAACTGAAATTGTTACCCCTATAATAGTTATTATATTTGGCGTCTAAAGTTTTGTTTTATGGGCTTTAGCGTAAGGCCAGCACTGCCTTTCTGTTATAATGATTTTTATATCTCAAACCAATACTTTACGAATCCCATTTCACAATTATGTTTTTCCTTTGTTTTCCTTCTCTTGGTATTACAATGAAATGTTTATTTCAAAAAAAATTATATAATGAAGCCCATTAGTAAACAGATTTTACATTTTGTTTTTTATTTTTATAACGAAGAAGAGAATGAACTATCAACACGGATGAATGAATCGTAACCAATGAGTATAAAAAAGACAAAAGACGGGTAAAAAATTATTAAATTACAATAAAAAAGTTTAAACGTAAGGAACATAAAACATATATGGGTTTTACTGATAAATTACACACTTCACACATGACCCACAATGGAACAAAAGACAATCGCCCAGCAGAAGACAAAAATAAGGAATCAAGCATTTGCAATCTCATCCATTCTAAAAAATCATAAACATATTGTTTTCATTTATTTGGGAGAAAAAAACTTCGAACTTTTCACCTCCTAAGGAAAAGTTATAACCACTGCACTAAATGACTTAACTGAAATTGTTACCCCTATAATAGTTATTATATTTGGCGTCTAAAGTTTTGTTTTATGGGCTTTAGCAAAGGGCCAGCACTGCCTTTCTGTTATAATGATTTTTATATCTCAAACCAATACTTTACGAATCCCATTTCACAATTATGTTTTTCCTTTGTTTTCCTTCTCTTGGTATTACAATGAAATGTTTATTTCAAAAAAAATTATATAATGAAGCCCATTAGTAAACAGATTTTACATTCTGTTTTTTTTTATAACGAAGAAGAGAATGAACTATCAACACAGATGAATGAAGCGTAACCAATTAGTATAAAAAGACAAAAGACGGTAAAGAGTTATTAAATTACAATAAAAAAGTTTAAACGTAAGGAACATAAAACATATATGAGTTTTACTGATAAATTACACACTTCACACACGAACCACAATGAAACAAAAGACAATCGCCCAGCAAAAGACAAAAATAAAGAATCAAGCATTTGCAATCTCATCCATTCTAAGAAACCATAAACAGAGTGTTTTCATTTATTTGGGAGAAAGAGACTTCGAACTTCTCACCTCCTAAGAAAGAGTTCTAACCACTGCACTAAATGATTTAACTGAAATTGTTACCCCTATAATAGTTATTATATTTGGTGTCTAAAGTTTTGCTTTATGGGGTTTAGTGTAGGGCCGACACTGCCTTTCTGTTATAATGATCTTTATATCTAAAACCAATACTTTACGAAGCCCATTTCACAATTATGTTTTTTCATTTGTTTTCCTTCTCTTGGTATTACAATGAAATGTATATTTCAAAAAAAAATATATAATGAAGCCCATTAGTAAACAGATTTTACATTTTGTCTTTTATTTTTATAACGAAGAAGAGAATGAACTATCAACACGGATGAATGAAGCGTAACCAATGAGTATAAAAAGACAAAAGACGGGTAAAGAGTTATTAAATTACAATAAAAAAGTTTAAACGTAAGGAATAAAAAACATATATGGGTTTTACTGATAAATTACACACTTCACACAGGAACCACAATGGAACAAAAGACAATCGCCCAGCAGAAGACAAAAATAAGGAATCAAGCATTTGCAATCTCATCCATTCTAAAAAACCATAAACAGACTGTTTTCAGTTATATGGGAGAAAAAAACTTCGAACTTTTCACCTCCTAAGGAAAAGTTCTAACCACTGCACTAAATGATTTAATTGAAATTGTTACCCCTGTAATAGTTATTATATTTGGCTTATAAAGTTTTTCTTTATGGGCTTTAGCGTAGGGCCGGCACTGCCTTTCTGTTATAATGATTTTTATATCTCAAACCAATACTTTACGAATCCCATTTCACAATTGTGTTTTTCCTTTGTTTTCCTTCTCTTGGTATTACAATGAAATGTTTATTTCAAAAAAAATTATATAATGAAGCCCATTAGTAAACAGATTTTACATTCTGTTTTTTTTTTTTATAACGAAGAAGAGAATGAACTATCAACACGGATGAATGAAGCGTAACCAATTAGTATAAAAAGACAAAAGACGGTAAAGAGTTATTAAATTACAATAAAAAAGTTTAAACGTAAGGAACATAAAACATATATGAGTTTTACTGATAAATTACACACTTCACACACGAACCACAATGAAACAAAAGACAATCGCCCAGCAAAAGACAAAAATAAAGAATCAAGCATTTGCAATCTCATCCATTCTAAGAAACCATAAACAGAGTGTTTTCATTTATTTGGGAGAAAGAGACTTCGAACTTCTCACCTCCTAAGAATGAGTTCTAACCACTGCACTAAATGATTTAACTGAAATTGTTACCCCTATAATAGTTATTATATTTGGCGTCTAAAGTTTTGTTTTATGGGCTTTAGCGTAGGGCCAGCACTGCCTTTCTGTTATAATGATTTTTATATCTCAAACCAATACTTTACGAATCCCATTTCACAATTATGTTTTTCTTTTGTTTTCCTTTTCTTGGTATTACAATGAAATGTTTATTTCAAAAAAAAATATATAATGAAGCCCATTAGTAAACAGATTTTACATTTTGTCTTTTATTTTTAAAACGAAGAAGAGAATGAACTATCAACACGGATGAATGAAGCGTAACCAATGAGTATAAAAAAGACAAAAGACAGGTAAAGAGTTATTAAATTACAATAAAAAAGTTTAAACGTAAGGAACATAAAACATATATGGGTTTTACTGATAAATTACACACTTCACACATGAACCACAATGGAACAAAAGACAATCGCCCAGCAGAAAACAAAAATAAGGAATCAAGCATTTGCAATCTCATCCATTCTAAAAAACCATAAACAGATTGTTTTCATTTATTTGGGAGAAAAAAACTTCGAACTTTTCACCTCCTAAGGAAAAGTTCTAACCACTGCACTAAATGATTTAACTGAAATTGTTACCCCTATAATAGTTATTATATTTGGCGTCTAAAGTTTTGTTTTATAGGCTTTAGCGTAGGGCCAGCACTGCCTTTCTGTTATAATGATTTTTATATCTCAAACCAATACTTTACGAATCCCATTTCACAATTATGTTTTTCCTTTGTTTTCCTTCTCTTGGTATTACAGTGAAATGTTTATTTCAAAAAAAATTATATAATGAAGCCCATTAGTAAACAGATTTTACATTCTGTTTTTTTATAACGAAGAAGAGAATGAACTATCAACACAGATGAATGAAGCGTAACCAATTAGTATAAAAAGACAAAAGACGGTAAAGAGTTATTAAATTACAATAAAAAAGTTTAAACGTAAGGAACATAAAACATATATGAGTTTTACTGATAAATTACACACTTCACACACGAACCACAATGAAACAAAAGACAATCGCCCAGCAAAAGACAAAAATAAAGAATCAAGCATTTGCAATCTCATCCATTCTAAGAAACCATAAACAGAGTGTTTTCATTTATTTGGGAGAAAGAGACTTCGAACTTCTCACCTCCTAAGAAAGAGTTCTAACCACTGCACTAAATGATTTAACTGAAATTGTTACCCCTATAATCACTACAAGAAATTTGACTATTAATAGCGGTCGAAAAACGCTATCGTATGATACGATAGCGTGTAACTAAAGCTATGTCATCGCCCGCGATAAAAAGTCTGGAAGTTTAGATAGCGTTTTTTTTTAATGTTATGGTTTGTATTTTTAAGATAGCGTTTTCTATTCTGCTATAGTTTTAAGTATGATAGCATTTATTTGGTGTTATTGTTTAGCTATATATAGCATGTATTTTTTAAATTTAATTTGTTTTTATAATTTGTTTAGCAGATTTTGTTGTTTATGAATACATTAAATAAAAAATCAATTTATTTACAAAAATGAATACAAATTACATAATGTCAATTGAAGTTTACAAAAAAATGAAGACAAAGGTAATCTTTATAAGGAACTTGAACTTAGCTCTATGAATTACAAAGATTATGTTTAAGAAACAAAGAGAACTTATTATATAGCTAATGCCAATTTTTTAAAGATATACCAGTTTCTGAGTTGCTGTGTTCTTGCTCTCGTTTCCTTTTTTGACTCTTATCTTTGGTATTCTATTCCTAGTGTTGTGGCTTCTGCAGTCAAAAGAGAAATAACAATAAGTTTTCATGGTTATCCAGTGAACTGTTACAGGTGCAACAGATTCTTTTGCTGAAAAAAAACAGACATTAGAGATATCTCAATGCAGAAAATTAACACAAAGGTGTTAAAAATGATCAGATTTTACACATGGAGGTTACTTGCTGAGTTAGGACCTTAGGAGCTTTAACATTCATCATTGCAGCATTAGCCTTCTTCTTCTGTCCAAATTCTCCAGTTGCCTTTTTTTGTAAAACAAGATCAAAAGACATGAGAAAAACGAAATTAGCAAGTGTCTAAAAAACTCACATCTGCAGGTTCAGGATTCAAGGATCTTCTCACAATTTTTTTTTGCAGTTTCCGCAGTTATTGGAGTCATTGGCTTAGCAATAGAAGAAGTCAGAGAAACCATGAGTTACAATACGAAAAAACAAACTATTGAAAACCATGCGAGTGATAATCATCACCTCAAGTTACTATACACTGCAATCTCTTCTGTACCTCAAGCCATAACCCCAAGCAGGCAAATAGAGAGTGGCCATGGAATCCCAAGATGCATGAGGCGAGTCTGCCCAAACCACTATTTCCCAGAGCTGCATCTTTCTCCTACAATTTCATGACATAAACATATATTTAAGGGATAGAAGAAAAATAAATCAAGTCTTGAAAGAGGGAAATGGAAACCTGCTCAGCTATCTCCTCAAGCTCATAACCAAGCTTACGTAGTGCATCAGGAAATGGAAATCTTGTTCTCCCTCAACAACTTAGGCCGTCTGTGCGTGGTTCGTTGTAGTAACTACAACAATAGCCCTCCACTTATTGTACCATCCAAGAAGTGAACTCTAATGCAGGCTCCTTCGCAATTCTGTATATGGACGTATCAAACAATGATTCCACAAGAATCAGCATTCAAATGAACGAACCAATCTATTCTAAAAAAGATGAGTAAGCGAGACACACCCTTCAAGGTTCAGTCATAGAGTGTGACAACATTTTCCATCTGCAAATGGATTACATCTTATTTAACAATGCTTGTATGTACAAAGAGAAAGATGAAGTTTTGTCTTGCAAATATTACATACCCGAACTTGGCAAAACTGAGAGAGCTTGGCCTTCACATTATCTTCAAGTGGCTACAAAATCAATATTCGAGATAAAAGAACTTACAGAAAGAACAAACGTTTACCAAAATAAAAGAATTTATAAGGATGAAACCTATGTGCTTCTGCAAGCCAAGATATTACGGCCCAAGCCAAGGCCTCTTAAGTCTGTAACACATCAATGAATAAGAAAACTTGCAGGTAAATCAAATAGCGTTCTACACACAAATGCTGCTGTTGCCAATTCAGAAAGATAACCGTTCAAGCGGCTAAGTCTCTCCTCACCGTCGATAGCAAAACCTTGATTCCCTCCGTTGTCAAATCCAACACCGATCTGAAAAGTTGGAGTGTGCTTTTCCCAATTTGGTCTCTCGAAGATGCAAATATAACGAAGTTAAGAGAGAGAGAAACTTACAAAGGTTATACGGGCTGTGAATTCACCGGAGACAAAGCGACGGAAGAAGACGAAGTCGCCGGCGACGGGGGATGAAATCGCGGCGGGAGGAGGAAGCGAATACAGCCATCGAGATTTCTCCAGTTTTTCTCGGTGGAATGGAAAACTAATCGAGAAGGGAGAAGAGGAAATACGAACAGATCGAGAATACTAGAAACCTTATCAGAGAGGAGATGGCAACGTCCGATTGGATTTCGACGGCATGGGATCTAATGTTCTCGTTCGGAAAGAGAGAAGAGAAAGTGAAAGCTCTCTCGTTAACTCTCTGGAGAAGAAGATAGAGAGATGCAGATCTAAAAATTTTCACAGTTTTCCTTAAAAAAAAAAAGATTTTCACACTTTTTCTAATTTTTGAATAACATAGGCGGGGAACTAAAATTTTCATTCCCCCTCAAAACATAGATAGCGTTTATCTGAAATACAGAAGCACTAAATTTTTATGTTTGGCCGCGTAAAATTAGTTTCTCCCGCATAAACACATTGATAGCGTTTCGTAATAACCAAACGCTATCTTTTATTTAAGGTTCGATCAAAGATAGCATAAATAACCAAAACGCTATCTACAACTGCTATCAATACTCAATATTCTTGTAGTGAATAGTTATTATATTTGGTGCCTAAAGTTTTGCTTTATGGGCTTTAGTGTAGGGCCGGCACTCCCTTTCTGTTATAATGATCTTTATATCTAAAACCAATACTTTACGAAACCCATTTCACAATTATGTTTTTTCATTTGTTTTCCTTCTCTTGGTATTACAATGAAATGTATATTTCAAAAAAATTATATAATGAAGCCCATTAGTAAACATATTTTACATTTTGTCTTTTATTTTTATAACGAAGAAGAGAATGAACTATCAACACGGATGAATGAAGCGTAACCAATGAGTATAAAAAGACAAAAGACGGGTAAAGAGTTATTAAATTACAATAAAAAAGTTTAAACGTAAGGAATATAAAACATATATGGGTTTTACTGATAAATTACACACTTCACACATGACCCACAATGGAACAAAAGACAATCGCCCAGCAGAAGACAAAAATAAGGAATCAAGCATTTGCAATCTCATCCATTCTAAAAAACCATAAACAGACTGTTTTCAGTTATTTGGGAGAAAAAAACTTCGAACTTTTCACCTCCTAAGGAAAAGTTCTAACCACTGCACTAAATGATTTAACTGAAATTGTTACCCCTGTAATAGTTATTATATTTGGTTTATAAAGTTTTTCTTTATGGGCTTTAACGTAGGGCCGGCACTACCTTTCTGTTATAATGATTTTTATATCTCAAACCAATACTTTACGAATCCCATTTCACAATTGTGTTTTTCCTTTGTTTTCCTTCTCTTGGTATTACAATGAAATGTTTATTTCAAAAAAAATTATATAATGAAGCCCATTAGTAAACAGATTTTACATTCTGTTTTTTTTTATAACGAAGAAGAGAATGAACTATCAACACGGATGAATGAAGCGTAACCAATTAGTATAAAAAGACAAAAGACGGTAAAGAGTTATTAAATTACAATAAAAAAGTTTAAACGTAAGGAACATAAAACATATATGAGTTTTACTGATAAATTACACACTTCACACAGGAACCACAATGGAACAAAAGACAATCGCTCAGCAGAAGACAAAAATAAAGATTCAAGCATTTGCAATCTCATCTATTCTAAGAAACCATAAACAGACTGTTTTCATTTATTTGGGAAAAAGAGACTTCGAACTTCTCACCTCCTAAGGAAGAGTTCTAACCACTGCACTAAATGATTTAACTGAAATTGTTACCCCTATAATAGTTATTATATTTGACGCCTAAAGTTTTGGTTTATGGGCTTTAGTGTAGGGCCGGCACTGCCTTTTTGTTATAATGATCTTTATATCTAAAACCAATACTTTACGAATCCCCTTTCACAATTATATTTTTTTCCTTTTGTTTTCCTTCTCTTGGTATTACAATGAAATGTATATTTCAAAAAAAAATTATATAATGAAGCCCATTAGTAAACAGATTTTACATTTTGTCTTTTATTTTTATAACGAAGAAGAGAATGAACTATCAACACGGATGAATGAAGCGTAACCAATGAGTACAAAAAAGACAAAAGACGGTAAAGAGTTATTAAATTACAATTAAAAAGTTTAAACGTAAGGAACATAAAACATATATGGGTTTTACTGATAAATTACACACTTCACACATGAACCTCAATGGAACAAAAGACAATCGCCCAGCAGAAGAAAAAAAAAGGAATCAAACATTTGTAATCTCATGCTTTCTAAAAGACCATAAAGAGACTATTTTCATTTATTTGGGAGAAAGAGACTTTGAACCTCTCACCTCCTAGACATTAGGGAAGAGTTATAACCACTACACTAAATGATTTAACTGAAATTGTTACCCCTATAATAGTTATTATATTTGGCACTTAAAGTTTTGCTTTATGGGCTTTAGCGTAAGGCCGACACTGCCTTTGTGTTATAATGATCTTTATATCTCAAACCAATACTTTAAGAAGCCCATTTCACGATTATATTTTTCTTTTGTTTTCCTTCTCTTGGTATTACAACGAAATGTATATTTAAAAAAAAATATATATATAATGAAGCCCATTAGTAAACAGATTTCACATTCTGTTTTTTTTTTATAACGAAGAAGAGAATAGTCTATCAACACGGATTAATGAAGCGTAACCAATGGGTATAAAAAGACAAAAGATGGTAAAAAGTTATTAAATTACAATAAAAAATAAGGAATCAAGCATTTGCAATATCATCCCTTCTAAAAAACCATAAACAGACTGTTTTTATTTATTCGTTAAACATTTTGTTTTGATTTTCACAACTATTATGTTTAATTGGAGGGGTTGAGAAATATATATATAATAATAATAATTATATCTCAATTATTAAAATATAATACTACAGACAAATAAATATATAAATATTATGAATTTGCTTTAATTTTATTGAAAATAAATATAATCCGACGAAAATAAATATATATCCAATGAAATTCCACTCCGCGCGTGTGCAGTGTTAGCAGCTCTGCTAGTTTTTAGAATTGTCCTATAAATGAATAGAATTTCTCTTTCAATTTTCTTAGACCATCATTATCGCTAAAACTCTTGATGAAATTATTACACAATATTTAAATATTAAATTGAAGTGGAACCCACAGAAGAGAGAATCAAAACTAATAAAAGTCTGATGTGTACAATAAGATGCGATTCTTAAACATCCTAAATAAGAAGCGGATGCAAACTTGTGACTATTTTTTTACTTATTTTTATTACAAAAAGTACTTAAGAACTACCCTAAGATCCCTGCGTTGAAGATGCTCTTACGCCCACTTTCTATGATCATTTCCATCTATTTTTATAGTCCTTTTAATATGTTAATTAATATTTGACTAACATATTGGTGTCGATTTGTAGCCTACTCTAGTATTGACGGGTTCAGTTTCCCTCCCTTTTCTGAGATTGAGTTTCGCGTCTCTCAACTTTATTCTAATCCTCGACCTAGTTAGCATGGCACATGAAACCGGATCTTCCCTCCATGTGGTGCGGGTAACAGCAACTTCCATTTTCGTATATGGCCTACTCCTCCTCTATCAGCTATCTTCGGCTCAACAACCACGTTGTGTTACCTAATCACGGTTCTCTGTCTTGTCATTGAGGTATGCATAGTGGCAGTAACAGGGCTTGTAGTGGCGGATCTAGAAGAATTTTTAGTTGGGGCATTATCATAAAAATTGAATTAGCTGGGGACACTAGTATAGAATTTGAGCTAATCAAATAAGATTATCATACAATTACTTAAGGAATTTCGAAATTTAGTCCGTAACCGTTAACATACGTCCGCCACTGAGGGCTTGGTCTTGTCGTCTCTGTATTGGAAGAAAGATACGGTTTTAATGCGATTAAGGAAGGAACTGCGTTGATGAAAGGGAGAAGGATATCGGGATTGGTGTTGGTGTTTCTATCGAGTTTAGTTGGTACGGGATGGATAAATTGGCCAAGGAGTTAGATGTATATTGGAGCTCAGGGTTTAGGGTTGTATGGTTAGATGTATATCACTACATAACTCAGTACCACTTCAGCTCCATACATAGATGTGACCGGTGGGTGGTATGGTTGGAAACTGGTTTGTATGTATGGAGCTGAAGTGGTACTGAGTTATGTAGTGATCACAGTTTTCTATTGTGAATGTAGGAAACGCCATGGAACCAGCGACACAAATGTTGCTGATGATGAGCAAGCTCTTGTTATTTAAAAACTAGTCTATTTTGTTTTGTGAATTTTTGTAATAGATTTTTTTTCTTTGGTTACATTCTAATCAATTCATTGCTTTAAAAAAAAAAAAAACTATTTTTGTAAACCTTAAGCTCATAAATCCAATTACTTAAAACTAAAAGTCCATGCTAGAATGTAGGGTAAAATAAAACTTGCTTTGTGACTTAATTTATTTGCAAACATGAAAATTTCTCAAAGATGTTATAAACAGAGTACTTGTACTTTCATCATCTGCAGGAACAACACAGAATTCGAAGAGGGATAAAATGAAGGGATGATACAAAGATGCTGCTCCATCGCGATGGATGATGTCACTGTGTCTTGTTGATAGGGCTATGCTGACGACGACGCTCCATCATCGCCATGAAAGTTGTTGGTAAACAGAAGACGAGGTTATCTTATTACTTGTAGAAGAAACCTGCGCAAAAGCTTCGTCATGTCCTAATGAAAGCTCCAGATTTGGAGCCCTAGAGTGAGTTGGAAGGTTCTTCAGACATCTGCATAATGTATGAAACCATAAATTCAATTAATACTATAATAGTGTTCATTCTCCTGAAGGAAAGAGAATCAACAGTTAGCTTGATAAAGCTTTACCTGCATCCAACAGTCTTATACCGCATCCTTTTATGTCGGTTTTGCCTATCTCGGAAACAATAAGTAAAAACTCAAACTCCATATCGTTGTAGTCCAATTCACATTGACGAGACTTGTGTAGATGAGAATTGAGTTCAAAATCAGGCAAGTCATAGTTAAATACAACCACATGATCACTCAAGGCCCAAAACCCCAAGCCTAAAAATTTCACACCGTTTAAGCCTCTTAAGCGCCAATGTACCTCTAAGTTTGAAAAAGAAGAATCTTTTGATTCAATGAGGACGCAAGCCTTAAACCGCAGAACTTGATGAGAAGGAGAGCTCTGAGGCAAATTGATAACTAAGGAATTACCACAACTTTGATGCGTGAAGTACCTAGTCACTTGTCGACCTGGTAAAACCGTCATCATAGGTAAAGATAATCCTAGGATAAGTTCCCGCGCATTTCCATCCAAACTGAAGCAAAAATCAAAGTAGAAATACTTCAAATCAGCAGGATGGAAGTCCTGAAAACCAGTGGTGCGTGCTTCTGTTGCATCGCTGAATGACGTGAGTTCTCTGCAGTTGCTAAACTCTGCCTTCTTAAGATGTCTCAGTTTGAAAATGCTTGGGGAGATGTTTTTCAACCACATGCAAGAGATCATTTCGAGTTCTTCCAAGTTTGACATATTCTCAATCCAACAAGGAACTTGTTCAATCGCAGTGCCCTCTAGATTGAGCTTTTTAATGCTCCTTGCGATCTGAGGAAAACTTCTCAACCGTGAGCACTGATAGAGAATGAGTTCCTCAAGAGATTCCAAATTGACGTCAGTTGGAAGAACCTCGAGACTTGTGCAACGTCTCATATCTAACTTCTTCAGCTTAGTGGCTTTTGAAAGGTCTGGAATTTCTTTTAGCTCTTTACAAAAACTCGTATTCATACTCACGAGATTTTCAAGTGGCTGAAAAACAAAGAAACAATCTTAGCGCTTTCATCGAAGCATCAACAATGATTTTTTTATTTATTTACGACTTACGAGAATGTTAATTACCTTGACTCCTTCCCATAGCTTCTCAAACTTGCTCTCTGGCATATGGAGTTCAACTAGATGTTCTGTGCAGAAGTTTGAAGGCATACATCTCAATCGACAACCTTCCCAACTGAGATGAGTGAGCCGATGTATGTTCTCGATCAACAGAAAACCTTCTAAAGTTCTACTTCGAGGAAAACTTTTCAACCATGAGCATTGAGTGAGATGGAGGTGTTCAAGAGATTCAAAGTTGACTTCTTTTGGAAGAACCATGAGCTTTGAGCAATCGAGAAGATTCAACACCTTGAGATTTTTGGCCTTGGAAAGATTGGGAATTGTTTTTAAATCTATGGATCTAAATAAGTCCATCTTCTTGAGGCGTTGAAGTGGCTGAAGTAGGGGACAAGAAACAAGACAAACGTCAAAAATATGACTTTTCGAACTTTGTGATTCCTCCATATATACTAAATAATTAAAAAGAAAAAAAGCTTGTGTTCTAAATGGAAAGCTAATCAAATTCTAATGAAAGAAAAATAATTTAAAAAAAAAAAATACGTACCAAAGTTCCTTCCCACAACCTCTTAAGCTTACTTCTCGTCATTACAAGTTCAACAAGATATTCTGCCTTAAAGTTAGAAGGAATATATTCCCCTGGATAGTCATCCCAATGTAGCAATCTAAGTTTAGGGGGCAAATAAACAAGACCTCGATGTGACTTCAATATGACGACAGGCTTCGGGGAGACACTTTCCATGAGCATGTCCAAAAGTCCCGTGAAAAGACAGTAACTCCACCCGTAAAATTTTATAAACTGGAGATTACGCATTCCTTCAAACGAATTTTCATCAATGGCCAAAGGCTCATTGATACCGATATTTGATTGGTTCAAACATATACCTAGGACAGTTTCTGTTCCCTGTTTAAAAAAAATTCCAACAATTTATCAAACATCAAATAAGTTCACGTAAGAGTATAGTAGGCATTAAACTTACAGTTTTATTAGTAACTACTTCACGAATTTCCTTGAGATCCACCAAGAACCGACGTTTTCCAGGGTCGTTAATTGACTCTTGACGGACAATTTCTCTACCCAACTTGTGCAGCAAAGTGTGCATTTGCACTGTTTCTTCTGGTGTAGTTATACGTATGAGGGACTTATCAGCTAGCATTCTAATTCTAGTGTTAACACTAGTGTAAACACCCTCCAACAAGTCACTGATGTAACTGACACTCTCACCATTGAATAAACACGCAATGTAGAGGAACAGTTCTTGATCATCTTTGCTACCTAACCTATCGTAACAGACTTTTAATATTTCCCCAGTTTTATCATCCAAACCACCTTGAATCCTAGGCATCATTTCCCCCCACTCTTGCTTGTCTTTTCCTCTCAGAGACGAGCCCAACACGTTGAGACCCAGAGGAAGATTACCGGCAAGTTTTGCAACTTCAACTGCGAGCTCCATGAAACCATCGGGTGGAGAGTTTTCCCCAAAAGCAGATTGACAAAACATCATAAGAGCGACATCTTCAGACGGGTACTCCACCTCGTGAATAAGGTTAATCTTATGAGACTTGAGAAGTTCTCTATCTTGAGTAACCACAATAATTCTGCTTCCAAACCCAAACCACCCGGTGTGTCCCACAAGAGTCTTAAGTAGTTCTAGATCATCCACATCATCAAGAACGATAAGCACTTTCTTGCTTTTTAGCCTTTGTTCCACCGCACCTATTTGCTGTAACTTTATGTCCTTTTGACACAAGATTTCAGATAAAAACTCTTCTTCCCAAGCTAGTTTCATCTCATAGTCGTTATGGATGGTCCTCTTATAGGCTCTGAAAGCCCGATGGTCGAATCGGCTATAGAGACGGCTAAACAGAGCTCTTGCTATGGTAGTCTTACCAATACCTGAAGGCCCCACAATCCCTACCATCTTCACTTCCTCAATTTCCATACACAACTTTGAGTTGATTGACTCTATATGAGCATCAATCCCAACAAAGTCACCAAAACCATTGGTTGTTGTAGTAAAGAGTTTGTTCGACACGTCCTTTGAGATTTGCTCCGTCATCTCTGCTTCACTATCCCTAAACTCAACAGTTAAATATGTCAACAGGGAAACCCCAATTCGCTGATAATTCAAAAATAAAAATATTAAGACAATGTATCTAATGCATCAAATTTAGTCAATTTTTTTTCAAATTTAAGATTTTCTTTATCATCTCTCATATGTTTGCTCAAATATATGTCATTTCAATTGTCTAACAATTGTAAACTTTGTTACTTTTATATTTAATGCATCAGATTTAGTCAAAAAAGAAGAAAAGACAATATAATCTAGAAAAATACCCTCAAATACCACATTTTCATGTTTTTGTGACAAAAATACCACACCAAGGTGAAAATGACCAAAATAACATTTATTTAATGGTTTAAAAATAATTAAATTAATAAATTTGAGTTCAAAAGTCATTAATTAGGGTTTAGATTTTGGGTTTAGATTTAAGAGATTGGAAATAAATATATGAAAATAAATGTATAATAGTCTTTTTTTTTTCTTCAAAAATGTCATTTTTGTCATTTTCAACTTGGTGTGGTATTTTGTCAAAAAAAAACATGAAAATGTGATATTTTTAAAAATTGCCCATATATCTATCTGAAAATATTAACTCCTCACTAATTTTTTTTATTTTTTTTCTCAACACTAGAATAAAAAACTACAACAAACTAGATATCAAAATCTAGCACTAAATTAATCATTGGATATAGCATTAAATGAATTTACCAACTTAATAAAGATATACTTTTAGATTATGAAAAAAAAAAGAAAAAGAGAGATACCAGTTCTGAAAATCATATCCAGCTATATTAGCTACTCCCGAGAGAGCTTGGATCCACCTTTGTTTCTCATCTTCATTTTTGCCCTCGCAGGTCTTTTTAAAGGCATCGCCAAACTCGCCGGTCTGTTTTCTAACATGAGAAGGATCAACCCCGTAGAAAACCGGAACTACCCTTTGACCCAACTCCAAATCCTCACAACACTTGTGGATCTCCACCAATTCATTCAAGCACCATGTGGAAGTTGCATAACTCTTAGAGAAGATGACGATATAGATCTCCGATTCTCTTATTGCTGTTAAAAGCTCGGGCCCGATTTTGTAACCTCTCTCTATGCTATTGTCTATGAATGTAACGATTAGTTTGCGACGGAGCTTCTCGAGAAGATGGCTAAGGAATGTTTTTCGGACATCTTGTCCGCCAAAGCTTGGGAAAACATTATATTTCGAGGTGCGACGACGAGTAGAAGAAGAAGCCATGGAAAAAAAAAAAAGAGATCTGGGTGTGATGGTCAAATATTTAGAGGAACATGGAGGAAAGAGAAAAGAAAAAACGCACTCGAATTCTCAACAGTTCCGTAGTAGATATATATTCAGAGAGGAGACACTTCCCATTGATTTACGAGAATAAGATATTTTCCAGTGCTTAATGTAAAATGCCTTGTATGCCATTCATTTTAAAAAATTCTATTTTTTTAAAAAAAAATTAGTTGACTATGGTTTACTCAGGGACGGCTTTAAGAGAGTGCAAGTGGTGCAAAAGAACAGGACCAAAAAGTTTTGTTGAAATTTTCTTTAAGATTGAGTGGAAGACTTCCGTAGAAAAACTCGGAACCGCGTTTTCGGCAAAAAAAAATTCAAAATACAATTTTTAGCGAGAAAATTTGGAAATAAGTTTTTGGCGAAAAAATTTGGAAACATATTTTTGATGGAAAATTCGAAAAAACATTTTATGGCCAGAAAACCCGGAAAAACATCTTATAAAAGTTTTATATATACGGAAGTCGCATATCAAAGAAACTTCATTACTCTTACAGGGTTGTTTGGAATGACCCAAATTAAGTTAAAGTTGTCGATTGAATTATCCAAAATTTTAATATCAAATGAAAACTATATATCAACAAAGTGTTATAATTTGTAAATTCTGAAAAAAACCAAAATAAAATACAAATGTTTTTAATATGCTTTTTCAATAGTTAGTGATTACATAATAGAACAGTTGTAACCGAACAGTATGTAGGTAAAATTAAATAACATTAGTAGCAAAGTTTCAAAACACAAAACAATCATTAAATAAAAAATAATAAATTAGGCCCAACATAAGTACAACGCTAAAAAAACTATGAATATTAACAAAACTAAATATAGAGAAACTTGTATAACACCAAAACGGCGCAAAAAAGTTTACTAAAAAAATTGAAAAACAAAAGCAGTGGGAAAATTAATCACATAAAATGAACATTACCACAGTAAAAAATAAATATCACACATAAAACCAATTAAACAGAACAATATCACGCAAAAATAGAAAATATACAACCACGTTCCTTAACACAAAGATCTACAAAAAACATTAAATATGCAAAAACAATCCCGCGCAGTGCACACCTCAACTAGTTCTTACTTTTAATAAATTTAATACACCGAATCTCAAAAATTTAGTTAAATAGTTTACTTAATTAATCTTTTGTTATATTTTTTATGAATCATAAAATATAAGGGATATAATAAACAAAAGAAACAATTGGGCAACGGGGCTTGTTAGACTAGGTATTTTGCTAGTTGGACAATTGAACTGTTAACAAATTTTAATCCTCATTCCACTCCTATCTATGTGATATATCGATGATGTGATATACCCTACGAATAAGTTATCATGACTTCTAAGAGAACTATTCGGTAGCTATAATTGCTACTCTGAATTTATGTGTACATTTATTTAATTTTTTGGGAAATTTGCCTTGCTTCTTCCGCCTTCAGTCGAATCAAAATCTATATTGGTGTTAATGAAAGGGTATGAAATCACTAAGGTGCAACATAATTCTCTATGGTGTTGATGAGAATGAAATATCACTTTTACCCTTAATGAATATTAACAACAAACCCAAATTAAATACACAAATTCAATTCAACTACTACCCATTCCAACCACGTACCAATTCAATTCCATATTCCATCTCTCTCTCTTAATATTCTCTCTCTCCATTGTCGATACAAAAATTCGACCCAAGATTTCTAAAAATGTCCAAGCTTTTACCTTCTCGTGAGCTCGAATCCAAAACAATGGGGAAAATCCTGGCCGAGATCTGTTTAATATCAGCTCGAGGGCTCCGCGTCGGAATCGGAATCGGATCCTCACTACTGAAACACCAATGGTACGCCGTTGGGTGGCTCGATCCAGCAGACAAGTATTGCACCACAATCGATGCTTCAAGATCAGATAATCCTGTTTGGAGAACAAAGTTTGCCACTTTACTCGATGGTGATTCTGGGATTCAGGATTCGAAATCGGCTTTGCACGTAGAGGTTTACAGCAGAGAACCCATCTTCTTGAGGAAGAAGCTCCATGGCTCTGCTACGGTCTCCTTGAAGGAGTTTCTGTCCAAGTATAAGCAACAGAGTTCCTCGAAATCTGTAGTTGAAGAAACCGGAAGTTATCAGCTTAGGAAGACGAACTCAAGCAAGTCTCAAGGATTTGTTGATGTGTCGATCCGTATATCTGCAGAAAGAGAAGATTTCAGCGGTTTTTCAGGTAACGTTACTGTCATTATGTTTATTTGGCATTTGTCTGGACCATGACCGTAAAGCCTAATTAAAAGTTTAAACGTTTGTACCCAGAAGCTAGCTAGAATCTGTAAAATGAACAAAATGTACCCAGATTATTCAAACTGGTACAAATGCCTTAACTATATTGTTACAAAAAATTATTCAAATTACATTTGTAAACATTTTTCCATACCAAATAGGCCATTAAAAAAATTACATTTGTTTTCAATTGACTTATATTTGACTACTTGTACTAATAGTTCTAGTTGTACCATTTTCAAATGATGAAGTTACAAAAAATGATTTAAATTACATTTGTAAACATTTTTCCATACTAAATATGACATTAAAATATCTAACTTTTACATAAAATAGATAACAAAATTTGAATTTTTGAAATTGATTTCATGATCATCATATGTTTACATGAAATGCTTTATACTTTTAAGGTTTGTTTATAAAACTTCACCATACTAAAATGATCGCTGAATAAAAATGTGTTTTCACAAATTTTTTGGTATGAGATTATGTTAAATGTAGTTTATATACTAATTGGTTAAAGTACAACTGAAAAATTTAATTTAAAGTGTGGTACAACTGATTAAAACTAAGAAATGCCCAAAGTACAACTCTTTACAAAAAAATACAACTAGAAAACTGGTACAACTAGGAGAACAAAAGGCGATGCATGTGACATTTTGAATGGTACAACTGGTAATAGTTGAACAAGTGGTAATAGTAGTACTACTAGTATTTGTGTAGTTGTTTTAGTAGTTTTAGTTGTACTACTATTACTAGTTGTACGATTTTCAAATTATGAAGTTGGCTAAAATGATTTAAATTACATTTGTGGTGAGAAACACACAGTAAAACACAATCGCTCATTCTTTAGTTACAAATATTTGTATGAAAACGGTTTGGTTGTTTTGTTTTAACTTCACTTATTTTGTTTACTTGTACCACTATTACTAGTTGTACCATTTTCAAATGATGAAGTTACAAAAAATGATTTAAATTACATTTGTAAACATTTTTTTATACCAAATAGGGCATTAAAACATCTGACTTTTACATAAAAAAATAACAAAAGTTGAATTTTTGGAATATTACTATCATGATCATCATATGCTTGCATGAAATGCCTTATACTTTTAAGGTTTCTTTATAAAACTTCACCATAATAACATGAATTTTTTTAAAAAGTCTTTTTAAAAATTTTATGGTATAAGATTATGTAAAATGTAGTTTATATATGAAATGTTGTAAGAACTACTGAAAATATAAAATTAAAGTGTGGTACAACTGATTAAAACTAAAAAATGCCCAAAGTACAACTCTTTACAAAATGGTACAAGTAGAAAACTGGTACTACTAGAAGAAAAAAAGGCGGCGCATGCGTGGTAAAAGTCGGCGCACGTGTTTTTTAGTTGTACCAATATTACTAGTTGTACCAATATTCCTAGTTGTACCTATATCTCTAGTTGTACCCAATGTACCAATATTTCTAGATGTACCAATATTTCTAGTTGTATAATTATTTCTAGCTGTACCATTTCAAATTATTAACTTAAATAAAAACATGTAAATAAAGATACATCATTATATTGTACCATTTTAGTCCCGAAAACAATAAAAACAGAAGTTTCGCAAATAAATACATAAGTTTTGGTTGTACTACTATTACTACTATTTCTAGTTGTACTATTATTACTATAAAAATAACTACTAGGACAACTAGAGTTATTGTTGTACTGAATTTACTAGTAGTACGAGTAGTATTAGAACAACTAGCACAAATACGAAGTAGTTATCATAGTTATCCTAGTTGTAGAATTGCGACAAAACAACCCTGCGAGGAGGGCATGTTCCCTGATGGAGTAGAGAATGGGGACACCGTTCACAAAAAACCGCGCATGTCTTTTCTTGTCAATTTTTGCTGTCCGCATAAGCAATATATGCACCGATTTCAGCTTCTGAGTTCTCTGACTTGAACTGCAAGTGCTCAAGAAACCAATTCTTCTCATCAGTTTTCAAATTTATATTTTAAACAGCTCTTGGAAATGCCATTAATGGCATTTTGCGCCGACAGTGAGGCTCTTTTTGTAGTCCTCGGGTGTAAATATTAGAAACTAACGAGGACCGAAGTGTGTTTTCATTCACTTTTTATTAATAAAAAAATTAAAACAACACCAAATATTTTGAGATTAAACAAAGAATGGTACAACTGATTAAAATTAAAAAACTCCAAGAGTATAATTCCTTAGAAAAAAATACAATTCCAATTTTAAAAAAATTGATAACCCGCATAACATAATTTATATATTTAGATTTTAAGATTAAAATTTTATTATCGAAAATTTAAAATCTAAATCTTTTGAGATTAAAACCCGCATATTATGAAATATTTGAAATGTAAATTTATTTTTCTCTTTATCGATACATATATGATCGACTCACTCAACATATTTTATGATCATACAAATTATGAAAGAGCTAAGTTATTTATATAGAATTATAAATGTTTTCAAGTTTTTTAAGAAAGTAATAATCTTTTTCTTAATCTATCTTTTTTACCGATTATATTTTCTTTCTAGGTTGAAAGACGAAAATAATTTTCTTTTTCAATAAGATGTTAGAAATCTATATTTCTTTTAGTTATCTTAAAAATTAACCTAACAATGAATATTTTCGTATAGTTTTTTTTAATTCAAAGATTTCTTTATGTCTATTTTTTTTAGTTTTTTATACTTAATTGCATAATAAATATTTTTCTATATCTTTTTCTCTTTGCTCAAGAATCATAATTTCTTTTTTTTACAATTCTTTTTTGCACTTGAAAAATTTATTTTGAAATATAATTAAAAGAATTTTCACTATTTGACAGATGTCAAAATCCTAAAATAAGAAGATGTTAAATAGCACGATCTTCTTAAGTAGCAACTTTAAAACCTAACTCTATATAATAAGATAGTAGTAGTTCTAGTTATCTTACTATTAACATTCGAGTAGTTATACTTGTCCTAATAGTGACAGTCCAAGTAGTTTTAGTTGTTCTACTATTACCAACTCAAGTAGTTCTAGTTATCCTAATACGAGTAGTTCTACTTGTCCCTACTATTACCAAGTCTAGTAGTTCTACTTGTCCTAATATTACCAACTCGTGTAATTATAGTAAGAAAACCGTTTGGTTTGAAAATATTTTTGGTTTTCGGTTTGGTTTACTAAAATCGAATAGGTTTTTTTGTAAATATGATGAATAGTAAAGGTCAACCAAGATATTTCATGCGTTTTTGCTTAATAAAAAAAAGGAAAAAAAAAATCAAATATAAGAACACCAAATTAGATTTCTCGGAGGGGTTGGAACACCAGATCAGATTTTGATTCCCTTCAGTCTTTTCAACTTCTTGCGGTTTATGGGAAAAACCTATACAGTGCAGAATCGAAAAATTGTACAGTATTGAAATAATATCTGCACACCTTCAAATCTATACTGCAAGGGATTCTCATCAATTTTCAGATTCTTCTTTACCGGAAGGCAAAGCTTGTAAGTATTACTCCCTCGATCCCTTATCTTTATTGGTTAATAACTCTGTTCGAAAACGCGCCGCCGAGACGCGATTAATCGCCGGCGAGGCGTTCGACGGCAGCCCACCGCCGGGCTTTTGTTCAAATCGGTCAACAAATCGGAATCTACATAAAATCTCAAGTTTTTATTCGATTTGAGTTAGAAATCGAGTGTTGGACGTAGATCTATGAAATTTGAGCAAAGAACTGTAAGAAAAAACTCGTTAAAGTGGCTTCAATGGTCGAAAAAAAAACAGAGGTGGCGGAATTAGGTTTGGACATGGAGGAAGAAAAAAGTTGATGACGAGGGTAATTATGTAATTTTGGAATTCATTGAAAAAAAACTAAAAAAAGACAGAGATGGGCTTCGAACCCACGCGTATTGTTAAGAGCATGGAAGACTAGTACCACCCGACTATGCTTTACTTTGTGTATATTGACGGATATTTAAGTTTTATATCAATAGATATATAAAAATATTATAAAAAACACCTCCAACCACTAAGCCATGTTGAGTATTTGCATATTATATACAAATAATTATATATAACTACATATATGCTAAAAAACTAGTCCCGAGTACTCCCCGATTAATCATCGATTTTTCGTTAACTCGCTAGACCCAAGTCAGCCGTCCGACTAGCGCCTAGCGTATTTCCGAACACAGGTTAATAAATAGGTAATGACTAATTTCAACTTTTGAAGTCGGTGAAGTCACTAGGAATTGTAGGACCTTAAAAGTTGGTAGAAGGACCTACGTCCATATAGAATCAGTGAACTTGTTACTATTTGGATACGAAATAAAAGAATAATAATTGTTTTTTTGTCAGCTTTTAGATGGAGACCTCAAGTGTTGCCGAAAATGAGGATGGAGGACGTGAATCAACAACACTTGTCGATGCCATTCCGTCTCGTATGTTTCGGACAGGTCACGAACCAGTAGGAATACATGTAACAGCATATCACACGTATAATGCTATCAAGGATATATTGGGAGCTCTTGAAGCTGAAGAAGTGCAGTTTCTATGCGCGTCGCCTTTTGGGAGATTCATAGCAACAGCAGATAAACCCACTTTTTCTGGAAGATTTGCAAGGTATATAATTTCTCGGCAATTGAAAGTGAAAAAGAAACGAGAGGCCTGGTTCATTTTCGCATCCAAACCTGTTAGATTTTCAATTCGAGAATTTGCAATCGTTACCAGATTGCCTTGTGGACAATTTCCAAAGCAGTCCAAAAAGAGGACCGGACAAATTTGACAGAAACTCCCTATTGGCCTTCATTGTTCGGTATGTTAGATAACGTATCTGTCAAAGAAGTCATCAAAATGCTGAGGAAAAAAAATTGTGAAAGATAGAAATGTCCGCATTAAGTATGCATGTCTGGCATTGATTTCGTCTGTATTGCTTCCAACAACACATCATCCGAAGATTTCTAGAGAACATGCAGAACGGATAAAGGACATCAACGAGTTTTTCAAGTATCCTTGGGGACGTTTAGGATTCAATGTACTAATGAGGAGCTTGAAAAAAAGAGATGAAATTTCGTTGTCCCAGCCAACAGTATCTTTAAGTGGATTTGTTCAGGCGTTGCAGTTAGTTCTTGTTGAAGCAGTCCCTGAAATAACGGTAATGGTCGAAGATCACTGTTCTTCCGGGTCGAAGGGACGAAGTGAATCCGAGAGTGATAACGGGGAGGATGAAGATATTATGAGTGATAAAGTTACTTTCACCCTCAGTCCTGGTCATGCAAGGCAGGTTGACAAGGAAGGCAAGGTACATCTTCATATATTCTCGTGATATTAATTTCTAAAAAAGTTGCAGACTTAATTTGTTTACAATATGGATGAACTTATTAGAGGAATGTTACATAACAAGTTTTGTCGTTGTTATTTGCAAAAATGTGAGTATATGGACATGACAAATCTTATCTCCTAGTGTTTTTGAGTACTTCTGTTGGTTTGCTAGGTCGTCAATGTATATTGGTATTTTGTTACTTAATCCTTATATAAATAAGTTTACGCAGGTGGAAGTAGCTAAATAATTAATTTCCCTGTTTTTATATGACTGTCGCAATTCTTTAGTGCGTGTGATTTAAACCGGTTACATTATAATGGGTAGTCGTATGTATTGTAGTGTATTGCCCACTCTATCATCGACGCCTCTGCATCCTATGCGAGTGTCCCAACCGATTTCATATGGTCAGACGATGAGGAGGATGAGAAGGTTGAAAACCTAGTGAAGCTTGTTCAAGATAACTACAAGTTCTCCAAATCGGATTTTCTGTTGAAAGTTAAACTTGATTTTGGATCAAGTTTAATTATTGGGCTAAACCCAAGCTTGATCCAATTTCTAGAAGTTCTCTAGAATCATCATCTTCCACCTCCTTAAACAAAAAATCTATATATTATGATAGAATCCTCTATATTTTAGATTAAAATATGTAAGATATTTTGTACTTTGGAGGCTATAAATACCTCTCTTCCCTTTCATTTGTAACCAAGTTAAAATCATGAAATATAAAGCCTTCTACTAAGTCTTTCTTTCAACATTTTTTCTCTCCCAATTTTTCTTAAACATTTTTTCCATCACCTCTAATTAGTTTCCTTTCAACAAAGTGGTATCAGAGCTAGTTATTTCTCTTAAAGATGTCAAACAATGGTGTTCCCTTCCAAGTCATAATGCTCACAAAGAGAAACTATGACAATTGGAGTTTAAGGATGATGGCTATCCTAGGAGCACATGATGTGTGGGAGATAGTTGAGAAAGGCTTCATTTAATCGGAGAATGATGGTGGGTTATCTCAAACTCAAAGGGATTGTTTGAGAGACTCAAGGAAGAGAGACAAGAAGGCTCTCTGTCTAATCTATCAAGGATTAGATGAAGACACATTCGAGAAGGTCGCAGGAGCAAAGTCGGCCAAAGAAGCATGGGAGAAGCTTCAAACTTCTTACAAAGGAGTTGAACAAGTTAATAAGGTACGTCTTCAAACTTTAAGAGGAGAATTTGAAGCCTTGCATATGAAGGAAGGTGAACTCATCTCTGATTACTTCTCAAGAGTCTTAACGGTTACTAATAACCTAAAAACAAATGGTGAGAAGTTAGATGAGGTGAGAATCATGGAGAAAGTTCTTAGATCGTTGGATTCAAATTTGTCACGGTGATTGAAGAGACAAAAGACTTGGAGACTATGAAGATGGAGAAACTTCTTGGATCACTGCAAGCATATGAAGAAAAGAAAAAGAAAAAGGAAGACATCACAGAGCAAGTACTCAAGATGTGGATTGATACTAAAGAAGAAACTGGCCGAAGTTATCAAAGACGTGGTGGTGGTCAAGCCCGAGGAAGAGGTCGTGGTTATGTACATGGACGTGGTTGGAGATCCAATGAAGACCATACAAACCAAAGAGGAGAAAGCTCATCAAGAGGCCGTGGAAGAGGAAGCTCAAAAACAAGGTACGATAAGTCAAGTGTTAAATGTTACAACTGTGGAAAGTTTGGACATTATGCTTCCGAATGCAAAGCTTTGAACAACGATAGAGTTGAAGAGAAGTCCAAATATGTTGAAGAAAGGAGCAAAGAAGATGATATGTTATTGATGGCTTACAAGAAAGATGAACCAGAGGAGATTCACAAATGGTACCTCGATAGTGGTGCAAGCAATCACATTTGTGGGAAAAGAAGTATGTTTGTGGAGTTGGATGAGTCAGTGAAAGGAAACGTGGCTCTAGGAGATGAATCGAAGATGGAGGTGAAAGGTAAAGGAAACATTCTCATTCGATTGAAGAATGGAGATCATCAATTCATTTCCAATGTTTACTATATTCCAAACATGAAGACCAAACTCTTGAGCCTAGGACAACTCTTAGAGAAAGGTTATGATATTCATTTAAAGGATAACAACCTTTCTATAAGAGATCATGAAAACAATCTCATCACCAAGGTGCCGATGACAAAGAATCGAATGTTTGTCCTAAACATTCAAAATGACATTGCACAATGCCTCAAGATGTGCTAAAAGGAGGAGTCTTGGCTTTGGCATCTCCGATTCGGACATCTCAATTTTGGAGGACTAGAGCAACTTTCGAAGAAGGAAATGGTGAGAGTATTTCCTTGCATCAATCATCCAAATCAAATCTGTGAAGGGTGCTTACTTGGAAAGCAATTCAAAATGACCTTTCCAAAGGAGTCAGAGACAAGAGCACGAAAGCCATTGGAACTCATACATACAGATGTATGTGGCCAGATCAAACCAAGTTCACTCGGTAAGAGTAACTACTTCCTTCTCTTTATTGATGATTTCTCAAGAAAGAAATGGGTTTACTTTTTGAAAGAAAAATCAGAAGTATTTGAAAACTTCAAAAAGTTCAAAGCCCATGTTGAGAAGGAAAGTGGCCTTATGATGAAAGCCATGAGATCTGATCGTGGAGGAGACTTCATGTCCAAAGAGTTTCTGAAGTATTGTGAAGATAATGGCATTAGAAGACAATTGACGGTGCCTAGATCCCCTCAACAAAATGGAGTAGCGGAAAAGAAGAATAGGACAATCTTTGAGATGGCAAGAAGCATGCTCAAAAGTAAGAAGCTACCAAAGGAGTTTTGGGCAGAAGCAGTTGCGTGCGCTGTTTATCTATCAAACCGATCTCCAACAAGAAGTGTTTTAGGAAAGACACCATAAGAAGCATGGAGTGGAAGGAAGCCTGGGGTCTCACATCTAAGAGTATTTGGAAGTCTTGCTCATGCTCATGTTCCAGACGAGAAGCGGAGCAAGCTAGATGATAAAAGCGAGAAGTACATCTTTATTGGGTATGATGCTAACTCCAAAGGGTACAAGCTCTACAATCCCGAAACAAAAAAGACAATCATCAGTCGGAATGTCATATTTGATGAAGAAGGAGAATGGGATTGGAGATCAATTGATGAAGACTACAACTTCTTTCCACATATTGAAGATAAGGAGCAACCAAGAGAGGATCCACCAGTTACCCCACCAAATTCACCAACACCAAGTTCTCAAGGAGATGAGAGCTCAAGTGAAAGGACTCCACGTTTTAGAAAGTCTTCAAGAGATTTATGAGGTAACTAAAAATCAAGATAATCTCATTTTATTTTGTCTATTTGCGGATTGCGATCCCATGAATTTCCAAGAAGCTATGGAAAAGAAGACATGGAAGGATGCAATAGATGAAGAAATCAAGGCGATACAGAAGAATGAGACATGGGAGTTAACTTCACTTCCAAATGGGCATAAAGCAATTGGTGTAAAGTGGGTGTACAAAGCAAAGAAGACTTCTAAAGGAGAAGTTGAAAGATACAAGGCAAGATTGGTGGCAAAAGGATATAGTCAAAGAGCCGGAATCGACCATGACGAGGTATTTGCTCCCGTTGCTCGTTTAGAAACTGTTAGACTAATAATTTCATTGGTAGCTCAAAAGAGTTGGAGGATACATCAAAAGGATGTCAAATCAGCCTTCTTGAATGGAGAACTTGAAGAGGAAGTTTACATTAAACAACCACAAGGCTACATAGTCAAGGGAGAAGAAGACAAAGTCTTAAGGTTGAAGAAGGCACTTTATGGGCTCAAACAAGCACTAAGAGCATGGAACACTCGGATTGATAAATACTTCAAGGAGAAAAACTTCATCAAGTGTCCATATGAGCATGCACTCTATATCAAAACTCAAGACAATGATATACTGATTGCATGCTTGTATGTAGATGACTTGATATTTACAGGCAACAATCCAAGTATGTTTGAAGATTTCAAGATGGAGATGACAAAGGAGTTTGAGATGACCGATATTGGATTGATGTCCTATTACCTTGGAATTGAATTGAAGCAAGAAGAAAATGGAATCTTCATTACTCAAGAAGGATATGCTAAAGAGGTGCTTAAGAAGTTCAAGATGGATGACTCAAATCCAGTTTGTACGCCAATGGAATGTGGAGCCAAGCTGTCAAAGCAAGAAGAAGGAAAGAGTGTGGATCCAACACTCTTTAAGAGCTTGGTTGGAAGCCTAGATTATCTGACTTGCACAAGACCAGACATCCTATATGCAGTTGGAGTTTTGAGCCGATACATGGAGCATCCAATAACAACTCACTTCAAGGCAGCCAAGAGGATCCTTCGCTATATCAAAGGTACCATAAACTTTGGCTTGTATTACTCTGTTTCTGATTATTACGAGCTTGTTGGATATAGCGATAGCGATTGGGGAGGAGACATAGATGACCGGAAAAGCACAAGTGGATTTGTGTTTTTCATTGGAGAAACCGCTTTCACATGGATGTCAAAGAAGCAGCCAATTGTCGCCCTTTCTACTTGTGAAGCGGAGTATGTAGCGGCTACTTCATGTGTGTGTCATGCTATCTGGTTAAGGAATCTGGTGAAAGAGTTGAGCTTGCCACAAGAAGAGCCAACAAAAATCTTTGTGGACAACAAGTCAGCAATAGCATTGGCAAAGAATCATGTCTTCCATGATCAAAGTAAGCACATTGACATTCGCTATCATTACATTAGAGAGTGTGTTACTAAGTTGGAAGTGCAGTTGGAGTATGTGAAGACAAACGATCAAGTATCCGATATCTTCACCAAACCACTGAAGCGCGAAGACTTTATCAAGATGAGGAATTTGCTTGGAGTGACAAAATCAAGTTTAAGAGGGGGTGTTGAAAGTTAAACTTGATTTTGGATCAAGTTTTATTATTGGGCTAAACCCAAGCTTGATCCAATTTCTAGAAGTTCTCTAGAACCATCATCTTCCACCTCCTTAAACAAAAAATCTAGATATTCATATGGAATTATCTATATAATTAAGAATAAAATAATATAGATATCATGGTAGAATCCTCTAGATTTTAGATTAAAATATGTAAGATATTTTGTACTTTGGAGGCTATAAATACCTCTCTTCCCTTTCATTTGTAAGCAAATTAAAATCAAGAAATATAAAGCCTTCTACTAAGTCTTTCTTTCAACATTTTTTCTCTCTCAAATTTTCTTAAACACTTTCTCCATCACCTCTAATTAGTTTCCTTTCAACATTTTCGTGGAGGCGCCAGTAGGAGGGATGTACAGCGGATGCGTCTGAAGTCGGAGAAACAATGCACATACAAAAAGAAAGGTAAGAAGAAGGTGAGAGAAACTGATATAGATTGTACAAGTGAAGATGGCGAGGACTTGGTAATGGGGGTTTTGGCGGATTTGAAAGATGATTTGAAAAAGCTTCAAACAAAGGTTAACAACTCTATTAGTTTTGTTGAGGAACTTAAGAAAGACTTGATGGACTATAAGAGTTCAGTAGTTTCCGAAATCAGTGATAACATTGGGAAGTTTAAAGAAGAACTGCTTAATGCCATGAAATATGCTACTGTAAGCTCTGGCATGTTTACTTCGGCTAAAGCATCACCGACCAGAAGGGAAAAACCACGACCTGACCCCACTGGTGAGCAAAGTTCACACGCAGCTAATAGAAGGCGTGCGTATGAAATGCTTCCTCGGGATTCAAACAATGAAGGTCAAATTTCTGAGCAAAAACGTCGAGCTAAAGTAAGTTTGCTTTTACAGTTAATTAATATACATATCTTATTAACACCGCATAGAACTAACTGTTAATTAAAAAGTTAACTGTACCATTCATTTCCGTCTACATGTAAGTATGTAAGTGAGGACGGACCTGCGGTATATGAGAATAATAGAGAAACTGTAGAGGAAGTTCTTTGTAACCACACTGATTCTGCGTTGGTTAGGTTAATGACCATTTTCTTATGAATATTTAGTAAGCTGGTGCAAGTAGGGGATTAGAGGAGCGTCATAACACTGGCGCTGATAATGTTATGATGACTATGGTGTGTACCGGAGAGCAGAGAATGCTTTATGCCGCGAAGTTTAGTAAGCTGCAAGACAAACTACTAAGTAATGAGTAGTAAGTCATTCTAAACCCGGTATTGTACATGTACAAGCTTTACATTTTTCGTTTTTTATATTACGGACTTATAACAATTTATTATTAGACATAACTTTAGAATTTTTTGGTCTTGTACAGTAATTTAAATGTTGCTGGGATGCTAGTATCGCCGAAAGAACTATCTTTACTATAGGAATGAAATAACCCAATGACAGCGAAGGTAAATATTCGATAATATTTTGATAGATTCTAAATAAATAGGAATAAATATAAGGCTACGTTTATGGATACACATTATATGTTTGCTGAACTGATATTGCAGATGGTTGATGTTTTGCTGTTCCACATTCAGCAACAGTTTATTAGCCACGCCACACCAATCCAGTTGAAAAACACAATGTTTTTGGATACGAAATTTGTCGCAATGATGAGCAGAACTGTCACCCGTTTTTATAAGAGTGCTCGGCGAGATAGTTTCAAGTTTCCACGGCAAATTGTAGATTACTTCGACTGCGGTGATGCGACTCCTCCTTTTGCGGTCCGTATATATTTTCCCTTTAACATTGACAGAAGGCATTGGGTGGGTGTTTGCGTTGAATGCAGTTCATGGAAACTGTTGCTTCTCGACTGCAATACCGGGTTTCGTACTGAAAACCAAATCGTCCAGCTTTTCACACCCCTTGCCGATATGTTCCCTTACCTGCTTAAACAAGTTGGCCGTTATTTAACAGATAAGGTCTCCTTCCATTTTCCATTTCAAGGCTGAGCGGCATCCCATCAAATACAAAATCGACGGACACCATGGTAACAGCTGTGCTGCTGCTCCACGCACACGCTTTGGGGGGTTTGGATAGCTGCGCTTTACTGACGCCAGAGGTTATCGACGAGGAGAGCAGGAAGCTTGCTGTAAGTTTTTACGAGGAGAATGAGGAAATGCTTTTGAGATCCCGAATATTATAATCAGGGTATATAATATCCTGATTGCTAATTTGCTACTTAAAACTGATTTGCATTGTGTTGTTGTGTTCTTACGAATTAAAACTTATGTTATGGTTCGAGTAATCGTTATAATGGTGTGATAGCCTGATGAAAATAGTGAACACACTGCGTATAATAATATCGTACGGTGTTTTTCAACAATATAGGAAATATAATTTTTTAAATTTAAGCTAAGTATGCAAAGCCTTATTACGCAATGTTGCTTCTATGTAGTTTGTGGTATTGTCAAGATTCAAGCGTCGAAGACCGGTTATAAGTTGCCTTCTACAACCGACACTAATCATATACATATAAAATTAGGGAAGTAATCATTTTATTAACCCCAATTCAAAATTTATAACCCAAACAAGATACAAAAATATGTCCAAATAATGTAAATACTTTTTATTTTAGTCAATCGGCTAATATAAAAGTTTTCCGCAAATTATAACTATTATTTATCACATGATAAACCCTAAACCATTGAACTACTAATTCATACTGCATAAGCAGAATACAAAAAATAAATATATATTTTGGGTATAGTTAACTTATATGAAACTCTTCTTTATAAAGGGGAATGATATTATTTATAAACATTATGTGTTTTACATACATCCACCACATTCCTTACTGGATATTACGAATAAGTTAAAACATAATATATTTTACAAAAACAACTGCTGCTCCAGTGCAACTTCCCCCTTCTATTTCCATACACTTCTCGGCAACACATTCATCTATTCCCCTTAAGTAGTAACATCTCATACCTTACATGTTGCGCGGTTGTGGCCGTAAGTCAGGCAACGGCTGCACACCATTCTTCTCCTCGTACGTTTCATCTGAGTTTTAAAAAAAAATGATCAGTTAGATGGAAATGTAATTAAGGTATTGTAGTTTAAATGCTTACCCTAATTTCACCGCGCGATAATATACGTGTTTTACGCGGCCTACCCGGTGGTCTCCTGGTACTCGGCGGACAGAGGGTAAGTTCTGATAATGTAGCAGCCAACTCAGGTATGTGATTGATTTCTGTCGGAGGGGAGATCTTACTTTCGTAAGCAGAGACCAGATACTCCCGGGTATACTCACGATCTACCAATGTGTCTACCCTGGTGTTTGCCCTTAAAGCTGCAGCGACGGCATGCGAGCACGGTATACGAAGCATTTGAAACTCGAGGCAGCTACATGTCTTATTAGCTATATCGACATAGAATGAGAGTCTCTGTTTATTCTTCACCTCGTACTCAAGGTCACCAATTTTGAAAACCTCATAGCCACCTGCTAATTGGAAATTTGCAGAAACGTCATACATCACCATTGGTGTCAAAAGCTCCATTCCATGTACACACTTCTCACGTCTCTCAGCAAACGATGTCATCAATTTGGTTCGGCTAAACTCAATTAGAGGTACAACCGGGAACTCTCTTGCTTCTCTCAAGACGGCGTTCCATGATTCAGCTATGTTGCTGGTCATAATGTTATATCGCATTCCTGTGAAATGAACGCGTGCCCAGTGCTCCAGTCCTATACCAATCAAGTAATCTGCACAGGAAGGATTAATATCCCCAATCTCCTTGAAGAGGGAGTTGAATTCCGCTATCATGTATGATCTTGCTGCTCTTGCTACCAGACTCCCTAGAATCCGATCTTTGAAATGGCTTCGAATGTTTCGCTTAAGGTGAATTACACAAGCACAGTGTTTTGCGTTTGGGAATACCTGTTGGAAATTAGGTAAACATTAAAAGTTTTATAAACAAACAAAACCAAATTAATATAGTGAAATAACGATATAACAGTGTAAATAATTCTAATTTGTTGTAGTTATGGAAATAATAATATTGTATAATATAATATACCCTATAATATAAGGTACTATTACGTCATTAATTTGTTAACAAATAAATTAGCCAGATCAAATATGTACCTCATTCAATCCAAAGTATATAGACGCGTGCCGGTCTGACACAAAGACAATGTCCTCCTCATTCGGTATAAATGCTGACAGCTTTTGGAAGAACCATTTCCAAGAATGATCATTCTCCCCATCAACTATGGCAAACCCCAAAGGAAAAATTTGGTAATTTCCGTTTTGTGAAGAAGCGGTTAAAAGGCAACCTGCATATTTACCTTTCAGATGGGTTCCATCAAGAACCGCAACCTTCCTCATCAATGGAAATCCTTTGATACATGCACCCAATGCAAGGAACATGTACTTGAAACGATGGCCAACATCTTCTTTATACTCGGTGTGTAACTCCGCAAGTGTTCCTGGATTTGCGGCAACTAATTTCTCCAGATACATTGGTAGAGTTTTAAATGATGCTTCTCCTGTTCCCTTTGCTTGTTCAAGGGCCTTCTCTCTGGCTTGCCAATCTTTCCAGTATGAAATACTGACCGAGTGATCCACTAACATCAGGCCTACTATATCCCTTGGTCGCGGACCGTTCCCCGAGCCACCATATTTAGATTTTATTAGTTCACCAATAACGTCCACTGTTGCCTGTCTTTGATAATCACCTCTCTCATCAACGATGCAATGATGCTTTAGCATGACCTTTTGAACTTCGAACATATTTGTCGCCACTGTGAGAGTTGCGTAAACTCGCCATGGACAACTTGTAGCAATGTATTGCAGGACCATTCTGTCAGGGGAAGACCGAATATTTCTATACTGGAATTTACTGTTCGCCCATAAACAGCCATGTGATGTTTGAAAGCGGCCCGATTTTTAAACACCATTCCTTCGAAAATTTCGTTTGGTTTATAAGATAAGTCTCCTACATTTAAAATTTGCAAATAAAGTTGTTGTTAAATGCAATAATGTATTAACCGGTTAACTTTGATAGACATTATATAATAAGTTAAAACATAAACATTTTCATCCATTAATACAGATTACAATATAGCCGACTGGGAAACCCTTTATAATGGGAAACGTTAATAAGCCAAAAAAAAACCCCCAGCATTTAGGTGATAGTCATATACGCCGAACATTATATAAAGTTTTGCCAATATGATATATATTTAAGTAAACCCACCAAAGAAATCATTCTCATCAGCCGAGTTATTGTTTGACTGGGTGTTGTGATCAACGTCCATAGGGGTCGGGTTATCTTCAGGTGTGGAGGCCGGTGCTACAGTTATTGTCGTACTTATCAGAATTGGGGGCTCTTCAGCTACCGGCACTACAACGAATGATATATAAAGCATGTTAGAACATCACATAAGAAAATAAATGGCAAATAGGCGATATAAAAGGTCTTTGGCTTACCAGCATTCTCCGTAAGTGGTTGGATTGAAGGAGATATGATATTTGTGGCATTAGGTGCATTGGCGGAATGAATAACCGTGTCATTCAGCTGTGTTTCGGGCATGATTGAACCACTCTCTCCAACATCGGTTCCTGAAATGCCATCGGAAGACCCAATGGAAGATGCATAAGTTGCCGCGCCTGTACCTTTTACACCTTCATCTCCCGGGAATTGCATATTATGAGCAGCTAGTGATTCTATAGTGCGCTGATCATCGTGGTTGTCAGGTAGAAGTAAGAAAGCTTCTTCTGGAATAGCATCAGTCCCACCTTCAATAAGACCTTCCCAAAACCCCATGTCCTCATCTATACCACTGGAAGGCCCTTGGTTTTGTGGATTGTAATATTCATTCAACGGCAAATCAACCTCACCAAAGGGGATGACACTAGTTGGTGGCGGTGCAAGGGAGCGTTCAGTAAGGTGACCAACATTAGTACCTGAATGTAGAATAATTATTTTTTGAGTCTAAATAAGTACTGTAAACTATTATATTACATAATACTTAGTAATACTAATATTAAACGAGATATACTGAATAGAATTAAGTACACATATAGAACACGGAGTAGAACAAAGTATATTGGTACCTCCGTGTATGCCACTTTGGTCAGCTATTTCCACGCCACAACTAGGCTGAGTATCGAAACGAATGACTGGTTCATTATCCGATCCATATGTTACCGGCACATCATATAGATTTTCTTGCGCTGCCATTAAGTTTTACATTAAAAAAGTTAAACCTATATAGTCCGAAATATTTTTATGTACAAATTGGTTGTAATGATTGTGTAAAATTTGTTGTATTATAATAAAACAATATATGTATAGTAGTACCAGAGGAAAGGCTTATGGACTTATCACCCGATTCCATTGTTGATTCAATTGTAGCAAAGCGAATAATAGGTTCAGTTGTTTCTGCAGTTAGGTTAATCGGTGGCACCGCGTCCTTGTTATCTGTGTATAAAAGGTCAAGCGTTAATTTCATTATTAGCTTATTAACTATTTCTTTAAACAAACGGATCTACAGTAAGCCTCAAGTAACTTATTTATGGATGAAATTTGTTTCAGGCCAGCATATACGATCGCCTGATTAGCAGAAATGTCACCACCATTGTCAGTTTACTTAGAAGATCCCGCAGTAGTCTGAAGCTGACTTAGCTCTATCATTTCAGATGGTTGTCTTGGAGGTCGATTCATAGCAGCCCTTTGCGCACGATTTAACTCTAGATGGACGCGATGTATAACCAACATTTATTCATCTGTGGCAATTTCAGCTAGTACTTGCGGACTCGCTGGGAAAGTTCTCCCATTAAGAAGACCTGAATACATTATTTTATGTTTACTACCATGACTTAGTCAATTATCTTTAGAATAATCAAAGATATATGTATTAAAATTTAGAAATTTACGGTCTAGGGCGTGCTTAGCATGACTCGGTGCGTCTTCTCTGACAATGGTAAAATCAGACCTCAGCTGGAATTGGTACCTCCCTATGGATTCAGCGCCAATGGTTACACCGACAACAATTTCGGGGTGCCAGTTGTGTGAAAACATTAGTCCACGTAAGTCATTTGTGTTTGAGATGCTTATTGGTGGTGATTTTCTTCCTTCAGGGATAAGCTTCCACCCGGGATGCTTGTTTGTAAGCATGACCAGCGTCTTGTCACTGAGTTGGAATCTAAGCTGTACATGCCATAACAGAGATTCATATGTGTCGGATTCATAAACGCAGATACCGAAGCCGTAGTTAGTAGGATCTCCCATGAACTCCCATTCCCCATTTCCGAATTTAACCCAATCACCATGGTATACACGAACAAGCCTTCCCATCTGCACAAGAAAGAGAAAAATGTCAGCTAAAAATGAACACATTCATAGTAATACACAACACATATTAAATCACTGAACCATAAAGCACTAAAACCTTATACTATGATATACTTCGTTATTTATTACTATGGAATACTTCAAAAGACGCATAAAGTAAGCCATTTGACAAGCTTTTTTCATACATATGCTTAGCCATATATATATATATGAAAAAAAAATTTGTTCGATACTATGAAACACAGATCTCGTATTTAATGGGAGGAAATTTTCGTGAAGTTTCCAGTAAATTGTAAATGTAACATATGAAATACCAATAGGTGATATAAATCAGTTCGTTTAGGCTGATATAAAAAAAACCTTATATGATCTTCCAGATAAGCTTAACTACTATACTATAATATATGGTCGTAGAGTTTTCCGACGATTGTATTTCTTTAAGAGAGACGACATAACTTGCTAGAAATCTGGTAAATGTATACAAGCTTGGTGCAGATTTGTTAAAGAAATAACTTTCTATACCCATCTTTGTAAAATTTGTTAAAAAAATGTCCCAAAAAAATAGTCAATACTAATTAGATCGTCGCTTGTTAAAGTATTAAGTAGACGCAAATCGTCCGACAAATCGCCAAACGTAACAAGCAGTTAACAAAAAAAATGGTGACCCCACCGGATTTAGCAGAACTTTCTGTTATTTTCTGCAAAATATTTCCTTTACCAGATGACAGTTTTTCAGTTAATGTCAACGCTCAAAAAGGTAAGTAAGATCCTTACCCGAAAATAGAAAAAGTTTCAAACATCTACCCCACATGCAAAGTGTTACCTATGGTTTTTAGGCATAGAAGCTGTTTAAGTGATGAAAAGGTAAGGAAGAGTTACCTTTTCGTTGGAATGAAGAGGAAAACTAACTGGGTTAAGCATTCTTATAGAAGGCTAATTGGAGAAGAAAATTACATATAGATGTATCTAAAGTTTTTGTAATGGTGAAAGTTGACAGCCAAATCGCTTCACATTATGACGCCGCCTGCAACACATAAGTGGCTCAGTTTTTTTTTACTTAATAATCATTTTTATTCTCTGCTTCTGATGTCAGGTTTCGAATGGAAAAAGCGGTTTAAGCAGTGCAGATCATGCAGATCATGCAGAGCAGTTGGGAAAAGTGCAGATCATGCAGATCATGCTGCACAAAAGCAGATCAAGCTGATCAAACATTTTTCGAATGGCAAAAGCTGTTCAAAATGTGCAGATCAAATATTTAACAACAAAAAAATAAGAAAAATGTATTAAAACATTAAACAAAAAATTATCTAAATACAACATATAAACAAAAACAAATAACTAATTAAAAGTACTTCGATGTGCCCATAACATATCAGCAAAATATTCTCTCATGTTTGTCATCTTATCTCCATCAGCTACGTCCGTTGTCTCAGCATCTCCTAAATCATTATCAGAATTTAAGGTATTGATATTTGTGTGTCCCATTACTTCAACAAAATCCTCGTCAAAATAATTTGAAATTCTGATAAAGTTATGTAGTCCCATCGTAGCCATCACAACTCTTTTCTGAACATGAATATTATATCTTGGAAAATCACACAGAATCCTCCATTTCTTCTTCCAAACTGGACCATTCTCGAACTGTGACATGTGATACCTAACAACTCCATTTCGAGAAGATCTATAGGAAGCCAGAAAACCTTGTTTATTTGGATACCCAGAATCAACTAAATAATACTTGTTTTCGAAGGCAAAGGAAATTCAGAATCATTGTCTTGCGCCATCGTGAGAACTGCTGTATCGTGACATGATTCGGGTGCTCTGATATGCTCAAATTTACCCTAGAGCTACTCTCTCAAATTAAGAGATCAGTTGTAATACTTAGGGGTCGAATTCCACAGAGATTCAAGATTCGCACAATAGAGTAAAGGTTTTCGAATTAAGCTAAACGAAAGATGTTGTAATTAAAAGACAGCAAACGAAATCAAACAAGTTTGTAGATTGATGGAGAAAGCGCTAGACTTAGGGAAATTCTTTCGGTGATTCAGAATTGCAAACCAGACAGAATGTTAAGGGTTTAATGAAGAATCGTTCTAGAACTCGAAACACAATAATCAAATCAATCAACTCTCGTCGCAGAGATTTCTATGTCTAGATCCTAGAATTCCAAATCTCTTTGCAAACTCAAAGGCTCAGACATGCATTAAAATCAAGTTCGATAAGTTCACAAAATACCTAAACCAAATCTCTTTGCGAATAGCTATTTTGCTCATCTAAGATTATTTTCAGGAAATCAATAACACTTTCGTGTCTACTAATTATCCTAAGATCTAAATTCCAGGTGATCAATCCAGAACAAGCATTAGATTCAATCTAGATGAAGAAACCATATGATAACCCTAACAATTCTATCCAATTCAACAATTCATCATCAACCTAGAAAAACCCTAAATCTAACAAGTAGATTACTCAGACATGGTTGATGAAACACAAATCATAATCTGAATAATTTGCATTAAGATATTAAAAAGAGTATTAAGGGAGTTCGAAATCTTCTCTCTAACAAGGTGAGTTCTGATTTGTCTCTCCAAAGCTCTCTTGCCAAAATCTCAAAGCAACAAGTAAAAACTAAGATGATCCTCATAAAAGACTTTTAGAAACCTAAATATAGTCTAAAAACCCGAAAAGGACTTGTTTGCAAATAATAGAATTTTTGGGCAATTTCCTTTCTTCAAAACTCGTCGGTTTGTCAAATCCCGATGGGTGTCGATCGACACCCATAAGTGGTGTCGATCGACACCAGGCTTAAAAGTAGTCTCCGACTTGCTCTCTTCAGATGCTTCAAACTAAATGCTCCAAAATGCTCCAATATCTTCAATCAATCCTAATATGTACCTGAACCTGCAAAAGACTCGAAAAGACTCCAAAAACAAATAAAAGACTCTATAAACATACTTATATCATGGCTGAAAACCCGGAAAAACCATGATATATCAACTCCCCCAGACTTAGCTTTTGCTTGCCCTCAAGCAAAACAGAAAACTAGACCTGTGAAAGAGGTTTGAAAACATAGGAACTCACTTATCCTTTAGAAATACTGAATCAACCAACACCAGAGTAAAGCCACGTCAAACAGTACCAACTTAAGTTAGAACCTCTAGTAATTTTCCGCAGACTTACTAACCAACCAGATTCCAAACCACAACCATAGGAGTAATCTAAAATCCCCATTGCTGACCTTATTCAAGTTAAAAGTGCAGTCTCATCGAGGGAATATCGATCTAAGGACACATGGACTCTTACTTACCCAAGTACTGATTTTTTTTGAACAATCTGCTTCTGGTTTCCTTTCTCCCTCTTTTCTCGCTTCCAATCAGTCGATTTTTCCCTACTAGGGTATCATTTTATTTTTTTTATCGACTGACTGTTCTTTTTTTTTTTTTTTTAGAAGTATGGAATGATTCAATTTCTCAAATAAAATCTTTTCAGAGCTATGACTCTTTTCATTCTTCTTTTAGAGACAATGAAGGGAAGAGAGAGGGAAACCATAATCACAAACTAATCTTATCAGACCTAAGCAAGGAATCCGATTCTAAGTATACCAAGCCCCAAGATGAGAAAAATTAAGTTCATTATATCTAGGCCAGCTCCGGATCATCTAGACACTCAAATAGTGAGGGGATAATGGAAGATCAATTTACCTTTGGAATTTCCTGTTGGTTGAAACTGCTGTCAATGGCTGTAAGAATGGTCACTAAAGAAGTAGCTAAGACAGTTTGTTCCAAGGAAAGCTCATAGTTCCCAACTAAGTTTTGACTCCATAAAAACAAATTTTTGACAAAAAGACTCACAAAAGAAAAAGAAAACCAAATTAGTAACCACCTCCCCCAGACTTGAATAACACTGTCCCCAGTGTTAACAAGCCTGAGATTGGTAAAAGAAAGCAAAAGGAACAATGTTAGAGTGAGAATTATGGCTGTTTACCTGCAGTCACGTAGGGTGTCGATCGACACTCAAGTGGTGTCGATCGACACCACCGCCGATTTCAGACAGTGACGTCGTGGAACTTGTGTTTATCCCTAAGTTAGAAATCCAATGGTGATTCCTATTGTTGGTAGCACTGTTAGAACACGCAGAAAAATGACTAAGCATCATCGGACTCGTCGGCGGCAGGAGATGGTGGTGAACGAGAGCGGGAGCGATGGCGGCGAACTGGTGAAGTAGCCTGAACTCCGCTGCAGCGAGGATGGGTGATCGCGTCCCACACGCTCTGAAAAGCGGCGATCACATACTTCTGGAAAGTCGCCGTGTCTGCAGGAACAGCAGGTGGAGGAGGAAGAGACGGAAATGGACGATCCCCAGCAGGATCCGGGACGACGTCGTCCTCAGCGGCAGAAGCGGCAGCAGTAGAAGAAGCTCCTCGACGTCTGCGAGAAACTGGGGCATCTCGTACCTCAGTGTGATCAGGTCGAAAACGAAGCTGCTCCGGATCATCCCCTATGGTGGTGAGAGCAGGCTGAGGTAGCCGAACCAGTCGAGTCCCCTCGGTGTCTCTGTAAACCCACATCCACTCGTTCTTAAGCCAATGAGCGCTCTTCAAGTGGTCCTGATCCATGAAGCTGCGCCGAGTAATAACGCTGTATGAATCTAGAGGGATCCTAAGGTGGCGGAAGATGGGAGTGAGAAGACTCCCGATGCTCTCGTGCTTCCGACCAGTGCCGGAGAAGGGCTTGGTCTTCAAAGAGACCAAGTGGTGCGCAAAAATGGCGGCTCGACTAACATCAGACCTAGGAAGAGGACTGTCGAGCTCGGGAGCAATGACATCGCGAAGGCTGTAGTAGAGAAGGATCAGCTCTGAGACACGCATCTTCCCTGGCTCCATCTTGCACAAGATGGTGTTTGCTACGACGCGAGCAACGTAGCGCAGGACGGGATGCCTGATGTCTGCCTGTGTGGATGTCTTGCAGTCGTAGGCGCCATGACCAAAGAAGGACCAGAAAGCGCCCATCTCCGGAAAGTGCTCCGGCAATGTGACGAGGTCAAGACTCGGATCGAACCCGTAAATAGTGCATAGCTCTGACAATGGAAGACGGTAGCGAACTCCGCGAAGAAAGAATGAGAGAACGCCTTCCCTAGCACCCCTGCCGATCCCGTGCGGGTAGTATACCACAACTGTGGCGAGAAACTGGCGGACGAGGTCTGGAAAACAGTCGTGCTGCTCCGTCACCAATCTGCCAATGCCCATCTCCTCTAGTAAACGGTAGACCTCGCCCTGGATACCCAGGCGCCGAAGTGTGGCGGGGTCTGGGTATCGAGTGGGAAGTATCTCGACATCTAGCCACGCGTTGTAGAAAAGCGTGTCGTAATTGTCCCAAGTATCAGTGATCGGTCGGGAGAGGTAGGCGTTGGAGTTAGCCACTTTCTTGTCCGATACATCCCAAACCGGAGCTGGGCGAATCTTCTCACCCTCTCTTCTAGGCCATGGTGAATGAGGCTGTCCTGATGAAGAAGGAACATCTGCCTGTCTGGTACGTGGACGTTTACCACCATGGTTTGTCATCTGCATTCAAAAAGAACAAGGAAACAACACAGAATTCAGCAAAATAAACCACGTCGGACAAAGCACGAATGGTGTCGACCGACAACGAATGTGGTGCCGATCGACACCAAACGCGAATTCTGAAAATTGAGTTCAAAGATGGTAAATCGACAGCAGCAACACAATAAATCATCCAGGCCATCACAATCAACACAAACCCGTCTCAATTCCATCCTAAAACTTTTCCCAAAACCGATTTCGACCTAGGGTTTGTATCAAATTTAAAAATTTCGAAATCAAACAAATGAAGCCGAAAACTTTGTATGGGTAAGTCGAAATCACTCCAAAACAACCTAAAGAAGTTGAATCCAGCACCAAATCGAGTTCAGGGAGACGGAAATCGAAGTTCTAAACCTTAGGGTCGAAACGAAAATTGGGGATTTTGAGAACATACCTTGGCAGATCGATGAAATGGATGAGAGAAAGAGATAGAGGACAGAAAATCAAGCAACGTAGGACTTTGAATCACTCAAATCGGTGAACAAACGCAAAAGTTAGGAGGAATCAAAGAGGAGAAACCAATTTCGCGAAGAGAGAAAACGATGATCGATCGACACTAAATTTAGGTTTTAAGGACACTTACCTCGTTTTTAACGGTGTCGACCGACACCGATAAGTGGTGTCGATCGACACCACTCGGGCTCACGATACTTTTTTTTTTTTTTTTTTTTTATCCAGTGGGTTGCCTCCCACTCAGCGCTTGTTTTTAGTCCTTAGCTTGACTTGGCTGCGGGTTAGGCGGATGGTGTATCATCCAAACGAACAATGTGTCCGTCAGGAATCTCGGCTTGTGCCCAATAATGTTTCACCCTTTGTCCATTCACAGTGAACTCCTCGCCTTTTGAGTTCCGCAGGACTACAGCACCATATGGTCGAACCTCCGTGATAGTGAAAGGACCTGACCAACGAGAACGCAATTTACCAGGAAACAATTGCAAACGAGAGTTATACAGAAGTACCTGATCATTTGGTTCAAAGTTTCTGGAGATGATCTTCTTATCATGATATGCCTTTGTTCTCTCCTTGTACAACTTAGAGTTTTCATAGGCATGAAATCTGATCTCATCCAACTCATTCAGCTGAATCAATCTCCTCTCTGCAGCAGGCTTGATGTCGAAATTCATAGTCTTTATAGCCCAATATGCTTTGTGCTCAAGTTCCACTGGAAGATGACATGCTTTCCCATAAAGCAGGTGGAATGGTGTAGTGCCAAGTGGTGTCTTGTATGCAGTTCTGTAGGCCCAAAGTGCATCATCCAGTTTGGTAGACCAATCTTTTCTTGTCTTTCCCACTGTCTTTTCCAGGATTTGCTTGATCTGTCTGTTCGAAACCTCTACCTGGCCACTTGTCTGAGGGTGATATGGAGTTGCCACACGATGATGAACACCATGCTTCTTCAGCAGCTTTTCAAAAACCTTGTTGATAAAGTGAGAACCACCATCACTTATCACAACTCTAGGCACTCCAAATCTGGGGAAAATGATGGTTTTAAACAGCTTAAGGACCACTGCAGCATCATTCTTTGGACTAGCAATTGCTTCTACCCACTTAGAAACATAGTCCACAGCAACTAGAATGTACTTATTCCCATGAGAGGAGGGAAAAGGACCCATGAAATCAATGCCCCAGCAATCAAAAACTTCAACCTCAAGGATGAATTTTTGTGGCATCTCATATTTCTTGCTGATCTTCCCTCTTCTCTGACAAGCATCACAATGAGAAACGAACATCTGAGCATCCTTGAACATAGTAGGCCACCAAAAGCCTGCTTGAAGAACCTTAGACACTGTTTTGAAAGTAGCAAAGTGTCCAGCATACTCAGATCCATGGCAGTGAAATAAGATGTCAGGAATTTCAGACTCTGCAATACACCTTCTGTAGATTCCATCTGAACAATGCCTGTAGAGATAAGGCTCATCCCAATAATATCTCTTGAGATCACTAAAGAATTTCTTCCTAGCATACTCTTTGAGACCTGGATCAATGTCTGCAGCAAGGTAATTGGCAATATGAGCATACCAAGGGTGATCAGGAACAGCTACAGCAGCTGTTTGGAAGTTCCAAGTCGAACCGTGAGGTTCTGCAGTTTCTGGGCTCGTCTGCGATGGGCGTCGATCGACACCAAGGTGGTGTCGGTCGACACTAATTGGTGTCGAGCATCCTAAATTGGTATCGACCAAGCTGGTCGACATTCGTCCGTCACGACTCGAAGTTTCGAGTTTTTGGTGGGGTGTCGATCGACACCCAGCAGTGGTGTCGATCGACACCATGTCTGCACTTCGCCTTTTACTCGCCAAATCCGATTCTGAAGCAATTCCAATCATGTAAACATTTTCTTCTGGCAGAAAATCATCAATGGGAACATCTTCCTCAACTCTGAGTCGTGAGAGGTGATCAGCTACTCCATTCTCCACTCCTTTCTTATCTCTTACTTCAATGTCAACTCTTGAAGAAGGAGAATCCATCTGAGCAATCTTGGTTTAGCCTCCTTTTTCTGCATCAAATACTTAAGAGCAGAATGGTCTGTATGCACAATCACCTTAGACCCAACCAAGTAAGGACGAAATTTCTCAAAGGCAAACACTACCGCCAACAACTCCTTTTCAGTAGTTGCATAATTTTTCTGAGCATCATCAAGTGTTCTGCTTGCATAGTAGATGGCATGTAGCTTCTTGTCCTTCTTCTGTCCAAGTACAGCTCCTACTGCGAAATCACTGGCATCACACATTACCTCAAAAGGTAAATCCCAGTCTGGTGGTTGCACTATTGGAGCACTCACTAAAGCCTTCTTGATCTGTTCAAAGGCTGAAAGACACTCAGCATTGAACTCAAATTTCACATCCTTGCAGAGAAGTGCTGTAAGTGGTCTGGCAATTTTGCTGAAATCCTTGATGAACCTCCTGTAAAACCCAGCATGTCCCAGAAAACTCCTTACTGACTTCACATTATCAGGTGCTTGTAGACTTGTCATCACCTCAATCTTGGCCCTGTCAACTGCAATCCCAGCTTCAGAAACTCTGTGTCCAAGCACAATGCCATCTCTCACCATGAAGTGACATTTTTCCCAGTTAAGAACCAAGTGCTTTTCTTCACATCTAGCCAACACTTTGCAGAGATTATCAAGACAGTCTTTAAAGGAAGACCCATAGACAGAAAAGTCATCCATAAAGACCTCCATAAAATCCTCAATCATATCCGTGAAGATAGATATCATGCATCTCTGAAATGTCGCAGGAGCATTACAGAGTCCAAATGGCATTCTGCGATATGCAAAAGTGCCATATGGGCAGGTGAAGGTGGTCTTCTCCTGATCATCTGGATGGATGGGAATCTGAAAGAATCCAGAGTACCCATCGAGGAAGCAGTAATAAGGGTGGTTTGCTAACCTCTCCAGCATCTGATCAATGAATGGTAGGGGGAAGTGATCTTTCCTTGTTGCAGCATTCAACTTCCTGTAATCAATGCACATCCGGTGCCCTGTCACAGTCCTTGTTGGAATCAGCTCATTCTTCTCATTCTTAACCACTGTAACACCTCCTTTCTTAGGAACCACATGCACTGGACTGACCCAATTGCTGTCTGAAATAGGGTAGATGACTCCAGCTTCTAGCAATTTCATGATTTCTTTCTTGACAACTTCCTGTAAGTTGGGATTCAGCCTCCTCTGGTGTTCAATTGATGACTTTGTCTCATCCTCAAGGTGGATCCTATGCATGCACAAGTCTGGAGAGATACCTGAAATATCATCAAGAGAATAGCCAAGAGCTTTGCGAAATCTGCGCAGCTTGCTTAGCAGTAAAGTGAGCTCTGCGTTGTTGAGATAAGCATTAACAATAACAGGATATGAAGAATTTTCACCAAGAAATGCATACCTTAGCCCTTCAGGAAGTTGTTTCAGCTCAAGTTTGGGGGCTTTCTCTACACTCCAATCACCAAGCTTTGCAGCTTTCTCTGAAGTCCCAACTAGCTCCTCTTGGGCAACTAACTTCATAACTTGCTCACTAGCATCCATCATCTTTGCATATCCATTTGCTTGGTCATCCAGATGCTCAGCTGTAGAAGTGATCAAAGCTCTCTCCAATGGATCTTCAGAGTGCATCTCATTGAAGATTTCCTCAGTAAGATCCGAAAGTGTGTCCACATAGAAGGTCTGCCCATCAATAGTGGGTTTCTTGACAATCTTGTCCATGTCAAAGTTCATCACCAAATCACCCACATGGAGGCCTATCCTTCCATTCTGCACATCAATTATAGCACCAGCAGTAGCCAAGAAAGATCTTCCCAAAATAAGAGGATCTTTGGGTTCCTCATCATACTGCAGCACCACAAAGTCTGTGGGAATCAAGCAATCACCAATCTGGATAGGAACATCCTCCAAAACACCTTCTGGGATTCTAAGGGATCTATCAGCTAGAACAAGAGTGATTCTAGTTGGTTGGAAATCAGTCATTCCCAGGCGGATTGCAACTGATAGAGGCATCAAATTCACACTAGAACCCAAATCACACAAGGATCTTTCGAAACTATTGGAGAAGATAGTGCAAGTCAACACAAAACTTCCAGGATCAGGGAGCTTCTTGGGAACTCTGTTCTGAATAACTGCACTGACCTGAGCAGAAATCATCATCACTCCTTGTTCAACACTCAGGTCTTGAGTAGCCATCCTCTTTACATACCTTCTCATCATGGGAGAAGTCTTCATAACATCAACAAGAGGAATCTCAACAATCAGTTTCTCCATGATGGCCTTGCACTTAGCATCTTCTAGTTCCTGTTTAGACTTCTTAGAAGCCTTTGGGAAGGGAATTTTTGGCTTATAGACGTTTTCGACAGGTGCTGTGTGAGACTTAGTCGATTCTGGCTTGTTCCGCGAAGGGTGTCGATCGACACTAGGTTGGTGTCGATCGACACCGCCTGGTATCGACCCCTTCGAAGTAGTGTCGATCGGATCGATCGACAATCGTCCGTCATGGCTCGAAGTTTCGGGATTTTTGGAGGGTGTCGATCGACACTGAATGTTGGTGTCGATCGACATCTCCTCCGGACAGTCAAAATCATCATCGTCCAAGTCTTCAATCTCCACGATTTCATCTGTATTGATGCCCTTTTTCACCACTGAGTCAAGCTGTTTTCCACTCCTTAGCATGATGGCATTACAGGGATGTTTTGGATTGGCATCTGTCCTTCCAGGAAGGAATCCATCTTGCCTTTTCATGGAGGAAGCTGTTTGTGCAACTTGTGTATCCAGCTTCTTGACATGGGTGCTCAAAGCTTCAAACTTTCCATTCAGATCAGTGTACATGGAGTCAAGCTTTCCATTAAAGTCCACAGTCAGCTTTGTCTGTCCTGCAAGAATCTGCTCCAGCATGCTTTCCATCTTGCTTTCTGAATTTGGAGGAACTGGTTGATAAGAAGAAGAACCATAATTCCTTTGGAAGTTGCTGTTGTTGTTCTGAAAGGTGTTATTGCTGTTGTTGCCCTGAAAAGCAGGCTTCTGAAATTGAGGCTTCTGAGTGAAACCAGAGGAGTTTTGATTGCCTGTAAAGGTACTCCTCTGACCATAACCATTGTAAGGCCTGTTCCCTTGTTGATTCCCAAACCTCTGATTCTGAAAACCTGTTCCACCAACATAATTCACATCCTCTTCTTGACCATCATCAGCTTGTTCAAAAGTGTCAACCTCTGCAGCAAAGTGAACATGTTTCTGGCCCACAAGAATGCTGTGAACTGAGTCTAGCTTTGCCTTCACTTCAGCCATTTGACTTCCATCCATTCCTCCAGCTGCTTTCTTCCTCTCAAAGTCTGCATTCTTGGTACTATTGCTAGATACCAAGTTTTCAATAAGCTTTTTGGCTTCAGCTGGACTTCTGGTGTTGAAGTTTCCTTCACTTGCAGCATCCAAAGCCATTTGATATCTCCAGTCTATTCCTCTGAAGTAGATACCCAACAGCTGAACATCACTGAACCCATGATGGGGACAGTCTCTCTGGTATGACCTGAACCTCAACCAGGAAGCTTTGAAGGCTTCAGTAGGCTCTTGTTTGAATGTAGAGATTTTAGTTCTCAGATCTTCAGACCTTGCATCATCAAAGAAGTTGGTGAGGAAGGCAGTCTTGGTATCAGACCAAGTGGTTAGAGAACCTGGACTCTCATTCTTGAGCCAGTAAGCTGCATCCCCAGCAAGAGAATAGGGGAACAACTTGCACAGAAGATAGTCCTGAGTGACTCCATTCAGTTTGATGCTTGTCACCAAGTCCTCAAACTTCTCAATGTGATCCATAGGGTGCTCATGAGGGAGACCATGGAAAGGATGTTGACCCACAAGAGTGAAGTAGACAGGCTTCAACTCAAAGTCATTCCTTGGGAAAGTAGGAGGGCGAATCGCAGATCTGTTTGCATAGAAAAGATCAGGTCTGTTAAAATCTGCAAGAGTCCTCCCTCATCAGCGTTCGCATCATCTTGTACAACAACTTCTTGGATGACATTCCCCTGGTCATCAATCTGGTCGCCGTTCTCGTTGTAGGCTTGACCCTGTTGGTCTCGTAAGACTCCAGTAGCATCAGGTCGAATGATAACTCTCCGATTCATTGCTACTGATCTCTTTGCCTTTAGGTTCGTGCGTTCTAACTCTAACAACTCCTGATTCGTGAGATTCAAAAGCTGAGCGTTTTTGTTGCTTCTGGTATTGCGAGAATGCATACACCTGAAACACAAGAAAAGAGAAAGAACAAATGTGAGTAAAAAAAGAAATAAAATGTTTAGTCTAAATTCTATTCCTAGTCTAATGGCGAATTCAATGAGTCCCCGGCAACGGCGCCAAAATTTGATATGCTCAAATTTACCCTAGAGCTACTCTCTCAAATTAAGAGATCAGTTGTAATACTTAGGGGTCGAATTCCACAGAGATTCAAGATTCGCACAATAGAGTAAAGGTTTTCGAATTAAGCTAAACGAAAGATGTTGTAATTAAAAGACAGCAAACGAAATCAAACAAGTTTGTAGATTGATGGAGAAAGCGCTAGACTTAGGGAAATTCTTTCGGTGATTCAGAATTGCAAACCAGACAGAATGTTAAGGGTTTAATGAAGAATCGTTCTAGAACTCGAAACACAATAATCAAATCAATCAACTCTCGTCGCAGAGATTTCTATGTCTAGATCCTAGAATTCCAAATCTCTTTGCAAACTCAAAGGCTCAGACATGCATTAAAATCAAGTTCGATAAGTTCACAAAATACCTAAACCAAATCTCTTTGCGAATAGCTATTTTGCTCATCTAAGATTATTTTCAGGAAATCAATAACACTTTCGTGTCTACTAATTATCCTAAGATCTAAATTCCAGGTGATCAATCCAGAACAAGCATTAGATTCAATCTAGATGAAGAAACCATATGATAACCCTAACAATTCTATCCAATTCAACAATTCATCATCAACCTAGAAAAACCCTAAATCTAACAAGTAGATTACTCAGACATGGTTGATGAAACACAAATCATAATCTGAATAATTTGCATTAAGATATTAAAAAGAGTATTAAGGGAGTTCGAAATCTTCTCTCTAACAAGGTGAGTTCTGATTTGTCTCTCCAAAGCTCTCTTGCCAAAATCTCAAAGCAACAAGTAAAAACTAAGATGATCCTCATAAAAGACTTTTAGAAACCTAAATATAGTCTAAAAACCCGAAAAGGACTTGTTTGCAAATAATAGAATTTTTTGGGCAATTTCCTTTCTTCAAAACTCGTCGGTTTGTCAAATCCCGATGGGTGTCGATCGACACCCATAAGTGGTGTCGATCGACACCAGGCTTAAAAGTAGTCTCCGACTTGCTCTCTTCAGATGCTTCAAACTAAATGCTCCAAAATGCTCCAATATCTTCAATCAATCCTAATATGTACCTGAACCTGCAAAAGACTCGAAAAGACTCCAAAAACAAATAAAAGACTCTATAAACATACTTATATCATGGCTGAAAACCCGGAAAAACCATGATATATCATGCTCCATTCCAAACATATGTAAACAACATATTGAGATCGCATATTGCCATGATATTAAATGTTGTCCTATCGTGTCGATTCCAATACATTCCTTGTAGTTCAGGCTTCACTTTAACACATACATGAACTCCATCCATAGCTCCAACAAATCCACTAAAATATGACCAATATCTTCGACTCATATGAAGTCTTTCTGGAATTTGGCGTTGTTCTTGTCTTGTTGGAGTTTTGATATAATCACAAGCAAGTAACTCTGTCGCTCTAAGGACTTTAATAAATTTCCTATTAACTGTCTCTTGAGTTCGTCCAAATCGCAATCCAACATCTCTTTGAACTTCATTGTGTCCACATATTCGTAGAAACATGGCCACGCTCTCTTCAACGCTGACATTCATGTAGGTTGTAAACCATAACTTGTTTGCAATTTTTCACATAGTGATCTAAAACAATCAATAGACATCCGTAGTAACTGGAGACAAGCAGCGTTATCTTCTTGCAGTCGACGCCAAATACTTCTCCATCCTAAACCACCATCTTTTTGAACTGGTCCTCTTTCAAAATATTGATTATAATAACTCAATGATGGTTGGATTATTAACTCTTCAAACTGCTCATTTTCCAAATTCCATAACTCAAGTCTCTCATCGTAATTTAGATTGTGGGCACCTTGTGATCGTAACTGACATATACGAAAAGCCTGAAATATTTAAAACACAAAATTAAAGCTAAATAAAACTGATGACAAATAACCTTCATTAACAATATGTAGTACATAACGAAAATTACAAAAATATAATGTCAAACAAAACATAACAACAACTAACAAAGCACAAGCGATATTAAACTAGCCCTCAGATGCTGAATCACTTTGATGAGTCTCATTTAAATTTGGTCCTCGTTTAGATCCCCAAATGTTGAATAATACTCCTCGTCTTCGAGGACGTGATGTTTTACCAGTAGAAGAGTAATTTGTGAAACAAAATTCTGGTGAAACTCCCCTAACAATGTTTTGGGTAGATGGAACTTCTTCTTCATGTGAAAGCCCTTGGTGAGGATTTGTTGTATTTTCCTCTTCAGTTCCCAATGAAAATCCACGTTGAACATTTGTTGGAGGGATACATTGTGGAATATTTTGAGATGAACCCCACTGCTGAGCCTTGGTGATGACCCCCATTGTGGACCATTTTGGGATGAACCCCACTGTTGAGTCGTTGGTGATGACCCCCATTGTGGGGCATTTTGGGATGAACCCCACTGCTGAGCCGTTGGTGATGACCCCCATTGATGACCCCCATTGCTGAGCGTTTTGGGATGAACCGCATTGCTGAGCTGTTGGTGATGAACCCAATTGTGGATTATTAGACGATGATCCCCATTGTGGATTATTTGATGATGATCCCCATTGTTGAGCATTTGGAGGTATACCCCATTGTGGAACATTTGGCGAAGAACACCACTGTGGACCATTCGGAGATGCACCACATTGAGGCGCATTCGGAAGTGTTCCCCATTGTTGAAACCCATGACCCCAATGGCTACCAGAATTTTGACCCCATGAACAATTACCACCAGATGAAGGATTACTAACAGAAAAACCACTCGCATTAGGACTTCCAAAATTTGGTCCGGAGACTAACCGTTTTCCCACAAATTCACCATCTTGGGTATATCCAGTAAGAGCTTGTAAAAATTTCAGCTTATCTTCGATGGTTCTCTCAGCTCTGTCAATGAAGTACTTGCGCCAAAATCTTTCTTCTTTAAATGCTTGAATGCATGCCCAATAAAAATCAGTGTCACCTGGAAGCTCCATTGATTCAAAAATCTTCACAGCCGTATCAAATTCATTGTAATCATCTTCGTCAAAAGAATTTGGCTGTAGTTGTTGTAAACTTTGGCGCTGAAACTCTCTAAAGCCAGTGATTGTATCCGTGAGAGTTCTCTCAAATGATTGTTTTTTACGACTTCCTTGGGATCCACTTCTGATAGAGGCCCGTGAGCTTCCCACACCTCTTTGTGAACTACTTCCGCTTCTTACTCCAGCTCGTTATTGACCTCTAGAAGTAGGAATCTGGAAAGGAGCAGCAGGTGAAGAATTCTGACGCTGAGGTTCATGAGTAAACTCATTTGAAGGACGCATTTCATCATCAATGTTGACGTGATACACTTCTTTGTTCTCTTGCGTCTCGGGAACTTGGGTGTCACCACCATATGTTTCAGAGTACACATGACCGTACTCGTTACTTTGACCCTCATTAATCAACTCTTCTCTTCTTTGATGCACATAGTACTGAGATTGCGATTGGACGTCATATAATATGAAACATCGTTGCATCACTTCCCAAAGCTCTAACGGTTTTCGTTTAAATGATTTTACAATCTTACATACCTGTTAGTAAGATTATAAAAATTTTAATTAGAATATTTATATATATATATATGTAAATTTACTAAACGTATTTTGGTGGTAAGAGACATTATAAGTACTTACTTCACGATCTTTCCACCATGAGTTAGACGCAGATATCACAGACGTAGTTGGGTCAACCGAGATGCCCGTAGAATTTTGTATAAGATGCTTGTACTTCTTGTACTTTCTTTTTAGTTGATCAAGTTTTTCTTTGAAAAACCGATAGTTTATGCTAAGATTAAACTCCTGGTTGAACTTATCAACAACAAACTCTCTACCAATAGCTGTAGGATCTTTGAAACGATAATTGTTCATGGCAATTGCTTGATCATACAACTCAAGAAATATTCTTTCTCGGTTAGGAGTCCACTTAAAATTGTCTCTGCTCTATGATTTTTTTTTAAAAAACTATTAATTATTTGCTAATTCTTGTAACTATTCTAAAATTTAAAATAAAATTATTTACCCGTGCTGACGTTTCTGTAGGAATAGGTACATCTTCTTCATCCGAAAAATCCGTGTTTTGACGGCGATTGGACGCCATATCTACAATGTAAAAAATAATCTAAATAAAGTTAGCTTAATAACTAAAACCAACAAAATTATATAAACCACATATATTATATCGTACAAGTGATTTATTTACAATGTATATATGAACTTGTCATATTAATTTATTTTAAAATGTATATTTATCAAAAGGTTATAATTATATATATACGAATGATATAACAAAACTAAATTTATATAATATAATTAAAAGGAAAATGACGAAGTGACATGTGTTTTATGTAGTACATATATATAATGCAAACTAAGCTATAGTTATGATATCATTAATTTAGTTGCATGTTCATAGTTATAATTATAAACCTGTCATTTTATAAGTGTTATTTTTGAAAAATAATATTTTAATTTTTTGAGATTTAATTTCATAGTTTCATTTAAATTATTGACAATAAACCTTCTATATATATGTATATAAATCTGTTAATTTTTAAACAAATAAATCTATTTTTTATTTCTTACTTTACATTATTTACAGTGACAAGAATCTACACATCTTCTTCTATACATTTACATGCATATATTATAGTTAGGAAAAAGATACACCAAATATTTTTCATTATAATATATAGACAGTTTAAGAAAAAACATGTCATATTTTTACAATTACTAACATATATTATATATATTGTCAATAAATATAAACAGAAATTAGATGACAAAAATTAAATATTCTTACAATTTTATGAACAGTACAAAATATATTCCTCATTTTTAATTTTAGATTATTCATATTGATAAATATTGACACATATTTTCTAATCAGTACACAAACCTAAACAATTATGCTATATATTCACATGCATATATCATGAACAGAGGAAAAATCACACTAAATATGTTGTATTGTATATTGATATATTTAATGAATCATATTGCATCTTATAACTAATAATATTTATTATATATGTAAATTGTACATAAATAAAAATAACAAAGGATAAAATTGTGTAGTTATTTATAGATGAAATTAGATAAAAATAATTGTGTAAATAAAAATGTTGCTATTGGTTGAGTGACAAGATATATGGGTGAACAGCTGCATGTGTGGTGTGGACGAAAAAGGAGGGTGGGTGGTCTGCTTTTGTCACAAAAGACAAAAGAAATTGAACTGCCTACAGTCCTCCCATTGGCTGTAATAAAAGATACCAAAAAGCTGAATGGTAAATTTAGTGCAGGAGATACGCATGCACTGGTGGACTGCCTTTGTTCTACCCCTCCATTTAAAGCCTCAATATTTGTAGACGTAGGAGCCATTATAGGCTGTAAGTCTCGAAAAGTCAGCATGAAGGTTAACATAGTTATTTACACATTCAATAGTTCCAAATCGAAACCGTCTGTGACCAATTTCCAAATATCGGTGATCTTTATGTATATTCACCTTATTGACCCTAAACAAAATCTATTGTGCATTAGCCAAAATTCTATATTAATTTTTAAAATTTTAAAAGAATTTTTTTTTGTACTATTTTTAACATACACACGCAGGAGAGAATCCACTCTGCCCAGTAAAATAAGTGCGCCATATTCCGGATCGGTTGCTTAGATTGGGTAATTGAATAAGCTACATTTGCGATGTTAATCATCAATTAACTCAACTTTATTTACTATTTATATAAGGAGCAAGTCTGTCACACACACTGACTCACATAAACCAAGCCCCACAAGCCAATGAGGAAACCAAAACAAAAGTAAAAGAAAAAGCATATATTTAGGAGAAGTCATCCTCCTATTAATAACTAACCACCATTATTGTTATTCCTTACGCGGTTTTCAATTTTTTCATTCAAACTCGCATGCAGTTCACGTGAGTTAATAATATAAGTGTGTTGTGTTAATTTTGGATCATTACACAAATAGTTAAGACCATCTTTCTCATTCAACTCACATTTGAGATGTTAATCATCAATTAATTCAATTTCATTTAGTCTCTATATAGAGAGCAAGTCTGAGACACACACTGACTCACATAAACCAAGCCCCAAAAGCCAATGAGGAAACCCAATACAAAAGTAAAAGAAAAAAGCATCTATTTAAGAGAACTCATCCTCTTATTAATAATTAACCACCATTATTGTTATTCTTTACGTGGTGTTCAATTTTTGTCATTCAAAGTCGCATGCAGTTCACGTGAGTTAATAATATACGTCTGTTGTATTAATTTTGGATAATTACACAAATACCTAAGACCATCTTTCTCATTCAACTCACATTTGAGATGTTAATCATCAATTAATTCGATTTCATTTACTCTCTCTATAGAGAGCAAGTCCGTGACACACACTGACTCACATAAACCAATCCCTCACAAGCCAATGAGGAAACCCAATACAAAAGTAAAAGAAAAAAACATCATTTTAGGGAAACTCATCTTCTTATTAATAACTAACCATCATTATTGTTATTCCTTACGCGGTTTTCAATTTTTCACATTCAAAGTCGCATGCAGTTCACGTGAGTTAATAATATACGTGTGTTGTATTAATTTTGGATAATTACACAAATAGCTAAGACCATCTTTCTCATTCAACTCACATTTGAGATGTTAATCATCAATTAATTCAAATTCATTTAATCTCTCTATAGTGAGAAAGTTGATACACGAGTTTTAAACCCTTATTTCCTACTGCAAGTGAACAGCATACGAAGTAGTATTTAGGGGTCGATCCCACGAAGACCAGTTTTCATACTTTGACTTAATGAGCTAAATTAAGAGCTAAGACAATTCAAATATGTTTTTGGTTTTTTGTATATAGCAATAATAAAAGCGAAATCGGTTGTAAAGATTATATTAAACAAGCGTTAGGTCAACGGATCAAACAACTATTCAGGCAGTGATTAAGCATAAGTCTAGAACTCAAACACTAAGATAATATCAATCCACTCTCGTGGTATCAATATCTTTTTCTATCGACCTAGAATTCCTAACTCTCGTTGGTACTAGAAATCGTAGACAAGCATTAAGGATAGGTTTAATATGTTCACAATTCTCCAATACATCTACTCTCGCAGGTAATGAATAAATTGCTCACCAATGTTCTTTCTAGCAACCTAGCAACTCTCGCTGTCTAAGTTAAACCCAATATCATAAAATCAAGTGATCAATTTGATCTAAGCATTAAGAACAACAAAGGTGAAGACATTGATTTGAATAGCCTATTTGTGTTTAACCCTAAAGCTCATGAATTCCTTTGACAAACCTCAACCTAACTAAGAGATCTACTAGACATAATTAAAGAAGAAGATAACAACGAGATTATAAAGTTCATCATAAAAACTTGAATATATAACATAAGCTGGATATAAACTTATAAGAACTTAATTAAAGCATAAGCATAAATGTAAGAACTGAAAGTAAAACTTAAAGCATAAGCATAAATGTATAAAGCTTAAAAGAAACTAAATAAAACTTAATAAAAGCATAAACATAAAACTTAAAACTGAAGAGCGAGCAATGTTTAGAAGCTAGAGAAGAGAGGAGGAAGAAGATGGTGTGGTTTGAAGCATCAAGAGTGAGTTCATTATATAGGCCAAGGTGAAGGGGAGTAGGTGAGACGGGGAACGGTCGTTCTAGGTGGAGAACGATCGTTCCCAATGGTCGATCCGTAGTAGGTGAAGTAGGTGAACTTGGGAACGATCGTTCTAGGCGGAGAACGGTCGTTCCATGCTTGGTCGTTCGCGAAGTAGGTGAGGTGCAGAACGATCGTTCTCTTCAGGGAACGGTCGTTCCTCTTCTTTTGTCGGCAAGGTAGGTGATATGGGGAACGACCGTTCTGATGAGGGAACGGTCGTTCTTGGCTGGTCGTTCTTCTCAAAGAACGGTCGTTCTTCACTTGGTCCTTTTCTCGTGTTTTCCGCATTAACTCGACTCGAACATGTCCGTAAACGCCAAACTCCTTCGGAACTCCATGAAATCTGTAAAAAGACTCAAAACAATAGAAAAGACTCGAAAACCAACGAAAGATGCAAATCAAAACTCAAACTGAATACTAAAAATGAATCAAAATACGTTAAAAACACATAATATCAAAAGTACGCGACACACACTGACTCACATAAACCAAGCCCCCACAAGCCAATGAGGAAATCCAATACAAAAGTAAAAGAAAAAAGCATCTATTTAGGGGAACTCATCCTCTTATTAATAACTAACCACCATTATTGTTATTCCATACGCGGTTTTCAATTTTTTCATTCAAAGTTACATGCAGTTCACGTGAGTTAATAATATACGTGTGTTGTATTAATTTTGGATCATTACACAAATAGCAAAGATCATCTTTCTCATTCAACGCACATTTGAGATGTTAATCATCAATAATTCAATTTCATTTACTCTCTCTATAGAAAGCAAGTCATTGACACACACTGACCCACATAAACCAAGTCCGCACAAGCCAATGAGGAAAGCCAATACAAAATAAAAGAAAAAAACATCTATTTAGGGGAACTCATCCTCTTATTAATAAATAACCACCATTATTGTTATTCCTTACGCGGTTTTCCCTTTTTGTCATTCAAAGTCGCTTGCAGTTCACGTGAGTTAATAATATATGTGTGTTGTATTAATTTTGGATCATTACACATATAGCTAAGACCATCTTTCTCATTCAACTCACATTTGAGATGTTAATCATCAAATAATTCATTTCATTTACTCTCTGTATATAGAGACCAAGTATGTGGCACACACTGACTCACATAAACCAAGCCCCCACAAGCCAATGAGGAAACTCAATACAAAAGTAAAAGAAAAAAGCATCTATTTAGGGGAACTCATCCTCTTATTAATAACTAACCACCATTATTGTTATTCCTTACGCGGTTTTCATTTTTTTGTCATTCAAAGTCGCATCCAGCTCACGTGAGTTAATAATATACGTGTGGTGTATTAATTTTGGATCATTACACAAATTGTTAAGACCATCTTTCTCATTCAACTCACATTTGAGATGTTAATAATCAATTAATTCAATTTCATTTATTCTCACTATAGAGAGCAAGTCCTTGACACACAATGATTCACATAAACCAAGCTCCCACAAGCCAATGAGGAAACCCAATACAAAAGTAAAAGAAAAAAGCATCTATTTAGGGGAACTCATCCTCTTATTAATAACTAACCACCATTATTGTTATTCCTTACGCGGTTTTCATTTTTTTGTCATTCAAAGTCGCATCCAGCTCACGTGAGTTAATAATATACGTGTGGTGTATTAATTTTGGATCATTACACAAATTGTTAAGACCATCTTTCTCATTCAACTCACATTTGAGATGTTAATAATCAATTAATTCAATTTCATTTATTCTCACTATAGAGAGCAAGTCCTTGACACACAATGATTCACATAAACCAAGCTCCCACAAGCCAATGAGGAAACCCAATACAAAAGTAAAAGAAAAAAGCATCTATTTAGGGGAACTCATCCTCTTATTAATAACTAACCACCATTATTGTTATTCCTTACGCGGTTTTCATTTTTTTGTCATTCAAAGTCGCATCCAGCTCACGTGAGTTAATAATATACGTGTGGTGTATTAATTTTGGATCATTACACAAATTGTTAAGACCATCTTTCTCATTCAACTCACATTTGAGATGTTAATAATCAATTAATTCAATTTCATTTATTCTCACTATAGAGAGCAAGTCCTTGACACACAATGATTCACATAAACCAAGCTCCCACAAGCCAATGAGGAAACCCAATACAAAAGTAAAAGAAAAAAGCATCTAGTTAGGGGAACTCATCCTCTTATTAATAACCTACCACCATTATCGTTATTCCTTACGCGGTTTTCCATTTTCGTCATCCAAAGTCGCATGCAGTTCACATGAGTTAATAATATAAGTGTGTTGTATTAATTTTGGATCATAACACAAATAGCTAAGACCATCTTTCTCATTCAACTCACATTTGAGATGTTAATCATCAATTAATTCAATTTTATTTACTCTCTATATAGAGAGTAAGTCCTTGACACACACTATCTCACATAAACCAAGCCCCCACAAGCCAATGAGGAAACACAATACAACAGTAAAAGAAAAAGCATATATTTAAGGGAACTCATCCTCTTATTAATAAATAACCACCATTATTGTTATTCCTTATACGGTTTTCCATTTTTGTCATTCAAAGTCGCATGCAGTTCACATGAGTTAATAATATACGTTTTGTATTAATTTTGGATCATTACTCAAATAGCTACGTCCAACTTTCTCATTCAACTCACATTTGAGATGTTAATCATCAATTAATTCAATTTCATTTACTCTCTAAATATAGAGCAAGTGTGTGACACACACTGACTCACATAAACTAAGCCCCAACAAGCCAATGGGGAAACCCAATACAAAAGTAAAAGAAAAAAACGTCTATTTAGGGGAACTCATCCTCTAATTAATTACCCATTATTTTTACTAGTAGAGCTGCTAACCCCGCGCATCCGCGGGGTGGAGTTTCGTTGGTTTTTTGTTTTGTTTTTTTATTATATTTATTTTCCAAAAAAGTTAAGCAATTCATAATATTTATATAAAGTTTATTTAAGCAATTCACAATATTTATATAGAGTTTATAAATGTGTAATTAAGTTATTTAAACTTAAATAATTATTTATTTAAAATTGGATAAAATTAATTATAAAACATTTAAAGTATAATGTTTAAAATTTTAAAACTATAAATATGAATATACACACATATATATATTTATTCAAATCGATAGGCCTATTATATAGTCACATTATAACTATATAACTAATAGAATTTATATCGTATTATCATCTATTTGAAAACAATAATGACTTTCAAAAAATATATTTTTCATACAAAATATTTAAAAAGAACATAAGCCAACTAAAATACCATTCGTTGTGATAGCATGTTTAAATTATATATTATGTTGATGCAAAAAATAAAACCATTATTACACCTTAAACTTCTAAATAAACAAATATATATTATGAAAATGAAAATTAAATATAAAAAAGGCTTCCCATCTTTAGAAAGTTTGATTGTTTCAGTTTAACCAAGTTCTTTAAAGTTTCAATGTGACGTAGAAAAAAATATCCAAGCTAATGCAAATAAACATGGCGGAGAGAAAAAACGTATCTAAACTTTCACAGTAGAAACCAAACAAAAGTACATAAGTATTCTCTCTTCCAACTCTCTTACCAACAGACAAGAAAAGCACAGATTCTTAAATATTTAGATAGAAAAGTGCAAACAGAGTCATTTGTCCACATATCCATTAAGAAAAATAGACAGTAGAAGGTAAAAGCAAAAAAAAAGAGTCACCAAATTTACTTACAGTGGTCTCACTGAAGAAAAGATATTCTTCTTTTCTTATCACTGTAACAATCAAAAGAAAAAAACTATTTTTTGCTTCTCAATAACTTTCCATGGCTTGCAACACGAGAAAAAACTCCGGCGTTATCACTGTAACAATCAAAAGAAAAAAAACTATTTTTTGCTTCTCAATAACTTTCATGGCTTGCAACAGGAGAAAAAACTCCGGCGATAGTAGTTATAAAATTTCGTTTTTTCGGGGGTAGTGATTATAAATTTTCTGTTTTTTATAAGAGATTTTTTGTTTGGTTATTTATGTGGCTGTTGTTTTGTTATTTAAATAATTTGAATATTGATATACGGCTAGATGGTAGATGAAAATGTTATTTGTCCAATAAATATGTGTTTATTTCTGTGAAGTTTAACTATTTAGTGGATTTATTTGGCTTCATACTGGGGATGTGTGTATTTTTTAAGTATATCTCAGTAGAAATGAAGTGTTATTCGTTTTCTGTTGTAAAGTTTAGTTTGTAATATTGATTTTAATATTAGTGTTTTTATGAGTTACTCATTAATGTGGCAAATTTTGTTTTTAAAAGAAAGTGAAAGGAAAAACAAATCAAATGAAAAGACTTTGTTACCGAAATTTTAAAAAACTTTCTTCGATTCCAAGAAGAATCCTATTTTTTTTCCATCTGGACTATCTCTCAATTATTTTACCTTTTTTCGAGAAAGAGTTCAATCAACGTATTCCTTTCTCTTACGCATTTTGTATTAGAAACATATCACAGAGACAAAAGACACATAATCCATCATGATAAACTCCTCAACAAAGAGGAGATACATACAATATCCTGTTTTTATTCCATATCATCAAAAATCTACCAAAACTTCCGAAGAAAAATCAATACCGTTTCTGATATTGGGTCTCATATTGGAATACAACTATTTGATGGACTTTTCTGGTCTCGTATTGGGGTGGTGGTTTAATTTTTTTACGAAAAAAATATAGCTTAGCAGAGATGAAGTGATGTATGTTTTCTATTGTAACGGTTAGTTACTTCGGATGGTTTATAATAGTAGTGTGTATTTAAGTTAGTCATTAATGTACCAGTGTTAATATCCTTGTATAGGTGGGGATAAATGTGTTTTATTTTCGCCGAGTATTTTTTAAAGGGACAATTTGGTGTAAAATAAGAATTTGAATACAAATTGGGAAATTAACAAAGAGAAAAAAAGTTATAGGAAAACGGTATAAGAGTACCCGTAAAAAACAGGTTGGCAACTAAGTGTGACACTTTCACGCGAATACGCGAGTGGGGGAAAATATGAAGGAACAAAAAGTAAATATGATAGTTAATGGCTGCAGAACAAAGTTAATGCAAATGTATTACTTTAAGGAGAAACCGAGTGAAAATATGTGGACAAGGAATGAGTAAAACAGATGTAATTAATGTTCATCTCTTCTCACCTCATACATATATTTTAATAACATGATACAAAATGATGAGAAACCGTGTTTATATTTATGGATGTTAAGCAAAGAAGGACGCTGTACATGATGTTATATAGTAGATTAACGTCACTATGGTGAACAGATAGAGAGTATATATTGCATGCTACGTAAATGATTACGCACAATAAACTAGATAACACATGACTTGCCGAGATATGTTATATATTTGCATGCTATAATTATATATTGCATGCTACATAAATGATTACGGACAACAAATTAGATAACACCGGACTTGCCGAGATATGCTATATATTTGCATGTTATATTTACAGTAATATTTGATACATATGGATATATATTGTACGTCTGCATAGAAGATTTATATATTACGTACATTCATTGACGTAGAGAATATATGTACGTGTTATACATATATATAGCATGTGTTTAACTTAATTTACACTAAAAAGTGTAGATACGAAGGAAAAAATGAGCCTTACTAATATACTTTACATGTGATTCATATATATAGTGGTATATAATGCGTTTGCAGGGAATATATTAATATTACATACATATTCATTGATGTGGGAAATATATACGTGTTATATCAAAATATATAGCATGTATTTAGTATTACATACATATTTATTGACGTGGAGAATATATGTATGTGTTATCAAAATATATAGCATGCATTTAATATAATCAGCACATAAACATATATTTTTGCATTGGATACATATACATAGGGATGTACGTCGTTTGTTTGCATGGAAACAATTCATATTACGTTCATATTCATTAAAGTATGAAACATAAGTATATCTGATATCAAAGTATATAGCATGTGATTGATATTAACATGTAAAAAGTGTAGATGCGTGGTAGAAACGTGAACCTTAATAATATATTGACAAATAATAAGATATGTCATGTAATATAAAAAGGTAAATGTACAAAGGGCAGATATAGACTGTAATACAATGAAAAAAACCGACAACACTAAATATAGGTCCGTAAAATAATAGATAACACGGAATCAGGGGAAGTATATGACATATCAGTCCAATATTATATACACCCGTATTAGTCTACATAGCAAGTAAATCATATTCATATCAACTAAAGAATGCAGTTAGACCTATAAAATGCCTTATGGCGCTATATCTGGGGACGTGTAAACCAAACACATGACTCTTAATATATATGTGTAAATATATAGATAACACGGGATAAAAATCGGTAGCATATGAAGTACAAATCCATACTAAGACGAAATAGACACTTATAAATTTGCTTAACAAATAACAGGTTTTGATAACAGTAACATCTGATTATATTCATATACAGATAACGTATACGACCGTATCAATAAAATGTAGATCTGTATTTGTTAACATGACCAAATAGTGAGATTATATTTATCAGTAACATAAAGAAAAGGGCAGGAACAAAATTGGGGAAAACCAAAATGAAAGATTCAAAGTATGAAGCTAGAAAACTCACGCAGAGGCCAGACGGATAGTGGAAGCCATGAAAACTCTGGAAGATCTGTACCCATGAGAACGAGAAAACGATGATAAACGGATGAGGAAGAGATAACAGCGATCTGATCCATAGCCATAGCCATTAGTTTCCTCTGCTTTCTTCTTAACGATGGAGATGAGTTTTTTGGGGAAGAGAACTAAAAGCTGTAATTATAAATTTTCGATGATAATAGAGTGAATTGCCTATGGGTATTTAATGAGAGAAGAAGAAAGAGACAATTGGGGAGAGGAAACAAAACCTTGCGCGTAGGGGTAAAAAAGAGCAACATTGTGGTTAAATATTTATATTGTTTGGGTTCAGAAATTGATTTATCAAAAAACTAATTTGGGTTTGAAATTTTATCAGATACCCAATTGTCTCTTTTTTAAATTATAATAAACGATTAATACATAAGCAAAGCATGTTGATGTCTCCTCTTAGTATTATAGCCACTTAGATGATTAGTTCTTTAATAGGAGACAACGTCTTCTATGTCCTTAAAACTCAAACTTAAATCTCTTATATCCCCACTTTATCTCCTATATCCCTATTTCATTAATCAATCATGATAATACCAAAATACCCTTCAATTGAAATTGAATTGAAATTGAAAAACAGAAAAAAAATTAGAATTGACAAATTGAATATTGAGACCATCGGCGACTCCTCACGAGACTCTCCCTCCCCTCGACTCACTCACTCTATTCCGGTGACTCACCTCCGGCGACTCACCTGCCGTCACTTCGAGTCACCTCCGTCGCCGCATTCCGTCGCAGAGAGTTGAAACCAGGTGCTGCATTCTTCCTTTTTCTCCACCTGCATTTAGTAGAAATTAGGTTTATGGGTTTAAATTTAGATTCAATTGAGATTTGATGAATTTGGTACGCACACTGTTGTATTACCTATGTTTCTGGGTTGATTAGTAAGTTTAATTGGTAAAAAATAGATTTCAGTGGTTGAATGGATCGAATTGGCAGTACATTTGCACTCGAAACAATTGATTTTGGGTAGAACTAGGTAGAACTAGTAGAACTGATAAATGTAGTATAACTGGTAACACTGGTATTACTGAAAATGTGTAACTGGTATAACTGTGGATAACTATGAATAATTTATTGAGTTTTTTGCATTGTTTTGGCAGGATACAATGACTACGCACGTGACCATATATTTTAAATTTCAAAGTCGCATGTGTAGTGTAATTTTGAAGACATCGGTGGAGGAGATATCTTTGTCAGTGATAGAAGCTAGGCTGTATAAGAAGCTTGGGTTAGATGAAAGTAAGGTTAAACTGGAGCCGGTCAGGGTCGTGGTCGTGATATCCAGTTAGACCTACATGACCTGTGCACAAAATACTACTTGAAGGAGCTATGGGCATTGGCTTACTACAAGACGATTTATGTAGTGTCGGATAGGTCTGAATGGAATGTACCGGATTACATCAGAACACTGCGTAAAAGGCAAGCCTATAAAGGTTTTTATTGGTTGTTATTTGGGAGAGGGTGTAGCGATGAATGAATTTATTGCCATCTTTTGTGTTGTAAAACTTGTATGATTAGGACTCCTGCGTAAAACTAAGTAAACTGTGTCAACTATATTTGATTTGTCGCCATGTTTGAGTGCGAACGTATTTGATTTATTGCCATCTTTTGTGTTGTAAAACTTGTATGATTTGGACTACTGTGTAAAACTAAGTATAACTATGTGTAATATATTTGATTTATCCCCATCTTGAGTGCGAACATGTTATTACGTTGAACAATCCGAGTTATCTGCCTAAACAATTATATCAACGGTAAAACGAAAATAACAAAGTTTTTATTAAAGTAATACTAGGAAAAGCTAATTTTGGGTGATTTTCAAATTAAATTAGTATTCCCCTCTAAAAAATTAAATCAACTGTAAAACTAAAAAAACAAATTCGATTTTATTGTATTTACATATACTTATACCAAATATATGATTTTTAATTTTAAAATTTTATTTTTGTTACACAAGCCCAACATTTCTCCAATATACTTCCTTATACTTTCATGAACACTTTGTTGGTGACAACCAACTTAGTAAGGAAAAGTTAACGAAATTATGATTCAAACATATTTTTTCATAGAACAATCAGTCTTACATGTAAAATCACTAAACGTAACTGTAAAACTACTAAAACATATTTGAAGGTTAAGTAATACTAATTAAAACGAAAACCACCAAAAGTAGAACTATGAAGAACTTTCGTACTACTACTATCTTAGGTATTACTAAGAACGATTTTTGGAGGGAAAATTTCCCACCATTTTTGGACGAAAATTTATGTCATTTCTCTGTTTTCGTTATCAGCCATCCATTTCTCTCATTTTATCATTTCTCTCTCTCAATTCTCTCATTTCTCTCTCTCATTTTTTCATTTCTCTCTCTCCTTTTCTCATTTTTCTCTCTCAATTCTCTCATTTCTCCCATTTCTCTCTCCCGGTTCTCTCATTTTTCTCCATTTCTCTGTCACTTCTCTCTTTCTTCATGATTTTTGCCAGTCATGGATCCTTGAGCATTTTTTGAAGTAAATTTGGGGTAAATTTAGATTCTTGAGCATTCTTTGAAGTAAAACTGGTAAAGTTAGGTAGAACTACTTGCGATTTCTGGAAAGTAGAACTGGTGAAACTAGGTAAAACTATTTGAGAATAATGGATAGTAGAACTGGTACTTCTCGGTAAAACTGGTGAAACTAGGTAAAACTATTTGAGAACAATGGATAAGTTTTTATATGCTTTGATTGCAGAATGATGGCCTCCACTTTCAGCAACCATGGGTTTTCGGTGTCAAGGAAGAGGTTAAGGACTTAAGGAAGATGGTGGAAGAGATGGCCGCAGATATTGCAAAACTCAAGGAGCTGGTGACCCGTAAACTCGGTTAAATTCTCTTTGTATCAGTTTGTGTTTCTTAAGACTTATTTTACCAACCTTATCCACTTTATGTTATTGTTAAGACTTGTGTTTGGTATGATTTATGTTGTGTTAAATTCTCAATCAATTGTCTTCTCTATTCTAGGATTTAACATCATAGTGAGTTCAAACTAAAATAAGAAGAATTACCACAACAATTTCAACCAGTCCTAAAACCACAAAACAAGTTCCCAAAACAACTTGGACACATAAAAATAATGTGTTTCCAAAACAAGTTACCAAAACGTGAACACAAAAAAAAACCACAACCAGAGCTCAAAGTTTCGCATGAAGTTTCAAACATCAACCACAAAACAAGTTTGCTTTCACTCTCCTTCCTTTTTCCTTTCTGAGCTTCCTTGACAAACGTTTCAATTGGGGCTAACCTTCCCTCAAATTCTTTTTGAAATATGTTTACCTTCTTCCCAACTCTCGCTAGCTGACCTTCTATCTTTTTGAAATATGTCTACCTTTTTCATCCTCAGCCTCCGCCAAAGCTTGATCTTCTTCAACCTCAGGCTCGTCCAATGGAGCCTCCGCAACTCGCGACTCCACAACGACCTGCTCCTCTACACTCTCCGCCTCCCTAATCCTACGCCTCAGTTCTTCTTCTTCTTCTTCAGCCGTAACAACTCGCACCTTCCTAGCCGCCTCCGATTTCGTTAGCTTCCGAGTCTTGGATTTTGTTATCTCCTTTGAAGCCTCATTTCTTTTCCCACCTCGCCTTGTTTCCACCATTATAGACTCGATTGGAAGATAATAGAGAGAGAAGAACATGTTTCGGAAGAATTGGACTCCAATTTAGAGAGAAGAGTGTCTCGTCACGCTCGTTAGAGAGAGAGAGAGTTTCCCCAAATTAGAGAATTAGGGATTTGAAGATGGATGAGACGATGAATTTGAGGACTTGGTCGGATATGAGATAGAGATTGGTTTATCTCATCTTGGTTTAGGGAAGTCGGTTTAGGTTAGGTAAACTTGTAATTCTTTTAAATTGGAGAGGGTTTATAGTCAGTTTGCTTATTTTCGATCAAAAGATAATGTAAAATGAAATCCTTTTTAGAAGGAGGACATGAGAGACTTTATTTAGAGATAAAGGGACATAGAAGACGTTGTCTCCTTTAATAGGCTCATCATAGCTTTGGTGCTAGTCCCCTTGGAATTCTATTACTACTTGAAAAATATGTTAATTTTCTGACGATCATACTTTGTTTGCTCTTATCTTTTGACAGATCGAAGGTTTACTTCTCTAGCTCATTCTTCATATGCCATTTTCTTTTCTTTTGTTGCAGCGTGCTTCGTCGATAAGTCGGCCGTCGATCCTAAATGTAGCTTGCACCATAAAGTGTACAAAATTAAGTTTAGGACTCATCAATCTTTCCAAGTATCTAAAAATGTCAGAATCTTAAAGAAATTACTATAGAGAACGCAGAAAAATTAGACTATGTTGATGTCAATCACGTGCTGCTCTGATCTTTGTTCGTACATTAGAGAATAAATATAATCATTAAAATAAAACCATGATTATTGAATATAAGCTCTGAAAGTTCGATCAAACGTTTATAGATACCAAAATTTGTTTATGTTTGTTTTATGTTCTGTAGAGATTTAGAAAGTATGGTTTAATCTTATCTTAGCTTAAGGAGAGATAAGTTTGTATCCACGACATTCAATTCAAGGTTCGATTCCAGTATCAGTATCAGTCTCAGATAAGATAGAGACAATTATAATATTTTTTTTTTTGTCAACAGAGACAATTATAATAAGCACCAATATTCATTTTTAAAAGAAACGTAGATTAACGAAGCCAATCTACGTTGAGATTTAAGAGTCAAAATAGCAGCTTCGTGGAGAGTTAATAAAACCCCTGTACCTAAACCAGTCTCCCCATCTACAGATTATGTTTTCCTCTACAGGTTAGAAAATCGTCTCTTTTTAGTCCCATAATCACCGGAAGAGACTTAACCTTTTCCACTATTAACTCAAACCGAGCTAGCTTCACTACCAGGTTAGGTGTTGACAGGTTGACGACATCATCTACAGCTTCAGAGTTGTAAACCATTCTGTTGTCAGACCCCAGCGCATGAGTACAAACGCCAGCGTTGAAGCCTAATTCAACTCCTCCTGATTCCATCGACATAAGAAACACCCGAGATATCCCTAGAACAGGGAGAAAAGGCAGTATATACTGCTTCTGTACACTTGCAATACCTCATACAAAACATTACAATTCTAATAGTCATCAAGTTTCAAATTTAATCAAAAATCTCCCACTTAAGGAAAGTAAAGCCAAAGATTTTAAAATAACTTGTGCTTTAGTGTTTGGGATAATATTACGGGTTTAAGACTGAGGTTGATGGACACGACACAAGCAATGCTACTGCGACCAGATGGGCATCCTGGGAGATACGGCCATCTGCAGAATCCAGAGATTAATTTGAGAAATGACTGCATTCATTGGTGCCTGCCTGGACCTATTGACACTTGGAATGATTTTTTGCTACAAATGATGAAGACAGATAAGTAAAAACTATCCCTCCAGAATGAGTAGAAGAGACCTGTATCTAAAATCAAGAAAAAAAATTGTAAAGAAAGATTATTGTAGGAGTCTTAGTATTGGTTTGCCATGTATTGATATGCAAGGAGGGAAGACCATTTGAGAACAATTATCATATTCATATAAATTTTATGTGCAGTGTTTCCTGTTTCCACTCATTGCGCAGATAAAAAGCACAACAGAGTACTCATTGCGCAAAGGAAATCTTGATGAAAACCAGGACGTGCAAAGCCAAAATGTAGACGACAAAAGCTGACCTGAGATACATAAGCCTTGTTAGGGTCTCGTTTTTTTGTAGAATTTGAGTATGGAAGGTAGGAATGATAATCAACTTCATGGTCTGATCCAGCCCTTTTTTCCCATTGGATATCCAAGGAAGATACAGCGAGTGCTGCGAGGAGAAAACTTGTCGTTGTCTTTGTTAAGGCACCGTGCATAACAGAGAGTACCAAATGTGCGAATGTTGGCAAAGGATGGTGGCTCACCGTACAACAATTCATACGGTGTCTTGTTCTTCAAAATAATCGAAGGTGTTCGATTAATTAGATAAGTGGCTGTGAGAACACTCTCTCCCCAAAATTTCTTTGGTAAGTTACCTTGAAACAGAAGAGAACGTGCAACATTCAGGATATGACGATGCTTTCGTTCAACTCTTCCATTCTGCTGAGGAGAAGCAACACATGATGTTTGATGCTGAATCCCTTGATCCGCAAAGTAAGGTCGCAAGCAAGTAAACTCTGTTCCATTATCACTTCGGACAATCTTTTCTTGCTTCTGAAATTGTCGAGTAACATAAGCACAGAACGTTTTCAACGCAGACGGTGCTTCTTTCTTTTCGATTAACAATATCGTCCGTACAGCACGAGAGAAATCGTCAACAATGGTAAAAAAATAACGTGCTCCAGAGGTAGAGGGTTCGCGATAAGGCCCTCAGAGATCACAATGAATCATTGCAAAAGGTTCAATAGCTTTATTAAAACTTGCTGAAAACACGTCTCGAGTTTGTTTAGCTCGATGAAAAATACCACAAGAATGATCTAAAACACCCAAATCACTAGAAAAACCACCAAGAGTAGCTAAAACAGAAAGCACTTGAGATGAGGGGTGTCCCATACGTTGATGCCAAAGATCACGTGAAGATCCCTTTGTTGCACGACCAGCTTGAACTGCAACTGCATCGTCGTAGTGATAAACCCCACCATGCGCCTTACCCACTCCAATCAAAGTCTTCGAAATTAAGTCTTGTATCACACAAAACGTTTTAGTAAAAAGTACAAAACCAGCCACATCACGAAGTAATTGATGAACAGAGATCAGAGTAAGTGTTAAAGATGGGGCATAATAGACGTTATGCAGTTTGAGACGTCCGCCAAGAATCATTGTCCCAATTTTATTAGCCCACGACACTTGATCATTGGGCAAGGTAATCGGAACTGGAGCAATCTCTTCAACATTAGTTAACAAGTTGAGATTTCCTGTCATGTGGTGTGATGCTCCTGAGTCAATAAGCATATCGTGTCTGCGATCTTTTTCGTAAAGAAGAAGTTTAGCTCGCTTAACCGTTGGCTTGTCAGATGAATTGCTCTGTTTGTTCACAAACTGAGCAAGGCTGGACCACTGTTCTTGTGTATACAATGGCATTCCATTGGATGATGCATCCACGGAAGATAACGAATCAACGAGCTGAGTGTTCGATGCGCGAAAACCGGCGCCACGACCACCACGGCCTCTGCCACGACCACCTCTGTCAGAACCACCGCCTCTGCCACCTGAAGGTTGCTTCTTTTCCCACCAATCAGGAAAACCAATGATCTGAAAACAATTGATCTCCTCGTGGCCTTGTTTACCACAGTGAGAACACACCGAAGTGGGTTTGGTAAACCGAGTAGCTGCCGCCTGCTCTCCCGACGCCGAGGACGAAGAAGAAGGTACGTTTGCAGAGAAACCAACTGCTGCCGTTCGTTCTTCAGAACCTCTCATTGCCGTGATATGTCTTTCCTCTTGAATTATTTGGGAATACACAAATTCCAAATTCAGTTCCATCTGTCGACTGAGAAGATTCGATCTCGTCGTACCAAAACGTGAGTTATCCAGTCCCATAAGAAACTGATGCACACGAATCTTTTCTTGCATCTTCTTGTACGTTTCCATGGAGGTACAGGCATCACTTCCACAACAGAATTTGAAGCCTTTGTTAGAGTCAGCCAGGTCGTTCCACATCACCTTCAATGTGCTGAAGTAAATCTCCACTTCTTCTCCATTTTGCTTACATGCCGCAATGTCAGCATGAAGCTGATGGACTCGTGTGTCGTCACTCACAGAGAAGCGCCTTTGTATGCTTCCCCACATAGCCTTGGCACTGTCGACCAGCGATATTGACTGTCGAAGTTTAGGCTCCACGCTACTATAGATCCATCCGATGGTCATAGCGTTAACCATATCCCACTTCTCCTGCTCCTCTGGAGAATCTGGTCTAGGTAGAGTTCCATCAAGGAACCCTAATTTTCTTTTGGCATGAAGTGAATTCAACATCAGCTTCGCCCATCGTTCGTAATTTGCACCATTCAAAAGAATAGGTGTTAAAACTTTTCCAGTATTTTCTGAAGGATGCAGAAAATAAGGAGATCCAATCGTGATTGAACCCATGGCAGAGGTTAAACTCTTGTTTGTCATGCTTGGAAAAGAAGATCAAAGAAATCAAAGAAAGAAAACAGAGATCGATTTTGTTCAAAACCTTGGCTTTGATACCATGCCAAACGTATCTGAATTCTCTCTTGTTTATTATGTTCATGATGGTCAAGTATTTATACAAATCCCTACGAGTCTATCTCTCCTAGAATATAGGACTGTAATATATGAGATATACATCAATTATATGAACTTATCCATATCCCTAATAAAGTCCTCTATCTGAATTTGTTCTTTGAATCTGTTCCTTGCAGTGTTCCCCTTGACGCTAAAGCTCTCATGTCTTCTCGACAAACTGTTCAGTCTCTCTAACTCCATCTCATTCGAATGAATCTCACCAACAATCCCCTCTGCTGGTGCCTGGTAGACATATCAAATGTCTCTGTTAAGAAACAGTTTAAAGGGAAAAATGTAGATCGATGTCGCTTGAGATGTACCTACTTTTCAGCTAATTGCTCGAATAGAGTATGAAGTTGTTTTTCCAGTGTCTTCTCTCTCTGAGCTGTGAAAGCAAAACAGTCCCAGTCAGATAGTGCGAATGAAACTTTCCAGGCTATTAACCTATCTAATGGAACCAAAAACAGATCTCTATTGGATTGTTACTGAAAATAAGCTATGTAACACAGTTTATTTTGGCTTTTTTATATGTGGGAGACTTGATGGTTCTGAATGGTGATAAAGTAGTAACCTAACGGCAAATCAAACTGAAGCTTCTCGTGTGAGAACATGAAGAAATTTGAGAAATACAGTGAGAGTTGATTACGGGAAGTACCTGGAGAAGGCTGTTGTAGTGCTTTTTCCTGTATAACAGCCCAAGTCCTTTCTAACTCCTGAACCTTCTCTTCCATTGAACTCTAAAGACTAAAACAGCTTAGATCACTGTCAGATAAACAGGATTAGAAAATTCCATACTCCTGAACTCGTTCCTCTTTTTCCCTATTCATTTATTTCTCGCGCCTTCAGGTAACTTCAGAGCGCTCATCACTCTTGCTGGTTTGTTGTATACTTTTGTTGTAGGATAGATAGCGGTCCGTCTGGTAATGAAGATAGATTCGAGCTGTTCGTCGGATTTCTCCGTCATCAAGGAGCTGTCCCACGAGTCGTCTGTACCTATCTCCGCATCCGGTTTCAGCAATGTTCCAAGCGAGAATCTGGATTCCTTTAGAGTGGTTCGGGCGGATCAAATTCTAACTGCGACCACCAATACTGTCGAGCAGTCCAAAACAGAAGGGGTCGGCCGCCAGACAGATGAGGGAGATGCTTTCGGGCGTGAGACTGCCCCTGCAGGCTCAGATAGGAGGGATCTAGTGATGGTTGTCTCAACCCAAGTGGATACTGCAATTGGGGAGGTGATACACAGGTTTTAAACCCTATTTTCCTACTGTAAGTGCACAGCAAATCATAGTAGTACTTAGGGGTCGATCCCACGAAGACCAAATATTACACTATGGTTCTATAAGCTAGATTTATAGCTAAGACAAATCAATAAGGTTTGGTTTCGTTGGTAGCAAGAAACTAATCTAAAATCGGTTGTAAAAACAATATTAAGCAAGCGTTAGGTCAAGGAAAATCGCAGGCAATTCAGAGCAACGGATCAAACAACTATTCTGGCACAATTCAGCACAAGTCTAGAACTCAAACATAAAGATAATATCAATCCACTCTCGTGGCATCAATAACTTTATCTAACAACCTAAAATCCTAACTCTCGTTGGTTTTAGAAATCGCAGACAAGCATTAAGGATATGTTTGATTTGTTCACAATTCTCCAATACATCTACTCTCGCAGCTAATGAATAAATTGCTCACCAAAGTTTCTTCTAGCAACCTAGAAACTCTCGCTGTCTAAGTTAAACCAAACATCAATGAATCAAGTGATCAAATTGATCCAAGCATTAAGAACAACAAGGGTGAAGATATCGATTTATTAGCCTATTTATGTTTAATCCATTAGCTCATGAATTCATTTGAAAACCCTAACCTAACTAAGAGATCTACTCAAGCATGAATAAAGACGAAGAAAACAAAGAGATTGAATTAAAAGAATGCATCGATATCAAAATAAAGAAATAGGGTTCAGAATTCTTCTCCAGATGCTGCAGAGATTCTTCTCCCAAAAATAATACAAAACTCTCTAGAGAATAGGAAAACTAAAGGAAAAAGGTAGAGAATAATATGAAAGATGTAAAAGATTATAAAAAACCTAAAACTAAGGGGAAAATATATATTTAGGTTATCATAGGCGGCTGCTCCTCTTATTTTCGTGATAAGGATTAGGTCAAAACGACCTTCCTTATTTTTCTCCGAAATCGCGAGCAGGTGCTCGCTGGGTGCCGAGCACGTGCTCGGAAGTGAAATTGGTAATTTTTCACAGATTCGCCTCCTTTTCTTCCAATATGATTCTTTTATGCTCCAAAGGCTCTAATCACTCCAAACTTCGTCCAAAGCTTCATAATGACCTGAAACGACTCGATAAAGACTAAAAAGACTTGAAAAGAACTAGAAAACAAAGGTTAGAATGAGGTAAATATGCCTCATATCAATTCCTCCAGACTTAAACCTTTGTTTGTCCTCAAACAAACTAAAGCTTAAACCGCAGAAGAAAGGTTTGTAAACATGGGAACTCACTTATCCTTTGTAACCCTGAATCAACCAGCACTAGAGTAAGCCACATCAAACAGTACCAACTTAAGTTAAGACCTCTAGTAATTTTCCGCAGACTTACTAATCATCCAGATTCCAAACCACAACACATAAGAGTAATCCAAAATCCCCATTGCTGACCTTATTAAGTTTAAAGTGCAGTCTCATCGAGGGACTATCGATCAAAGGACACATTGACTCTTACTCACCCAAGTACCGAATTTCTGGACAGTCGGCTTCTAGTTTCCTTTCTCCCTCTTTTCTCGCTTCCAATCAGTCGATTTTTCCCTACTAGGGTATCCTTTTGTTTTTTTTTATCGACTCATTGTTCTCTTTTTTTTTTTATACCAGTATCCAATGATTCAACTACTTTTCAGAGCTATATCTCTGTTTCATTCTTTTTTAGAGACAATGAAGGGAAGAGAGAGGGAAACCATAATTCCAGACTAATCCTATCAGACCTAAGAAAGGAATCCGATCCAAAGTATACCAAGCCCCAAGATGAGAAAAATTAAATTCATTATATCTAGGCCAGCTCTGGATCATCTAAACACTCAAACAGTATGGGGATAATGGAAGTTCAATTTACCTTTGGAATTTCCTTTTGGTAGAATTCGATGTCAATGGCTGTAAGAATGGTCACTAAAGTGGTAGCTAAAACAGTTTGTTCCAAAGAAAGATCATAGTTCCCAACTAAATTTTGACTCAATAAAACAGACTGACTCAACAAAATGAAATAAAGAAAATGGAATTAGTAGCAACACCCTCCCCCAAACTTACTTCACACCGTCCTGGTGTGAGAATAAATCAAGATAAAGGATGAGAAAAGAAAACTAAATAATGGACTTTACAATTGTGTAGGAACAAGAAAACTTACCTGAAGACGGCCCCTTTTTTTTCTTGGAGCACCTTGGCGGAGCAGGTGCTCGGAAACAGATTGGGGTGCTCGCTCGATTTTATTTTTTTATAAACTGAAACAACGAAAACCAAAACCAAAAATTAGTATCAAAGAAAAATAAAAGTTAGAGACACTTACCGATGGGTTGCCTCCCACCAAGCGCTTGGTTTAAGTCATTAGCTTGGCTTTGGTTCCACGTATCAGTCAGGTTGGGCTTGAGAGCTTGCTCCAAAACAAGCTCCACAGTCAGACATTCTCATGTTCAGAACCGTACTCAGCATTCCATCACAACACTAATACCCTTCTCTTTCAACTCTGATGGAAGAATAGCCCTAACTCTAGAGAAAGGTTTAGGATGACCTTTGCACTTCACCTTGTAGTCAACCGAGTGTCCATCATATCCTTGAGGGACCAAAGTCATTTGAGGACCTCCCGTGATCCTTTTGTACTGCACGTTTTCTTGCATTTTTTCTCTCTCCCTAAACTTCTCGGGTGGTGGAGCAGGTGCTCGCGGGATCGGAGCACGTGCTTCTTCTCTATCCACTGCAGAAATGCAAGAGGCATGTGTGGTGATTCCAGTGGGAATGGCCTTGTACAAAACATTTTTGTCGATCTTGGAGAAACAGACTCGCTTATTAGGCATATCAATGATTGCACCCACTGTAGCCATGAATGGTCTTCCAAGAAGTAAGGACATGTCATGATCGTCTCTCATCTCCACAATCTGAAAATCAGTTGGAACTAGGCAATCCCCTATTTGGACAGGTAGATCGTGAATGCTGCCAGACGATGTTGATGTGGAGGAGTTCGCAAATCGAAGATTCATTCGACTAGGCTTTATCTCAGAAATTTTCAACTTCTCTGCTATAACCTTTGACATGAGATTACCAGTAGACCCAGAATCACAAAGAGCTTCTTTGAAGTTAACACCTGTAATGGAGCATGGGACCAAGAATTTCCCAGGATCTTCAACCTTAGGCAATACCCTCAATTGTGGTGGTGTACTCCTTGCTTCTACAAAGACTGCCTTAGTCTCTTCTTCAGTCTCTCTGCAGTTCCTAAAGAAATCAAGTATGGGATGATTTTTCAAGGCTTCTTCAAAGGAGATTTCTTTAGGAATCCTTCTCACCATCTTCTTAAAATCTGCTAGTTCCTCTGTATTGATGGGCTCCATCTGATCTCTAGGTGGAATTGGATAAGGCACTTTAGGAGTGTAAACCCTCGCTGGAAGATTTGCTGCAGGTTTGGTGGGAGTTTCTCGGGGGAGCATGTGCTCTAGGATAGCGAGCAGGTGCTCTGTCGGAGAGCTGGGGTGCTCGCTAGTTTTTTCTACGCCAGGATCAATCAAAATAGGGTATGGAGCAGGAACTCCAGATGATGAGACGTAATCCATCGTTTTTTCTATGCCAGAAAAAAATTTCTCTCCTTGGAGCGGGTGCTCGCCAGCCTGCTCCATGGCTTTTTCTGAGGCTATGACGTTTTTCACTGCAGAATTCAGTATCCTTCCACTTCTCACCTCAATTGCATTGACATACCCATCCCTAGGATTCACCTCTGCTTTCCTTGGAAGAATTCCTGATGCCTCAGCAGTTTGAGCGACCTGAATTTCAAGCTTCTTCATGTTAGTGCAAACAGCTTCAAACTTACTGTTGAGGTCATTGTACATGCTGTCCACCTTGACATTGACCTCATTAGCAGATTTCTGTTGGTTGAGTAAAACCAATTGCATAAGGGACTTCAGCTCGTCTTGAGAGTTAGACGCCTGAGCTTGAAAACTCTGATTCTCCACATAGCCTTCATTCACGTAATGCACAGGATTTAAACCCTATTTTCCTACTGCAAGTGCACAGCAAATCGTAGTAGTACTTAGGGGTCGATCCCACGAAGACCAAGTATTACACTATGGTTCTATAAGCTATATTTAGAGGTAAGACAAATCAATATGGTTTGGTTTCGTTGGTAGCAAGAAACTAATCTAAAATCGGTTGTAAAAACAATATTAAGCAAGTGTTAGGTCAAGGAAAATCGCAGGCAATTCAGAGCAACGGATCAAACAACTATTCAGGCACAATTCAGCACAAGTCTAGAACTCAAACATAAAGATAATATCAATCCACTCTCGTGGCATCAATAACTTTATCTAACAACCTAAAATCCTAACTCTCGTTGGTTTTAGAAATCGCAGACAAGCATTAAGGATAGGTTTGATTTGTTCACAATTCTCCAATACATCTACTCTCGCAGCTAATGAATAAATTGCTCACCAAAGTTTCTTCTAGCAACCTAGAAACTCTCGCTGTCTAAGTTAAACCAAACATCAATGAATCAAGTGATTAAATCGATCCAAGCATTAAGAACAACAAGGGTGAAGACATCGATTTATTAGCCAATTTATGTTTAATCCATTAGCTCATGAATTCATTTGAAAACCCTAACCTAACTAAGAGATCTACTCAAGCATGAATAAAGATGAAGAAAACAAAGAGATTGAATTAAAAGAATGCATCGATATCAAAATAAAGAAATAGGGTTCAGAATCCTTCTCCAGATGCTGCAGAGATTCTTCTCCCAAAAATAATACAAAACTCTCTAGAGAATAGTAAAACTAAAGGAAAAAGGTAGAGAATAATATGAAAGATGTAAAAGATTATAAAAAACCTAAAACTAAGGGGAAAATATATATTCAGGTCATCATAGGAGGCTGCTCCTCTTATTTTCGCTGTCTAAGTTAAACCTTACATCAATGAATCAAGTGATCAAATCGATCCAAGCATTAAGAACAACAAGGGTGAAGACATCGATTTATTAGCCTATTTGTTTTTTGATACACGAGTTTTAAACTCTTATTTCCTACTGCAAGTGCACAGCATACGAAGTAGTATTTAGGGGTCGATCCCACGAAGACCAGTTTTCACACTTTGACTTAATGAGCCAATTTAAATGCTAAGACAATTCAATTATATTTTTGGTTTTGTAAATAGCAAGTAATAAAAGCGAAAATCGGTATTTAGAGATAATATTAAACAAGCGTTAGGTCAAGGAATATCGCAGGAGATTCAGAGCAAGGATCAACAACTATTCAGGCAATGATTAAGCGTAAGTCTAGAACTCAAACAATAAGAAAATATCAATCCACTCTCGTGGTATCAATATCTTTGTCTATCAACCTAGAAATCCTAACTCTCGCTGGTACTAGAGATCGTAGACAAGCATTAAGGATAGGTTTGATATGTTCACAATTCTCCAATACATCTACTCTCGCAGGTAATGAATAAATTGATCACCAATGTTCTTTCTAGCAACCTAGCAACTCTCGTTGTCTAAGTTAAACCTAATATCATAAAATCAAGTGATCAATTAGATCTAAGCATTAAGAACAACAAAAGTGAAGACGTTGATTTGAATAGCCTATTTGTGTTTAACCCTAAAACTCATGAATTCCTTTGACAAACTTTAACCTAACTAAGAGATCTACTCAGACATAGTTAAAGAAGAAGAAAACAAAGAGATTATAGAGTTCATCATAAAAGCTTGAATAGATAATGAAAGCTGAAAATAACTTAATAAGAACTTGAAACAAGCATAAATATAGATAATAAGAACTGAAAGTAAAACTTAATAGAACCTTAAAGCATAAATAAGAACTGAAAGTAAAACTTAATTAAAGCATAAATGTTAAAGCTTAAAAGAAACTAATAAGAACTTAATAAAAACATAAACATTAAAGCTAAAAACTGAAGAGGAGCAATGTTTAGAAGCTAGAGAAGAGAGGGAGGAGAAGATGGTGTGTTTGTAGCTTGGTGTTATGAGTCCATTATATAGGCCAAGATGTAGGGGAGTGGGTAAGAGGGGAACGGTCGTTCTAGGTGGAGAACGATCGTTCCCAATGGTCGATCGACAAACGTGGTGGTAGGTGAGATGGGGAACGTGCACATGGGATAGAACGGTCGATCTCCTATTTGAAGTGTGGAACGGGCACATGGGATAGAACGGTCGATCTCCTATTTTTGTCGGCAGGGTTGGTGAAGTGTGGAACGATCGTTCCGATAGAACGGTCGTTCCTTTGCTTGGCCAGAACGATCGTTCTTCTTCAGAACAGTCGTTCTCTTGTGTTTGGTCCTTTTCTCGTTTTTCCATCTTAACTTGACTCGAGTATGTCCGTAAACGCCAAACTCCTTCGGAACTCCATAGAATCTGTAAAAAGACTCAAAACAAAAGAAAAGACTCGAAAAACTAACGAAAGATGCAAATCAAAACTCAAACCGAATACTAAGAACGAATCAAAATACGTTAAAAACACATAATATCATGTTTAATCCATTAGCTCATGAATTCCTTTGAAAACCATAACCTAACTAAGAGATCTACTCAAGCATGAATAAAGAAGAAGAAAACAAAGAGATTGAATTAAAAGAATGCATCGGTATTAAAATAAGAAATAGGGTTCAGAATTCTTCTCCAGATGTTGCAGAGATTCTTCTCCCAAAAATAATACAAAACTCTCTAGAGAATAGTAAAACTAAAGGAAAAAGGTAGAGAATAATATGAAAGATGTAAAAGATTATAAAAAACCTAAAACTAAGGGGAATATATATATTCAGGTCATCATAGGCGGCTGCTCCTCTTATTTTCGTGATAAGGATTAGGTCAAAACGACCTTCCTTATTTTTCTCCGAAATCGCGAGCAGGTGCTCGCTGGGTGCCGAGCACTTGCTCGGAAGTGAAATTGGTAATTCTTCACATATTCGCATCTTTTTCTTCCAATATGATTCTTTTATGCTCCAAAGGCTCTAATCACTCCAAACTTCGTCCAAAGCTTCCTAATGACCTGAAACGACTCGTTAAAGACTAAAAAGACTCGAAAAGAACTAGAAAACAAAGGTTAGAATGAGGTAAATATGCCTCATATCAGGAGGCGGTCAGCGGAATCGGTCGTACTTTCAAGTCTTCCGCCGGCATTGAGTGGCAAAGCTTGGAGCGTCTATCCTATTTCCGTTCTACAAGGTCTGACGTTCAATCGATCAGCGAGATCGTCTGGAAGTACTGCAGATCGTCGCTTGTGACTGCTCGGAAGCCCGAAGATTGGGAGAGACCGTGAAGTTTTCCCTAAGGGTGGATCTGTTTATACGAATACTGGCTCACCGGATGCATGGTGTCCTTTCCACCGCCATCCTTGCCCCGGGTCAGTTTGCAATATGATATGGGAGCTGGTTCTGGGCGACGAGTGCATCGATGTTTCCTGTCACCTTTTTTGAAGAGATGTCTATGTTTTCAAGGAATCAACAGAGGCTTGGAACTTACATGGCTTCGATGAACCCTAAACATGGTGTGATGACCACTGTTCCCGACAAGGTGCATAAGTGGTAGAGAAGTATTTTTTTGTGAAGATGACGAGTCTTCCGTCCCACCCGGCGACGACCGCTTTAGGAGAAAATGGAATGCTTGCGCTGGTAGCGTCCTTGGTTTGCCGAGTGCGTGCTTGTGCCATTCTTATTCTATTCTAACCTTCTCTTTTGTTTTCTTTTTTTTTCAGATAAGTATCCTATCGGCCTGCCGTTCCCGTAGAATGTTTCCAAAGACTTGGCGTTGATTCGGGAACTAGGACGTCTTAAGTGGCTGGATCTCTACGAGGACTGTATACGACGAGCTCTATCACGCGTTCGATTTGGTAAGCCGAGCCCGTCCTTGTTTTGATACATATATATATTTTTAAAAGCCGAGCGCATGCGCCTACCTTTATATTTTACTCACGTTTTCTTCGCTTTGTGCAGACTCGGAAGGGTCTTCTGTCCGTCAATTCAGCAAAGAGAATATGGGAAAGCTTGAGCTGGACCTCCCGAACTATGTGGTGTCGTTATCGGCCGAGAAGAGGCAGCCGTCGGCGAGTGCGACGGCTTCACCGACCAGGACGACTTCTAACACTCCGAGGTCTACACCAGCGGGTGCGAGACTCCCAACTGTTTCTGAGACGCCGACTGAGACAAATGTCGAGAATAAGACTTCTAGTGATTTGGACGAGCAGCCTCTCGATCTCAAACAAAAGAGAAGCTCGAAGAAGACGAAGTCGACCGAAAGAGGGGTCGATAAAGAAGTTGTGGAGTCGGTGGCTGACGAGGCTGATGCCGGAAGGAAAAAGAATGCCGACCTTGCGGTGGTCCCAGTGGAAGAGTCTTTAAGGAAGAGATTTGCTGACGAGGAGGTCGAGGTTGAGGGTGCTTCAAAGAAACCTCGCTTTTGAGTACAGCTTCTCGTTCCTCTATACGGTAATTGCAAGATTACTAACGACGGGGCGGCCTCCAAACTGTTCGATAATTTCATCAGGTGCCTTCCGAGCACGTGTCTCTATCAGTTGAAGACGAGGATGACAAGATCTACAAGGGTCTTTCCCATTTCTTTGTCTGAGTAGTCATTTGCTATACCTCCACTTCCCCTCTTTTATTTTTTTTATTTGCGGTTTGTGCTGATTGTCCTAATCGTTCGTCATTTTGGTTAGGCCACTGCGGAGACAAATGCTACGGTCCAGATTTATAGGTGGAAGCTGAAAGACATTTCTTAGGGCTCGGAGATTGCGAGGGAGGGTCTCATGGAGTATAAAGAGATTGCCGAGCGTCAGAAGATGGAGAATGCCGACCTCAAGGCGAAGCTTGCCGAGCTGATGGCGGCGAACAAGGACCTGGTGAATGAAAGTCTGGTTGTGACGCAGCAAAATGCGCCTCTCGATTCTGAGTTGGACGATAAGGTCAAACGGTTCGACGATCTGGCGGCCTACCATCGGGCGGAGAAGGAAAGATTGAGGAAATCAGGCACCGCTTGGAGGAAGTTTGAGTGCGAGGTTGTGTGGGTGTTTGCCTATAACAGGTACGATCCCTGATTCTCCAAGATGACGGACTACCTCGCTGAGCGCAAGGAGCTTGATAAGAAGATCCATACTCACAACCAGGCGTGTGGGATCCTTGACGCCTACCTATTGGAGAAGGAGGGCATGCCACAGGAGAAGATTGACCGCTTGAAGGCCAACATAGCGAGCCAAAAGGTTGAATTGAATGCCTTGGACGTGATTACGTTCGAAGGTAACGATCTGTGTATGACTCCTCCCCTTCAGCCCACTACTCACCACCTGCCATTAGTGCCGAGGTCAGGGAAGCCTTGATCAAAGCTAGCTTTGAGGTCGTGGTAGACGGTGGGGCAATCTTCCGTCTGGCGGAAGTGGAGAGAATGGCCAGGATGCCAAGTATGATGGTGCGAAAGACGACGAGCGTGCTAAAGACGATCATGATGAAGACGTTGAGGATGAGCACCTTGAGGGAAATTCTACGCAGGAAGACCCAGCCTTGGATTAGGACTTGTGTTTGGTTGCGGTCGTTTTTCCTTCTCTTTTTGTAGTATTATGTAGCTTTTCGTGGCTTGACTCGTTCCTTCCTTTGTGTTTTTTTTTGTTTTTGAATGAATGAATGAACGAGGATTGGCTTTATCGTTTTTTTCCCATCTTTGGACTCGTCTTCTTTCTTGTTTAGTACGAGAATTACTCGCTTTATGAATATGGGTACAAACTTTGGCGCTCGGTTTAATTCATTTTAAATAGAGGCTACCGTAGGGGTCGGCTTATGCTACAAGTGCGAGTATGACTCGGCTTGTGTTCTAGGTGCAAGCTTCTGGGCTTGGTTAATCCTGTTTTAAGTAAAGGCAACCGGAAGCGTCGGCTTATACTACGAGTGAGAGTATGACTCGACTTGTGTTCTAGGTGCAAACAACTGGGCTTGGTTTATCCTGTTTTAAGTAGAGGCAACCATAGGGGTCGGCTTATACTACGAGTGCGAGTATGACTCAGCTTGATTTGAAATTTTGACTTAGACAAAATAGCGTAATATTCTTTGTAAGATAATTAGGATAACAGCTGAAACTTTTATAAAGAAAGCTGCCTACGTACCCCAACATGCTGGGGATCAGGCCAAATCGTAGTTCACATATTTTAGGATGCAACCTAGGGAGTTTGACGATGTCATGTGCTCGTCACTTTTTTTTTTGGCGATGAACGCTCTAACAGTAATATTTCTTGAAACTCGCAGAATTACAAGATCGCGGGATCGGCTTGCCGTCGCATGTCATAAGTTCTTACACTCCGAGCTTGAAAACCTTTGAGATCAGATATTGTCCTTCTCGTAAATCTTTCGCAGGACGAGATCTGCATCAGTGAAGTCGCACCCGCATACCTTCTTTTGTAGTATTTTGCGGCCATCTGTTGATAGTTCTGAATTTGGAGGAGGGCTTGGTCGCGGAGTTCCTCGGCAAAGTCTACTTTGTCCTCGAGGGCTTCTTTGTTGCCGAGGACGCTTACCCTTGTCGACCACATTGCTTCTACGCCGTGTGACAGGGAGAATGGTGTTTGGCCAGTGGCTTCTCGCGGAGTTGTTAGATGGGACCATAGGACGCAGTCGAGCTCGTCGGTCCATCGTCTTTTCTTGTCTTCTAGATGCTTTTTGAGCCCGTCAATTATCGTCTTGTTTGTAGCCTCGGCTTGACCATTACCTTGAGGGTATCATGGCATTTATTTTCTCAGACGTATTCTCCAACGAGCGAAAAATCCTTCGAACTTGGCTGACGTGAATCAGGAACCGTTGTCTGTCACTATTTCGTAAGGGAGGCCGTGACGACATATTATGTTTTTCCATACGAACTCTTGGACTTGGGTGTCTCGGATGCTGGCGTAGGATTCAGCTTCGACCCACTTCGTGAAGTAGTCATTCATGATCAGCACGTAGCGTTTCTGGCGCGAGTTCGGAAGTGAGCCTACGATGTCGATTGCCCAACGCATGAATGGGTACGGGGCCGTCGAGGTCTCCAGGAGCTCAATAGACGCATGTATCATTGGTGCATGACGCTGACATTTCTCACACTTTGAAGCGAAACCTTCGCAGTCGGCAACCAAGGTTGGCTAATAAAAGACCTGCCTTTTAACTTTGGTCGCAAGTGCTCGCCCACCTTAATGGTTTCCTCCTGCGCCTTCGTGTATTTCCTGGATTACGCATGTGTTTTTTGGCTCGTTGATGCAGTGTAGTGTTGCACCGGATGCACTCCTTCGATAGAGGTTGCCTTCCATTAAAATGTAGCGAGCGCTGCGTGTTCGTAACCGCCAAGCTGCCTATTTGTCCTTCGGAACTTCACCATCTTCATTACATCTTTATGTCCTTGCGCCAGTTGGCTGGCCTGAGCTCTGCCATCTGATTTACGAGTCCGTCTATGATGGGTGCGATGGACGAGCAAGGATTTCTGCTAGGAAATTCTATCATTTCGACTCGGATTACTCGCTTGATTTCTAGGTCAGACGTCGATGCCAAAGTTGCAAGGGAATCGGCCGGCGTGTTGTCACTGTTTGGGATCTTGGTTAGCGAGAAAGTTTCGAACATCGAGGCGATTGTTCAAAACTAATTCGATGAGGAAATCGGCTAGGACTTGCGATTTGGCGCTTGTTCGGCTTTTATACTCGATGTCATGCTCACTGAGCTCGATGGCCCAATTGGCTATTCTGCCTGATTTGTTCGGGCTGTGAAGTATCGTTCGTAACAGCTGGTTTGTCAATATCACCATCTAATGCGACTGGAAGTATAGTCAGAGTTTCTGTGATGCAGTGACGACGGCGAGCGCTAGTTTTTTAAAGTCTGATATCTGGCTTTGGCAGTGTCGAGGTCTGTGATTGATCGGATTGAATCATTATAGTCAATGCGGCCGCCCTTTATCATGTGGATTCTTCGACGAGGGGGATCTGGGGCGTCTTCTTTATCGTCGGACTGTCGATCTTCCTTAATCGGTTCCATATCAGGATGGATTGCGGCTTCAGGACAGGCTCTGTAGGTGCTTGTGCTGGTTTTTCTGTCTCTAGAGCGGCCTTGAATCGCTCGCCCACGTTCATGGTTTGCTGGGGTTGGATGGCCTTATTTGCGGACACGCTAGCGTTGCCTCTATCTTGGTCCTTCTGATACTGCTTGAACAGTAGTCTTTGGAACGTTTGACAGTTGGTAGTCGAGTGTCCGATCTTCTTGTGAAAGTCGCAATCACCTTCTGAGTCGTCTGGCTTGACGTACTTGTTCGATGGCTTGGTCGGAGGTGTACTGGCAACGAGGTGGTCTCGATTAATTTAGTTTTAGTGTTGCAAGTAGAAGTGTGTTTCATGCTTGCTAGTGTAGAAATCATTTTGAAGTTTCTTGTAAGAGTTTTAAAATGATGATTCAATAAAGTTTTCTTGTACGAAAATCTTCTGTGTGAATCAATCTTCTTCTGTGTGATTCAATCTAACAGTACTTAAGATAGTTTATGCATTTACATGGTATTTATTTTATGGTGGATGACGTCAATGGTGAGCCGATCGAGCTGATGGGCGGTCGCATTTTTTAATGGGCTCGTCGTCACATGCTATTAGGCCGAGCCTTCTTTTGGATGCTAAAGTGGACATGTACACTATTTTAGGTGAATGGTCATATAGGAAAATCAAGTGAATCCAGAGTTGATCTAAGATAAAAATTCATAAAGCATGTGTTTTAGGGCTATAGATGAAGTTAGATAATATTTAGGTGCTTATTTTATAAAATTTAAATGGTTCAGATGATTAAGTATATGGAGATACTACTTATCACAGTCTTTGGTTCGAGACAATATGCATGCATTGTTTTAATCAAAATAATATTATATAATATATTAAGTTTTTTCTTCTGGTTTGATAGAATTCATCCCTAGACAAAAAGTCCAGACTTGACACTCAATCTTTGATATTATAGACCCGGATGAAGTATCGCACCCTCACTTCGGGAGTATATATCTACATGTGATTTGCTTGATCTTTATAAACAAAGAAAATTAAAAGTTTTAGTTAAGTTACATATATACTATATATCTACCAGTTAAAAATTCTAAAATTAGTGCTTTATTACAGTAAGTGGTTATCTAAAGTGAAAAACATGAACAACAAGATATTGTTCGTCCAACTTAAATCTTTCATAAAAATAACTTAAATCTTTAGACTACAAAACGACAAACAATTTAATCACAAAAAAACAAGAGAAAACAACGAGAATTAGTCCCATAAACAGAAAACAATCCCTTAAAATAGAGACTCCTTTCCCTATATAAATCACTTAAATCAACTCCAGTTTTTACCACCATCGTTACAAAATCATAATATTATACAAAGAAACATCTTATACTTTTTTTTTCCAAAACTCCTAACCATGACAACGCAAATTATGAATAAGATATGCAGTATCCTCGTGATTGCAATGTTAGTCGAGGTGATATTTATGGCACAAACTTCTCACTCTAACACGTTAGATGTTTGCATCAAACATTGTGTTTCAAACCAATGTTTGCAAACGTTGAAAGATGTAACTCATGATGTATGTCAAAACGCTTGCACAAAAATGTGCAGCGAACAAAAGATCAGTGATGCAAAATACATTGTCATCCCTCCACCGAACGAGAAACCAAAGTCTGGCATATGCAAATATATCTGGGGTTTTGGATGCTAGGACGTTGTTTTATTATTCTCTTGAAGGATATTTATTGAATAAAATATAATCTTTGTCTCTCTATATTTATAAGTTTGTTTTTTCTGGGTACTATTGTATGATTTATATCAATTAATATTTTATGTTCTAATGAACGCTTAAGCACGGTTTTCTTTTTTGAAAAGATATTTATGCAGTATTGCACATTTTCTTGTGGTAAATCATGCTTTACTGATGATTTATTTAACATATCCGCCGTTATAGATCTTAGTAATAGTAATTAGAAAAAATAGGGATCATCACAAACTCTATGAGCATATGAATATGAGTATATGACGCAAAGTAGTCCAAATTTTTACGAGACTAAAAGGGGTGAGATTGTTTTGTATTTGTACATAAAAAATGCTTATTACATCGACATATATTAAATGACTAATCCAGTTTTAGTACATGTATCATCGCCTAATAGATCCGACATAAAGGCGGCTCCAACTTTATCACGTGGGATAGTCTTAGTTCAGATCCATGCTCGAGGAACAAGTTTCCTGTATATCCATCACACTTTTTTTTTAACATTAATTAAACACAAACATTCATACTCTCTCTCCTCCCCGCCAGAATCAAAGTTTAGAGACGAAGAACGTTAAATTCTATTATAATATATATATATATATATATATATATCTGTAATTAAACTTGAGGTTCTCATATCAAATTCGTATACTTTGAATGTTAGTGATAGAAATCAGATAACAAAAATATAAACACCTTTTTACTCAAATTCCCGTGTACGTCTAAGGACTCGAGAATCTAGTAAACAATCCAGGTGAGACGAATACGAATAATATAATGAACCAAGTTAAAGTCTGAATTAAAATACCTGCGGATGGTTAGGGATTGATCCCGATCATCCCATCTGCATACACGAATAAAGAAACATCATATCAAAATCTCGTTTGTGGAATGCTACTAGCTAGAATCAGTTGAGCGTATTCAAATATGGTTTGTTTAGATTAAAACCAAATGTATGCATGATTCTTGTCTTTACAAAAACATGATGAGAATTCGCAGTTCATCCTTCAAAATTGAGTAGAAACTCTAATCAGGTATGCTGAAACTGAAAATCTACCGATTGTAATAAAATCAATGGAAAAAGAGAGTTTCAATCACAAAATTATTTAAACAATTTGCTTTCACTTTTAAAGGAAGCTTGAGATTAGAAGTCAGAGCGACTTGAACCACCAATTGCCATTAGGCCTGAACATTTTTTAACCGAAATCCGAACTTAAACTCGAATCCGATTCAAAATATCTGAACCCAAATATCTGTACCGATCCGATGTGGATCTAGAAAAATTCACAAATGGGAATTAGAGTTATGTATTTTGGGTTGTGGGTAATATCCGAACCGAACCGAAACTCGAACGAGTATCCTGAAAACCAGAAAATAACTATTTTTACCTAGTTTGTATAATTTTGTTACTTTCAAATATTTTGAAAATTCAATTTTATGATTATTTTTATTGTTATGTTTAAGATGAATGAGTTCAGATATATTTTTGTAATGTTTAAGAAGATTTTATTAGTTATATGATTTAGTTTTATTTACTTTTAGTTAAAATATGTCATTTTTAAAAATGGGTATCCGGATCCGAAGTAGTATTATCTGAATCTGAATTGAGTTTGGATATAAAATGAAACTTATATCTTATACTATTATTATTTCAAAAGTCACTTTCGAAAAAAAAACATGTAATTACGAGATATGCTATTTCCTTATGTTTGGCAACAAGAATAGTAGTTCTAAAAATTACTAACTCGGCGGGTTGACTCAGTAATTACAAAAAATCCTATCAAATCTTTTAATTATCTTATCTACAAAGAATTAATTAATATTAGAGGTAATATAGGCAACCTACAACAATTTAAGAAACAATAATCATAGCAAAAACCAAAAAGAATATCTTCAATAAATCGATAATAGACTGTCTAGTTATTAAATATATACAAATAATTAAAAATATATCTACAACTCTTAAACTATTAAACTAACACAAACTATAATTCACAAATAATACAATTTTTCTAACCACAACAAAAAATGAATACATACATCAAACAACTTTAGCTAACATATAAATCATCTACATATAATAATTTATTATTATTTTGGTGATTTTTAAATATTAAAAAAACTTGTGTTCTAGGTGCAAACTTCTGGACTTAGTTTATCCTGTTTTAAGTAAAGGCAACCGGAGGGGTCGGCTTATACTACGAGTGTGAGTATGACTCGGCTTGTGTTCTAGGTGCAAACAAATGGGCTTGGTTTATCCTGTTTTAAGTAGAGGCAACCATAGGGGTCGGCTTATACTATGAGTGCGAGTATGACTCGGATTGATTTGAAATTTTAACTTAGACAAAATAGCGTAATATTCTTTGTAAGATAATTGGGATAACAGCTGAAGCTTTTATAAGTAAAGCTGCCTACGTACCCCAACATGTTGGGGATCAGGTCAAATCGTAGTTCACATATTTTAGGATGCAACTTAGGGAGTTTGACGACGTCATGTGCTCATCGCTTTCTTTTTTTTTGGCGATGAGCACTCTAACAGTAATATTTCTTGAAACTCGCAAAATTACAGGATCGCGGGATCGGCTTGCCATGAGTTCTTACACTCCGGGCTTGACAACCTTTGAGATCAGATATGGTCCTTCCCATGTAGCGTCGAGCTTGCCTTCGTTATCTTCTTTTGTGTTCTCGTAAATCTTTCGCAGGATGAGATCTGCGTCGGTGAAGTCGCATCCGCAGAACTTCTTTTGTAGTATTTTGCGGCCAGCTGTTGATAGTTCTGAATTTGGAGGAGGACTTGGTCGAGGAGTTCCTCGGCAAAGTCTATTTGTCGTCGAGGGCTTCTTTGTTGCCGAGGACGTATACCCTTGTCGAGCACATTGCTTCTACGCCGTGTGATAGGGAGAATGTTGTTTGGCTAGTGGCTTCTCGCGGAGTTGTTCGATGGGACCAAAGGACGCCGTCGAGCTCATTTGGCCTATCGTCTTTTCTTGTCTTCTATACGCTTTTTGAGCCCGTCAATTATCATCTTGTTTGTAGCCTCGGCTTGACCGTTACCTTGGGGGTATCATGGCGTTGATTTGCTCAGACGTATCCTCCAACGAGCGCAAAATCCTTCGAACTTGGCTGACGTGAATCGGGAACCGTTGTCTGTCACAAATTTGTAAGGGAGGCCGTGACGACATATTAAGTTTTTCCATACGAACTATTGGACTTGGGTGTCTTGGATGCTAGCGTAGGATTCAGCTTCGACCCACTTCGTGAAGTAGTCATTCATGATCAGCACATAGCGTTTCTGTCGCGAGTTCGGAAGTGAGCGTATGATGTCCATTGCCCAACGCATGAATGGGTACGGGGCCGTCGAGGTCTTCAGGAGCTCGGTAGGTGCATGTATCATTAGTGCATGACCCTGACACTTCTCGCACTTTGAAGCAAAACTTTCGCAGTCTGTAACCAAGGTTGGCCTATAAAAGTCCTGCCTTTTAACTTTGGTCGCAAGTGTTCACCCACCTAAATGGTTTCCTCGTGCGCCTTCGTGTATTTCCTAGATTACGCATGTGGTTTTTGGCTCGTTGATGCAGTGTAGTTTTTCACCGGATGCACTCCTTCGATAGAGGTTGCCTTCCATTAAAATGTAGCGAGCGCAGCATGTTTGTAACCGCTGAGCTGCCTATCTGTCCTTCGGGACTTCACCATCTTCAGTACATCTTTATGCCCTTGCGCCAGTTGGCTGGCCTGAGCTCTCCCATCTGATTTACAAGTCCGTTTATGATGGGTGCGACAGACGAGCAAGGATTTCTGCTCGCTTGATTTCTAGGTCAGACGTTGATGCCAAAGTTGCAAGGGAATCGGCGGGCGTGTTGTCACTCTTTGGGATCTTGGTTAGCGAGAAAGTTTACAACGTCGAGGCGATCGTTCGAAGCAGCTTGAGGTAGGAGTCCATCCGTTCGTTGTGTGTCTCGTACTCTCTGCTATACTGGCTTGTGACGAGCATGGAGTCGCAATACGCTTCAATATGACGAGCGCTGATTGCATTTTTGAGGCGAAGTCCTGCTATGATAGCTTCGTACTCGGCCTCGTTGTTTGACGCTGGAAAGCCGAGTCTGAAGGATTTCTCGATAACCTCTTTTTGGGCGTTACAAGGGGAATTCCGATTCCGGAACTGTTGCGATGGCGAGCCGTCGACGTGTAGGAACCACGACTTGACTTACGGTGCTTTGGGGTCGGTGAACTCTGCTACTAATTTGATGAGGAAATCGGCTAGGACTTGCCATTTGGCGCTTGGTCGGCTCTTATTCTCGATGTCATGCTCACTGAGCTCAATTGCCCAATTGGCTATTCTGCCTGATTTGTTCGGGCTGTGAAGTATTGTTCGTAACAGCTGGTTTTTCAATATCACCATCTAATGCGACTGGAAGTATAGTCAGAGTTTCTGTGATGCAGTGACGACGGCGAGCGCTAGTTATTTATAGTCTGATATCCGGCTTCGGCAGTGTCGAGGCTACGCTCTAGGTCTGTGATTGATCGGATTGAATCATTATAGTCAATGAGGCCGCCCATTATCATGTGGATTCTTCGACGAGGGGGATCTGGGGCGTCTTCTTTATCGTCGGGCTGTCGATCTTCCTTAATCTGTTCCATATCAGGATGGATCGCGGCTTTTGGGCAGGCTCTGTAGGTGCTTGTGCTGATTTTTCTGTCTCTAGAGCGGCCTTGAATCGCTCGCCCACGTTCATGGCTTGTTGGGGTTGGATGGCCTTATTTGCGGACGCGCTAGCGCTGCCTCTGTCTTGGTCCTTCTAATACTGCTTTAACAGTAGGCTTTGGAACGTTTGACAGTTGGTAGTCGAGTGTCCGATCTTCTTGGGAAAGTCGCAATAACCTTCTGAGTCGTCTGGCTTGACGTACTTGTTCGATGGCTTGGTCGGAAGTGTACTGGCAATGAGGTGGTCCCGATTAATTTAGTTTTACGATTACAAGTAGAAGTGTGTTCAAGCTTGCTAGTGTAGAAATCATTTTGAAGTTTCTTGTAAAAGCTTTAAAATGATGATTCAATAAAGTTTTCTTGTACGGAAATCTTCTGTGTGAATCAATCTACAGTACTTAAGATAGTTTATGCATTTGCATGGTATTTATTTTATGGTGGATGACATCACTGGTGAGCCGATCGAGTTGATGGGCCGTCGCATTTTTTAATGGGCTCGTCGTCACTTGTTATTGGGCCGAGCCTTCTTTTGGGTGCTAAAGTGGACCTGTACACTATTTTAGATGAATGGTCATATAGGAAAATCAAAGTGAATCCAGAGTTGATCCAAGATAAAAATTCATAAAGCATGTGTTTTAGGGCTGATATATGAAGTTAGATAATATTTAGGAGCTTATTTAATAATCTTAAATGGTTCAGATGATTAAGTATATGGAGATACTACTTATCGCAGTCTTTGGTTCGAGACAATATTCATGCATTGTTTTAGTCAAAATAATATTATATAATATATTAAGTTTTTTTTTCTGGTTCGATAGAATTCATCCGTAGACAAAAAGTCCAGATTTGACACTCAATCTTTGATATTATAGACCCGGATGAAGTATCGCACCCTCACTTCGGGAGTATACTATATATCTACATGTGATTTGTTCGATCTTTATAAACAAAGAAAATTAAAAGTTTTAGTTAAGTTACATATATACTATATATCTACCAGCTAAAAAGTCTAAAATTAGTGCTTTATTACAGTAAGCGGTTATCTAAAGTGAAAACCATGAACAACAAGATATTGTTCGTACAACTTAAATTTTTCATAAAAAAATAACTTAAATCTCTAGACTACAAAACGATAAACAATTTAATCACAAAAAAACAAGAGAAAACAACGAGAATTAATCCCATAAACAGAAAACAATCCCTTAAAATAGAGACTCATTTCCCTATATAAATCACTTAAATCAACTCCAGTTTTTACCACCATCGTTACAAAATCATAATATTAAACAAAGAAACATCTTATACTCTTTTTTTCCAAAACTCCTAACCATGACAACGTAAATTATGAATAAGATATGCAGTATCCTCGTGATTGCAATGTTTTTCGAGGTGATATTTATGGCCCAAACTTCTCACTCTAACACGTTAGACGTTTGCATCAAACATTTTGTTTCAAACAAATGTTTGAAAACGTTGAAAGATGTAACTCATGATGTATGTAAAAACGCTTGCACAAAAATGTGCAGCGAACAAAAGATCAGTGATGCAAAAATACATCGTTGTCCCTCCACCGAACGAGAAACCAAAGTCTGGCATATGCAAATACATATGGGGTTTTGGATGCTAGGACATTGTTTTATTACTAGTATTATGCCCCGTGCCATGCACGGGCATCGGCTATTCAAACCAAAATATTGTAAATATAATTGGAGAAAATTTTCAAATTTTAAATTTGTTTATAGATAAAGTAAAAAATATAATTATACCATACATGTATATCGGCTATTTAAAATTTAAATCTTTTATATTATAATTGGATAGAGAGATGTAAATTAAAACAATTGTTAATACATATATAAAATTTTTTATTACAGTTGGTATGCACTTGCGAAAGTAAAATATAGTTTAAAGATAAAGAGCATAATATGCATCTCAAAAATTTACATACACAATTCCATTAACCGTTCATAAATCCTCGAAACTGGTAAAATTTTTGTTGTTGTCTAAATTTAAAAGAAGTTTTAAGTAAAATAAATCATGTCTGTTTTGTCAACGCTACGCTTGGGTTGTGTCAATAATATATATATATAAACATATATATATATATTTTTTTCTTTTCTTTTTTGCAATTTCTCAGATTTGTATATTTTTATATTGTCTTTACTTATTTATTGATAAGCATACAGATTTTTTTATGAAATGACCCAGTAGTTTTCATATTTTACATTGTATTTATTTCTTTAGATTTATATTTATACTGTAAACTAGGGGTTGCCCCGCGCTACGCACGGGTTTGCGTAATATATTTTTTTTTGTTATTTTTTCTGATTATTTTGTTTTTTTCTTCTTTATTGCTGGTTGATCTTTCTTTTAAAATTATGAAAGTTTTTGTTAGTATTTTTTGTAAATGTATCTTTGTATATGTGGACAGAGATTATTGGAGTACAAAATAAAAGTTTTGAAATTATTTTTAATAATAACATATTTGGGTATGTTAAAAAAAAACGGACAACAGATATATTAAATGCTGAAAGGGTATTTAACAGCTTTGTTATAGAGTAATTGTTGTTGTTTAATTTGTTCTGATGTTGATGTTTTTTTTTGTCGTGATAAAATATTGTATTTAGACTTATGATTTTTATTTTATTTTTTGCCGTGATAAAATATTGTGTTTAGGCTTATGATTTTTATGTTTTTTTGCCGTGATAAAATATTGTATTTAGGCTTATAATTTTTGTTTCCACGTGAAACTTCTGATAACATTTATGAATTTCTCAAAGTAAAATTTGAACCTTTTTTGTTCCTATTGATGGATGTAAAACCATCTTAATGTCACCATATCTAACCTAGCGAAACCAAAGCTGATTTATTAGTATAGATTATTTTTACACCAATCTTACTTGATTTGATATACTTCTTTTGAGAACTATAAGTGTTAATACGTCAACATTTCTAAAATATATTATAGGAACGGATGCAATGTAGCTGAGTATTTTGCATGGTCATTGATGGACAATCACGATTTGGGAAATGTTTACACACTCCGGTTTGACGTGAATTGGGTCAATTTCCACTAATCCCAGTGATGGAAGGGAAAACGATTCTGGCAAATGGTTTTCTAGGTTCATAATAGCAAAAATAAAGATCTTGTTTTATTGTTTATACGACGTTTTCATAATAAAGAGCCAAACCAAGAATGTAATGTCTAGTTCAAAAGCAAAGTCAAATCATTTCGTTCTGTATTTTTGCCTACAATTATATATATATGAAATACTCAGAATATTATGCTTATACTCGAAAAATAACAATGCTGAATCATAAAATCATCAGGTGCTGATACATATTGATAAATGTTGAAACTATCGTACGTGCAAAACAAATAAAGAAACAAAGTGTGTACACATATGTAGATATTGTCCTTAATTGATCAGAGAGGTAAGACCTTCTTGAGAAGAAAGTGAACGTGGAGGTTGATGTCTCCTGGAAGATAATGAAGATAGAGATGAGACTTTTCTGAAAGGTCTCTTGTTGAGACTCTTCATCGTTCTCTTTGCTTGTAACGCCTTCAATGCCGGTTCTGCTCTCTCCTTAAGCTTCAACACTATGAAGAAGAGAATGCGGTAAAACACGAGGATCAACACGATCGCTGCTAAGTTCCACCACTTTAAATGTGTGACTTTAACTCCAAATATCTTTCTTATTACTTCCTCTCCGGTCATCTCGGGTTCTCCCGCAAACATAGGCTCAAAATCTAGACCAAGGAAATTGTTCTTGTATGCACCCTACAGTAGAGAGAAAAAGAAACAAATGTTTAACGTGTTAACTGTGAATCTAGAGTAGTCTATGTGCTTATTAACTTTAATATGCATTTTGGACCGGATTTAAACCTCTTTTAGTCATGTGTCTATTTGGGTCGGGGCTTATATAGAGGAACAAAACTCATGATTTTCCTATCAAAACTAATTGACAATGAGCAGAATTTTCCATAGCTCTTATAGACCCGATTTATACTTTTTCAACGTGAGATTCATAATATTTACAGGCTTAGGACTTCAATATTTGTATTGAAAGGTTCTTGCGAATAAGGCAAAGGTACTACCTGAATAGCCCAAGAACCATAACTCATGAAAGAAATTGGTTAGCGCCATATTTTTTTGGAATATCGGGAAGTAGACGAAAGAACCATAAGTCATCATGATGATTCCCTGCAAAAAGATACGAATGAAGAGCACATTTTAGATATATATTAAATCTTCAAACTCCATTTATGAGCTTGTGAAGAAGAAACAAGACATAGGATCTTGAAACAGAGGTAAGGTGTTTGGTTACAATGATGCCAGCTCCTGTAATGAGACCCATCAAGAAATTTGGAACGGTAGAAGCCACAGCCATCATGAGACTCTCGATGACTGAGATAGAGAAGAATATATTGAGACAGGAAAAAGCCCAATGCGAGAAGCCGGGACGGAACTTCACCATGTTATTGTTCACAAATGATCTACTTGTCAAAGTCCTTAGCTGTTTAAATCAGCTCGCTTCACTTCCTTTTCTCATTTCCATCTCATGATGTCTTTCCTGTAAAAAGAAAACGAACACGGAGCAGAGAAATTTGCAATTAAACACTTGTCTAGATTCTTGAATGAACTTGACAGATAAGAGTTTTCTTACGATGCAAGTTAATTCAAGCATCCGAGACTAAGCAGATTTAGCGTATACTGAGCGACCGACGGTAATTCTCAATAAGCCTAGCTTTGATCTTAGATGTTGGTACTTATCTAAAGCTTTGAGATACTTTTGCTTTGGTATTTGTAAGAAAATTTTCATGGAGTATCTGTTATCCCTAACCTTTGAAAACTCAGACAGATTCTTCTCCACTTCGTCCACTAATCATTAGTCACCAAAATAAAGATTGTTGGAGTAATAAGCAGTCTCCAATTCCAATATGGGTCGTTAATGTTATCAAAATTATTTAGATTCTCAATTCCAAATATGCATATTGAAAACTGAAAGAGATTGGAAAAGAAAAACCTGTGAACAGTTTCCTTTAATTTATTTTCATCGAGAAACTGAAGAATCAGGAACACAGAAAATACAATAGAGGGCACTTAAATCCTGACATGAGATCTCTAGTTCAAGTAAAAGAGAATGAGCAACAATAGGTACCAATAAATCACTGATCCAGGACAACAAAACACGTTAATAATAAAGAACTTCATACTTAAAGAGCAAATTGAGTGATTTGGACAGCTGAGGTTAAAGGTCATTGCTCCTCTGATGTGTGAGAGTTAAAAGATGAGACGGTTTAAAAATCTGAAATCAAATAATTCATCTAGCTTGAAAATCGAGGAGGAAAACAATTGAAGAGTTTAACTGAAGCACAAACTAAATCTATACTTTGATGCTAAAACCGTAAAAAGCTAATAAATCATAGAGGCATACCTGTTAGCTTGAGGATAGGAGAGAGTATGAGTTATAGATTTCAATTAACTGTGAAGCCACATTCAAATAGCTGAGCGTATCTTGAAATTTGCCTGCAATTCCAAAAACTCGTTAATAGAAATACCACAATCTAACACTTAAACTTCTGCTAATCATGTGGTGAGGGCCTTACCTCTTGAATCTGGATCGTTGGGCTCCTTGTGGTGATGTATGGGATTCCATTTGCGTTTCTCCTGATTTTCTTACCTGCATCAGAAAGAGGTGAGCGTTATAAGTAAGAATAAGAATTGAATAGGGAGAGTGAAGTTATGAGAAGCTAGACGTGATCCCACGACGGCTACAAATCTGTACGGCCGGCTTTTGAATTGAAGAAGAAGGTGAGTCGACGGCCAGAAGAAGGTAAACTTAAACTTCATTATTTTTTCTAATAAATCAAAATTTATCTAATCAATTTACGAACCCTAATAAACCTTAAATTCGATTCCCATTCATTTTCGAGTTGCAATCGGTCTAACACTACACAATCCTAACATTCGAAATAGAGATCAGTCAACCGATTTTTAAAATTCTAATAAACAGAGATCAGTGATGAAGAAAATAAGAAGATAGAACCTGAGATGAATTTCCTTTCAGACGATTAAATCTTCTCGAAAAATAAACACAGAACTTGCGCGACCTCTCCATGTCCGAGAAAACTTTCAAGAGTTTAGCGTGTAGGAATCTAACGCTAATGAGATTTGATAATCAAACGCCAATGGGATGCGCAAGAATGATGGAAGATTGGATGCGCAAGAGTGATGGAAGAGTTAGAGCGATGGAACGGAAACGACGGAACAAATCGAGCAACGCCGGAGGGGAGATGAGAAGACGAAGCAGGGACAGTTTTGAGAATGGGCCAGGTGTTTTGAAGCCAAATCTGTGTAATGCACATCGTGTATAAATTAAAGGCCCAAAAGAAGTGTGGGTGTCTTTTTTTTTTCCTCAAAAGGAGAGACAGAACTCTAGGGCCAAGTGTTTTGAAGCCCAAATCTGTGTAATGCACATTGTATATAAATTAAATGCCCAAAAGAAGTGTCATATGTCTTTTTTTTCCTCAAAAGGAGAGACAGAACTCTACTTTATTATTATAGATAGATGTATCTATGAAAAAAATATTAATGGAAAAGACCAATTTTGTTTCTTATTAATTCTTATAAATGGCAATGATTGTGAATTTATTATTTTAGATTGAATATAAATCATAAACTTTTCTGTCAAATTATATTTGTTGATATTTGGAATGAAAAATCAGCAATAGATTTAACAAACTAAAAATGATTATTGATAACCTTTCGATGGATTTGTATGACGTGTGTTTGTTAGTGTCTTTTACATGTTGCTATGATTTCTCTTTCTGCAGTTTTTTTTTTTTTGCTATCCATAGATGGTTTGAGATTAAAAAGAGACAATCATTAATTTAAACTTTTTTTATAGAGACCTTATAAATATTATAGATTTTAAAATAATTTTCTTGTTTATAATTTCTTGGTAATATTTAAACCAAATTATTTAATATTCTAACTAATTTTTTAGTTTTTAATTTTATAATATAATATTTGTGATGTTCAACAAACATTATAACTTTTTCTGCATATTTACCTTACCATTTGCATACCCATTATATATATATATATATATATATATAATATATATATATATGTATATAAATATATATTATATGTTATTTTAATATTCTTTACTTTGATTAGATTTATTTATTTGAACCAAACAGTCAATTTCTTACAAAGTCGTTCGTTAATCCCTTAATAAAACTTCATATTTCAGTTAAGATGTAATAGAAGAGAATTATTTATCATCTCGTCAGTGACTGCAACAAAAAACAGGGGAGGTATTAACAACGTCAGTGACTGCAACTGAAGACGGTGAAGCCTTAAGAAAAAGATGCTAAACATATCCACGTCATCAAGTATAGGATTGATCATCGTCTGTTTTACAATTTCAATGCAAGCATTCATGTTGAACATGACAAAAAAGCTATTATGCAAGTTGCAGTCACTAAGTATAGTATGCCGTTTCAATCCAGGAGGTATTAGCCTTGGTACGTTCTCATCTCGTCATTGACTGCAACAAATTAATTTATCATCTCGTCAGTGACTGCAACAAAAAACACCAACAAAAACAGAAAAAGATGCATTCAAGGGGGTCAATATTCTCTTCGTCAAAGTAATGACAGGTAAGAATTTTCATTCAATTCACGTACGCCGAGTCGCTGCATTGAAACGGATCTTTGCAACGCTTTTCTTTTAGTCAAAAGATTCTTTGCCATCAGTTTTGAAGAAGGCCGTTTGTAGTTCTTGCCACGGTACATGAGTATTGCGTGTCCTTCTTTAAGTTTTTCAATTGAGATTAGTACTCCATTGCTCAATGCTTCAAACGACTTCACTGTGTAAACAACTCTCGAGAAAATCTTCTGCATCGTGATCACTTTGCAACCTACCTGTGCTTCCAATGCTGATGCCGACCTTCCATTACACCATCAAAGACTCCTTTTCTACCTGCAAAGGAAACAGATTACCACAATGAAATTTGTCTAGATCAATCTCATGCATAGCCATTGGATAAGGAATTAGAAAAAGCCAAGAATGGATCCCGTGGCTCATACCAAGAACCAAGCTGCTATTCATTTTCAGCCCTATTCTTCCAAGACTACTCGAAGAGGCTATATATTCAAATTATATTAGGAAAAAAACAGAAACTGAGGAAACTAATATATTCAAGCACTATATGCAGCTAACAAAAAAACACATGAAAAGTTTGATTGACAATAAGCAAGTCCAACACCAGCAATCAGACAGCCAATGCAAAAGGAACCAAAGCCATCGAGAACAATGTTGTTACCTCCCAGTTTTAGTCTGCAGAGTCCAGGTACAGTCGTCGTATCCCTGAGAAAGAACCTTCTGCAACTGAATCCTAATCCATACGTCGTCCTCGAGTATAGCGGCACAAGACATCATTTTAGTTTTTGAATTTTTATTGTGGTTTTCTTTGGACGTTGGTTGTTGGAATTGAAGTAATTCGGATATTTAAGTTTTATTTCGGGTAATTTTAGTTGATTTCGGGTACAAAATAGTATTTCGGGTACAAAATGTTATTTCGAGTATATATATTACCCGGAACCGTATGAGAACCGAAAATTTCGGGTACCTTATGGTTCCTCAAATTATGGAACCGAACCGAACCGGAACCGACAGGAACCGAACCGGAACCGAACCGGAATCGAACCGAAAAAATATAAGTACCTATTGGATCCTAAATTATAGGAACCGAAATACCCGGAACCGATTGGTTCCTACCCAGAATCGAACCGAATACCCGAATGTCCAGGGCTAGTATGGATCTTACCTTGAAAACTATTCCGTGTCTTTCAATTTCTGGCACCCAACAACTGATATCAAAAAGAAAAAACAAAATCAACCTTTCCGAGATCAAATCAAAACGATTCACAAGAAGAAGAAGAAGAAAAAAACATGAAAATTGAAGAAAAAGCAAAATCAGGGAGGTGAAAGCACGAACCAGTGACCTCGAGAATCTGGCCTTGAATACCCCTCATCATTGAGAGAAAATGGCTCAGATACTCTTTTCGGAGAAAGCCAATCTGAAACACTCTAGTTATATCTCGATTTTCTTTAATAATTTTTTTAAACAAATGTTACATGATTTGATGAATTGACCGGAACCTAAAAGCGTTTATTACGAACGTACCCGGGCATACCCGAATCCGAGAAGGTTTGACCCAGAGTAGATCCGATTTAAGAGAAAAACAATAAAAGAGATTCGGAAAAACCTTTTTAATCAAATTGTGAAATTCGAAACGAGAGGAAAATAGAGAAAAAAAAAAACGACTCCAAAATTTTGTCTCCTCGTCTCCCTCCTTCTTTCTATCACTCCTCTCTTCTCTCACTGTCAAAAACGAGTTGTGTCGAACTCGATCTCAACCCATTTCTTTCACATGCCAAGGAAAGGCAATCACATGGTGCAAACGATGTGGATGCTTCTTCTTCGTACGGCAAAAATTGAGAAGAAAAAAGAAGTTTGGTTCGTGTTAAATGGCGTTCCAATCAGATATGGGTTAAGGGAGCACGCGTTGTTATCTGGACTGGACTGCACGAACTACCCACTGAATTGGAGGCAGAGAGGGAGCTTGGACTACGTGAACAGGCAATTTCCAGAAGGGCGTGTAACGATGGAAAGAGTGGAGAAAAAACTTTGGGAAATGGAAGGTGATACAAAGGGAGAGAGGCTGAAGATGATGGTGCTGTATTTTCTATGCAGCATTGTGTACAGCCCTGCTAGACAAGGGAAGGATGGAGCTACTGCTGTTCACGATATCTTTCTTAGATATGTGGACGATCTTATACCTTAGTTAGGAGATTTCCATGGGGAAGGTTCTCTTATGATATGATTTTAGAATCAATCATGGCCTTTCAACGGAGTGGTTGATGGTGACTGGCCGTTCCCCGGGTTTTGTGTCCCTTTGGAGGTAATTGAATTTATTTTCATCTATTATGCAATGTTTGCTAAATACGGGAACCAAACTAGAAATGTCTGTGTCTTGTTAAGATTTTAGCGACTGAGGCCATTCCAGAGCTGAAAGAAAACTTTCGAGTAGCTAATCCAGATGCCTGTTCTGAGTGTCCTAGGATGTGCAAGTTCAACTGTAAAAGTGGCGGCATGAAAGGGTATCCTCTTGATGTCATTTATGGGGTGCTTGATGTTGGGGTCGAAATCCCCTCCTCGAAGATTGACGGAACGAGAAGTCAAGGTCGAGATCAAATCACGAACATGGAATGGGCAAGCTAAGGCAAACTGCCCACAACCCGTCCAAGGCACGAACCGGCGGCTGGGATGAGTGCCAGCCGCCGGGTCTTCTCCATCCAAGGCCGGCGGGTGGGATGAGTGCCAGCCGCCGGGTCTTCTTCATCTGAAACCGGCGGCTGGGATGAGTGCCAGCCGCCGGGTTTTCTCCGTCCAAGGCCGGCGGCTGGGATGAGTGCCAGCCGCCGGGTCTTCTTCGTCCGAAACCGGCGGCTGGCACTTGTCCCAGCCGCCGGGTCTTCTTCATCCGAACATGGGACGGACGAGCTAAGGCAAACTGCCCACGACCCGTCCAAGGCACGAACCGGCGGCTGGGATGAGTGCCAGCCGCCGGGTCTTCTCCATCCAAGGCCGGCGGCTGGGATGAGTGCCAGCCGCCGGGTTTTCTCCGTCCAAGGCCGGCGGCTGGGATGAGTGCCAGCCGCCGGGTCTTCTTCGTCCGAAACCGGCGGCTGGCACTTGTCCCAGCCGCCGGTCTTCTTCATCCGAACATGGGACGGACGAGCTAAGGCAAACTGCCCACGACCCGTCCAAGGCACGAACCGGCGGCTGGGATGAGTGCCAGCCGCCGGGTCTTCTCCATCCAAGGCCGGCGGCTGGGATGAGTGCCAGCCGCCGGTCTTCTCCATCCAAGGCCGGCGGCTGGGATGAGTGCCAGCCGCCGGGTCTTCTTCGTCCGAAACCGGCGGCTGGCACTTGTCCCAGCCGCCGGGTCTTCTTCATCCGAACATGGGACGGACGAGCTAAGGGAAACTGCCCACGATCCATCCAACATACGAACCGGCGGCTGGGATAAGTGCCGGCCGCCGGGTCTTCCTCATCCGAAACCGGCGGCTGGGATGAGTGCCAGCCGCCGGGTCCTCACACGTCCATGGCCGGCGGCTGAGACGAGTGCCAGCCGCCGGATCTTCATGATACACCAACCGGCGGCTGGGATAAGTGCCAGCCGCCGGGTCTTCATCACATGCACACGATTATTTCCCAAGTCAAGACTCATCGTCCGATCAGCGTCCAGTCGACCGATCAAACATAACTCTATGCCCGGACCGACCCGAAGATCATACATTTGCATGTTCTGACTCCACGACCCGTCCGTGAACATTCCCCGAAAGACCGTGACGAACGTCCAGCCGTCCATGGACCAGTCGCCGAGCACATGAGCCAAAGGGACCGGCGGCTGGCCATCAGTACCGAAACCGGCGGCTGGAAGTTCAAACGAAAGAACGGGTGGCTCAAATCTCAGAAGTCGTAAAACGTCCGGAACACTGTTCACGCGGAAAAAATCGTTGAAAACACTATTCATCCCGAGACAAAGTTAACCGAAAAATCAAATTAAGCATAAACCGAGATTCGGATTACTATTCATCGGATTACTATTCATCGGTTTACTATTCATCGGTCACTATTCACCGCGGGCCGGATTTGGGTCAGAATGCGCGGATGGATCATGGAAGACTATCGGGCCGGATATCGGGCCCAGAAAGCTTAGGTCGGCGGTTGGGAAGGATGGACAAAGTCCACATCGGAAATCTGAAGTCTTAGCCTCCTAAGATTGTCAGTATATATATGTACGCTCATGTAAGGGTAAATCACCATCCCAGATCCGAGTATTAGGAGTTTTAGCAATTTAAGACTATTCAGCTTTTGCTAATTTCCCTTGTACTTTCGGAAAATATCAATAAAATCTCTCGTTTCATCTTTTTGGCATTTTCGGTCCTTTAGTTCTTTATAAATAGAATTTTCGAGCCCCCATTAAATATAAGTTTTGACAGTGTGAGTTTCGGCTCTCACAGTTTGGCGCCGTCTGTGGGGACGAGAAATATTCTTAACCCTAAGAACGAAAAGGATACCGAACGAAGACAATGACCAGAAGAACTGACGACATCACCAACCAACCAACCGGAGCAGCAACCGGAGTGGGACTTCCCGCCATTAGCACGTTGGCGGCCGGAACCGGAACAACCGCCGCCGGGCTATCCACCGACGGAGCAGTCGGAAATCCCGGGACTTCCCCCAGGGCCCTCGCCAGATACGGAATGCCACTCGAAGATCCAGTCATCACGGAAACGGCCAACACCGCCCCGGAGAACGCAGTAATCACCGAACTGCGGAACATGGTAGCCGAAATCGCGGAGCGGCAGAACAGGCAAGAAAGAGCGGCCGCACGAGAAAGAGCGGCTTCCCAAGAACCAGCCCACGCCCCCCGGACGTTAGGAGTAAGATGCCTTGTCTTCACCCCGCGAGCAGACCCCACGGGCCGTCAGAATCCAGACGAACAAACCCCCGTCGGAACAAGGAAAGAGCTATCAGCACCACCCCCGCTGTACCGGAAGAGCACCACTGGGCGAGCAGCCGAACGGCCAACTTCCACGGTGACCAACGGCGAGAACTCGAGAGACGTCACGAACAGAGCCGAAAACGAAACTGACGACGAGGCTGGAGATCTGAACGCGGACGAAGAAGAGCTCCGCTGGATCGAAGAGCAGGAAAAGGAGGAACGAGAGGCCAGAGCTAATCAATCCGCTAGCCGAAGAGACGAGCTGGATGAGCTTCGTGCCTGCCTAGAACTCACGACAAGTCAGATGAAGGAGGTAAGGTCGCAGGTCCATAAAGCAACAAGCGCGGCCCCGGAAATCGACCGCGTCCTAGAGGAAACGCAAAAGATCCCGTTCACTTCGAGGATCACTAGCGTCAGATTCTCTGACCCGGGAAAAAATCCGAATTCCCTTCTACGACGGGACGACTGATCCGAAGGCCCACATGACAGCCTTCCGCATCGCTATGGGACGTGCTAGGTTCAAACCCGAAGAGAGGGATGCAGGATTCTGCCTCCTCTTCGTGGAGCATCTGAAAGGATCAGCCCTGTCGTGGTTCTCGAGGCTAGAGAGAGATTCAATTGATGGTTTCAAGCAGTTGTCGACGGCCTTCTTGAAACATTACTCGTTGTTCATAAGACAGTCGACATCCGACGAGGACCTTTACTCGCTGTCACAGGAACCCGAAGAAAGCCTCCGAGATTTCATCGAAAGGTTTAAGGTGATAGTCTCGAAAATTGACGGACTAAGCAACAGTGCCGCGATCAACGCCCTGAAGAAGTCCTTGCTGAAGACTTCGAACTTCCGAAAGGAGATTACCGTAAACCCACCAGTAACCATCCAAGATGCTCTCCACCGTGCTTCCAACTTCGTCATCTACGAGGAAGACATGAGGGTCCCAGCTGGAAAGCACCAATCCTCAAAATTGGTCGCCAAAGGCACGGTGCAACCTTCTAACTTTCCAAACGAGAGAAGAAGTAGGCGAACCAGCCGAGATGAAGAACCCAACCCGGGCGGAGCGCATAACTACCAGATAAACACGGAGAGACCGAATAATGAGCGCAACAAGGGACCATGGAATACATGGACTCGACCAGGATTCGACGAAAACGCCTTCTGTACCTTCCACAAGACGAAAGGCCACTCGACCGAAAACTGCAGAACCGTCGGAAGGAGGCTCGCGGCAAAGCTGTTAGCCGGGGAGCTCGGAAACGGAGTGACCCTCGAGAGTCTCGGAGCTATCGAAGAAGATGCTGGCGCCCCGGACGGACGACCAGGAACGTCCCGAAAGGCCCGACGAGGATACCCCCAAACGAGGGAGGAGACCAAACGGAGACGACTCCGCCGCCAACCGCAGAAGGATCCACATGATCATCGGAGGATCTCAGTACTGCCGGGACACAGTGGCCTCGATAAAAGCGTTCCTGAGAAGAGGAGACAAGGAGTCAAAACCGCGGGAACCGATCACCGAAAACGACGATCGGATCGCTTTTTACGCAAAAGACGCCGAAGGCCTTGACCAACCTCACGATGACCCATTGGTGGTAGAGTTGGATATCAACGACCATGACGTCTCACGAGTCTTGATAGACACCGGAAGTTCGGTGGACGTCATTTTTCGAGAGACGCTTCAAAGGATGAAGGTGGATCCGTCAAAGATAACTCCCAGTCCGAGATCACTAACCGGATTCTCTGGCGAAGTCACAATGACGGATGGAACAATCCAGCTCCCGGTTCGTGCCGGCGGAATCACGAAAATCGTTAACTTCGCTGTGGCAAACCACCCCGCAATTTATAACGTGATAATGGGGACTCCCTGGATCAATTCAATGCGAGCTATCCCATCAACTTACCATCTCTGCCTGAAGTTCCCGACACCAAACGGAATCAAGACCATTTGGGGAAATCAGAAGGAGGCTCGGATCTGTTTTCTGGCAGAGCACAAGCTGCGGAATCCGACCATCCCGCAGAGAGGGAACCCGAAGAGGAAGAGTGAAGACAAAGTCCCCGAACTGGGAAAGAAAGTAAGCAGAACCGAACAGTTCGAGAAAACGGAGGCTCCGCCCACTGAAACAAACCAAGAAGAGACGAAAACTGCCTCAGAAACCGTCGAAGCTACAACCGACGGTTCCATAACTAAGACTTAACCGTCTTCTCATCAAAAAAAAAAAAAAAGGAACTACGGGTGACTTGATCCATTTTCACGAAGGGTACGTAGGCAGCTCGCTTAGAAAAACGAGTTCAGTTGCCCCTCTCCTTAAAAAAGGGGGGGAGTGGGTCCGTATATACATACGCCCAAACTTTCTCAAAAATTTCAAGAAGATGGACATTGGGACTTAGCATCTCATAACACATCCAAAGCTTGAAAAAGTTTCCCGAAAACACCGTTCTGACAAACATCGAGACTTAGCATCTTGAAACTTGATCTAGAAAACGAATGGATCCAGAAAACCCCGAGGAAAATGAACATTGAGACTTAGTATCTCATAAAACATCTTCAACTTAAAATCAGATGAACATCGAGGCTTAGCATCTCATCCAAAGACCATCAACCAATCAAGATACTTCTCCCGACACTTAAGTCCTCTCCAACAAATCCGTCTGTTGCTGGCCACAACAAGACTATCTTTTTAAACCATGGTTCTTTCAACATCCCGCAGAGGATAAAACTAGCGCGCTATACAAATTTCCGGATTAACATCCGAAGGGCGTAACCCGTATCCCGCGATCCTGCAGGAAGCGCCCGAGACGATGTTCTGATTAGTTTACTTTCACCAACACTTTGCATAGTACAGGACACAAAGTAAACTCTTTAAACCCAGTAAAGCGCCTGACATGGGGACACTGGTCAAAGACATCTCGAGAACGCAGTATCAAACCGGCTCTGATGCGAGATCTTAATGGCGTTCAGTCGAAGGAGGGATCTGAACAAGCTCGGCCCCCTACGACGACAAAAAACTGCATTAAACCCAGGAACATTCGCTAATACGAACTGGTCTAAAGTTCGAGTGTCCGGAATAACACTCCAACGCAATATCAATCAGCTCCAAAACGGGCCAGCCGCCCGTCCTCCGTAGAGAGACGGCCCAGCCGCCCTTCATTCCAACGCAATATCAATCAGCTCCAAAACGGGCCAGCCGCCCGTCCTCCGTAGAGAGACGGCCCAGCCGCCCTTCATTCCAACGCAATATCAATCAGCTCCAAAATGGGCCAGCCGCCCGTCCTCCGTAGAGAGACGGCCCAGCCGCCCTTCATTCCAACGCAATATCAATCAGCTCCAAAACGGGCCAGTCGCCCGTCCTCCGTAGAGAGACGGCCCAGCCGCCCTTCATTCCAACGCAATATCAATCAGCTCCAAAACGGGCCAGCCGCCCGTCCTCCGTAGAGAGACGGCCCAGCCGCCCTTCATTCCAACGCAATCAGCTCCAAAACGGGCCAGCCGCCCGTCCTCCGTAGAGAGACGGCCCAGCCGCCCTTCATTCCGCAAAGCTACAAATCAACTCTGAAACGGGCCAGCCGCCCGGTCAACGGGCCAGCCGCCCCTTTACTCTACAAAACGGGCCAGCCGCCCGTCCTCCGTAGAGAGAAAGGCCAGCCGCCCATTACTCCACAAAACGGGCCAGCCGCCCTCTTGGAAGAGAGACATACCGGCCGCCCATCTCCTCCTTTATCAAGGCTATAAAAGCAAAGCAAGCAAGCAAAAAAGTCTGTAACATCTAAGGCAAAAGCTGATAGATAAAAATCTCCATGAAAGGAGATATAAGTTCGGTTAACAAAGCGAATACAATAAAAAGGGTCAAAAGACCCGAATACAACTAAGGCAGAAAAAGAAAACACAAGGCCAAAGCCTAGTCATATTCGACGAGAGGAGTAGGAGCTCTATAGTCCAAAGCCTCGGCGTCTGGAGACTGGTACGGAGAAACGGGAGAGTATACCAAGTGGCTCTCGAGAACGGCAGCAGCCCGATCATAGGAGCCGGCCCAACCTCCTCCTTTGAGCCGCTCCAATTCCGCCTCCAGCTCTCCCTCTTCCCCCTCAACCTTTGACTTCCCGGACTTGATGTCCCGGACTAGGTCAAGGTTAGAGCTGACCTCAGTCAAGGCAGTCTCGCCATATTTCGCCTGACGCATTGGCACGAGAGCAGCCCTGGCTCCCTCGATGCGAAGACGGTACTTCTCCACCAAGTTCCAGCGACATTTCTTGAGCGCCAGCTCCTTTTTCCGCTCGGCCTCCGCGAGCACTTTCTTGATCTCCTTCTGAGATCTCCTCTCCACGTTCCGAAGCTTTACTTCCAAGGCCTTGATCTTCTTGTCCTTCTTCCGGGACTCTTTCTCCGAAGCTTCCAAGGCAACCTGGGTTGCATGAGCTCGGGTGGAAAAAGAAAAGCAAAGAAAAGCAAATATCAGCAAAGACCAAACTGCATCCAAACAAATCTAAGGGAAAAAGAGTTACCATCATAAGGTCGGAGGACAGATCTCCGTAAGCCGCAGAACGATCAAACGGCGCAGCTGAGGTCGGAGCCAACGCTCCAAAGTAGTCCACAACCTTCACGGACTCAGCTAGATCGCCTCCCGCCGCTTTGCGGGCATCAAAGAGAAGACCATGATCAGACGCCTCGGCCGTCCGAGCCACTTTGTCCTTCCTCGGACGGTCAGGGCTGTTAGAAGCTCCCTTCCCTTTATCCACGGCAACGGCACAAGCTGAACCCTGAGGAGCAGTAATCTGTTCCTCGGGCACACCATGGAAATCAGGCCCGGGCGGGAGAACAAACACGGACGCCGGATCAAACTCGGCCGCCTCTCCGGACGGCCCAGCTTCGCCGTACTTCTGCTTACGATAGTTCCAAACACCCTCCATTCCAGGATAGGTCGCCATTGGATCAACAAAGTCAGGACCTTTCGGAGGAGCACGCCCTTCTAAAATGTCCTTCGCGTCCAGGAAGCGGCTCCAGAGATCAGGACACTCCCAATCGATCTTCTTCTTGTCAACTTCTACAACGATATCCTCAAACCCGGAAACTCTAGGAGCAAAGGGATCTCGAACTAGAGAAAGAAGAGGAGAAAAAATGAAAAGTTGTAAGAAATGAAGTTGTGAAGTTATGAGGCAAAGGAGTAAGGACTTCTTATAGAAAAATTCACAAAAAGACGAAACGCTTACGTGGCAAACTCCACTCGGTCCTAACCGAGCCGCCGAAGTCGGGACCGACCGAGAGCGGGCTGCGCTTCATGTAGAAAAACTCGTGCCGCGAAGCTTTGCAATGCTGCCGAAGCCCGGAGTAGAACCGCTTCACATTCTTCCGAACATTGACCAAGCAGAAGAACTCTGACGTGGAAACCTTCCTCAACGAAAAGAAATTCCGTATGAGATCACCCTCCAACTTGACCCCGCATTCGGCACAACGGACCACGAGTCCCATTAAAATCCTTATAGCGGATGGGGTAAGTTGAGATATCGCTACCCCATACAACTCGTGAAACTCGAAGATGGCTCCGGGGATCGGGAACCAAAGGAAAGCTTCGTAGAACATCGACTCGTACAGGGTAAAATATCCTTCCGGCGCCTTGTTCATTCTATCCCCATCTTTTGGGAGACGGAACTTAATCTTGTCCGAAATCCGGAAGTCGTATTTAAGCTCGGCTAGCGAATCCCGATCGCTCAAAGTAGGACCATGCTTGAATACCTCGGCTATCGATCTATAACTCGTAGACGGTCCAGGTTTCTTAAACCGCCAAGCGAAAATATCTTCACCCCAATAGGCTTTAGCCTCACCAGGAGAGCGACATTCGGACTTCACGTCCGGATGCACGAAGATAGGCACCTCCGGGTGATCCGATCTGATTTCTTCCCCGGACATGGCCGAGTCGTTACCTATCTCTGGCCAAATACGATGACTCTCGGAAGGGACCAGAGATCAGGATGGCCATGCGCGCCACCCACCGTTTTCATCGACATGTTGAGGAGGAGTCCAAACGCCATGTGCTATACTCGTCCTCGGCGAGACGCCATCAATTCCGACTTGAGGAGTAGCGGACGTCCTCTCTAAGGCACCTCCAGAGCCAAGCGCCCATCTTGATACGGCTACTGTGCCAGCCGCCCTCTTGGAAGCGTTCTTAGAGCCAGCCGCCCTCCTCGAACCAGACGTCCTACTCGTAGAACTCCCGGCCGCCGGCTCGGTCCTGACCCCATTCCCGGCCGCCGGCTCGGGCCTGACCTCATTCCCGGCCACCGGCTCGGGTCTAATTACATTCCCGGCCGCCGGCTCGGGTCTGACATCACTCCCGGCCGCCGGCTCGGGTACGTCCTCATTCCCGGCCGCCGTCTCGGCCTCCCATTGAGGAACATTCACAAAACCGAGCGCTCCTTGAGCATAGCTAGGACCGGCCTCCCATTGAGGAACGCCTTCGGGACCGTGCGCTGCTCGTGGAATGGCATCTTCTCCATCGGCCAGCAGGTCTTCCACAAGTATCATATCCTGATCCCCGGACATAAAATCAAACTCGAACTGATTGTTCATTATTGCATCAAAGTTGAGACCGAAAGGGGAACCTCCTTCACCAGCCATTGCTAAAGAAAAGGATTTTCAAAGAAAAGACTCGAAGAAAAAAAAAAAAAATTGAGAGGAGAAGGGGATGTGAAGAATGAATGAAGCCACTCCTTTGATATAGCGAACATGGCACAAACTTCCATGATGAACAATGCTCTGACAAGACATCGAAGAAAAGCGGATGAACGGACGAACGGAAAAACCCATTGCCTTCCCGTTTCAATCAATCCCGATAAAACTCCTAGCTCGAAGCTCTTTGCTCCAAACCACGAAAGCAAAGAGCTGGGGGGCTAACTGTTGGGGTCGAAATCCCCTCCTCGAAGATTGACGGAACGAGAAGTCAAGGTCGAGATCAAATCACGAACATGGAATGGGCAAGCTAAGGCAAACTGCCCACGACCCGTCCAAGGCACGAACCGGCGGCTGGGATGAGTGCCAGCCGCCGGGTCTTCTCCATCCAAGGCCGGCGGCTGGGATGAGTGCCAGCCGCCGGGTCTTTTCATCTGAAACCGGCGGCTGGGATGAGTGCCAGCCGCCGGGTTTTCTCCGTCCAAGGCCGGCGGCTGATGAGTGCCAGCCGCCGGGTCTTCTTCGTCCGAAACGGCGGCTGGCACTTGTCCCAGCCGCCGGGTCTTCTTCATCCGAACATGGGACGACGAGCTAAGGCAAATGCCCACGACCCATCCAAGGCACGAACCGGCGGCTGGGATGAGTGCCAGCCGCCAGGTCTTCTCCATCCAAGGCCGGCGGCTGGGATGAGTGCCAGCCGCCGGGTCTTCTTCATCTGAAACGGCGGCTGGGATGAGTGCCAGCCGCCGGGTTTTCTCCGTCCAAGGCCGGCGGCTGGGATGAGTGCCAGCCGCCGGGTCTTCTTCATCCGAAACCGGCGGCTGGCACTTGTCCCAGCCGCCGGGTCTTCTTCATCGAACATGGGACGGACGAGCTAAGGCAAACTGCCCACGATCCATCCAAGATACGAACCGGCGGCTGGGATAAGTGCCGGCCGCCGGGTCTTCCTCATCCGAAACCGGCGGCTGGGATGAGTGCCAGCCGCCGGGTCCTCACACGTCCATGGCCGGCGGCTGAGACGAGTGCCAGCCGCCGGATCTTCATGATACACCAACCGGCGGCTGGGATAAGTGCCAGCCGCCGGGTCTTCATCACATGCACACGATCATTTCCCAAGTCAAGACTCATCGTCCGATCAGCGTCCAGTCGACCGACCAAACATAACTCTATGCCCGGACCGACCCGAAGATCATCCATTTGCATGTTCTGACTCCACGACCCGTCCGTGAACATTCCCCGAAAGACCGTGACGAACGTCCAGCCGTCCATGGACCAGTCGCCGAGCACATGAGCCAAAGGGACCGGCGGCTGGCCATCAGTACCGAAACCGGCGGCTGGAAGTTCAAACGAAAGAACGGGTGGCTCAAATCTCAGAAGTCGTAAAACATCTGGAACACTGTTCACGCGGAAAAAACCGTTGAAAAACACTATTCATCCCGAGACAAAGTTAACCGAAAAATCAAATTAAGCATAAACCGAGATTCGGATTACTATTCATCGGATTACTATTCACCGGTTTACTATTCATCGGGTCACTATTCACCGGCGGTCCGGATTTGGGTCAGAATGTGCGGATGGATCATGGAAGACTCTCGGGCCGGATATCGTGCCCAGAAAGCTTAGGTCGGCGGTTGGGAAGGATGGACAAAGTCCCACATCGGAAATCTGAAGTCTTAGCCTCCTAGGATTGTCAGTATATATATGTACGCTCATGTAAGGGTAAATCACCATCCCAGATCCGAGTATTAGGAGTTTTAGCAATTTAAGACTATTCAGCTTTTGCTAATTTCCCTTGTACTTTCGGAAAATATCAATAAAATCTCCCTTTTCATCTTTTTGGCATTTTCGGTCCTCTAGTTCTTTATAAATAGAATTTTCGAGCCCCCATTAAATATAAGTTTTGACAGTGTGAGTTTCGGCTCTCACACTTGATAAAACTGATGTAAGTGGTCATAATAATAGTAACTGTGTACTTATTTTATGGTATTTGATTTAATTCTGCATTGTTTTTTATTGACAGAGCATTCAAAGTTTGCTGCTGACAGAAGGAGATGAGGATGATCTGTTGGACGCGATAGTGGAGGAAGATGACAACCCTGACGTGGACGATCCGATTGTTGAAAGCTGGATGAAGACCCTTAAGGAAGGTAGACACGTTGTGTTCAAGGAGATGATGGTGGAAGATTTGGAAGGGCGAGTAATTGAGACTGCTGTGTCGAAGCCGGTAATAGGCAAGAGAAAACGAAAGTCGGCGAAATTTGAGCTGGGGCAATTGGTGGATGCAGTGAAGGATTTGGGCGATTTGATGCGAGAAGTGGTGGATAAGCAAGACAAATTGGAGAAAAGGATAGAGGCACTATAAGGTTTTATGAAGAATGTGTGAGACCCGTTTTATGTTGCCCTCTTCTCAGACAATTTATCTTTTTTCTTTGGTTTCTTGTTTTTGGATATTCTGGTTTGTTGTTTTTGTATATTGGGTATGTGTGTTTTTGGATATTGGCTATGTGTGTTTTTGGATATTGGCAATGAACGAGATTTTTGTGCACATTGTTTTCCAAAGTAATACGCAAAAGATAACAATGCTAGTTTTTCAAGTTTGAGAAGATAGTTTTTCGCACATTGTTTTCCGGAATAATACGCGAAAGATAACAATGCTAGTTTTCCAAGTTTTAAAAGATAGTTTTTCGCATATTGTTTTCCGGAATAAAACGGCAAAGAGAACAATAATAGTTTAACCAAATTATACAAAATAACCAAACATGGATTAATGCATCCCTAATCCATACAAACTCCTTAGGTCCCTGAACTCGAACTTCCTCTTGTAGCTACGAGAGCTCTCACGAGACCTCTCACCTTGGCCAGTTCTCGTTTCAGATCTGCAATCTCCAGGTGAAGCTTTTCAATCTCTTCTTGCACAGCAAAAACCCATGGGTGACGGAAGTGGAGTCCATCATCCTACAATTAATAATCCTACAATTGATTAGAAGAACATCCAATATCAGGAAAGACTTAATCTTAAAAGCTAGATCTCAATAATAACCTTAAAATCTGTGCAGCTGAAGAACCTAATGCCTGGTTCGGTATCCAAATCGTGGGGAGATTTTTGAGATACTTCACACTGGATATCTCCTCCACATGGGCATTTTTTGGGAATCCCATACTTGGCGTCGGCGACGTGGAACAGGCTGTCGTAATTTCTCTTGGCCTCCTCTTCGTCTGGACAGCAGTCGTAGTGATACCCATCATCCGACATTTGGATCTCAAGAAGGGAGAAAGAGAAAGAGAGAGAGAGAGCGAGAGGAGTCTCAGAGGAGCGAGAGTGGAGTTAGAGAGAGATAGAGACCGAATATGAAACCGAAGTTCCTCTATTATTATCCTCAAAAGTTGTTCGAAATTGCCGCCCAAACATTCATTTCAAAAGCCCGGAAAAGGTTCGAAATTGCCGCCCAATCATTTGAAAAGCCCTGAAAAGGTTCGGTATCCAATGTTTTTTGTAGAAGGGTTTTTAAAAACATAAAAAAGGTCGAAAATGTACAAAAATGGCGCCCATTGTTTTGCAAAAGGGTTGAATTTAACATGATAATGTTTTGCAAAAGGGTTGAATTTAACAGAAGTTTGCAACACAATTTATGGAAAATAACTACTAGTTTTACAAAGTTTTGCAAATTCTTGTAGATTGAAACTAATAGTTTGACAAGAAAGTTATACAAGTTCTTCAACAACACACATTACAACAAAGAATACATAGATTGATAGATAGATCATAACAAGTCGGATCTCACACCACATCGGTCAATGTCCACCAACCATCCACTCAGTCTGTCCAATCCTGTCCACCACACCTCAGCTTGCATGTTCCTTCTTGCGAATATCTTCTTTCATAATATCAATAGTTCCTGAAGCCGGGCAACCATTGTTCCCGACGCACGGTGCAGTCCATCATTACATAAAAATTTGCCCAACACTCTTAATTTTGCCACAAAATCTCAACCACTAACAATACAGCAGATGAACATCCACATAGTGTCAACTAATTTTCCTATTTTACCCAGAAAAACGTGGATCTGTACTTTTACCTTATAATTGCGGCAGGTGAAGTATCGCATACCTGGCAAGGTATCGAAATCAAGGTCAGCCTTTGCAGTTGGAGATGATTCACACCAGATATCTCCACCGCAAGGGCATTTTTTGGGAATCCCAAACTCAGCGCGTTGGACACGTTCGAGCATGTTCATAAATCTCCTCGTCTGGTTGTCGTCCTCGTATGGGTCGGTCTGAAAATTGTCTCTGTAGTCGTTGTAAGCCATTTGGAGATGAAGAAATTCTCGACAGAAAGAGAGGGAGAGAGAACGAGTGAGAGAGAGAGAGAGAGGAGAGATAGAGAGAGAGAGAGAGAGAGAGAGAGAGAGAGAGAGAGAGAGAGAGAGAGAGAGAGAGAGAGAGAGAGATTTTAGTGATAAAGTGGAGAGTTATCTCGAAAGTGTGTGTTTTTCGAGCAGAGAAAGGTTTACATCCTTACATCGAAATTGGCGGTCAACATTGAGCAAAAGTTGGGAAAATGGCGCCCAAACTTTTTAAACTCCCGCCCAAAAAATACAAATAGTTATAAGAAGTTGTGAGTTATACATAATGTAACAAAAATTGATTATAAATTATGTTAGTATAACACCAATGAAAAGTTGTGATTACTAGTTTTACAACTCACCAATATGAATCTTTAGTTTCATTGTCATAGTTATATGGAATGAGAAGTTCGAATTTATAAATTTTGTAACTTTCACTTCACTAGAAGGTTCTCCACTCGAAAGTGTTTGTAAAAGTATAAGGGAGAGTTAGTCAAATATGGAGTTTGCTATATTTTAGATTTTTGATTATAATGTCAATTCTATATTTTAATTTTAGATTTTTTCTCTTTAAATTCGATTCTATATTTTAATTTTAGATTTTTGGTTACAATGTCGATTCTATATTTTAATTTTAGACTTTTTTTCTTCAAATTCGATTCTATATTTTAATTTTTCGATTGTAATAATTTTTTTTTTCAATTTCGATAATAACTTTTATTCAACTATGGAATTTTATACGAGCTGTGGAAGTATTTTATTGCCAGTTTATATTATAAGACCAAAAAAATTGAGAAAATGAATTTTAGTGTTTAAAAAGCCAAAAAAAAAAATATGAGATTCCCTAAAAGGTGACACATAATGATTTCAGGTGTTTTACATAAAAGACAAAAACGAATTTTGGTCTCATGGCTCGCTTTGCCTAAATTTGTCTCGACGCCATCTCATATTTTAATATCAAAACCGAAATATTTGGACCATTACGAAGCCCAAAAGTCTCTTCATTACGAATCCCAAACACCTGTCCACGCCATTCTCACAATTGTTGATTTGTTTTAAACTCGATGGTGAAAACAAAAGCCCAAAAAGTTAACCACTCCACTCAAAGAGCAAAACAAAACACAACACAAATACATCAACATAATATCGAGAGTCACTCATGAAGTGAAGGGAAATAAGAGAACATAAAAGTTCAAATAAGTCGACCAAAAAAAAAAAGTTCAAATAACAAAAGAATAACGAAAACATCATGCATAGTTGTCTCCATATAGTAACCATGGTAGTGTTCTTCCACGCTTCGCTTTGTTCTGTGTCCTTTTCTTTCGACGTCTTTCTCCACTTGATGGAAATCGTTTATTTTTGCGGCGACTCTTCGATAACACACGATCCGGTGGTATTATCTGCTTCTCCATGATGTAATCTGGGACAACCCATGCAGATATATCAGGCACTACATATAGCGACCTGGTATAGGCCAATATCCACATATCCGCCAAATAGTATTTTAACACAACTCATGAAGTATTACAAGTTCGTGAACAACAACAACATATTACAACAAATATTAATACATAGATAGATAGATAGAATAATGCAAATCAGTAATCTCGCCTTACACCACTCGCTTTCCTGTCAATCCTTCCACCACATCCCTCAGCTTCGCAATCTCGTCCCCATTCTTGTGAATCTCTTCTTTCATACTATCAATAGTCTCCTCTAGCCGGCCAATTTCTTGTTCGACAGCAAAAACCCATGGGTGCCGAATGTGCAGTCCATCATCCTACGTAATAATTTGCCCAACACTTATAATTTTGCCACAAAATCTCAACCACAACCAGAAAAACGTGGATCTGTAATTTTACCTTATAATTGCGGCAGGTCAAGTATCGCATGTCAGGCAAGGTATCGAAATCAAGGTCAGCCTTTGCAGTTGGAGATGATTCAGTCAAGATATCTCCACCGCATGGGCATTTATTGGGAATCCCAAATTCAGCGCGTTGGACACGTTCGAGCATGTTCATAAATCTCCTTGTCTGCTTGTCGTCCTCGTATGGGTCGGTCTGGAAATTGTCTCTGTAGTCGTTGTAAGCCATTCAGATCTGAAGAAAGTGTCGAGAGAAAGAGAGAAAGAGAGAGAGAGAGAGAGAGAGAGAGAGAGAGAGAGAGAGAGAGAGAGGAGAGAGAAGAGAGAGAGAGAGAGGAGAGAGAGAGTGTGTGAGAGAGAACGAGAGAGAGAAAGTTTGAGATAAAGTGGAGAGTTATCGAAAATGTCAGCGAAGATTGAGTGCAAAAAAATTGGCGCCCAAAAAATATTGAAAATCCCTTCTGAAAATCCCGCCCAAAAAATGAAAATCCCGCCTAAAAAATACCAATAGTTATACGAAGTTGTGAGTTATACATAATGTTACAAATATTTGTTATGCATTATGTTAGTATAACACCTACTGCCACAAATAATTTCTAGTTTGACAACTCACCAATATGCATCTTTAGTTTCATTATCATAGTTATATGCAATGAGAAGTTCGAATTTATAAATTTTTTTACTTTCACTTCACTAAGTCGTTCTCCATCAACAAGTGTTTTTTTGGGTCTGGGAGAAAGGACAGAATTCGAGAGAAGAATCAAGGCGAGTTTTGCTCAAAGTCTCACTCCACTTCCTGACAGTTTAATATCAAATTCCACAAGTTTGGGCCATTACGAAGCCCAAACTAATTTGTTTGTTACGAAGCCCAAACTAATCTACACTCCTATTTCATGACTTTCTTTAGATTATTTTAGAAACCTAATAAATTTAGTGTGAGATGAAACCAAAACTAACAATAGAATGAAACATAAAACGAAACATAATTGTGTGAAGCCATCAACATAAGAAGGACATGATGGACATAAAATTCGATAATAACAAACGAAAATCACAAAAGTTAACCACTCAAACACGAAAACAAAACACAAAGCCATCAACATAATATCGAGAGTCATGAAGTTCAAATAACAAAAGAAAAAAAACATCAAGCATAGTTGTCTCCATATAGTAACCAGGGTAGTGTCCTTCCACGCTTGGCTTTGTTCTGTGTCCTTTTCTTCCGCCGCCTTTCTCCACATGATGAAATCGTTTATCTTTGCGGGACCTCTTCGACGCGACGCGATCCTGCTTCTCCATGATGCTAATCTCTGTGTAATCTGGACATACACAGCAGACATATCAGGCGCTACATATAGCGACCTGGTATATACTATTTCCGCCTAAATATTTTTTGAACACAACTCATGAAGCTCTATGGAGATATCACGCCTTTCTTGATTTTTAAAGCAGATGAAAGCCGAAATTGCGTGGAGACAAGGATACTTATGAATATCGAAGAACCAGCAAGTGCAAGTTTTGGATGCCAAGCTCACCAAGTAAAGCTTTCGGTCTGTTGACTCAACTTCGTACTCAAGGTCAAAACGGTTTACCTCCCTCACCTTTAGTCTCTTTGCAACAGGCCAATTGTCGTGCAAGAAGTTCTCAACCAAGGGAACCAGTTGGTTCGCCGAGGTTCCTGACACGGACTCGTTCCTATGCTCGTTAAACCAATCAGAAGACTTTCGAACTATCGCATCGAGCATGGGTATTAAGGAGTATTTCCTGGCATCCCTACAAGTTTTATTTAGAAACTCCACTGAGTTACTAGTGTCGAGGTTGTATCTGGCAACCGGAGAAGCACATCTTGCCCATTTTTCTGGCACGGTGGTCTCATCCGCATACTTCGCCGCATTTGGAAACATCTCCGTGAATGCCGAGTACAGCCCATTGAACTTCGCCACCATGTGAGCCCAACCGCACTCCATGAATTTTTGGGCGACAGCATCTATGCATGCGCTCGGACCATGTTTTTCACGTTTTGACTCAAATGCCATAAGCAAAACACATGATGAACTTGCAGATAGACGTTAGCTACGGCATTGATGTGGCTTACATTTCTGTTGCTCACAAATACCAACTCTGAAGACTCCTCCACAACGGTTTTCAGCTTCTCAAAAAACCATGTCCAACTATCATTATTCTCGCCGTCCAGTACACCGAATGCTATGGGATAAATGTGACGGTTTGGATCTTGAGCTGCGGCGAAAACTAGTACACCACCAAATCCGACCTTCAGAAATGTAGCGTCCACTATCACAACTTTCCTCATGAACTTAAACCCATCAATGCAAGCTCCCAAAGCTATGAATAAATACTTGAATTTTCCCACACTATCCACTTCCACTGCTGTTCTGGTACCATGATTCAGCTCCTCCAACACGTACAAATACCGATACAGCATCGAATAGTTTTCTTCCGAGCTACCACGCTTATTACAAAATTGCTTTTTTTCCCTCTCAAGGCCGTCGTATATAGATATATCTATACCAACTCTGCGCTTCACAAGATCCATGATCTCTCTAGGAGTTGGATCCTCGAGTCTCCCGATATATTCCTCATTCACAATAGATGCAACTAGACGAACCGATGCTTTTATCTTCTTCCTGCCTTCTTCAACCTGACTAGCGCGGTTGCATGTGTGCATCTTATTGTACCTTCTAATGGAGAAAAAATTCGAGTTCATGATCTTTGTTGCTCGTACATGCCAAGTACAAGTTTTTTCACCACATTTTGCCACCCATCTTTTAGTATCAGAGTTTTTGATAATATACCCAAAAGAGTTAGCAAATGCGCCTCTATGAACCAAGTTTGCTACACCATTCTTACAACGAAACTTCCCATGGTTCTATGCTTTGACTAGATTCAACAACAGGTGCTTCCACAATATCATAATCACGCATATCAGAACTATCCCCACCGTTACCATCACATTCATCATCAGAATCATCAGAAACATCATCATCATCAGAATCACCAGAATCATCATCATCATCATAGTCATCATCATCCTCCTCCTCCTCTTCTTCTTCTTCATTTCCCTCTACGTTGCCAACATGCACTACAATGGCATTGTGTCCTATTTCTGCGCTTTCCTCGTCCATTCCCTCCGAAACTACATAGTTCTTACCACAAGAACTTCTACCCGCTTTCGACTGTTGCTCAGGCAGTTCCGGTGTACTAATCAAATCAACTATCAACAGACATCTACGATTCTCGTTATCAACATTTGCTAGATAAACCAACATATCCTCATCATCACAGATATAACACGTTTCCTCACAACCAGCCAATCTAACAATGTAACTGAATCGCAATTTAACTTTACTTTCATCTAACCCAAGCTTCTTGTATAGCCTATCTTCAACCATCGATTTCGTTATATCATCTACTGATGCCTTGAACATTATCCCATTGGTGCGACCTTCGCATTTATAAAATATGACGACTTTGTTGCTCATTGTACCTTGCCAAACCAAAACCAAACAACTCTTTCAATACAGTTTTTTTTAATTCAAAGTTATACCATAGTTTTACAAGTTTAACATCGTTTCTCATTATCACAAGTTTTTTCTAGTTATACCCAGATTCAGTCGTTTTTGAGATTTCAAAAACAATGATTTCACTATGATTCAGCCCCCTACAATGCATTTGTATCCAATATACAGTCATTTGCAACCCACAAATATTCGTTACTAGCCGATGTGAAATCAAATCTCCGGTTATCGTAATTTTCAATCCATAATAACCCAAATCTCCCGGAATCCACGACATGAGGTAAGAGAGCTAACCTTGAAGCTCCGCGGTGCAACAGCGACAACCGGATGTCTTCTGGATGCAGGTGGGGGAGGTACGGCTCTCCGGCGTCGCCGATTGACACTGGACATCGGAGGCGAGCTCGAGCTCAGTTTTCGTCGTTTGTTTTCATTTTATTCATTTCTCTTTTTAATCACAATTCAATAAGAAAATAAAATAATTACCTAATACAATTTATTTCAATTATCAATCCGAAAATTAATTCAATTTTCCCAAAAAACAAATATGAGAGGGAGAGAGGAGAGAGCTCGAGACACGCTGAGAGAGGCAGAGGGTTCATTAATGGCAAGCATGTAATTTCGCATGGCCGAGAGTAGTGTGGACGACAGAGGAGTATTACAGATTCAATTTTCGTAAAAAGGAGAATCTCAGCTCTTGTCTCAACGGAGGAAGCTGAATGAGAAATTGGCTCAGATACTCCTTTTCGGGGAAATCCAATCTCATATACTCTCGTTATGTTTGCAATTTCTTTTCCAATTATTTTTAAATCGTAAGACAATGAACCTCCGATTTGCCCAGCCCAAAAACAATGAAATTACAGTTACTGCCCGTGCCGAACGGAACCCGTTTCCCGAAAAAAATGAATTTACCTCGGTCTATAATATATTTTTAAACGTAAAAATGAAATCAACAAAAAACGAAAATTGCTCTTCTCTCTCTCTCTAACACGAATTCTCGGCTCCCTCTCACTCTCACTCTCGAAATTTTGAAATTCTCTCAACTTTCTCTGTTAGATCTTTTGGCGGAGGAGATGGTTGATACAAGGCGGTCGAACACGGAAAAGGCGATTGTGGACTACGAGAATCAGAAGCCAAATGCTAAGGCGAAGAAGAATCCTAAGCCAAATCCTAAGCCGAAGGAAAATCCGAAGTGTAATCCGAAGCCGAAGAAGAGGAGTAAGTCGAACCCTAAAACGAAGAAGAAGGAGACGAACCCTACTCCGAAGAAGAAACCCCTGACGAAAAACCCTAATATGAAGAAGAGAATGAATGAAGATTCGAGCTGTGCTTTAGAAGCTAAGAAGATGAAGGTGAAGTCTCCTGTCGTCGAGGAAACAGAAGCGGAGGAGATGGAGGAGATGGAGCACTCGCCTGTGAATCCGACTTCGGATGTATCAAAAGACGTCTCCTCCAAGTAAGAGGACAACGAAGCAGAAACAGGAGAGTCTGAGAAAGAGGACAGCGAAGAAAGAGAAGAAGAGGAGCCGAATGTGGAGTCAGGCGAAGAAAAGAGTGAAGAGAATGAGCTTGATGAGGCGAATGTGGAGTCAAGCGAAGAAAACAGTGAAGAGAATGAGGATGATGAGGAGAATGTGGAGTCAGGCGAAGAAAAGAGTCAAGGGAATGAGGTTGATGAGGAAAATGTTGATAATTGGGAAGAGAGTGATGAGAATGAGCCTGAAAATATCGAACTAAATGCGGAAGGCGATGGAGATCGAGGAGCGGAGACTGTTGCTGACAATGTAGTCCAAAATGCGCATGAGGATGGAGAAAGAATCCGAGAGGGAGGATCCGCGAGTCGTGATAAGGTAAGTGTAGGAAGAAATAAATGTTGAATTTGTTGAGAAGTAGAGAAACTAGGTAAAATTATGTGGATTGATTGAGAAACGCGTAGGATGTGTTGGAAATCTTAGAAAACTCATAGATAGTGTTGGAAAACTTGGAAAAGTCGTAGGATGTGTTGATATTGATAAGTAATATTGGGAATACTTGTTCAAGTATTGTTGTTTGGTGGACTATGTGTTGCAGGATTTAGGTGTTGAGACAACACCTCTTAGACCTCTAGCTATGTACTTCAAGAATACTGAGTACGGTAAGACTATCAAGCTTTCCACCAGATGTTTCATCAGGAGGTTTTTCGTAAAATTTGATAAGATGAAGCTCACAAGATAGAAGAGTTCCTGGTGGGAAAAGAATGACCAGTTCTGCCATTTCTTTCACATGCCAAGGAAAGGCAATCACATGGTGCAAACGATGTGGATGCTTCTTCTTTGTACGGCGAAAATTGAGAAGAAAAAATAAGTATGGTTCGTGTTAAATGGTGTTCCCATCAGATATGGGTTAAGGGAGCACGCGTTGTTATCTGGACTGGACTGCGCGAACTACCCACTGAATTAGAGGCAGAGAGGGAGCTTGGACTACGTGAACAGGCATTTTCCAGAAGGGCGTGTAACAATGGAAATAATGGAGAAAAAACTTGGGGAAATTGAAGGTGATACAAAGGGAGAGAGGCTGAAGATGATGGTGCTGTATTTTCTATGCAGCATTGTGTACAGCCCTGCTAGACAAGGGAAGGATGGAGCTACAGCTGTTCACGATATCTTTCTTAGATACGTGGACGATCTTACCTTAGTTAGGAGATTTTAATGGGGAAAGTTCTCTTATGAGATGATTTTAGAATCAATCAAGGCCACTATGTCGCGTTTCAACGGAGTGGTGGATGGTGACTGGCCGTTCCCCGGGTTTTGTGTCCCTTTGGAGGTAATTGAGTTTATTTTCATCTATTATGCAATGTTTGCTAAATACCGGAACCTAACTAGAATTGTCTGTGTCTTGCTTAGATTTTAGTTACTGAGGCTATTCCAGAGCTGAAAGAAAAGTTCTGAGTAGCTAGTCCAGACGCCTGTTCTGAGTGTCCTAGGATGTGCAAGTTCAACTGGAAAAGTGGCAGCATGAAAGGGTATCCTCTTGATGTCATTTATGGGGCGCTTGATAAAACTGAGGTAAGTGGTCATAATCATAGTAACTGTGTACTTCTTTTATGGTATATGATTTATTTGTGCATTGTTTTTTATTGACAGAGCATTCAGAGTTTGCTGCTGATAGAAGGGGATGAGGATGATTTGTTGGACGCGATAGTGGAGGAAGATGACAACCCTGACGTGGACGATCCGATTGTTGAATGCTGGATGAAGGCCCATAAGGAAGGTAGACCTGTTGTGTTCGAGGAGATGATGGTGGAAGATTTGGAAGGGTGATATTACGTGTTTTTAACGTATTTTGATTCGTTTTTAGTATTCAGTTTGAGTTTTGATTTGCATCTTTTGTTAGTTTTTCGAGTCTTTTCTTTTGTTTTGAGTCTTTTACAGATTTTACGGAGTTCCGAAGGAGTTTGGCGGTTACGGACATGTTCGAGTCGAGTTAAGATGGAAAAAACGAGAAAATGACCAAACACAAGGGAACGACCGTTCCGAAGAAGAACGATCGTTCCGGCCAAGCAAAGGAACGACCGTTCTATGGCTGGAACGACCATGGAAAACGATCGTTCCACCTACGGAACGATCGTTCCCCTCATCACCTACCTTGCCGAAAAAAGAAGAGGAACGACCGTTCCATGAAGAGAACGACCGTTCTTGCCCTCACCAACTCCACCAACAACCATGCACGGAACGACCGTTCTCCACCTAAGAACGATCGTTCCCAAGTTCACCAACTCCACCAACTTCGATCGACCATCGGGAACGATCGTTCTACACCAAGAACGACCGTTCCCCACTTCACCTTGTCCTATATAATGAACCCACTCTTGATGCTTCAAAACACACCTTCTTCTTCCTCCTCTCTTCTCTAGCTTCAAAGCATAGCTTCTTCTTCAGTTTTAAGTTTTATGTTTATGCTTTTATTAAGTTTTATTTAGTTTCTTTTAAGCTTTATACATTTATGATTTAATTAAGTTTTACTTTCAGTTCTTATATTTATGCTTTACTTTCAGTCTTTATATTTATGCTTTACTTTCAGTCTTTATATTTATGCTTTACTTGCAGTCTTTATGTTTATGCTTTAATTAAGTTCTTATAAGTTTATATTCAGCTTTCATTATCTATTCAAGCTTTTATGATGAACTTTATAATCTCTTTGTTTTCTTCTTTAATCATGTCTGAGTAGACCTCTTAGTTAGGTTAAGGTTTGTCAAAGGAATTCATGAGTTTAGGGTTTTAAAACAACAAATAGGCTATTCAAATCAATATCTTCACCCTTGTTGTTCTTAATGCTTAGATCGAATTGATCACTTGATCTTATGAAATTTGGTTTAACTTAGACAGCGAGAGTTGCTAGGTTGTTAGAAAGAACATTGGTGAGCAATTTAACCATTACCTGCGAGAGTAGATGTATTGAGAATTGTGAACATATTAAACCTATCCTTAATGCTTGTCTACGATTTCTAGTACCAGCGAGAGTTAGGATTTCTAGGTTGATAGACAAAGATATTGGTACCACGAGAGTGGATTGATATTATCTTAGTGTTTAAGTTCTAGACTTATGCTTAATCATTGCCTGAATAGTTGTTTGATCCGTTACTCTGAATCTCCTGTGATATTCCTTGACCTAACGCTTGTTTAATATTATCTTACAACCGATTTCACTTTCATTACTTGTTACTTACAAAAACCAAAAACATATTGAATTGTCTTAGCTTTTGATTTAGCTCAATATATCAAAGTGTGAAAACTGGTCTTCGTGGGATCGACCCCTAAATACTACTTCGTATGCTGTGCACTTGCAGTAGGAAATAAGGGTTTAAAACTCGTGTATCAAAGGGCGAGTAATTGAGACTGCTGTGTCGAAACCGGTAATAGGCAAGAGAAAACGGAAGTCGGCGAAAACAGAGCTGGGGCAATTGGTGGATGTGGTCAAGGATTTAGGCGATTTGATGCGAGAAGTGGTGGATAAGCAAGAAAAATTGGAGAAAAGGATGGAGGCACTAGAAGGTTTTATGAAAAACGTGTGAGACCCGATTTATGTTGCCCTTTTCTCAGGCAATTTATCATTTTTCTTTGGAATTTTGGATGTTGGGTTATTATTGCTTTATTGGTTTTTGTTGAAGAATCTGTTACATTATGGTTTGTTGTTTTTGGATATTGACTATGTCTCATTTGGTTTTGTGTTTTTTGGACATAGACTAATGTTCATCAAAGAACCAATACTAGTTTTTCAAGTTTTAGAAGAAAGTTTGTTGCACATTGTTTTCCAAATTAGTACACAAAAGAGAACAAGAGTAGTTTTCAAGTTGGACAAGGTAGATTAAAGCACAAAGTTTTATGAAGTAATACAACAGATAACCAACATAGTTTCACAACTTAATTCCTAATCCATCCAAACGAGATCTCCCATCCAAATTCCAAACTCCTTAGGTCTTTGAACTTGAACTTCCTCTTGTAGCTACGAGAGCTCTCACGAGACCTCTCACCTTGGCCAGTTCTCGTTTCAGATCCGCAATCTCCATGTGAAGCTTTTCAATCTCTTCTTGCACAGCAAAAACCCATGGGTGACGGAAGTGGAGTCCATCATCCTACAATTAATAATCCTACAATTGATTAGAAGAACATCCAATATCAGGAAAGACCTAATCTTAAAAGCTATATCTCAATAATAACCTTAAAATATGTGCAGCTGAAGAACCTAATGCCTGGTTCGGTATCCAAATCATGTGGAGATTTTTGAGATACTTCACACTGGATATCACCTCCACATGGGAATTTTTTGGGAATCCCATAGTTGGCGTCGGCGACGTGGAACAGTCTGTCGTAATTTCTCTTGGCCTCCGCTTCGTCTGGACAGCAGTCGTAGTGATACCCATCATCCGACATTTGGATCTCAAGAAGGGAGAAAGAGAGAGAGAGCGAGAGTGACAGAGAATCAGAAACCAAGAGAGAGAGTGAGAGAATCTGAAACCGAATATGATACCGAAGTTCCTCTATTATTCTCCTCAAAAGTTGTTCGAAATTGCCGCCCAAACATTCATTTCAAAAGCCCCGAAAAGGTTCAAAATTGCCACCCAAACATTTGAAAAGCCCCGAAAAGGTTAGAAAATGCCGCCAAACATTTCGGGAATTGGCTTAACAAAAATTTCAAAAGCCTAGAAAATTTCAAAAGCCCAGTTTTTTTTTTTTTTGTCTGCCTGTCAATCCACCCACCAAATCTCTCAGTTTGACAATCTCGTCCCCATTCCTCTGAATCTCTTTTTTCATCTCTTTAATTGTCTCCTCAAGCCAGCCAATTTCTTGTTCGACAGCAAAAACCCATGGGTGCCGAATGTGGAGTCCATCATCCTACATAATAATTTGCCCAACACTCATAATTTTACCACAAAATCTCAACCACTATCAATACAGTGTATGAACATCAACATAGTGTCAACTACTTTTACCTTATAATTGCGGCAGGTGAAGTATCGCATGCTGGCAAGGTATCGAAATCAAGGTCAGCCTTTGCAGTTGGAGATGCTTCAGACAAGATATATCCACCGCATGGGCATTTCTTGGGAATCCCAAACTCCGCGCGTTGGAAACGTTCGAGCATGTTCATAAATCTCCTCGTCTGCTTGTCGTCCTCGTATGGGTCGGTCTGAAAATTGTCTCTGTAGTCGTTGTAAGCCATTTGGATCTGAAGAACTTCTCGAGAGAAAGAGAGGGAGAGAGAACGAGAGGGAGAAAGAGAGAGAGAGAGAGAGAGAGAGAGAGAGAGAGAGAGAGAGAGAGAGAGTGAGAAGAGATAAAAGATTTTGAGATAAAGTGTAGAGTTGTCTCGAACGTGTGTGTTTTTCGAGAGAGATTCACATCCTTACATCGAAATTGGCGGTCAACATTGACCAAAAGTTTGGAAAATGGCGCCCAAAATTTTCGAACTCCCGCCCAAAAAATACAAATAGTTATACGAAGTTGTGAGTTACACATAATGTAACAAAAATTGGTTATGCATTATGTTAGTATAACACCTACGAAAACTTAAAATTACTAGTTTTACACTCACCAATATAAACATTTTAGTTTCATTATCATAGTTATATGCAATGAGAAGTTCGAATTTATAAATTTTGTAACTTTCACTTCACTAAGAGGTTCTCCATTCACAAGTGTTTGTAAAAGTATAAGGGAGAGTTATTAAAATGTAGTTGATTACACCAAATATGGAGTTTGCAATATTTTAAAATTTTCGTTTCAATTTCAAGATGTGGTAAGAATAATGAAAATCAATTTTTATTTGAGTAAGTCTTTTCTTTTGAATCTAATATTTATTTTTATTTCGATTATAATTTTGATATTTAAAATATTGAGGTTTTATTTGATAAGAGATAAAAAAAACATAAGAAATATTATAAGTGTGGGCACGTTATTACAAAATTTTGGATTTTATTTCATAGATTTTCTGGGTACAGAGTAATATTTCTGGGCACAAAGTATGAGCTATCATGTATTTTTTTGCCACTTAATTTGGAAAATTAATGATTTTATATTAAAAAAGGAAAAAAAACATAAGAAATATAACAAAATTGAATTTAGTTGATAAGAGGTCAAGAAAACATAACTTAACTGGTGACATAAAAGTGCTTGTCAGCTATCAAGGACAAAAAGTGCCAACAGATAATAACCGCAGGTGTTTTTTGTTGGTCTGAAAGAAAGGAGAAAGACAGACTCGACAAAGACTCGCTATGCTCAAAGTGTTGTCTCACACTTTTCTTCCCAATTATTAAACGGGCCGAAGAGTTAAATTGGCCATTCACACTAGTTTTACAAAATTCGTAAACGAGCCATTACGAAGCCCAACAACAAAATAACCATGGCCAAAACACAATATCTCCACTTTACACTCAAACAATCGGTTTTTTTTTCAGAGGAAAACACATCAAATTGGACCAAAAAAATAAAAATGTAACCAAATACAAAATATACAGAATGAAACAAATTCTACAAAAACCAAACATAAATGAAACAGAAAATTCGATCTTCCAGGAAGAGTAGGCCGAGGAGTGCAAGAGAATGAATGGCAAGGGGATAAGCTGGGTTCCTCCTTGAAAACTCTTTCCGTCCTTTCTATAGTCAAAGAATGTCTTATTGATAGACTGCGAGATAGACAATGAGACCAGGGAGAGCAAGAGCACTTGTAGGGCAGCTCCAAGCAGAATAGAATAGAGACTATTCCTAGCTCTGGTAGAGTGCAGGACTGTAAATCCTTCTGTGAGCGGTTCGAATCCGCACCCACTTATAGTTAGTTTCATCGAGATTTTTGTGGTGTTCAGTGTACCCCTTCCCTCTGTTGTTAGCTCGGGAATCTGTCCTGTTAGTCCATCTTCCCTCATGTCCGGATTGGAGTTGAGTCAAAAATGTCACAGGTTCGAATCCTCAAATGATAGGATCATCTGAGACTTCTCCTGTCATCCCATTGTACCAAAAACAAAACATAAATTTGAGTTTCAAATAACAAAACAAATACATCATGCATAGTTGTCTCCATATAGTAACCAGAGAAGTGTCCTTCCACGCTTGGCTTTGTTCTGTGTCCTTTTCTTCTGTCGCCTTTTTCCACATGATGGAAATCGTTTATCTTTGCAGAGACCCTTCAATAACACGCGATCCGGTGGTATTATCTGCTTCTCCATGATGTAATCTGGGACAACCCATGCAGACATATCAGGCACTACATATAGTGACCTAGTATAGGCCAACGTCCACATATCCGCCAAATAGTATTTTGAACACAACTCATGAAGCTCTATGAAGATATCACGCCTTTTTTGATCTTTAAAGCAGATGAAAGCGGAAATTGCGTGGAGACAAGGATACTTTGAATATCGAAAAACCGGCAAGTGCAAGTTTTGGATGCCAAGTTAACCAAGTAAAGCTTTCGGTCTGTTGACTCAACTTCATACTCAAGGTCAAAATGGTTTACCTCCCTCACTTTTAGTCTCTTCGCAACAGGCCAATTGTCGTGCAAGAAGTTCTCAACCAAAGGAACCAGTTGGTTCGCCGGGGTTCCTGACACAGATTCGTTCCTATGCTCGTTAAACCAATCAGAAAACTTCCAAACTATCGCATCGAGCATGGGTATTAAGGAGTATTTCCTGGCATCCTTAAAAGTTTTGTTTAGAGACTCCACTGAGTTACTAGTGTCGAGGTTGTATCTGGCAACCGGAGAAACACATCATGCCCATTTTTCTGGCACGGAGATCTCATCCGCATACTTCACCACATTTGGAAACATCTCCTTGAACGCCGCGTACAGCCCATTGAACTCCGCCACCGTGTGAGCCCAACCACATTCCATGAATTTTTGGGTGACAGCATCTCTGCATGCGCTCGGACCATGTTTTCACGTTTTGACTCAAATGTCATAAGCAAAACACATGATGAGCTTGCGGATAGACGTTAGCTACGACATTGATGTGGCTTACATTTCTGTCGCTCACAAATACCAACTCCGAAGACTCCTCCACAACGGTTTTCAGCTTCTAAAAAAACCATGCCCAACTATCATTATTCTCGCCGTCCAGTACACTGAATGCTATGGGATAAATGTGACGGTTTGGATCTTGAGCTTCGGAGAAAACTAGTACACCACCAAATCCGGCCTTCAGAAATGTAGCGTCCACTATCACAACTTTCCTCATGAACTTAAACTCATCAATGCAAGCTCCCAAAGCTATGAATAAGTACTTGAATTTTCCCACACTATCCACTTCCACTGCTGTTCTGGTACCATGATTCAGCTCCTCCAACACGTACAAATATCGATACAGCATCGCATAGTTTTCTTCCGGGCTACCACACTTATTACAAATTGCTTGATTTTTCCCTCTCAAGGCCGTCGAGTATGATATATCTATATCAACTCTGCGCTTCACAAGATCCATGATCTCTCTAGGAGTTGGATCCTCGAGTCTCCCGATATATTCCTCATACACAATAGATGCAACTAGATGAACCGATGCTTTCCTCTTCTTCCTGCCTTCTTCAACCTGACTAGCACGGTTGCATGTGTGCATCTTATTGTACCTTCTAATGGAGAAATAATCCGAGTTCATGATCTTTGTTGCTCGTACATGCCAAGTACAAGTTTTTTCACCACATTTTGCCACCCATCTTTTAGTATCAGAGTTTTTGATAACATACCCGAAAGAGTTAGCAAATGCACCTCTATGAACCAAGTTTCCTACACCATTCTTACAACGAAACTCTTGACCGATGCTCAAATCCAAACCGTCTTTCCATGGTTCTATGCTTTGACTAGATTCAACAACAAGTGCTTCCACAATATCATAATCACGCATATCAGAACTATCCCCACCGTTACTCTCACATTCATCATCAGAATCATCATCATCAGAATCATCAGAATCACCAGAATCATCATCATCATCATAGTCATCATCATCCTCCTCCTCTTCTTCTTCATTTCCCTCTACGTTGCCAACATGCACCACAATGGAAATGTGTCCTATTTCTGCGCTTTCCTCGTCCATTCCCTCCAAACTACATAGTTCTTACCACAAGAACTTCTACCCGCTTTCGACTGTTGCTCAGGCAGTTCCGGTGTAGTCATCAAATCAACTATCAACAGACATCTACGATTCTCGTAATCAACATGTGCTAGATAAACCAACATATCCTCATCATCACAGATATAACATGTTTCCTCACAACCAGCCAATCTAACAATGTAACTGAATCGCAATTTAACTTTGCTTTCATCTAACTCAATCTTCTTGTATAGCCTATCTTCAACCATCGATTTCGTTATATCATCAACTGATGCCTTGAACACTATCCCATTGGTGCGACCTTCGCATTTATAAAATATGACGACATTGTTGCTCATTGTACCCTGCCAAACCAATACCAAACAACTCATTCAATACAGTTTTTGTATTCAAAGTTATACCGTAGTTTTACAAGTTGTACATCATTTCTCATTGTTACAAGTTTTTCCTAGTTATACCCAGATTCAGTCGGTTTTGAGATTTCGAAAACAATAAATTCACTTCAATTCACCCCCTACAATGCATTTGTAGCCAATATACAGTCATTTGCAACCCATAAGCATTCCTTAAGAACCAATGTGAATCAAATCGACCAAATAACCTTTTCTCCTAATTTTCAATCCCAAAAACCCAACATTCCCCGAAAACCCCAAAATGAGCTTACCTTTATGCTTCGACGGACGTCCGGCGTCGGCTCGTCGATCTCAGGTTTAATGAGAGATCCAAGCTTTGAGAGATTGGTCGGTCAAGGTGAGCGAGAGGAGAGTAGAGTAGAGATTTCGAGCAGCTCGTTTTTATTTTTGTCTTTATCATATTTCTTTTTTTTATTTCATAATCCAAAACAATTAAATAAGAATTAAATTCAACAAACAATTTATTTCCACAAATACAATACTCGTTTCTCCACAATGAGGAGAGACCCTCGGTGAGAAGGAGAAGGTTCATTAATGGCAATAACGTCATTTCCTCACCAAGAGAGTAGTGTGGATTAGAGGAGAGTAGTGAAGATCGATTTTTCTCCAAAAGAAGCATATGAGACGATGACTCGAAGCTGAATCCAGAGAAGAAGAAGGTCCGTGTTTATATAATTAAGTATATGGAGATACTACTTATCACAGTCTTTGGTTCGAGACAATATTCATGCATTGTTTTAGTCAAAATAATATCATATAATATATTAAGTTTTTTTCTTCTGGTTTGATAGAATTCATCCATAGACAAAAAGTCCAGACTTGGCACTTAATCTTTGATATTATAGACCCGGATGAAGTATCGCACCCTCACTTCGGGAGTATACAATATATCTACATGTGATTTGTTCGATCTTTATAAACAAAGAAAATTAAAAGTTTTAGTTAAGTTACATATATACTATATATCTACCAGCTAAAAAGTCTAAAATTAGTGCTTTATTACAGTAAACGGTTATCTAAAGTGAAAAACATGAACAACAAAATATTGCTCGTCCAATTTAAATCTTTCATAAAAAAATAACTTAAATCTCTAGACTACAAAACGATAAACAATTTAATCACAAAAAAACAAGAGAAAACAACGAGAATTAATCCCATAAACAGAAAACAATCCCTTAAAATAGAGACTCCTTTCCCTATATAAATCACTTAAATCAACTCCAGTTTTTACCACCATCGTTACAAAATCTTAATATTAAACAAAGAAACATCATATAACTTTTTTTTTCAAAACTCCTAACCATGACAACGCAAATTATGAATAAGATATGCAGTATCCTCGTGATTGCAATGTTTTTCGAGGTGATATTTATGGCACAAACTTCTCACTCTAACACGTTAGACGTTTGCATCAAACATTGTGTTTCAAACCAATGTTTGAAAACGTTGAAAGATGTAACTCATGATGTATGTCAAAACGCTTGCACAAAAATGTGCAGCGAACAAAAGAGCAGTGATGCAAAATACATCGTCGTCCCTCCACCGAACGAGAAACCAATGTCTGGCATATGCAAATACATCTGGGGTTTTGGATGCTAGGACGTTGTTTTATTATTCTCTTGAAGGATATTTATTGAATAAAATATAATATTTCTCTCTCTATATTTATAAGTTTGTTTTTTCTGGGTACTATTGTATGATTTGTATCAATCAATATTTTATGTTCTAATGAACACTTAAGCACGGTTTTCTTTTTTGAAAAGAAATTTATGCAGTATTGCACATTTTCTTGTGGTAAATCATGCTTTACTGATGATTTATTTAACATATCCGCGGTTATAGATCTTAGTAATAGTAATTAGAAAAAATAGGGATCATCACAAACTCTATGAGCATATGAATATGACGCAAAGTAGTCCAAATTTTTACGAGAGTAAAAGGGTGAGATTGTTTTGTATTTGTATATAAAAAGTACTTATTATATCGACATATATTAAATGACTAATCCAGTTTTAGTACATGTATCATCGCCTAATAGATCCGACACAAAGGCGGCTCCAACTTTATCACGTGGGATAGTCTTAGTTCAGATCCATGTTCGAGGAACAAGTTTCCTGTATATCCATAACACTTTTTTTAACATTAATTAAACACAAACATTCATATTCTCTCTCCTCTCCGCCAAAATCAAAGTTTAAAGACGAAGAACGTTAAATTCTATTATATAAATATATATATATATATATATAATTACACTTGAGGTTCTCATATCAAATTAGTATACTTTGAATGTTAGTGATAGAAATCAGATAACAAAAACATAAACATCTTTTTACTCAAATTCCCGTGTACGTCTAAGGACTCGAGAATCTAGTAAACAATCCAGGTGAGACGAATACGAATAATATAATGAACCAAGTTAAAGTCTGAATTAAAATACATGCGGATGGTTAGGGATTGATCCCGATCATCCCATCTGCATACACGAATAAAGAAACATCATATCAAAAATCTCGTTGAGCGTATTCAAATATGGTTTGTTTAGATTAAAACCAAATGTATGCATGATTCTTGTCTTTACAAAAACATGATGAGAATTCGCAGCTCATCCTTCAAAATTGAGTAGAAACTCTAACCAGGTATGCTGAAACTGAAAATCTACCGATTATAATAAAATCAATGGAAAAAGAGAGTTTCAATCACAAAATTATTTAAACAATTTGCATTCACTTTTAAAGGAAGCTTGGGATTAGAGGTCAGAGCGACTTGAACCACCAGTTGCCATTAGGCCTGAGCATTTTTTAACTGAAATCCGAACCTTAACTCGAATCCGATTCAAAATATCTGAACCCGATCCGATGTGGAACTAGAAAAATTCACAATTGGGACTTAGAGTTAGGTATTTTGGGTTGTGGGTAATATCCGAACCGAACCGAAACCCGAACGAGTATCCTGAAAACCCAGAAAGAAACTATTTTTACCTAGTTTTGTATAATTTTGTTACTTTCAAATAATTTGAAAATTCAATTTTATGATTATTTTTATTGTTATGTTTAAGATGAATGAGTTCAGATATAATTTTGTAACGTTTAAGAAGATTTTATTAGTTATATGATTTAGTTTTATTTACTTTTAGTTAAAATATGTCATTTTAAAAAATGGGTATCCGGACCCGAAGTAGTATTATCTGAATCTGAATTGAGTTTGGATATAAAATGAGACTTCTATCTTATACTATTATTATTTCAGAAGTCACTTTTGAAAAAAACACAATGTAATTACGAGATATGCTATTTCCTTATGTTTTGTAAGAAGAATAGTAGCTCTAAAAATTACTAACTTGGGGGGTTGACTCAATAATTACAAAATATCCTCTCAAATCTTTTAGTTATCTTATCTGCAACGAATTAATTAATATTAGAGACAATATAGGAAACCTACAACAATTTAAGAAACAATAATCATAACAAAAACCTAAATGAATATCTTCAATAAATCGATAATAGAGTGTCTAGTTATTAAATATATACAAATAATTAAAGATATATTTACAACTCTTAAACTACTAAACTAACATAAATTATAATTCACAAATTTTACAATTTTTCTAACCACAACAAAAAATGAGTACATATAACAAACAACTTTAGCTAATATATAAATCATCTACATATAATAATTTATTATTATTTTTGTGATTTTTAAATATTAGAAAATAATTTATGAATAAATACCAAAAAAATTGCCCCGTGCAGACGCGGGTTAATTACTAGTTGTATTACAAGATAGATTCCAACCCGAAAAATTATTAACCATACCTAACCCAAAAATTTATAGAACCCGAATGGATCCTATGAAGCTAACCCGAAAATCCAAAAAACCCGATCCGAACGCCCAGAGCTAGTTGCCATTTCCTCAAAAAAATTTCAAGGCGGAGAGACGAAGGAGATCGATATGCTGCCAATGCTCAAAAGTTTGAAGTCCCCGCTTCAACAACCTCCAAATAACAGAGTCAATGAATTTTGAAATTCTTGAGGCCCATTCATGAAGGAAAAAAATAACAGCAAAATCAAGGCTCTTAAATTGTTGAAAATTTGTTTTCCTTGCCTCATCCGAAATTCTTAATAATTAACGAGAACTAGGGCTGTGAGTTCGTTTTTTCGGATACTTCGGTTCGGGTAGTTCGGTTACTCGGATAATTCGGTTTACAAAAATTCCACCGAAAATAACCGAATGACATTACGGTTCGGTTCGGTTCGGATATCGGGTAATTCGGTTTTTAAATTTTCTACCGAAAGTAACCGAAATTCTTGAATATTTTGTAAAAGTTCGGTTAAATTCGGATTATTCGGTTCATTCGGTTTATTCGGTTTAATTTATAATTTCGGTTACATATTTTTGATTTTTTAAAATTGTTAAATGGGCTAAAATTTAAAAGTAAGCCCAATCGTATATAACTTTAAATCAAATGGGCTAAGAAATCAAAATTGAATTGGGCTGACAAATAAAATAATCAATTGTAGAGCCCATAAGAGAAAAACTTAACCTAGTTGTCATAAGATAATTCACCTGAATAAAAAGAATTTGTTGTTGGCGGCTCGAAAGAAAAAAAAAAGTAAAACGATGAGAACTGAAGAACGATGACGTCAAACCGGATTCGATGGCGGCAACGTAACAGAACGGCGACGATGAGAAGATCGGAGAAGGAGAAGAGCTTAAGGGTTTTCATATAAACCGAAAAACCGAACTACCGAACCGAACCGAACGCTAACCGAACCTGTTTCAAACATCTGCCGATCGGTTTACCATAACTAACCAACCCAGAACCGAAAACCGAAAACCTCGGTTCGGTTCGGTTCGGAATGTTCGGTTCGGATAATAATCCCAGCCCTAACGAGAACTATGACTTGATGTTCCCTAGCTTAGATACTTTAGCTTAGCTGTAAAAACAAAAAAAAATACTAAACACTTTCAAAGATAAACTTAAGATGAGCATCAAACTCGTTTATAATGTATGCATGTTTGGTTGTTGATTTTGATGAGATTTTTGACTAAATCTATAACATAAAAAAAAAATTAAATTTTATAAAGGGATCGATCTAGTTTAGTGCTTTAAGTTCAAAAATATGCATAGTGATTTTTTTTTTTTGTTATGAAATTTTATATTGTCTGAAAATAATTCTATGCTTATTCATAGTGTTCATCGACTTTCTTATTTACATTTTTTTGAAGTGATTTAGTTGTTTGATCTTGATTAGTACTAGTCGATTGTTAGTTCATCTAAAACCGAATCTTGCTAGTCTTGGTCGCTTGTCTTGTTTAGTTTGTTCAAATAAATTCAGAGTTGATCTCTAGTTGCATACCTAAGAGCAGCCGCCTTTTCTCTTGTGTGGTGCATTCGACTAGGTTAAGTTAGGTTGCACTCAAACTTTCCTTTTTCTGTTCCATTCAAAAAAGATAAAAGTAAAAATTGTTAGTTGCATTGGTCTTTTCCGTTTGATTGCACATCCATTTGTTCCATTTTCTTGATTTTTTCATTTTGTTTTCTTGAGTTCTTGCATTTTACCTTCTTCTTTTTTGAAACTTGTTGCAACCGCGTTATTTCTTGTTTCTTTTGTTTAATTTGTTTCAATTCATAGACCCTATTTGCACTTGATCCTTTTTGTTTGTCCACCTACGCAGGACCATGGCAGAAGACGCCACGAACCAGCAGTTGCAAATGAACCAACTCTTGGACGCCGTGAGAGGAATTAGTGAGCCCTTAACCCAACGGAACTACGACAACAACCACCACCACCTCTGAACCAATGGTTTGTCCGGAACAACCGCTTACCTAAGAGGCAAGAGGAGGAAAAAGAAACCGATGAAGATATGCATGAACTTGAAGATGATAGACCACCCGACCCGGACCGACCAGCTAGGAGGCCGGACCCAACACGGTCAAGATTGGAACCGCGGACAGGATAGGAGCCGAGAGCGAGACCGAGACCGAGATGACGATCGGCGCGGAGGAAGAGATATCAAGCTCACTCCACCAACCTTTTCTAGAAAGGTTAACCCGAGGCCTACATGGATTAAGAAAGAATGATAGAGCACATCTTCGACTATTATCAGTATTCGGAGACTAAGATAGTGGCCCTAGCCGCAGCTCAGTTCACGGAACATGCCCTAACATGGTGGGACAGAGAAGTCTCAGAAAGAAAGAGGCAAAGGCGAGGCCTAATCACCACTTGGGAGGAAATGACATTCCCCTTAAGGAAGAGGTACTTCCAACTTATTATTTAAGGGACTTAAAAAAACGTTTTAGAAAACTTACGCAGGGATCTAAGACATTGGAGGAGTACTATGAGGAGTTCGAGACCATCAAGAACCGGTTGGAGTTCCAAGATTCCGAGGAAACTTTGATTTCCCAATTCGTAGATGGCCTTAACAACAAGATTGCGAGAAAGGTCGAAGGGCAAAACTATGAATACATGGAGGATTTTTTACACTTTGTGATCCTAGCCGAGCAACAAGCCAAAAGGAAGGCCAACTCGTCCCGAAGAAAATAAAAATGGAACTAGTCCTACTCCAAACCACAAGACAAAGGGAAGTCTATTAAAATAGACAACCGGTTCAAGAAAGCTACCCCCGTCCCTTCTAAGTCGGCTCCATCCGAGCAAGGTAAGGTCCCCAATCAAAGATCTAGATAAATTACTTGTTTTAAGTGTCAAAGAAAGGGACATTATGCAAGGAAGCATCTGAACCAAAGAGTGATGGTTTTAAGAGACAATGGAGAGTGAATCCGCGGATGAAGCTGAGGAAGAAACAGCTGGTTTCTAGGAGGAGACAAACGACTATCTCAAAGTTGGTGAGGTCTTAGTGATGCGGAGAGCTCTCAGTGCATTGTATGACCTGGAAACCATCCAAAGGGAGAACATCTTCCATACAAGATATAGCGCAAAACAACAAGGTATGTAGTCTCACTGTTGATGGTGATTCTTGCACTAATGTGGCAAGCAAGTACCTTGTAGACAAGTTAGGTCTCGAGAGGACCAATCACCCAAGGCCATACTATCTAAGGTTGCTCAATGACACCACATAATTGAGAATTACAGAGCAAACCATCGTGCCATTCAGCATTGGCAAGTATAGTGATCAGGTCAAATGTGATGTGGTGCCAATAAAAGCTGGACATCTTCTACTTGGGAGACCTTGGCCATTCAACAAGGAAACCTTGCATAATAGCCGGACCAATTATTACTCATTCACACACAATCGCAAGAAGCATAACTTAGCACCTCTAACACCAACTGGGGTCCATGAGATGCAACAGGCCATGGACAAGGGGCATAAGATAAGCAAAACCAGTTTATTTGTTTCCCCAAGCACTGTCATGAAGTCTATTGATCAAAAACAGCCGGTACTACTCATGATCTTTTGAGAAAGTTATTTTCCAGGAACCGAGGAGCATTCAGAGCTGCCCACCGAGATGAACCAGCTCTTAGAGAATTACAAGGACGTCTTTCCTGAAGAGATACCACCTGGACTTCCACCCATCAGAGGGCATCAGATCGACCTCGTACCAGGAGCAACATTGCCTAACCGACCAGCGTATAGGGTATATCTGGAGGAAGCTAAGGAAGTGGAGGTCTAAGTTCAGGAGCTCATGTCAAAAGGCTACATAAGGGAGAGTCTCTGTCCTTGTGCCGTGCCAGTCTTATTGGTGCCCAAGAAAGATGGTACTTGGGGATGTGTAGATTTCCGAGCCATCAACAACATCACTATCAAGTGTAGGCATCCGATCACAAGGCTAGACAACATGCTGGATGAGCTTAGTGGAGCTACTATCTTCTCAAAGGTGGACCTGAATAGTGGATACCAACAAGCAAGAATGAAGGAAGGGGATGAGTGGAAAACTGCATTCAATACCAAACAAGTGTTATACGAATGGCTTGTGATGCCATGTGGACTTACGAATGCACGAAACACCTTCATGTTAGCCATCTAGGACAGGTTTTAGAAACACTTAGGCGAGAAGGGCTATATGCAAATCTTAAGAAATGTATCTTTTGCACTGATCAATTGGTGTTTTTAGGATTTGTTGTGAGTTATCAGGGTCTTAAGATGGATGAGGAGAAGATCAAAATCATTCAAGAATGGCCCACACCATCCCAATTGGTCATGTCCGAAGTTTCCATGGACTAGCTAGCTTCTATAGGCGCTTTGTCAAGGATTTCAGCACCATAACAGCCCCACTGACATCTTTGATCAAGAAGGATATGGCATTCACATGGGGACCAGCCCAAGAAACCGCATTCAATCAGCTCAAGGAGAGCCTCACCCAAGCACCGATTTTGGTACTCCCTAATTTTGATAAAACCTTTGAAACTGAGAGTGATGCATCAAGTACTGGGATATGAGTAGTCTTGACACAAGGAGGCAAACCCTTAGCCTACTTCAGTGAGAAGTTAACCAGAGAAACACTCAACTAGCCAACCTATGACAAATAACTCTATGCATTGGTGAGATCATTGGAAACATGGCAGCATTACTTGCTCTCCAAGGAGTTTGTAATCCACACAGACCACGAGAAAATCAAGCATTTGAGAGGGCAAACTACAATTAAGAAGAGGCATGCTAGGTGGTTGGAGTTTGTGGAGACCTTCCCAAACGTGATCAAGTACAAAAAGGGCAAGGAGAATGTTGTGTCTGATGCACTCTCAAGGCGCTATACTCTCATCTCTACCATGGAGGCTAAGATTATGGGGTTTGAGCACATCAAAGAGGTGTATGGTGATGATCCAAACTTCCAAGAGCTTTATAAGGACATCACCAAGGCCAAATTTTGGAGATTTCTATCAACAAGATGGGTTCCTCTTCAAGGAAAAACGTCTATGCATTCCACAAGGATTCATGAGGGAGTTGATTATAAGAGAGGCTCACGGTGGAGGCCTAATGGGGAATTTTGGCCGATACAAGACATTAAGTGTGCTGATGGAGCACTACTACTGGCCGCACATGAGGAGGGATGTGGAAAAGCTATGTGCCAAATGCGTAACTTGTTCAGGCCACATCTTAATGGTTTATAATTGCCCTTACCGGTTCCTAACACACCATGGGTGTACATTTCTATGGACTTTGTTATAGGCTTGCCTAAGATACACCACAAATATTCCATTTTTTTAGTTGTAGATATGTTCTCCACGATGGCACACTTCATACCATGTGGTAAGACTAATGATTCGACTCAAACGGCTGATCTCTGTTTTAATGAACTTGTGCGTTTACATAGAGTGCCCAGGATCATTGTTTCACATCGGGACACAAAATTCCTCAGCCATTTCTGGAAGATATTGTGGAAGAAGCTTGGCACCAATCTCTTATTCTTGACTACTTGTCACCCACAGACCGATGGGCAAACTGAGGTAGTAAATCAAACCCTCTCGACCTTATTGAGGGCCACGGTTGGTAAGAATCTCAAGAACTGGTTATCATGCTTACCATTCATCGAATTCGCTTATAATCATGCTAAGAACTCTACTACTAACCATTCTCCTTTTGAAGTTGTGTATGAATTCAATCATATTACCCCTTTATATCTTATCACATTTCCCCAAGAAATCTACTCATGCCCAGACGCAGAGACGAAGGCAACATTTGTGAAGAAACTTCACCAACAAGTAAAGGAGAGCCTGGAGAAAAAGACCGAGAACTACAAGCTCAAAGCTGACAAGGGGCGTAAGGAGATCACATTTGAACCAGGAGATTGGGTGTGGTTGCACATGAGGCAGGAGCGGTTCCCCACACAAAGGAATTCCAAGCTTGCACCAAGGGGAGATGGGCCATTCCGAGTTCAAGAAAAGATCAATGACAATGCATACAAGCTGAAACTGCCAGGTGAGTATAATGTGTCCTCCAGTTTCAATGTTTCTGACTTAACACTTAATGATGTAGATGAACCTGTTTTGAGGTCAGAACCTTCTCAAGAGGGAGGGAATGCTTAGAAGAGCTTCAATGGCTTGGTGAAACACTCTGGTGCCTGACCTTGTCTGTGGTCCCTAGTAGGACAAAGTTGCATTGGACTCTTATAAGTCCTCTCTAAGTAGCTGTGTATATTTAACCTAGTATCAATAAACAACCAAATTTTCTTCAAGAACTTGAAGCAGCCGCGAGCTCCTTTGACCTCGCCTAAGAGTTGGTGCGAATCCATCTCTCCTGTCTTATCAAAGATTAGACCATAAAGCTTTGTGGCGACAATCGTTTCCCCTTGTTCTCAAATTCATTCCATTCACCGACTCAACCAGGGAGAGTTACACAACAAACTGGCCGAGTTCCATCTTCGATCCACATCACTTCCATCTTTTGTTTGAGTTGAGAGAGTCACACGACCAGCAGTTTGAATCTATCGTCCTATCCAACACTAGTGCCCGTATAGAATGTGAGTGAGAAGGAGGAGAGATGGATATTTTGTTTTCCTTATTATACTTACTCTTATTTAAAGAAAATTAAACAAATATGATGAAAAAATATTTAAACAATTCAAAATTACAAATGGATACACACAAAGTTATCTATAATATTAATTCATGTTACATTACAGAAAAAATCAGCTACAATGTGTTATATTACGAAATATGCCATTGTATTTTAATAATTTTTCAATGGTTCATTAAGGATATTTTAGTCAAATGATAAATGTAATTTATGATTGAAATTTAAATCAGAACTAAATTAATACAAAATCTCACAATATTTTTTTTGAATCAAATAGAATATAAATTTCATTTTAAACATATTTAAATATTATATTTTAGATTTTATGTAAAAAAATATTATGCAATAAGATTTGATTAGATTTGATTAGATTAGTAAATTTCACTATGTAGTTTTAGTATAAGAAAAAAATTAATAAATAACAAATTAAATAAACGGGTTACTTTCATAAATATGAAATTACTTTCATTTAAAATAAAATAATTAGTTTATATAAGATAAACTATTGTACAAATTATAATACTACAACAAATGATATACTAAAAACTATATATATATATATGTGTGTGTGTGTGTGTGTGTGTGTGTACATGTATACATAATCTCAAACTAATGGGTCATACTTTTTTTTTACTTAAATACAATTATTTCACAAAACAAACAAATAATTATTTTTGTGTAGGTTGTTTCATCTAATTATAATTAATTGATTTAGACAGTAACTGACGAATTAGCCTATTTTTTTTTAATGGTGAAACTACATTCTTCAAACTAAAATAATTATTTTAGTTTAAATAAAATGGTATAATATATAATATTTAAAACTATCAATATATCAAAAAAATTTCTAATTCTTTTTGATTAAATTTAATGGGTTTTATTTTTTTAGGTCTTTATTTTGGTGAAAATTATACCTATGACAATTTAATCCTAAGAAATTAAAATATCATTTTAAATTTTTCAAATTTTAATATTTCATATTTAAAAAGAGTTATTCAACTATACAGAATTTCTTTGATTATATTCCAAAATATTATTTCAAAAAAAATATTAAACAGAAAAAACATATAATATCAATCAATATAAAAATATTTATAACTTTTAACCTACTAAACAAATACAAAATATAATACACATGTAATACAATTATTCAAAACCAATCAACACAATATATAATATCACATAATACGATTGTTCTAACATCAACAAAAAAAATTCATACAACAAACAACTGCAAATAGTATATTAGCCATAAAAAACTTGACTACAATGATAACAGTTTATATAATAATCAATTATATACCAAATATTATACCCGCATATGTGCTGGCTATATTCTAGTTATACAATTATAACATAGATGTATTTTTTTGGAAAAAAAAATATCTAGGAAAGGTCATGTATTAAAATTTGACTAAATATAGCTAAATGGTGATTTCTATATCAATAAAAACTAATTATATATTGGTTCCCTTTTTGTCGTCTATATATTGTTTCCTTAATTATATATTAACAGCTGTACAATTATACTATTTCAAATAAATAAAAATATTTCTTTCCTTTAACAGTTAATTTTTATTATATATTTCCTTAACTATATATATTGTATGCATAATGCATTTATAAATCATTAATTTCTATAAATAAGCATAGTACCAACATTTACTCATCCACATCAGCTGCACATATATAACAATATCAACAAACAAACAAAAAAGAAGCCATAAGATCACCACAAAAGCACAGAGCCAAGAAGCAACAAAAAATGTCTAAGCACATTGCCTTCTTTATTCTTCTGAGCCTTTTATTCGTCTCTCAGTTTTTCAAAGTAATGGTCATCTCCCTGTTCTCTTTATTTGTTTTTGTCAATAAATATTACGGAAATCAACGTTGACGTCTTCGAAAACTATTTTAATTACCGAACTAAAATGTCATTGAAAATCAGTAAGATATATACATGTTTTCAGATTTCATATTTGTTCGGTTTGTGTTATTGCAGGCAGTGGAATCAACGACACCTAACACGGTAAAGATATATTTTTTTAGTTACTCCGTTTGAACTTTGAAGTGTCATTTTCATAAAGTATCTTTTTAAATTTTCAATACAAATTTATACAGAAATTATAGTTTGATCTTTTATTATATGAAGTTTATTAAATATAACTGCAGAGTTTTGTTAGAAAGTAATTGATATACGTTTTTTTAATATGCTTCAAAAAAACTTTAAATAATATTTAATTTAAATTAGAGGAAGTTGTTTAAATAAAAAGTTCAGAGTAGGCTAGTAGTTGTAAACTTGTAACTTGTAACCGTCTTTATGTAGTTTAGTTTTTGCCCACATTTGTTTCTTTTTTTTATAAATATTTAAAAGTTGATATATTTCAAATTTCAATAATAAGGCCATTTTGATCACTTTAAATAGATCCTACCGAAAAGAAGAAAACAAACTGTCATTGCATAACTAATTTTGGATCTTTATGTATAACTGTGTTCTTACATTAATGATTGTAGAAGGAAGGCAAAGGATCTCTTCGTCCAGAAGGTATATTTGCATATATATATATCAATTATCAAGATTCGCTATTGTAGGATATGTATATGGTATTTTAATATACCAAAAGGTAATTTTTAATTCATTTTAATTTCTTAATTAAATTTCACTAAATTTACTGAAGAGTGTGCACCGGCTTGTAACGTTCGTTGCTCTGCGACGTCACACAAGAAACCTTGTCTATTCTTTTGCAAGTACTGTTGTAAGAGGTGTTTATGTGTCCCTTCTGGAACATACGGACACAAGGAAGAATGTTCTTGTTACAATGATATGAAGACCAAAGAAGGTAAATCCAAGTGCCCTTGATTCAGAAGAAAATGAAATGAAAGAGACCATATCCTTGTCTTTTCAATCATTAAAAAGCAATGATCTAATAAGACCTTTCTTTTGTCATGTTTTTTTCAATTTTATATGATCACTAGGTAGTAACCCACGCCATGCGCGGAGTAAAATGTTTATATAAATATTAGTTAAATATAATTTTATAGTCATTTATATAGATATATAATGTGATTTCAACATTTTCAAATTTTTTAAAAATTGTATATTAATAAATGCAAAACAATTAAATCATATATAGGATAACATTGCTAACAAATCAGTTATTTTTCTATCATTATTGATCGAGTAGAAAATTATGGTATATTATTTATATCTGAATTTATTTCTAAATTGATATGAATAGGCATAAATTCAACTACTACTATGTTTATTTAATTAAATGTGTGGTTACTTATTTTAATATATATTATTAGTTAAGTTTAGAAACAGAATAATTTGTATTACCATAATTTTATTACTGATTGGTATCAATACAAATCAAATATTTTATGTTGATTTATTTTAGGAAATTTGAATTATGTTTAAATACAATGAAATTTATTATAGCTGTAGTTATATACTATAATAAATATATCTGATAATCATAGTAAGTTGATATAAATTAGTGATTTTTATTTATATATTAAAATTGCTTGTAAGTTGCTTTTTAAGAAAAATAATATATACTTTTTATTATATTATAATCTTTAAGAAAAATAGTATATACTTTTTATTATATTATAAGATTATAATATAATATTAATAAAGTAAAAGTATTTATAAGTTTTATATTAAATAAAGATTAAAGAATTATAAATATATATAATATAAAATTATGTAAATAAATTATTATGAAGTGATATAGTTATTGTTGTAATTCATAAATATAAGTTAAAATGAATAACTATACTGAAATATAATATATTTTTTCATGTAAAAGTTATTTAATAAACATGATATATATATATAATATAAAATTATGTAAATAAATTATTATGAAGTGATATAGTTATTGTTGTAATTCATAAATATAAGTTAAAATGAATAACTATACTGAAATATAATATATTTTTTCATGTAAAAGTTATTTAATAAACATGATATATATATATTAATATAAAATTATTTGATTATATTGGTCAAATACATAACTAAAGTTATATATTTTATGAATGAATAAATAACATGTATTTTAATTAGAGTCTATGAGATATATCATAGTTTTGATTATGTAATAGTGATAATTAATATAAGTGATCAAATCATATAATAGCATTATATGTAATTAATATAAGTAAGGATGTCACTCTTGTAATAAACACATGAAGTAAAGGTTAGTCTTTTAAAAAAGATCCTCAAATAATATATAGAGGATGTTAATTCCAAATATTCAACTTTGTGTAAGATTAAATAAATACATGATAAATGTGTGGTTGGCTGGTCAATTTAAATCTTTCCCACATTTAATTTGATATTGGTTAAGTCATTATAAGAAAATAAGTTATTTCCAACAGATAAACCTATCAGAATACGTTGAAAATGAACACTACTTCTTCAAATGATATTATGATATAAACACGATATATCATACATTATCACATTTTTGTTATAAATCGATTAAGCGATGGACTTCATAACCGGCCCAATATGACCAAGACCAAGTCGGTTCTTACTTAAAATTTTCCTATTCCTTGTTGTCTTAGGTTTTCCTTTTTACTTAGTCATGTAAACACTAGATATATGTAACCTCATTCATTCATTAATAGACACACAAAACTATTCAGTTTACAACATGTTATCAGCACGACTTGCTCTCATCACCTTCGAAATCCCATAAACCGTAAATACTCTAAAAATCCGATCAAACCGTAGCTCATCCAATCGTTCCATCCAGCTCACGCGATCATCGTTGGAGGTTAAGGCGAGGCATTTTTCAGGCGGTTCGTTGCAGGCGATTTGCTCAACTCGGCGCAGCTCGTTTCCGAGGTCTTATAGCTCCTGGTTCAAATCCAGTCAACCCAACAGAGGTTAAAGGTAATATCTAAAACTCTAAAATCGAACCCTAAAACCCTAAAGCCTATTCTGCGATTTTAGATCCTTGATCTCCAAAGCCCTAGTCACGATTTAAAGCATTGAATCCTATATTTTTTTGCTTGTTTAAGTTACTTGATTGATCACCTAAAACTAAAACCCCAAAATCGTGACTATTAAAACTTAAAACCATGAATCCGGTTGTTTGCTTTATGAATTAGGATTGTTAGTTTGTCTGCTCGTTGTTGCATGCATCAAACCTAAAACTAAAACCTGAAAGAAAAGAAAGAAATCGAAAATTGCAAACCCTAATTATATCCCGAATATGAAAACCTAGTCTTTCATTTTAGAAAAAGGAAATTTTAAAAAATCCTAATCCTTGCATAATCTTTTTCTTTTATTATTTGTCCTAGATCATACTTGCCTAGGATTGATTTTTATGCATAGAAAATCAGATGATTATTTGATAAAACCAAAGACGTGATTAATTGTTTAAATCGCATGATAGCTTGTTACTTGCATCAGCTTGTTAATCGCATGTGTACTTGTTAAATCTGAAATCACATGCTTAAATTGTTAAACTTGAAATTATATTTTGCATCAGATGTCGAAAATCAGCAATCTCGAATATGCTGCACTCAATGTCTCGGGTGATAATTACCTACAGTGGGCCCTGGATACTAAGATTATCCTAAAAGTCAAAAGGGCTAGGTGAATATATTATCGATGGTAATAAAACCACTGAAAAAGAGAAGTATCAGGCGATTTTAATCATACGTCATCACCTCGCGGAGAGTCTCAAGAATCAGTACCTCACTATTGAGAATCCGTTGGACTTTTGGACAACGTTGAAATCCAGATATGATCACCAGAAAATGGTGCTATTACCCAGAGCCCGTTTTGACTGGAAGAATCTGAGGATCCAGGATTTTGAAACCGTGGATGAATATAATTCAGCATTGTTCAAGATCGTTTCGATCTTGAAACTATGTGGTGAGGAGATGACTGAAAACGACTTGCCAGAGAAAATATTCTCGACCTTTCACATTAATAACATTGTGCTTCAGCAACAATATCGTGAAAAGGGTTTCACCACATACGCAAGTCTCATCTCTTGCTTGTTCCTTGCTGAGCAAAACAATGAGTTGTTAATGATGAACAGTGCAATGGGACCTCCCGGCTATACCCCAATACCCGAAGTTAATAAAGCTGAAGAGGCCAAGAAAGTGCCTAAGGAGACAAAAGAGACCAACTATGTCCAACATGACAAGTACTCCAGCCGCGGTCGCGGTTGATGGAACGGTCGTGAAGGAGGTCGTGGCAATGGCCGAGGACACTACCATGGTGGTCATGGCCGTGGTAACAGATCCGACTACAGTCGTGGTCGTGGTAGAGGACGCGGTATATCCAAACCGCAACACTTGGCCAAATCTTCCTCTTGCCACCGATGCGGTATGGGGAACCATTAGGCAAAGACGTGCAGGACTCCTAAGTACCTTGTTGAACTCTATCAAGAGAGCCTGAAAAAAGGGGCCCGAAGTTCATCTGGTTCATCACGATGGTGAAGGTGACTTTGACCATGAGAATGATGACTTAATGAAGTATGAGACTAGGAAATTGTCTAAAAGAGTCTAATTGATTTCGGCATCTTAAGTGTTCTATTTTGATTTATTTTCCTTGCCTCGTTTATTTATGGTTCCTATTGTTCTATGACTTTGGTTTTGATTTTTAATCTATTACATTAAATTTTTATGCATTATAATTCGTTTATCAAAACCACAAATATCTAAGACATAGTTCTTGCCTATTGAAGTTATGAAAGAGGACAAGAACATCCTTGTGGTGGATAGTGGATCAAGCCACACGATTTTGTGAATCTAACGTTGAAAAATGCCAACATTAGCACAATTGCAGCTGTAGCTAGCCTTATTGAAGACTACGGCCAGACCCATATTCTTTTACCTAAGGGCACGCATCTTGAAATATCAGATGCTTTATATTCACACAGCTCTAAGAGGAGCTTGCTAAGTTTCAAAGACATTCGTCTAAATTGTTTCCATGTTGAAACTCAGGGTGAAGGGAACAAAGAATTCCTTGTTATAACTAAGATCACCCACGGCCATAAGCAAGTCTTAGAGACTATACATGCACTATCCACTGGCCTTTACTATGCGAAGGTCAATATGATTGAAGCTAATGCTGCAGTAACCAAACGGTTCACTGAGTACACTATGTGGCATGACCGGCTTGGCCATCCCGGTTCTAACATGATGCGTCAACTTATACAGAGTTCTAAAGGGCACACCTTCAAAGAAAACAGAGTTTTCCCTAATAATCTCACGTGTGTAGCATGTTCACAAGGGAAACTCATCATTAGGCCATCACCAGTCAAAGTAACTAAAGAGACTTTGAAACAAGGCGATATTTGCGGACCTATACACCCACCTTGTGGGGCGTTTCGGTACTTTATTGTCCTTATCGATGCATCAACCCGCTGGTCGCATGTTTGCTTATTGTCCACTAGAAACCAAGCATTTTCTAGGTTATTGGCCCAGATCATCAGACTGCGAGCCCACTTTCCAGATTTTCTACTTAAGACTATACGTCTAGACAATGCTGGTGAATTCACGTCCCAATCGTTTAATGACTATTGTATGTCCATGGGGGTAAGTGTGAAACATCCCGTGGCGCATGTCCATACACAGAACGGATTGGCCGAATCCTTCATTAAACGAATTCAGTTAATAGCTCGACCATTACTCATGAGGTCATAGCTTCCAGTCTCAGCTAGGGGACATGCAGTATTACATGCAGCCGAACTTATACGCATCAGGCCATCTAGTGAGCATAGATATTCTCCATCCCAATTACTAACTAGTCAAGAGCCAGACATCTCCCATCTAAAGACATTTGGGTCTGCCGTTTATGTACCCATAGCACCACCACAGAGAACAAAGATGTGACCTCAAAGGAGGATGGGAATATATGTTGGTTTTGATTCTCCCACCATTATTAAGTATCTTGAGCCGACTACGGGTGACCAATTTAAGGCCAGATACACGTATTGTCAATTTGATGAATCCATTTTTCCTACCTTAGGTGGAGAGAATAACAAGCTGGTTAAAGAGACATCATGGAATCAAACATCCTTGACATGGCAGGATCCTCGGACTCTAGAATGTGAATCAGAGATCCAAATGATTTATTCATTTACAAAATCTAGCTAATCAATTGCAAGATTCCTTTGCTGATCCGAAGAAAGTAACAAAATCGTACATACCAGCTTGTAATGCACCAGTACGAATTGATGTCCAAAAGGGACACACTCAAGTTGCTACATAGTCTATAGCACGTAAGAAACATGGTAGACCAGTAGGTTCCAAAGATAAGAACCCTCGGAAATCAAAGAAATGTGCAATAGTTGAAACCGAGGTTCAGGAAACCCCATACATGGCCGCTGCTAACGACCCTAAGGAACCGGTAAATGAGATTTGGGACGCCAAACCTCATGGTCCCGAAGGTCCTGATAATCATGAAGTTTCAATAAACTATATCATGTCTGGAACACAATGGAACCGAAAGAATGTCGACATTGATGATATATTTGCCTATAAAGTTGCACTTGAGGTAAACGATTTGCATGAGGATTAAGAACCCACGTCTATAACAGAGTGCACTCATAGATCTGATTGGCTAAAATGGAAAGAAGCCATTAACGTGGAGTTAAAATTTTTAAGGAAACAGAATGTGTTTGGTCCGATCGTAAGGATACCATCCGACGTCAAACCAGTGGGATACAAATGGGTCTTTATGCGTAAGAGAAACGAACTTGGTGAAATCGTGAGTCATAAGGCACGGCTTGTTGCACAAGGATTCTCACAAAGACCTGGCATAGATTATGAAGAGACTTACTCTCATGTGGTGGATGCTACGACTTTTACATTCTTAATAAGTCTGGCCATAAGAGAGAAATTGGATCTGCGGTTAATGGATGTTGTAACTGCCTATCTATATGGACCACTGGACAATGAAATTTACATGAGATTACCAGAGGGTATTGAGCTCAAAGATAAAAAAGTTCTCGAGAACAACACTGCATAAGGCTGAACAAATCGCTTTATGGACTGAAATAAAGTGGTCATATGTGGTACAACCGGTTGAGTTAATATCTAGTCAAAGAAGGCTATAAGAACGACCCAATCAGTCCGTGTATATATATTCATAAAGAAGTTTGCAAACAAAGGATTTGTAATCATTGCAGTGTATGTGGATGATTTAAACATCCTAGGAACCTCTGGGGAAATCGCCCAAACAGTTGAGTATTTAAAGAAAGAATTTAAGATGAAGGGACATCCCACAGAAAACGACGAGAGGTTCATGGATGTGGAAGAAGATTTTGAAACTCAGACCTCTTGCCACATCTTTCTTACGAAAGGAGATTCGAAATGGTCTATCAACTCATTTTTGGTTTGATCATTGGATGGATATGGGACCACTTCATGCGATTCTTGGAGATCGAGGCACTCGCCTACTTGGGATAAAACGAAATGACATGGTAGCTGCGGCATGCAATGAGAACGGCTGGAACATAAGATACAGACGCATCCGAGGAATTGACGCTCAGGAGGTCGTCCTTCGTATACAGAGTACCTGTCCTCCTACACCATCGGCCGACACAGATAAAGCTATTTGGAAGCAAAAAATGGACAGTTATGAACCAAGATTCTCAGCAAAACGAACTTGGCATCTAATCCGCTCTTCCAGTCCGACTATGACTTGGACTAAGCTGGTATGGTTTCCTCAAGCTCTTCCCCGTCAGGCTTTTATCCTTTGGCTTGCTTTCAGGAATCGTCTTTCTACGGGCGATCGAACTACGAACTAGGGGATCTTTCAGCCATGTCCTCTGTGTGGGGAACCGAACGAAACTCGGGATCATCTTTTCATGGGTTGCCCTTACTCGTTTACAGTTTGGACAACTGTTGCTTCTCAAATTTTGCGCACACGGATAAACCCGGACTGGACCTTGACGTCCAACTCTTTGTTGCGGAATCGCCTACCCAAGCTGGACAGAGTTATGGCTTGTATGGTCTTCCAATCAACAGTTTACTGGGTTTGGAGGGAAAGAAATGGCAGAATCCACGATCGACCTCACCACTCTGCATACTTCACTGCAACAACGATCCGAAAGGAGATTCAAATGCGGGTCTCCACTTGGGACGATGGTGCAGAAGGTTTAACCAGATGGAACACTCTCTCACAGATTGGTTCTATTTGATTGTTTGTCTGCAATTTGAAACTTTTTCTCTGTAAATTTCGTTCTTCTTCATAAACCTCCAAAATCTTTGTTTAGCCACTTACGGTGGTGATGTAACTTACTTTTTTGTTGACAAATAAATTTTACATTTCAACAAAAAAAAAAAAATTAAGATGAAGGACCAAGGTAAAACTAAGTTCTGTTTCAGGTTGCACCTTGAGTACGTGAATGATGGAATCCTTGTGCATCAATTGGCATATACTGAGAAAGTACTCAAGAGATTCAATATGGACCAGACCCACCCATTGACCAGCTCAATGGTGGTAAGGAGCCTCGGATTGGACAGTGATCCATTCGGTCCAAAGAAGGACTATGAAGAAATTCTCGGTTCTGAAGTGACATACCTCAGTGCTATAGGAGCTCTAATGTATTTGGCTAGTCACACTAGACCAGACATTTGTTTTGCCGTGAATCTCCTATCTCGATTTAGCTCATGCCCAACTCAAAGGCACTGGAATGGTATTAAGCATATCCTTCGTTACCTACAAGGGACAAAGGATTTGTGCTTATTTTATACTAACCTTAACAAAGAAGAATTAGTTGGTTTTGCTGATGCAGGTTATCTGTCCGATCCGCACAATGCTAGAATGTAGACCGGTTATGTTTTTACGCACGGTGGGACAGCAATTTCCTGGCGATTTATGAAGCAAACAATCGCGGCCACTTTGTCCAATCACGAGGAAATATTGGCGATCCATGAGGCCAGCCGCGAATGTGTTTGGTTAAGGTCAATGACCCAGCATATCCGATCAGATTGTGGCATGGTTGAAGACAAGGAACCAACCATTATGTACGAGGACAATGCGGCCTGCATTGCACAGCTCAAGGACGGCTACATCAAAGGCGACCGAACGAAGCACATTCTACCGAAGTCCTTCTTCACGCATAAACTACAAAAGGACGGTCAAGTTCAAGTTCTGGAAGTCCGGTCGAGTGAAAATTCAGCCGATCTATTCACCAAGGTGCTACCGACTTCAACACTTAAGAAACTCATACATCAGATTGGAATACGAAGACATGGTGATCTTCAATGATGCTTAAATTAGGGGGAGTAATACGTGGTGTACTCTTTTTCTTTCACCATGGTTTTGTCCCACTGGGTTTTCTTGGTAAGGTTTTAATGAGACAACATCCCCAAGCGTATTACAAAGATCCTTAGCATCTGGCACGGTTATGTCATCCAAGGGGAGGTTTTAATTCAATTTCATTTACTCTCTATATAGAGAGCAAGTCCGTGACACACACCGACTCACATAAACCAAGACCCCACAAGCCAATGAGGAAACCCAATACAAAAGTCAAAGAAAAAAACATCTATTTAGGGGAATTCATCCTCTTATTAATAACTAACCACCATTATTGTTATTCCTTACGCGGTTTTCAGAAGTCGCATGCAGTTCATGTGAGTTAATAATATACGTGTTTTGTATTAATTTTGGATCATTACACAAATAGCTAAGACCATCTTTCTCATTCAACTCACATTTGAGATGTTAATCATCAATTAATTCAATTTCATTTCATCTCTATATAAAGAGCAAGTCCGTAACACACACTGACTCACATAAACAAAGCCCCCACAAGCCAATGAGGAAATCCAATTCAAAAGTAAAAGAAAAAAAAAACATCTATTTAGGGTAAATCATCCTCTTATTAATAACTAACCACCATTATTGTTATTCCTTACGTGGTTTTCAATTTTAGTCATTCAAAGTCGCATACAGTTTAACAAGATTGTTAGATTTCTTTTCATTTCACTGTTTGTGAATTTATTTTTCATTGTAGTGAATCATGTTGGAAATGATTTTTCTATTGATTTTAAATTGAAGTTTTTATTTAAAGTCATCCTACCGATTTGATCAATCTTTATATCAGTTATTGATATTCATTCATCAACGATTTGGTTGTTTTAGGGAAGTTATATAACACATACCTGTATATTTAGGCCACATAGACAAAAGAGCAGTGTCGGTGCAACGTTTTGAACTACTTTAAACAAATTCAAAAATTGTGCATTTTTTTAAAAGATCATAAAATGATAACAATATAGAAAAACACCTCATTTGTTAGATACTCATTTATGTATCTCATTCATATAAATAATATAACTCCATAAACTGTTTATAAAAAAAGTTAAAAACAAAATTATTATTGAAATATAACTCTGTTTTTTATCTTTGTCTCATATTATTTTTACTATAAAATATCAATATAATTAAAATATAAATTATTTTCACAGACACACATAATATAGATTTATATACATATAATCAATTAATCTATGATCATCATAATGGCATTGGAAACTAATGAAAATGCTAAAATATCATTAATAAAACTTAGATTAGATATACAATTAAAAAATATGAAGCATAATAAGTGTTCTTCACTTGATTACATATGATTATTTAGACTTCAACTAGACATGCATGGTACCAAAAATAATGTTATATTATATCTAATCCATAATTTGAAATCAACATATATAATTAAATTTTAGTCATATGTTATATTATATTTGACTTTTTCGATTCGAGTGCACTACCAGTATCAGTTTCCACCTTTGGAAATGCTTCCTACAATCCTAGATGACCGGACTCGGCGTTTAGAAGCAGCGTTCTATATGCCGTTTCTCCCGTACCCCACCTCGCATCCCGCTACGTGTCTCGTTCCGTGTCCCGCTCCTCGACTGACTCGATCAGTATCTACTTCGTCCAGATGAGAGCCTACTCTTCCCTACTTTTTGGGTTAGCCCAGTCAGATTATCAGAAACATGTAAAACACTTTTAATTTGTTGGTGGCTTCATGGATTTATGGTTCAGAACTCTCTTTTGTATATTGTAAAACTCTTTTGTATGAAAAACATGTAAAATTTTTTGTATCCTGTTCATGGCTCAGAACTTTTAGTTGTGTATCTTGTTTATGGCTCATAATATAAATTTAAAAGTTTATATTCGATGTAATTTGGTTTCTTCAATTGGATTGTATAATTTGATTAAATAAAATAAATTTTATAAAGTCTTTAATCTGACCAGAGTATTAAAAATATTTAACATATTTTGAATTGATCCAAAGTTTAAAATATGTCAGATTAGAACACTCACTACAGGTAAAAACTTAGCCCACAAAGTCTAGATTAGATAGTAAACATGTGCTCACACATTTGAAATCGAGATACATCTTTTTCACATCATATCAATTACATATATGTACTCCAATTTGATCAATCTATATATCAGTTATTGATATTTGTTCATCAACGATTTGGTTGTTTTAGGGAAGTTATATAACTCGTACTTGTATGCTTAGGCCACATGGACAAAAGAGCGGAGTCGGTGAAACGTTTTGGACTGCTTTAAGCAAATTCAAAAATTGTGCATATTTTAAAATGATCATAAAATAATAACAGTATAGAAAAATACCTTAAACTTTCATAAAAGCAACCTCATTTGTTAAATACTCATTTAGGTATCTCATTCATATTAGATAATCTAACTCCATAAACTGTTTATAAAAAAAATTGATAACAAAATTATTATTGAAATATAACTCTCTTTACATTTTTTCTTGCAAAATCAGTTATTAAACTCGGATAGTGAAGCTTTTAAACCATAGTTGTCTCAATTGATAACAAAACCAACTCATTTAATCTCTTTTGTGACAAGGTAAGACTTCAAATAATTTTTTTTATTACCTTCAACTTTAAAAAAAAGTTCGCGACTTGTACCAGAATGGTCAACAATATATGATACGAAACTTCAGTGTTCTAATAGCAATCCTCCATTTTTTCAAAATCAAGCATTTCAATAGAGTTTCATTGGTATTGATTCTCGGAGAATCTTTAATTTCATAAACAAATCATTAAAACAATGTTTGAATGCATACCATCCCACCCAAAAAAAAATGTCTGAATGCATACCATTCTTTAAAGAAGCTTGTAAGTTCAAACATAATAAGCTCAAAGTATCCTCAATTGCAGCTGCTAGTTTTTTAAAATCAAACAATAACTCCAAAATTTATTCATACCTTTAGAATTAATCCCTATATATATAATTTATTTTAATATAAAATATATTCTCTTGTTAAAATAGATGTCTTAAGCTTTTGCTTCACCTGCTTATCCCATATGTGGGATCTGCAAAAAAATTAGGCAATAATAAATAATACCGCATATTATATATATGTGATCCTTTACCTAAATTTTCTTAATATAAAATATGATTTATGTTATAAAATAAAATCAAGTCACGTAGAGATTATTGTTCCATTATTCCATATCTTTGTTACGTCACAGACGAAGCCCTTTGAATCCTAGATAGTTGAAAGGTGAATGCAAATGCCAACGTTCCACACACTCATATTGTCCTACATATATTATATATGCGGTTATTAGTAAAACAATTTACTTAATGTATATAAATATATATGCGACAATTTTAGAATGGTAGTAGAGTTGATGTGGCACTTAACATATACGTAAGATTCTATCCACGTTATATATAATATTAGTATCGTATTATCTATATTACAATATACATTTGATTAATAAAACTTAGTGGTTCTAATCTTGGAAGTTGGTTTGATGATAGAGCTGATGCTAAGAATATTAAAATAACCAGTATAGAATCTTTATATATAATTAGAAAGCGTCTTCCCTCCTTTTGCCTATTGACCTGCCACGTGTCCACTTTTACAATATTGTTTACGTGATCTCACTGGGCTAATTTCCTTATGCAAAATTAAAAACACACGGCCAAGCCCACCTAATTAATAACTCTATCTCTTTTTTTTTTTTTTTGACACAAAACTCTATCTCTATCTTCTTCGTTTTTTAACCAAATATTGGATCCAAAAATCGAACGCTGTGAACCGTAAAGCCGGTGACCAGTTGCCTCCCTAATCATTATCATCCAGTTTCATCTTCAATTCTCATAACTCATAACTCGCCTCCAAGATGCCTACGCGTCTTATAAATGCTGAAGTTACGACCAAACCAAAACTCACACAAACCCTCGCATCATATCGAAATTCATCAACAGTCTCCGGGTGGCTGCAGTTGATTATGTTCACAAGATTGGGTTTTTACATTGCCAATGATGATTTAATGATTTTCATTAATTTTGATTCTTACTACTGAATTTGTAGTCTGTCTAATTGATTTGGTTAATCAATCCGTCGTACTCTTTAAATTATATGTCTTTACGTTCTGTCACTTCCAGTTATTCCTTTTTTGAAAGAAGGTTTTCTATTGCAGAAAGAGAATAAACAATTTATTTGTTTTTTCCGACGCCCAAAGGCCCATTGTTTGTTTTTTACCCAAATGGGTGTAATTGAGAATTGCAGAACGAGATTAAACATGAACCGAGTCGGGGAAGATGAAGAGATACAGAGTGAAGACTAAGTAGGTGGAAATGGAAATGTAGATCCGGCAGTCGGTGATATCAGAGTCACGGTGGCTTGATTGACGAGCTGAACGAGAGTTGGAGCGTGGCACAAGATCGGTTGGGGTTTGAGTTTCGGAGAGAAGCGATTCTGGTCCTGATTATTCCATCAATTTGCCGGAGAAGTTGGTCTGTTGTTTTGAAATTACTGTTGTGCAGTCGGTTATTCCTCTCAACCCAGAGTGTATACATGGTTGCCTGCCAAGCGATGATCATTCCGGAGGAGCTGGAATGAAGTAGGCGTGGAAGGGAATCGATGTTTGCATTCCACAGGCGGGATGGGGTTATAGATGAAAGAGAGCCGATGTGATTCCAGATGCACCAACTGTAGTTGCAGTCAAAGAATAGATGGTTGCGAGACTCCAGAGATGTTCCACACAGTAGACAAGAGCACATTGACATCATTTAAATGAAGAAAAACGGTTCGCTTATGTTTCTTACACTGTATGATTCATTCATTAGTTTTGTTTTAAAGAAAATAGAAGATGCAGAAGGCCGAAGGTTCGTGTGAATGAGAAATTATCTGATTTGATTTTGATGTGTTTCAGGGAAAGCAAATATCTTGCTGGGGAAATAACTTGCATCTCCGCTTCTCTTCTTCCATGTTATTACTGGGTCAAAGTAACATGCTAATAAATAATAACATTGGCGGTCCTATACTTTTTAAGTTATCATGATAACTTAATTTCAAACGAATATATCATTGCCTCCTGGCAGCTTGATTCATAAAGTATAAATCGGATACGGGGAAAAACATGTATTTATCTCACCAGGCATGCAAGCATCACCATATCATACATTTCTAGATATACAAAGTTCTATGTATGAAATGTGTTCTTCGTTTACTTTTTCTTTTGTTTTAAAAATGAAATTTAGTACATCGACACACAAGAAAAACTGTATTTCATGATTCATTTTTGGGATGTAAGTGAAATAATTGTTCCCTATATTCTTTTAAACATCAAAATTAGCAAATGTATGGATTATGGAAGCCCTTTTGGACCAGTGGTTTGATTAAAGCTTCATTAATGTTTCTACACCAGGAGGTCTGAGTTTCGATTCCCAGAGAATGCATGATTTATGCAGATTAAAAAGAGACAAGATTGCAGGAGATCTTCAGCGTGGTGCAGGAAAATCCGTCAGACATGTACCTTTATAAGGGAAGTTCAGGTGAAACCGGCAGGCGGAGATCTTCATAAGACTGTAGAATTGTAAGTTATAAGATCCATCGCTGTAATAGTTCTCATAATTTGCGATATATATAAATCAGTGTTAAAAAAAACTCTTGGATTGACATTTTCCTCCAGTTTTTGGGACAGGACCTAGACAACTGCATTTGCAAAAAAAAAAGGCTCTTCTCAAAATATAGAAGAAGACCTACATACGGTAAAGACCTTTCATAACATTCGAAAATTAACAGTACCAATAACAAAAACATATACAATACCAATACGAGTATACAACCAAAACAAGTATTCCACACATATAGAGAAAACAAAAACTATGGAGAATATATTCACTTAAAAAGAAAATCCACCACATCAAAGACAAAAGAATATCCAAAAAACAAATAAACGGAAACAAAATCTTCAAAAAATAACAAATAAATAATAACAAATTTACACCTACGTGCTTAAACACATACAATCTACAAAAACAAAAATTAAACAAATACGACATCAGTGTGTGAATATTATGTTTAATTGGGGTTTTTTTATAAAATATATACAAATATATAACATTTTTTAACTATAATACAGCGAACTAAACTATATACATAAATATAATAATTTCTTTAATTTTATTTAAAATAAATATAATAAAAACACTAAAAAAAAACCAACGAAACCACACCCCGCGCATGCACGGTGTTAGCAGCTCTACTAGTTTTATAGAAAGACAGAGACATTCGAACTTTAGTTTAGTTTTTCAGAGTTGTTATACCCAACTCAAAATTGTGAAGGTTTCGTCCTCAAGTAATAGATTCAAGCTTTTAAATACAATATCCAAAGTGTCCTAAACTATTCAACAATACAGCTAATTTTAGCCTGATGAATCTCAATCTTGCTAAAATAAGGAAATGATAAAAAAAAAAAAATGACATTTAGTCGTTGGTAAATTTCTCACACAGATGCAAACAAAGAGATTACAATTATTTTTCTTAAGAAAACAAACGAAGGAAAAAAGAATGGAGACATGTAGTTATTTATAAACACATTTTTAGTGAAAGTATTATAATCTGTGTAAAAAAATCGTATAAATTCATAGTGTAGAGTAAGTAATCATAAATCAAAGAGGTGGCGAAGCAGAAGAGATCATCTCAATAATCTGATGATGTAAACTTGCGTTGCTAACTACAACACCACCCGCCGGAAAAATGATCCTCCTTTCCGATTGATCTTCCTCTAAATTGATCTCATCTCCTTCACAATCTGTTACCTGAGAGAGAGGAAGAGAGACGATTATCTCAAGAAGTTAGACAGGGAAACCAACCATATCATAATCATCAGAATGTAAAATGGTTTGTTTTTTCTTTAGATTTTGTTAAGAATCATATAACAAGAATGGCTACGAAACACAGTGAAATGGTTTCACTAACCTTTCCTCCAGTTTCATGAACGCATATGATCCCAACAGCATGATCCCAAGACTACATGTTTTAAGAAATATTCTGATGAAACAGATAAAAAAAGAAAGAAAAAGATTTTGATGTGCTATCAGACAATTGAGTACCTTTATCGTTCGCTCAGTTCTAGCTCGGAGAAGGAAAACCGATGCTCTACCAGAAGCTACCATCAAGTACTTGCACAAACTGTACACAGAGACAAGGAAACTGATCAAAGTAGAAAATGTTATGACTTGCATACAAAGTGAACTTTATAATAATGGGCTAACAAGAGTTTGTCAAACACTTTTTGAAGAGCAATATGGTGTTTTAGTAGAAAGAGATAAGTGAGTGGATGGATACCTTCCACAACATGTGGGCAAAAGACGAATCTCATTACCATGTAAGTCACCTGAATCTATCTTTGCGTCGAACAAACCAGAGAGTGGAAGTGATTCCCAAGGTTGGCTCTCTTGAATACAAAACCGAGCCTTGTTCACTAAACCACAGTCATCAACAAAACGCCTTGTCCAATCACCGGATACTTGTAAACTCTTGGTCCACGTTCCACAGCCAGTATGGGAGAGCATTAAGGTACCGCTGGTTCCATCTGAAGAGTCTCCAGGCCAGTTTGGAATTTAATATAGTCCTACTCCAAACCACAACACAAAGGGAACACAAAGGGAAGTCTATTAAAATAGACAACCGGTTCAAGAAAACTACCCCCGGCCCTTCTAAGTCGGCTCCACCCGAGCAAGGTAAGGTCCCCAATCAAATATCTAGAGAAATTATTTGTTTTAAGTGTCAGAGAAAGGGACATTATGCAAGGAAGCATCCGAACCAAAGAGTGATGGTTTTAAGAGACAATGGAGAGTATGAATCCGCGGATGAAGCTGAGGAAGAAACAGCTGGTTTCGAGGAGGAGATAACCGACTATCTCAAAGTTGGTGAGGTCTTAGTGATCCGGAGAGCTCTCAGTGCATTGTATGACCCGGAAACCATCCAAAGGGAGAACATCTTCCATACAAGATGTACCGTAAACAACAAGGTATGTAGTCTCACTGTTGATGGTGATTCTTGCACTAATGTGGCAAGCAAGTACCTTGTAGACAAGTTAGGTCTCCAGAGGACCAAGCACCCAAGGCCATACTATCTAAGGTGGCTCAATAACACCACAGAATTGAGGATTGCAGAGCAAATCATCGTGCCATTCAGCATTGGCAACTATAGTGATCAGGTCAAATGTGATGTGGTGCCAATGCAAGCTGGACATCTTCTACTTGGGAGACCTTGGCCATTCAACAAGGAAACCTTGCATAATGGTCGGACCAATTATTACTCATTCACACACAATGGCAAGAAGCATAACTTAGCACCTCTAACACCAACTGGGGTCCATGAGATGCAACAGGCCATGAACAAGGGGCATAAGATAAGCAAAACCAGTTTATTTGTTTCCCCAAGCACTGTCATGAAGTCTATTGATCAAAAACAGCCGGTACTACTCATGATCTTTTGAGAAAGTTATTTTCCAGGAACCGAGGAGCATTCGGAGTTGCCCACCGAGATGAACCAGCTCTTAGAGAATTACAAGGACTTCTTTCCTGAAGAGATACCACCTGGACTTCCACCCATCAGAGGGATTGAGCATCAGATCGACCTCGTACCAGGAGCACCATTGCCTAACCGACCAGCGTATAGGGTATATCTGGAGGAAGCTAAGGAAGTGGAGGTCTATGTTCAGGAGCTCATGTCAAAAGGCTACATAAGGGAGAGCCTTAGTCCTTGTGCCGTGCCAGTCTTATTGGTGCCTAAGAAAGATGGTACTTGGGGATGTGTGTAGATTTCCGAGCCATCAACAACATCACTATCAAGTGTAGGCATCCGATCACAAGGCTAGACGACATGCTGGATGAGCTTAGCGGAGCTACTATCTTCTCAAAGGTGGACCTGAATAGCGGATACCAACAAGCAATAATGAAGGAAGGGGATGAGTGGAAAACTGCATTCAAGACCAAAAAAGTGTTATACGAATGGCTTGTGATGCCATTTGGACTTACGAATGCACCAAACACCTTCATGAGCCTCATGAACCAGGTTTTAAGGACATACATTTGTAAGTTTGTAGTGGTCTATTTTGATGTTATTCTTATTTATAGCCATTGCTTATCTGATCATGTTAGCCATCTAGGAAAGGTTTTAGAAACACTTAGGCAAGAAGGGCTATATGCAAATCTTAAGAAATGTATCTTTTGCACTGATCAATTGGTGTTTTTAGGATTTGTTGTGAGTTATCAGGGTCTTAAGGTAGATGAGGAGAAGATCAAAACCATTCAAGAATGGCCCACACCATCCCAATTGGTCATGTCCGAAGTTTCCATGGATTAGCTAGCTTCTATAGGCGCTTTGTCAAGGATTTCAGCACCATAGCAGCACCATTGACATCTTTGATCAAGAAGGATATGGCATTCACATGGGGACCAGCCCAAGAAACCGCATTCAATCAGCTCAAGGAGAGCCTCACCCAAGCATCGATTTTGGTACTCCCTAACTTTGATAAAGCCTTTGAAACTGAGAGTGATGCATCGAGTACTGGGATATGAGCAGTCTTGACACAAGGAGGCAAACCCGTGGCCTACTTCAGTGAGAAGTTAACCGGAGAAACACTCAACTACCCAACCTATGACAAAAAACTCTATGCATTGGTGAGATCATTGGAAACATGGCAGCATTACTTGCTCTCCAAGGAGTTTGTAATCCACACAGACCACGAGAAAATCAAGCATTTGAGAGGGCAAACTACAATTAAGAAGAGGCATGCTAGGTGGTTGGAGTTTGTGGAGACCTTCCCAAACGTGATCAAGTACAAAAAGGGCAAGGAGAATGTTGTGGCTGATGCACTCTCAAGGCTCACACTCTCATCTCTACCATGGAGGCTAAGATTATGGGGTTTGAGCACATCAAAGAGGTGTATGGTGATGATCCAGACTTCCAAGAGCTTTATAAGGATATCATCAAATTTGAGAAATACAGTGAGAGTTGATGACGGGAAGTACCTGGAGAAGGCTGCTTTAGTGCTCTTTCCTGTATAACAGCCCAAGTCCTCTTTAACTCCTGAACCTTCTCTTCCATTGAACTCTAAAGAATAAAACAACTTAGATCGCTGTCAGATAAACAGGATTAGAGAATTCCATACCCATAAAAGGTAAAAATGAAAACTAACCAGATCGTTCTTTTTGCTCTCCAACTTTTGAAGCATTACAGACTTCATGTTAATATTACAATTGAATTGAAGTGTTTAGATTTGTAACACCAATGATTCTCCCGTCATAAGCAAGGGTACAGAGAGGAAGATGAAATCAGGAGGTTGATGTTTGAGATTGTGGTCTCAATTTATAAGAGAGCCTCTTGAATGGTGAAGGAAAGCCATAGGTTTTGTGTGTATAATTGAAAGCTAGAAACCATACCAAATATGGTGTATACCAACTGCTCGTTACACCATTTTGTAAAGAGGAAATTTGGAAGAATACCTTATTATGAGATTATATTTTGAAAATTACACCATCTTTTAATTTTTTTGAAATCTACACTTATTAATAAGTGAAATGACTTATTTATACAATTTTAATATTTATAATTATTCAAAAATTAAAATAATAATATTAATAAAAAGATAATTGCATAGGTTTGAAACAAATATTTTAAAAACAAATCCAATTATAATCAGATATTTACTTCTTTTATTTCTAAACAATATATTTAATATCTATAGAATATCATATTAAAATATATCTTTTTCGATTTAGTAAATAAAGATAAAAAACAATTATGATAGAAAATTCCACAAAATCAAAATCTAGGTTCATATAAATAGCAAAAAAGGCAAAAATTCTAAATTTACTCATTTAAAAATGATCATATATACAAATATATCGTTTACAATCTCATAAAAAAAAGTTTAGAACTTAAACTTATAAAAAATTATAAAGTAGTGAGCTAATAAGATCATATAAGTAAATATGAGAAAAACATATTTTGCAACATAGTTGTATAAACTTGGTTTATATAAAATTTATAAAACTGAAATTTCATTGAGATAAACTTTAAAATATTTTTAAGATTATCGATTAGATATATTAAAATATTAGTATGTATTTATCTCAATCATAGTAATCTGAAACATAAATAATAGTGATTTTAATAATAATTATTTTTTATTTTATTTAAAATTTAGTTATTAAAAATATAAGTTTAAATTTTAAATCAGTATAGAAAAGTCTTATTACATATAAGAAAGTATAGTTTTCAAAAAATAAAAAAGAGGTGTATTTTTCAAAATTTAAATCTTAAGTAGAGTATTTTTCAAATTATCCCTTTTGTAAAATGTTCTTTTTGGTTTACATAATAGAGGAACAAAAGTTAGTGGAATTGAATTGATTATTACTCTGAGTTACTCTAAAAAACTAACCATTTGAATAAAATCTGAATTCCTCTAACTTATAGTGGACCCCACCAAAAAGTAAAAAAAATAAATCTAGTTACACTGGATTTTGTTCCTCTAAAAAAGAGGAAAAGTATAAAGAAAAACTAATCAGTTCCACTTATTCTTTTTCTATTTATCTTACTAGGTGAATATCTGTGCTACGCGCGGATTTTATTTCATTTTAATAATAAAATTTTTGGTTTAACTATGTTTTATGATTTTTATTTACTATAATTCATTCTAGTTTTTAATATTTTTAGAGTTGTATATCACGATGAATGTTAAAAAATCCTATAAGCCACATTCAATTCTTTGCATTAGTAGGATAGTAACCCTAAAATTTAATAAAGTATATCATGTTGAAAGCTTTTTTAGTATTTGGCATCATGTTTCGAATATTAAAAATAAGAAACAGAATTTTGACGATGTAAACTATTACAGTGTTTAGTTATAAATATTATTGTTAAGAAACACGAGTTTAAAAAAGTAGAACAAAGCTTTCATGAATTGTATAGCTTTTTCTAGATTTAATCCTCTTTTGTAAAGATGGAGTCTTGAATGACTTCGACGTCGCAAATAAATCACGTCGCAAAGTAGTTTACATATATGAGTTTTTTTAGGAACTGTAACTCTCTCCTATAAATGATTTTAAATGAACTGTTTTGAAGTTATAAACATGTCTTAAATTACCAGAAGTGTTACCAATTGTCTCCAACATATGACTTCTTTTCCCACCCATCGTAGCTCCACTCACTGCCCACAAGTTACTTTCAGCGACAGAAATGTAAAGTCGGATCAAAAATAACTAACAAACATACCATGATGGTGACCGAGTTTGCCAGCTCATCTGAAGCATCCTTATATTCAACATATACACTCCAACGCTTATTTATCATCATATTCATAACAACAAATGAAATCTTCTGTTTGGTAAGTGTTTCCTTTCGTTTCTTTGTTTTTTTTGCCTTCTTTTTAAATCATACTATACATGAGAATCTTTGAGCATTAGAAGCGGATAGAATGATAGCAACCATAGAAACCTCATTTTTTTGGGAAAATTTTGTATATTAACTGAACTGATCTTTAAAGTTGATTAGTTTTGCAAAAGCCACCTGCATATCAGGCCAGAGGATTAAGTCAATCTCCAACCCAGAAGAATATATAATTTATGTTGATAAAATCATCAGAGTTGCACACAATAAAATCCATATAAATATCGTACAAATAAATGAATCAAACACCAGCTTGAAGACAAAAAGAGAATAAAAATATTAGTATCTTACTCTCTGGATTGAGTGCCTAAAAACATGTCACAATGTGAAGAACGCTTGTGAATTCGGGTCTATCACCTTAGCTGGGAAATTTGGGATCACCAGAAGCAACTCTAATGTAAAGGTTTCACACATAAAACAACAAATGACTAAAAGTCAGTACATTAGAAGTTGGAGTTGACAAATAATGTGTAAATGCCCATCTCTTCTCCAGCACTGTCAAGTCAATAGTTGCTGTAGACATCCTGATGAAACACGCATGCATGATGCATAGTAGTAACATCGATAGAAACTTAAAACCTCCGCATGTACCTAACTTTTGGGTACTCAACATCAATTTTCATGCTAAGCAAAGCAATAAAAAAGACACTTGCTCTATCGTTCTTATGGCTGATAGATCAAGTTCACAATGAAAGAAAGATAACCTAAGAGGCTGTTATAAATCTATGAACATTATAGCGTATGATCTGTGAACATGAAATCTGTGAACATACAAGCACAATCTTCTACGCTACAAGGCCACCACAACCTATGATCCATATCATGTGTTCTACCACATTATAGCGTATGATTCAATATTAATTATAGTGCTTCCTCTTTAATCACTATTCCTAATACTATTTCAAGTTTCAGTGTCAGCATTCTCTGTATCAAGTTCTTAACTTTTTCTAAACAATCATCAGAGAATGCAAGGACAGAAACTTTACCATACGAGATTAGTGTCTTAAGCATCCACCAAGGCATCATGAGCAGTAGAAGGTAAATCCCTTTCGCAGATATCATCGTAACCTTTTGCTCATTGAGTCAAAGGGCATACAGGAGAAGAAAGCAAAGGTTCCGACAAATGCAAACTCAACAAACGCAAAGCGAAGAACTGAATGTGGATCTCCACAGATTTGACAAGAAACAACCTTCAGAAGAAAAATGCAATATTACTTCACCCGGAGAATAAAAAACAACCAAATCAAAAAAAAAAAATCAATTTTGAATCACCAAATGAAACTCTAAGCACAAAGAACGAAAACTAATTTGACCTTAAGGAGTCACTCAAATTCATGGACATGTGTTCAACAACAACCAATAATCCATTTTTATTAATCAGAAGACAGAAAAAAAAAAATCAGAAGACAGAAGAAATTGTTACCCTCGGAATAGCGCCGTCCTTTTTCTTGCTTCGATTCTATTTTTGCCTTGATACCCAAACCTAGAGGCAAAATTTGATCAGAAGGCGGAGAAAGCGATGAAGAGAATTCCATTTCCCTTTAATTTCGGGAAGATTGAAAGCGAAGTACGTATTGAGGAGACGGAGAAGGTGAGAAGTCTATCTGACCTGAGATGGGAATCTGATAATTGGTGAGTTGAATCTTCTGGGTTGAAGGGTTTGGAAGAGAAATTAGGTGGTTGGAGACTAAGGCGAAGGAAATTGGGAGCTAAAAAGTCGGGAGCAGATAAAAACAATTGTGGATCGTAGGAGGAGTTTTGCGATTGATGGAAAGAAGTAGGGAGGGGAGGGTTAGGGTTAGCAAACTTAGTTTGGGAACCGTAAAGACCCGACGAGAAAAGACAGGAGAATCAGAAGATGGATCAAGGTTAGAGAGGATCAATGGCTCTATAGCCCCTCTAGGTGAAAAAAAGAACTTCTTTACCCCCAATTTTTTTGTTCTGAAATTGAAATTTTTTTTACAACAGGGAGAGGAGGTTGATAACTATTTTATTCCTCAAAATTTAAAAAATTTATCCAGCCCTTTTCCCCTTTACCGAAACTCTTATCCAAACTCTTACTCCCAAAATCGCAATTAATCCTAGATAGATCGAAATCACAAATCCCCAAATCCTGACATAAAAACCAAAATCGAAAACCAAAATTTGACCCCACCATTTTCCTCCTCCGGTCCGTTCCGTAACCTGCGAATTTTTTTCCTCTGTTCCATCTCTGTAAATCGAATCCGTTTACGCCGAATGCTTGAAGTAAATTTATTTTTTTTAGCAAAAGTTTGAATTTATAATCGGACGGTCTATTTGTTTGGTGGATATAAGCTATTTCGTCGATTTAGATGTAGGAGGAACTGGGTTTATCTAATATGGCACGTACAAAGAATCTGAGGCGATAAACGTCTATTGGCTGAAAATGCTGAGGGAGAAAATCAGCAAGCTCCCGAAAATCCACAATCTCCGGAAAACCAAGAAACTCCCGAAAATCCACAAGCTCCCAAAAATCCAGAAGCTGAAGAAGTAAAAGAGAACACCGGAGATAGCAGCCGAACCATTTCGGACGCCCATTTTGATCATACAATGGTATGTGTAATCGAGTTTGTATAGTTGTTGTCCGTTTAAGAACTTACAAATTTAGGTTTTGCTTTGGATTTTGGGTGATTTGGGGAGAAACACTAAGTAACACTGGATAGAGTTAAGATAGAAAAGTAATACTAGGTGGAATTGGGAAACACTAACTTACAATTCAGTCACCCGCAATTCAGTCATTTTTTCCACATGCCTAGAGCGAACAACCACAAGCTGAACGGGATATGGTTGTTGTTCCTTCGCACGGCCGTGACTGACAAGAGAAGGGAGGGAAGCCTTAATCGTAGTCAACGGCGTTCCAAGCTAGAGGAAGAGGGTGATGAAGCAGAGAAGGAGAGGTTACTGTATCAGCACAGCGAGAAAATAGCGGTTGTGTTTGGGCTTATAAGCACGGGGAAATCAAGACCTGTTAGGATGTTCAAGAACTTACGGGTATGCGGAGATTGGCATAACGCAATGAAGTATATAACGATGGTCTTTAGTAAAAAAAAAGAGAGAGAGGGAAAATAGGAAAAAAAAAAAAGAGGGTACGAATATGAAGAAAATTGAGGGACCCAAATTGTAAAGAACAAAAAATTTGCACTACTGCCGCCAAAATTGCACATAGTAATACCTAGTTTTCTAGTAATAACATTTTTCAAATAGTTATACTTTTTCGGTGTTTTCAATTTTTTGTAGTATTATCGTACCACAAATATTAAATTTGTAGTTATACATATGATTTTAGTCACTAAGTTTGAAATTCGGAGGTTTCTATGCATTAACATGTTTTAAAACTCATTTTATATGCGTTTTGACTCCTAAAGTGATTAGTGTTAACAAATTGTTCATAAAAGTGTAAGGTGTTGTTTGGGTGATTGTGGTAATAATGAATCATAATCTCCAAAAAAAATTTCCAACCAATTTGATAATCATATTTGAACTTATTTAACTAAAATGGCTTTAGAAATTGTGTTTGTTTTCACTTTCTCTAAAATTGTTTTATAACCATTTTGATTATAATTTCTCTATAATTATTTTGATTTTTTTTCTCCTAGACTATTTTATAACCATTTCAGCTTTTACAGAGAAATCAAAATAGAGATTTTTTAATTTCTCCTAAAATCAATGAGGATTATTTTTAATTTTTTGATAATAAAACATCATTCAATTAAAAAAATAAACCAAAAATGATCCCCCATCTTATCTTTTCATCCTCATTTTCATAACATACCCCATAATAAAAATAAATAACAGTGTATCTACCATTATTCATCATCCCGTGAACAAGAAAGACAAGCACCATTAGCATATGCCTCAAAAATATGAGAAATAATTGAACTCAGTGATACTCGTTCTCTTAGTGTCACTAAGTAATACCAAGTTCTGCGAACCCATAAAATTTTCTTTAAATCAACCAAAGTACTCTGCTTTACGACGATTTTGTATTATTCGAAGCGCATTTGACCCTCTTCTTTAACATGTACCTTCCTTTCCAGTCATCTACCAAAGAAACTCAAAAACCCAATGTTTCTAACCCCAATGATTCAAATAAACTAAAAAAAAAAAGTAAAACTATTCAACTATGCCACGATGGAAGTAAAACACCATTTTATTAAGATTTAAATTGCAGAATCATCAAAACAGGAAAAGAGATGCTCACCTTTCTTAGTTCGCTCAAAACTTGGAGAGGATAGAGGAGAGAAAGGCTGTCTGAATTAAGGAAACAAATCTTGAAGAGGAATGAATATGGTGGGTGAGGGGGAACGGGAGACATCAATATTGTGGGGTCCAATCTTCGTTTGTTAGTTGGTCAAATTAATAGGGGCGAATTAATGGATGAATTAATTGGGGTCGTTCAGTTTGGGTCGAAACCGAATGGAAGGAGAATTGTTGGTTTTCGGTTAAGTTGATATGAATTAAGTGAGGATAAAAAATAGAAGGAGAACATAAGAGGGGTAATAGACTATGAGAGGGATAGGTAGACCATATTTAAATCGATAGGGGCAAAGTAGCTCTTCACCCGGTTAGAGATCGAAGCAGAAATAAAAACTGAAGAGACAGGAAGAGGAAGTGATTAAAAAAAATGATTGCCTCTCCGTACAAGAGACCACACCTAACTACCCTCTTCAAATCCAACTATCCCTCTATAACATGCTTTGTTTATTGTAATCCTGAATATAATAAAATGAAACAATGAGAAGATTGAAAAACAAAAATCACGTGTGCTGAAGAAAAAGAACCGGTGGTATGGTTGAGAGAGAATTTAAATCAAACCAACCAAACCAACCAAAATTAAATTCCTCCAATTGCAAAATACCACATGTCCTCTATTCCTCTTTCTTCTTCCTCTCTTCGAGTGCAAATAACGATTGTCGTCTTCTCCCTCTCTCTCGTTTCCACCATTGGCGAAATCAGGGACGAAGATTCAAGGTTAGTTGTTTATTTTTTATGCTATTTTCGATTTCGTTAGTGAATTAGGAAATTTTTTATCTAGTTTATCTCAATTAATACTTAGTTTCATCTCAATTAGGGAATTTCATAGTAAAGGAAAATCGAAATTTGTTTTGGCTCATATGAGTGACTGAGCTTGTTTGATAAGGCTATTAGAAACTGACATTGTTAATTGCATAGGATTCCTGGTTAACTGAGTAATGAATCGTAACAAATCATGATGATTCTTATTAAAAATCAAACTTTCTGGGTAAGATTGGGCACAACTAGCATAACTGGTACTATTAGGTAAACTAGCACGATTAGGAAAAGTGGTACAACTAGAATAATTAATATAACGATTGTTTTGTTCTTTTCAGGGGAAATGAGTAAAAGTGGTTGCACAGTCATATGTTTTGATTATGGGGGATTCTATTCAAAAGATGGTAAACAAATTATATGGAATTCTGGAGAAGATGAGATTCATACTTTAGTGATGAGGAAATCTTTGGAAGATGTCACTTATGTTGGATTAATTGAGGGAATTTGCAGAAAGGTTTTGCTAGATGCAGCTACAGCTCAGCTGAAAATTAGTTACTATCCATTGGTCTTGAACACAAAGAAACCGTCATATATTTGGAATGATGAAGATGTTTATGGGTATCTACTACAAGTGAGTAAAGATCAATGGAGAAGTGTTCTACATGTGGAGTTCATCAAGGATGTTTATCAAAGTCATGGAAACATGCATGTGTCAAGAGAGGATCATGGAGTTGAAGTTGATGTAGGTCTGAGCAATGATGAGCTGTTTTCTACCGCTAGAGTTGATGTTGATGTAGGTCCGAGTAATGAATTATCGGACTATGGAATGGAAGACAATGAGATGCAAGAAGATGATACAGATCATGTACAAGGGTATGAGCAGGTGTATGATGATACAGAATTCAGAATTTCTGATGGAAACTCTCAAGTAAATCATGGATGGGAAGATGGTTTAGATATGTATAAAGGTCAAAAATTTGACACTAAGCAGGGACTGCAAGCTCTCCTTCAGAAAGGTGCACATGAGAATGGTTTTGAGTATCAAACGATGAAGTCTGATCGCACACGTTTTGTGGCAAAATGTTGTTGGGCAGAAGATGGATGCAAGTGGGGTTTAAGAGCTTCTGTGCGTATGAACTCAACTTGTTTCACCATTGTCACGTACAACAAGGTGCACACATTCTCTCGGGTTACTACAAGTACAATAAGACAAAAAAGAAAAGGCACAGCAGGCTTAGTTGCGGCTGTTGTGGCTGAAGACTATCCAGGGCTATTCGACACACCAGCTCCAAAAATGCTGATCAGTATGGTTCAAGGGAGGTTTGGGGTGAAAGTATCGTACTCGACAGCGCTGAGAGGAAAAAACAAAGCTGCTAATGAGGTGCGGGGAAGTCCTGAGGAGAGTTACCGGTGGCTGTCTTCTTATTTGTACATGGTAGAGAAAATGAATCCGGGTACACGAACTTGTGTGGAATTAGATGAGGGAAACAGGTTTAAGTACTTATTCTTTGCATTGGGAGCTTGCATAGAAGGGTTTGTATCGATGAGGAAAGTCATCATTATAGATGGAACCCACTTGAAGAACGTATATGGTGGAGTTCTTATCGTTGCTTCAGCTCAGGATCCTAATCATCACCATTATCCCATTGCTTTTAGTGTAGTTGATGGTGAGAAAGATGCAAGTTGGACTTGGTTTTTGAATCAATTGAAGTCAGTAACACCAGATGTCCCTGAGATGATGTTTATTTCGGATAGGAATCCAAGCTTGATCAAGTCAATAAAGGAAGTGTTCCCTTTGTCTCAACATGGGTATTGTGCAAGGCATTTGTCCCAGAATGTGAGAGGACATGTTGCTACCCACAGAGATGATTGTGCTTCCATGTTCATTGTGTGCGCTAGAGCTTATACATAGTTTGAGTTCTTAAGACTCTACAGTGAATTTAAGGCTAATTATGAATCTGCTGCCACCTATGTAGACAAGACTTGTGAAAAGAAAAAATGGGCAAGGTGCTATTTTCCAGGAGAAAGATACAACATAGATACCACCAATGTTGCAGAATTTATTAATGGCAAGAAAGTATTCGTTGTTGCCAATGATTGATGTAATTGTTGCCAAATTGGCTGAATGGTGGAACACCCATAGGCAGACTTCCGGTAAAGTCCCACTGTCACAGAAGCTTGTGCCTTTGGTGGAGAACGAAATGGATATAAGAATTGTGGATGGAAAGAAACTCGAAGTGCGAGAATTGAACACCTATTGCCATGAATACAGTGTGATTGGGCTTGATGGGCATAGTTATTTGGTTCATATGACTATGAAAACTTGTTCTTGCAAGTATTTTGATATAGATAGATACCCATGTGTGCATGCGATTGTTGTTGCCATCCATATGAGCAGAGGTAGGGAACTTCATCTACAAGAGTTTTGCTCCAAATATTATTTGGTAGAGATATGGGCATTGGCATACTCCAGGACAATATATCCAGTTCCTCATATGTCTGAATGGATTGTACCTGAAGAGATAAAAGCATAAGTATTCTTACCTCAGAATATGTTGTAAAGAAAGGAAAAATGCAGCAGAAAAGATACCCATCAGTTGGAGAACATCGTGGAAGAGGAGGAAGAGGGAGAGGAGGAAGAGGAAGAAGAGGAAGATGTGGACGTTGGGCTGAATGGTTTGGAATTGATAGTAGTGAAGAGTGATTTATGTCTATGTTTTAAATTATGTGAACTATTTGTGGAACTTTGTATGATTGAGTTGGAGAACTTTGTATGGATGTTATTTCTATCAGGTATGACTAGTCACAAGTAGTACAACTCTATGTTCCGCGTCTAATATGCCGGGTACGACTGGTCGGAGTAGTATAACTCGTTCTCAGTCCAACTAGCACAACTACAATGTAGTCATACTCATGTCCAACTGGGAAAACTAGTACGACTATTCTTTCTACAAATATGTAAATAACACCATTTACAAACGTATTTCCATATAAAATAGGTCATATAACAAGTTAAAACCTATTTGAACATTGTATAGTTATATAAATTTGATCACAAAAAAGTTTGATCCATGAAAATGTGATGTCTACACAAACACTTTTATGGTTACTTTGAAAGCTTAACCACAAAAACATGAAAACCGTGAAAATTTATATTTTTATAGAAGTTATAGCATTAGAATCTGTTAAATGTAGTTTCGTAACTAAATTTCATAAGTACAACTACAAAAGTTTGTTTTAGGCTATGGTACGACTGATTACTTAATTTTTCCATCAAAATCCAACTTCTTGGACAATGAGTACGACTAAAAAACTAGTACGACTCTGTTATACAAAAAATGGTTCTTTGCTCCTGTTTTGACACCACAAGTGATACTTTACGGCGCTTACACAACCTGTGTCTATTTTTAGACTTTATTCTTTTTGTCTATTTTTAGACTTTATTATTTTTGTCTACTTTTAGACTTTATTCTTTTTGTTTATTTTTAGACATTATTTTTTTTGTCTATCTTCAACTTCCACTTTTTTAACTTCCACGTTTTTTTCAACTTACACATTTTTCTTTGCACACACGTTTTTAAAATCACTTGTAGTTGGATCAATTGTGCTAGTTGGACCTATGTAATTTAACTTAAAAAAACGCTTCCATAAAATATATATGTCCAAATTCATGAAAATCACAAAGTCATCATAACAAGTTTCAAAGGCCTAACTAAACAGAACATAAGTTTCAAGGCCTAAGAAAACAGACATCACATCAAGGTCTAACAAAACACAACATAAGTTCTTACACTACTCATTCTTAACCAAACGTGAAAACCTCCTTCATTTCCTTTCAGGCAGAGGAGTCTTCATCTTCTTAAGCCTCTTAATCAATGACTTTGCTGATTGTTTCTGAAGACTTCGTCTTCCAACGGTAGTCACCTTCGTTGGAGTCATTCCTGCCAAAATCTCTGCATTGGTTTATCGATTAAACTCAAATAAATTACCAAAAATAAACTAAACAAATTTCTGCATTGGTTCCAAAATCGATTAAACTCATTAAACTCTACTTACCAGCTAGAGCCTTCTCCACAGCCCCTACCACTACCTCCGCTGCTGCAGCCTCAGCTGCCACATTCTCCACAGTCTCCGCAGCCTCCAACATCTCCTTCTCTGCAGCCGCGGCTCTCTCCGCATTCTCTTTCTCTGCAGACGCGGCTTTCTCCGCATTCTCTTTCTCTGCAGCTGCTGCTCTCTCCTCCATCTCCTTCTCTAAAGCCGAGGCTCTCTCCTCCTTCTCCTTCTCTCTTGCCTCCGCTTCTGCCTTCTCCCTTGCATCTGCATCTCCATAGATAGGCCCTGTGACATAAAAAAGCCAATTAAACTTCAATGTTCAAAATAAAAGAAGTTTTAAAACCTTGTTTCTTACCACTGAATCCACCAAACTCAAAATCAAAATCTCGAGGATTTCTTTGCTCTTCCACGAAGCTCTCCACAGCTACCATTCTTGTATCCAAACCCTGAATCATGCCTTTAATTTCCTTGAACCGTTCTTCAATTAAGTTCATCATCCTTTTCATTTTCTCGGCTATTGGCACACGTACAGCTTCAGGTTGTTGTTCGGGTGGCTCACCTATTGCCCCAGCTTCTTCATAGACATCTTCTTCTTGGACATCTTCTTCTTCTTCTTGGACCCCTTCTTCTTGGACATCTTGGGATTGAACATCGGCCATGAAGACATCTTCCCACAGTATCTTCCCTTGTTGGCGGATTATAAACTTGTTCCACCCATCAACAATATGGTCAGCTACATCTGAATCATCTTTCAGTTCAAAGTCCTCCGATTGTGTATCTTCCATAACCCTCACTATAAGATCCACTTCCCCACCCTCAGCACTCAAAATATTAGTAATATCCTGCAGTATAAAGATAAAAAAATCAAACCACAATTCCAATTCAAACGTGAATCCTAACATTTGTCTCTCCAAGATGTTTATATATTTAACCCAATGAAAATCCAGTTGTGCCAGTGTCTGTGAACTCCCGTTTGCACATTCTTGGACAATCATGTTCTACATGTCGTCTTTTCACTCGAAATTCTGCCCTTAGGGTTGGAATACATTCAAACGCCAAAATCTGCACATATAATTAGACCAGTTAGACTAGTTGTACTACTTATAATATCAATTTAACAGAAATAAGACTTACTTCCAAAGAGTCGAGGAACCCTGGAAATGTTCAAGTCGTACCGTTTGGGATGGATCCTCTGAAATGCCTCCCCACATGACCAATCTCGAAGATGTTGTCCTCGAAAGTTAACCTCCCCCACGAGAATGTCTTACACAAATCGAGATCCTCAACTATCCTCACAAGGAAAGGCTCTATTTCTAATTTATGCTTCGATCTCCCTTTAATCACTGTTGCTAAAAAGTATAGCACAACCATCTTCAGACGACCCGAACAAGACCTCATCGCTTGAACTGCTCGTGGCACAGCTTGAGGTGTAATCTTTTCGTCCTCCTGAAAATGGTTGTCAGCAAATCTCGTGCTACCAATCCTCGGTAGATCTAGGTACTCGTGGCAGTATAATCCCATGAGGAGTGCGTGCTCTCTGATGGAGTATCTAATGGGCACTCCATTTACCAAAAACCACGCCTATCTATTCTTATCGTTTTGCGCCATGCGTTGCAGCAACATCCACAGCCCCTGAACCTTTCTCGTTGCATAAGTCTTCATATGGAATAGGTGCTTGAACTGAGGGTGGTTCAGAAACCAACTCTTCTCCTCACCTGACAAAATTCTCAACAGATTATTCTTAAATTTGTGTAGCCCGCACTTGGTACTCATCCTACATTTCTTTCCATAATCTCTCGGATTGAAGACATATCTGAGAGGTCGCATTGGTTCCACAACCTCCTCATCAACCTGCAAAAATAAGCAAACCGATTTAGTAGTACAATTAGTATGACAATTGTTCTAGTCAAACTAATCGTACTAGTTGACCTACTCATACTACTCATACAGTTTCAATCCCAAATAATAGTACTACTAATACTACTCATGCAATCCGAAATCATTGTACTACTAGTTGTATCTAATTAGACTACTCGTTGAACAAAATCACTGTACTACTAGTTGACATACTTAGACTAGTTGAACAAATTAGATTACAAACTAATACTACTCGGACTAGTTGGACTCAATAATAATAGCCATTGTTCGAGTAGATTTAGGGTTTACCGGTGGTGGTTGCGACGAAGGACCGGCTGCCGGATCTGGAATCCAAGGCGGGCCAGTTGGTTGCACCGTCGGAGGCACAATGGAAGGGATGCATGTCTGGCTGGTACTTTCTCTGTCAGTTACCGAAGCCGGAGGAGGCGGAGGTGGAGACAGAGCACTGGAAGTTCCGGCCTTTGCTCTCTTGCGCGACTTGTTTTCTTTTCCTCGCGGTTGCGCCGGACGCTTCGTTTTCCCCGCCTTCATTTTCTTCTTCGCCGGGGGATTTGAACTCGACGGCAGCGGCGACAGAGTACGCTCCGCTGAAGGTGAAGGCGTTCTAGATGGAACTCTTTCTTTTCCTGCTCTCGTACACGGCGGCGACGGAGTATGCTCCGGTGAAGTTGTAGGCGTTGTCAATCGAACGCCTCCTTTTCCTCCTCTTATAAGCGGCGGCATGCTATCGGAATTTCGGAGAAGCGAGGTCAGGCAAAGGGGATTAGGGTTTCAGTGTTCGTGGTGGAGAAGGGGATTACGGTTCGTCGAGAGAAGATGAAAAGTTGTGATTTGATCGAAATTTCTGGTTTATATCAATGAAAGGTTTTTTTGTGTTATTGGATCCGAAATTGGGCTTCGATCCGATTTATGTTTGGGCCACGACCCAATTGATTGCCCCATGGTATTCTTCGTAATTATAAGGATTCATTAATCCTTCGGTTGTCTTTTCACGGGTTTTGGTTTAAAACGAAAATGGAAATGAAATTTCTTTTTATAACAGGGACAAACGATGTGATTCTCGTGTACGGAGGGGCAATCAAAGGTTAGCCTCCATAGGTGGTTGATAACTATTTTATCCCTCAGAACTTAAAAAATTTACAAGTTCCCGTGCCCCTTTCCCCTTTACCGAAACCCTTATCCAAACTCTTACCCCCAAAATCCCAATTAATCCTAGATCGACCGAAATCAAAAATCCCCAAATCCAGACCCAAAAACCGAAATCGAAAACCAAAATTTGACCCACCATTTTCCTCCTCTGGTCCGTTCTGTTACCTGTGAAATTTTCTCCTCCGTTCCATCTCTGTAAATCGAATCCGTTTACGCCAAATGCTTGAAGTAAGTTTCTTTTTTTGAGCAAAAGTTTGAATTTATAATCGGACGGTTTGTTTGTTTGGTGGATATAAGCTATTTCGTTGATTTGGATGTTGGAGGAACAGGATTTATCTAATATGGCGCGTACAAGGAATCTGAGGCGATCCAAACGTCTATTGGCTGAAAATGCTGAGGAACAGGATTTTCAGCCAATAGGTGGTTGATAACTATTTTATCCCTCAGAACTTAAAAAATTTACAAGTTCCCGTGCCCCTTTCCCCTTTACCGAAACCCTTATCCAAACTCTTACCCCCAAAATCCCAATTAATCCTAGATCGACCGAAATCAAAAATCCCCAAATCCAGACCCAAAAACCGAAATCGAAAACCAAAATTTGACCCACCATTTTCCTCCTCTGGTCCGTTCTGTTACCTGTGAAATTTTCTCCTCCGTTCCATCTCTGTAAATCGAATCCGTTTACGCCAAATGCTTGAAGTAAGTTTCTTTTTTTGAGCAAAAGTTTGAATTTATAATCGGACGGTTTGTTTGTTTGGTGGATATAAGCTATTTCGTTGATTTGGATGTTGGAGGAACAGGATTTATCTAATATGGCGCGTACAAGGAATCTGAGGCGATCCAAACGTCTATTGGCTGAAAATGCTGAGGGAGAAAATCAGCAAGCTCCCGAAAATCCACAATCTCCGGAAAACCAAGAAGCTCCCGAAAATCCACAAGCTCCCGAAAATCCAGAAGCTGAAGAAGTAAAAGAGAACACTGGAGATAGCAGCCGAACCATTTCGGACGCCCATTTTGATCATACAATGGTATGTATAATCGAGTTTGTATAGTTGTTGTCCGTTTAAGAACTTACAAATTTAGATTTTTCTTTGGATTTTGGGTGATTTGGGGAGAAACACTAAGTAACACTGGGTAGAGCTAAGATAGAAAAGTAATACTAGGTTGAACTGGGAAACACTAACTTACAATTCAGTCATTTTTTCCACATGCCTAAGGCGAACAACCACAAGCTGAACGGCATATGGTTGATGTTCCTTCGCACGGCCGTGACTGACAAGGGAAGGGAGGGAAGCCTTGTTCGTAGTCAACGGCGTTCCAAGCTAGAGGAAGAGGGTGATGAAGCAGAGAAGGAGAGGTTATTGTATCAGCACAGCGAGAAAATAGCGGTTGTGTTTGGGCTTATAAGCACGGGGAAATCAAGACCTGTTAGGGTGTTCAAAAACTTATGGGTATGCGGAGATTGACATAACGCAATGAAGTATATAACGATGGTCTCTGGTAAAGAGATTGTGTTAAGAGATTTGAATCGTTTTCATCATTTTAAAGATGGGAAATGTTCTTGTAATGACTATAGGTGACTTTGAGATTTTAGACATATGAGGCTATCTTGAGCACGATCAATCTAAAGCTTTAAATTGTGTTTGTATTTTTGTTTACAAGTAGAAACACTGAATGTGACACTGGGTAACACTTAGTACTACTTGTGTTTACAACTAAAACAATAAAATCCACAAAAACAGTAAAATCAATGGGATCTAATTAGAAGATCTAATGTTGTTAAACCCAAAAAATTGAAAAGTGAAAAGAGGGAGAGGGAAAAGTGAAAAGAGAGAGAGGGAAAATAGGAAAAAAAAAAAAAAGAGGGTCCGAATATGAAGAAAATTGAGGGACCAAAATTGTAAAGAACAAAAAATTTGCACTACTGCCGCCAATATTGCACATAGTAATACCCAGTTTTCTAGTAATAATATTTTTCAAATAGTTATACTTTTTCGGTGTTTTCAATTTTGTGTAGTATTAACGTACCACAAAAATTAAATTTGTAATTATACAAATGATTTTAGTCACTAAGTTTGCAATTCGGAGGTTTCTATGCGTTAACAGGTTTTAAAACTCATTTTATCTGCGTTTTGACTCCTAAAGTGATTAATGTTAACAAAGTATTCATAGAAGTGTAAGGTATTGTTTGGGTGATTGTGGTAATAATGAATCATAATCTCCAATTTTTTTTCCAACCAAGTTGATAATCATATTTGAACTTATTTAACTAAAATGGCTTTAGAAATTGTGTTTATTTTCACTTTCTCTAAAATTGTTTTATAACCATTTTGATTATAAATTCTCTATAATTATTATGATTTTTTTCTCCTATACTATTTTATAACCATTTCAGCTTTTACAGAGAAATCAAAATACAGATTTTTTAATTTCTCCTAAAATCAATGAGGACTATTTTTAAATTTTTGATAATAAAACATCATTCAATTAAGAAAATAAACCAAAAATCATCCCCCCATCTTATCTTCTCATCCTCATTTTCATAACATCCCCCATAATAAAAATAAATAACAGTGTATCTACCATTATTCATCATCCCTGAACAAGAAAGACAAACACCATTAGCATATGCCTCAAAAATATGAGAAATAATTGAACTCAGTGATACTCGTTCTCTTAGTGTCACTAAGTAATACCAAGTTCTACGAACCCAGAAATTTTTCTTTAAATCTACGAAAGTACTCTGTTTTACGACGATTCTGTATTATTCGAAGCTCATTTGACGCTCTTCTTTAACATGTAACTTCCTTTCCAGTCATCTACCAAAGAAACTCAAAAACCCAATGTTTCTAAACCCAATGATTCAAATAAACTAAAAAAATTAAAACTATCCAACTATGTCACCATGGAAGTAAAACACCATTTTACTAAGATTTAAATTGCAGAATCATCAAAACAGGAAAAGAGATGCTCACCTTTCTTAGTTCGCTCAAAACTTGGAGAGGATAGAGGAGAGAAAGGCTGTCTGAATTAAGGAAACAAATCTTGAAGAGGAATGAATATGGTGGGTGAAGGGGAACGGGAGACATCAACATTGTGGGGCCCAATCTTCGTTTGTTAATTAGTTGGTCAAATTAATGGGGGCGAATTAATGGATGAATTAGTTGGGGTCGTTCGGTTTGTGTCGAAACCGAATGGAAGGAGAATTGTTGGTTTTCGGTTAAATTGATCTGAATTAAGTGAGGGTAAAAAAGAGACGAAAAACATAAGAGGGGTAATAGACTATGAGAAGGATAGGTAGACCATTTTTAAATCGATAGGGGCAAAGTAGCTCTTCACCCGGTTAGAGATCGAAACAGAAATAAAAACAGAAGAGACGGGAAGAGGAAGTGATTAAAAAAATGCTTATGTGTCCCTTTCTCCAGTGCTGACGTATCCTCCGCTGGAGATACCCAAGAGCTTTCATATAGTAGATTCTTCTAGTTTTTTTTTTTTTAAAACAACCATTTGCACCAAAATTATCTAAGGAAGACAGAATCAGTGAAAAAAAAAAACTAATCAACACAATAATAAGAGAAGTGCCTCTCCAGGTTATGACACATCAGATGTGAGGAGCTCTCTGAAGGTGCCATGTCAATAAATGAAAAAAGTTACAATCCAATCAAAACATTTTAATTGTACACATCATTCTGATCCTCTCCCTTAATCGTAACCGTTTTTTACTTAGTGAACAAGTTTTCAAAGTCAAAACATGTCAGATATGAAACACATTGGTGCAAGATCTACTCGAGAAGAAGTGTAAGTAAGAGCAAGAAGGCTTTAACGGACCTGGTCATTAGAATCGGTGGAAGGTCCTGGAGAGAGCGAGTCCACGCTCGGTCCTGGAGCATCGGTCGACGGTAAAGGCGGACTAGACGACGGCGATGAAGTAGGAGCGTCTGGCTTCGTGGTCGGAGCAGGAGCCGGAACCTGGGCGGGAGGAGATGCAAGAGGAGCTGGAGGAGGAGTAGCGACTGGAGGAGGGGAAGCGACGGGAGGAGGAGTTGCTGGAGGAGGGGAAGCGACGGGAGGAGGATTTGCTGGAGGAGGAGAAGCGACGGGAGGAGGAGAAGAGACTGGTGGAGGAGTAGCTGGAGGATGTGCGGTGGTGGCTGGAGGAGGTGAAGTTGTGACTGGTGGAGGAGGAGTAGCTGCAGGTGGTGGGGTTGTTGTAGTCGGTTGTGCTGGTGTAGCGGTAGGTGGTGACGACGGAGCTTGACCTCCGACGCCGGCGATGAGGACGATACAGATCGCAACGATAACAAATAGAGAACAAAAAGTTGGAACCACATCAAAACGCAGATACATAACGTCGTATTGAAGCTGTTTTAGTGTATAATACACAACCCACAATGCCATGTGAGAAGTTGGCGGTGCTAGATCTATTGACACGTTGACGAATGTTATCAAATTATGATGTATGAGTTGTATTTAGTATTTATTGACATAAAGCTTGCAAGTTACTCTTATTATTTCCAAACATGTATACCCAACTTTATCTTAAGTAATAACAAAAAAAAAAAATATGGATCTCACCAAATACATAATTATGGAAAACACCTACCAGGTAAAGTAAAATGTCAACAGAAGGAGTGGACAAGAAACTTTGGTTAATTTCTCGGTTTCGGGTCGGGTGATTCAGTTTTTCGGTCCTTTTGGGTTTCGACGTATAGAAACCGTTCGGGTTTTTTCTAATTGTAATTCAGGTTCGGTTCGGCTTATTTCAAGTTCATGACGGGTTTCAGATTTCATATCAAACCCGATCGGGTTTTACTTCGAGTTCGGTTCGATTCAGGTTTTTCGAATTTTTTGAAAACCAAAGTAAAATGTAAAATGTCAACAGAAGAACAGAACCAAAGTTGTTAAGTTGGCAAAGAATGAGTGGACATGAAACTTCGGTTAATTTCTCGGTTTCGGGTCGAGTGATTCAGTTTTTCGGTCCTTTTGGGTTTCGACGTATAGAAACCGTTCGGATTTTTTCTAATTGTAATTCAGGTTCGGTTCGGTTTATTTCAAGTTCATGACGGGTTTCAGATTTTATATCAAACCCGATTGGGTTTTACTTCGAGTTCGGTTCGATTCGGATTTTTCGAGTTTTTTGAAAACCAAAGTAACCAATGTAATGAAAAAAGTTTGATTTCGGGTATTTCAAGTTCCGGTATTTCAAGTTCGGGTTCGGTTTATTCGGGTTTCGGTTTTCGGGTTTAGACAAATAGAAACCGTTCGGATTTTTTAAGTTTAGTTCGGGTCGGGTTCGGTTCGGTTTTATTCGGATTTCGGGTTTTCGAGTATGAATAAACTGTAACCGATAGGAGTTTTTAATATATTTTCTCGGGTTTGGGTTTTTTGGATCGGGTTCGGGTTCAAGTTTCGGTTTCGGATTAACGTCTCAGGCCTAAGAACCAGGTATCCAAACCCAACACCCGCGGCGTAGCGCGGGTTCGAACTAGTCAAAATCAATAACAAGAGAAGTAAACCGTTTTCAATTTTGAGTAATTTCTTTTCGAACCCTAATTTTAACCTTTATTAAATTTCTCCCCACGACGGCTAAGTCCGACGGAGGGATGCCTTTTCCGAAATCAACCACCGCCGTTGAATATCTCTTGTGAGAAACACAAAAAGACTCGACCTTTTCTCAATTTCTGCAATACCCATCTCAGACCCGAATCCCCAAAATTCTCAGGAGCAAATGGGGAAGAAGGAGAAGACTTCTCTAGGTCGAGCCCTCGTGAAGCACCATAACCATGTGATCCAGGAAACCAAAGAGAAAGGGCAATACTACAAGACACAAAACAAGAAAGTCTTGGAATCCGTGACGGAGGTTAGCGACATCGATGCCATCATCGAGCAAGCCGAGGAAGCTGAGCGGCTTTTCGCGATCCACCACGACTCCGCAACGCCTGTGCCCATCAATATGTGGGTTTCCTCGATTCGTTCTTCCATTGATTCTTGTTTATTCGTCTTTAAGCTTGATTCGGTTTATCATCTAGATGTTCTTTATCCTCTTAATCTGAAAAAAGTTGTCTCCTTTTGTTCGAATAATTTGGTCTTTTAACAGGGACACAGGTTCGAGCTCAAGTGGTGTAACAGCTAAAGAGTGGAAAGAGCAACGGATGAGAGAGGAGGCTTTACATGCTAGTAGCCTTCAAGTACCTCGAAGGTATGTAGTGCATCTCTCTTCTGCTTCTTTGGTTTGCTAAGGAGTAATATAAATATAAAGTCTTTCTCTTTTAGTGATCTTCTCTTTATTACTACTCAGACCTCCTTGGACACCCAAAATGAATGTGGAACAACTTGATGTCAATGAAAAACAAGCTTTTCTCACTTGGCGCCGCAAACTTGCAAGGTTGGTTCTGTTATCAAGCATTTTTATTCTTACTGTTGACACAATAAAGAATATATATCTGTCACTAGAAGGATTGTTTCTGATAGAAGAACAGGAGATTGTTCTGTGCTAGTGGTCAAACGTATATTAAAGAAAAGTCTGATCATTCTCTCAGTTATCTGGTACTGTGCTTTTATGTAAATATTGAATGGTTAAATGAGGGAAAACTTGAGGAGAATTCATACTTGAATCAATGCTCACAAGGTAGCGACTATGTTCACTTCAGTACTTGCCAATTGCTGTTACAAAAACTTCCATTAAAGAATTGGCTCTGAGAATTCGATTTGATGTATTCATCTCAAATTAGCATCTGAGAAAAGCTGAAGCACTTTGTAGGTTTTGCAGTAAAGAATAGCTAGATAGAGTTTAGGATAGGGTACCAGAACAGTTGTACGTTTAGTTTTGGCCACATTTGTTGACAGAAAAGTATCCATTTTCACATTTTCAAGCAGGTTGTAGCTTACTCAAGATATCATGTTGTTGATATTTTAAATGTATGGTTTGCTTTCATTACGTGTAATTTTCCTTTGGGAATTGGTGATATACACTTATGCATACCTACTCGTTCTGGTGCATTCGTTCAGCCTCGAGGAAAATGAAAAGCTTGTGTTGACACCATTCGAGAAGAACCTTGACATATGGAGACAACTTTGGCGAGTGCTTGAACGAAGTGATTTGGTATGTTTATTTTTTTCGTCTCTTAGAGCTCATTTCAACGGGTTAAGTTAATTACGGAATATCGTTTGGCTCCTTTTACTTGTATTTCAGATTGTTATGGTTGTTGATGCTAGAGATCCTCTGTTTTACCGTTGCCCTGATCTTGAGGTAACTTTATCTCTGCCCACTTGCAGCTTTCCCTTAGTAAACTTTTCCTGATTCATATCAAATGTTTACGTAAATATTTGTTCTGACATAGGCATATGCACAAGAAATTGATCAGCATAAAAAAACAATGCTTCTGGTAAACAAGGCGGATCTTTTGCCTCCTTATGTCAGGTAGACTTGTGCATTGCTTCTTTGTCTCCAACCTTTTTGTTTTCAGCTAACCAGTTGGGTTGTACATAATGTAAACGCAGGGAGAAATGGGCGGAATACTTCACCCGCAACAATATTCTGTTTGTCTTCTGGTCAGCCAAAGCTGCTACGGCTACCCTGGAAGGTAAGCCCTTGAAAGAACAGTGGACAACATCTGATACCTCTCAGAAGACAGATGACCCAGCTGTTAAAGTATATGGAAGGGACGAGCTTTTGGATCGACTAAAATTTGAGGCCCAAGAGATAGTAAGACTGAGGAAATCTAGAGGAGTTTCCATGGAAACTTCTGGTGAACCGCAACGAGAACGTGTTGTGGTTGGCTTTGTTGGGTACCCAAATGTGGGAAAGAGTTCGACAATCAACGCACTTGTAGGTCAGAAGCGAACAGGTGTCACATCAACCCCAGGGAAAACGAAGCATTTCCAGACATTGATAATCTCTGAGGAGCTAATGCTCTGCGATTGTCCTGGTTTAGTCTTCCCTTCATTCTCAAGCTCAAGATATGATATGATTGCTTGTGGAGTACTTCCAATAGACAGGATGACCGAGCACAGAGAAGCTGTTAAAGTTGTGGCTCAACGAGTTCCTCGGCATCTCATTGAGGAAGTGTACAACATCTCTCTACCTAAACCCAAAACCTATGAGCCTCAGTTCCGTCCACCTCTTGCCTCGGAGCTTCTTAGAACGTACTGCCTGTCTCGTGGGTACGTAGCTGCTAGTGGACTACCTGACGAGACAAGAGCAGCTAGGCAGATCTTGAAAGACTATATTGAAGGTAAGCTTCCACATTTTGCAATGCCTCCAGATGAAGAAAATGTGACAGCGGATGATACTTTGGAAGCTGAAACTGGAGAAGCTTCACAGTCTGGGGAGATAGGTGAAGAAGCTAGTGGTCTTGGTCTTGATCAAGTACTAGATGATCTAAGCTCCTTTGATCTTGCAAATGGGCTTGCATCGTCGAAGAAGAAATAAATTGAGTCGCATAAACTGCAGAAGAAGCCACAGAGGAAAACCTGATCGGTTTTGTTGTATTGATCAACAAATGCTGCAAAATACGAAACATTGGTGGATTCTTCTTATATAAAAGTGTTAGAAGTTCTAAATCAGCTGTTTGTTAAATGTGTGTGTTTATTTTGCAAAATATATAGATCACTCACTCAAACGCCAAGCAGTTTAAGTAGTTCCAGTTTATAACGAGTAAGTTCCTTGTGTACTATGATGAGACAACTAAGGTCCGTGATTGTTTATATGGTTTTCAAATTTTAATTTTTGCTTTTCGAATCTTTGGTTTTTGACTATATTTGAGTTATTATTTTTGTTTATAAAATTAAAATTATAAAATATAACCATATTAATAAAAACATATTGTTTCTTATAAAAATAATAAATAATACAAAAGATTATCACTATAGAACATATATATATATATGTATTTATTTTATAAAACTATTTTAAAAAAAAACAATAAGCATAAATAAAAATGATTTTAAATTCCATAAAAATGCTAATATTTCATTTTGAATCCCTTCTATATACTGCATAGAAGTTTATGGTTTTTTACGTTATTCAATGGAATACGTGTTTCTTAGGTTTTGATTACATAATACAACCTAAAATATCTACAACTTTACATTTTCATTTTCAACATCACTCTTGCAATAAATGACGAAGACGCGGATGATGATGTAAATACTGATCCGGCTGATGATGCAAATGTGGAAGTGAAAGATGAGGCTGATTACAATAAGGACGGGAACGTGAGAGATGAGGATGAGGATACATTAAATTAGGCTAATGCAGATAATAAGTCTTTGATGTCGTGGGTGTCAAGGCGGGTTGTGGTGGTCAAGGAGGTCGCTCTAATACTACTTGGTCCTACACTATCTTTGTCAATCAGAGTTTTGCTATCAAGGCTGAGCTTGTATCAGAATTAAATTTAACGGCAATAATGTTAAAATTTGCATTCGAAGTATATAAGTCAACAAGGATTTTGTTTGTGCCAAAGTGTCATGTGAAACGATGCATATGAAAGCTTAGAGCAGATGTGAAAAACGAAGTAAACATGTTTTGGGTGAAAAAATGTCTGAAAATTCATACATGTTTGAAAATAATTGATGGAATTGTGGTGAAGCATATCAAAGATTCAATGAATGTGATGTTTGGTACGAACCTGAGTTATACCAAGCTTTGATATATGCTGTAAGGGGAACATCAGAAGATGAATATGAGAAGCTGCCATCTTATTCTGCATGAAACTGAGAAAGCCAATCCAGGAAGTATCATGACTTTGTACGTGAAGATGACAATCAGTTTAAATACTTGTTTATATCTTTCGAGGATTCAATAACTGATTTTCAGTATTTGAGGCAAGTTATTTTCTAGGAGAGGAACTCAACTAAGAAATACAAAGGTGTTTTGCTAGTGGTGGTAGGAGAGAAGTGTTACTTTTAGATATTTCTCTTAGTTTTTGGAATCGTGGACTCTGCATGCAATGCTTCGTGGGAATGGTTTTTCACTAAACTGCACATGTTTTTTCTCAGATGAATATTCAATCATCATAGTTTCTGATAAGCACTCATATATAGCTAAAAATGTAGCAATATTCTATCTTGGACAACACGAGGGATATGTTATTATCATTTATAACAAAACATAGTGACACATTTTCATGGGAAACAACTCATGTATTTGGTGAAAGGGCTGGGTGTGTGCATACAGTTTCTAATTTTAACTGATACATGGACCCATTTCTAAATGAAAATCTCCGCTTTGCAATAAACCTGGATAAAGTGGATCCAAAGTTATGGTTACAAGTTCATTTTCTAGGAGATAGATACAACATAAAAACGAGCAACATCTTTAAATCTATCGATGCTACATTTAAGTAAGCCTGAGGATTTCCCATATTATTTTGCCAAGAGTTTATTTGAGAGAAGTTAGGAAGGTGGCTTTATGAAATGCGAGAACATGTTTTGAGTCTCATAACTCGCCATAAGAGGAGCTGAATTTTTATTGAAGATTCGTCAACATTTGGCATATAAGATGACGATTAAATGCATACACGGTTGGCGTTTCTTTGTTAATGGTGGACTGCGAGATTGTATAATTGATATCGATAAGAAAAAGTGTGCACGTGATGTTTTCGATGATGCTGAAAAACTACCTTGTTCACATGCTGTTGCAGCAGATATAGAGGCTGATATGCTTATCTCTACACTTTTATGCTTGTCGTATGAAAATGACTATTCGTATGCAAATGACATTTTGTATGCGACATACCCATGTAGTATTTACCCCCATCTGCTGATGAACCCAAAGCCAAAGCTGTTCCATGTCTTCCTTCGGTCGTGAAGTGTGGTCCTAACAGGCAGAATAAGTCGATGTGGCAAATTTAGTTAGAAATTTCAAAGAAGAAAGGCAGCAAACTGAGAAAGATGCACAAACAATATAGTTGTTCAACATACCAACAATGTGGACATATTAATGAGATAAAGTCTCACATCGGTAGTTGGAGAAATAATAAACTAATATATATAGGGTAAGGGCCAATCCACTCATTGCCAATTAGTTTTGAGTTGGAAGCCCATGATAAGCCCAAATTTAACATGGTATCAGAGACACCCGATGTTAGGCCACCCCGTGGAAGTTGTTCCCACAATTGCCCATGCATCAAGCTAGATGGGCTTGAGCGTGAGGTGGGGTGTTAATGAGATAAAGTCTCACATCGGTAGTTGGAGAAATAATAAACTAATATATATAGGGTAAGCGCCAATCCACTCATTGCCAATTGGTTTTGAGTTGGAAGCCCATGATAAGCCCAAATTTAACACATACTGAACTTCATTTGAAGTTAACTTTATTGTGTCAATTAGTTATCTTTCTTGTATATTTTCGTTTTTTACCTTTTTCATTTTTGCTTCTTAACAAGTCTTTTTTTAGGAGATGAAAGATGATGCTTAAAATCATGCCGCAGAAATAGGTGTCAATTTGGCTCGTAGCCTGCGGGCCATGCTCAAGTAGATCCAATACAGGGCGGGTTCGGACAACATAATAAGTATCCAAGTGGAGGCGGGCATCACGGACAAAATCACACGGGTTTAGTGTTTTGCAGGCAGACCCGTAATGGTATGCGGGTTAATGGGCAGACCACACAAAACACATGCAACACTGTTGATTTCGATCAATTTCTTCAATTCGTTCTAAGTTGCAACTAGAGAGGGACGATGATGCAATGTTCCTTTGGTTTTGGGATAGATGAGATATCTTTTCCATGTTCTCTGGAGGTGTCTCTTAAGGAAGGGATCAATTTGATGGATTCGGTGGATTCAGTGGCTCGTCGGAGGTTGAATATGGGTCAAAGAGCAGTTCGGCGGCAACTATCAAAACCATAACTTATCAGGTTCGGCTGTCTCATCTTCTATCTCAAAAGGGAACCTAATAGCATGAAAGGATTTGTTTCTTTAGCTCGAATATTCTTGTTCACCTTTTCACTTAAACGACATGTTTCTTATGACCATCATATCTCTCTAACTGTAAATGCTTGGGTAAAAGCTGATTATGAATTAAATAGCTTAGAGTTTGTCTCTTCTTGCATGATTACACATATGTTTGCTTGAAACAAGTAGTGCTATGGAAGTCTTCTATATAAGACTGCTTAAGAAGTCTGTAAAAAAAGCTCGTAGGAGAAGACTGGGTGAATTTGCGAAATGGGTAGTTTTTCAAGTTTTTATTGGCTTTTGGGTAGTTTCACATAGGGTATTTGGAAATAGGTAGTTTTTGGTACTGTTTGGTAGTTTTTTTGTGGGTAGTTTAGGAGAGATAAATAATTCGTTCCCCTTTTGCCCTTATTTCAAGAAAAGTCAAAAGCTTCTAATCCCCACTTGCGTTCGTGGAGCGTGAAACAACAGACAATCGAGAGAGAGAGCGTGCGAGGGAAACTACCCACGCGCTTCAAGTTTTCCTGTTCCCCGTTTGTAAACATTACTGCGGTAAAAACCAAAAACGCGGGAAGGTCTTCCTATGTGGGACCGTGATTAGAGAAAAATCATTACGAAAAGCGATTATATGTTATATTAGTGGGGAACCCTAACATAGTCAAGGAGCGGCGCAACTATGGCGGAGGGTACTTATCCTGGGAAAAATTGGTGGATCAGAGGAAACAATGCTGTGGGTAAGTAAAAAAGTGTTTATGTACACCTAGGTTCACATATTGGGTAAATAAAGAAACTGATTTTGTGAGAACCAATTTACCAGGTTACTTGGGTACATTATCAGGTACCGGGGAAGGTATGATATCACGGGGACCAATCGAGAAAGGTAAAGTGAAGTAAGTTTAGTGTTGTACGCGAAAGGTGATATGCTTACTAAAATTTAGCCTGTTTCATTTACTATTCAGCTGAAGTGGATGCAAATGTTGTTGTTATGGTGGGTCGGTGGATATTGTACATGACGGGGGATTGGGATTTTAAAATTGACAAATCCAGGATGGGTAGATGCATAAATTGCCGCGATATAGATGGACCTGAGAGTTTAAGAAAAGAAATTGGTGCGAAGTTCGGAGTAAACACTAACGTGGTGAACATAGAGCTCACTTATTGGAAAGATGATGTCGTTCCTCCTGTGGATGGAAAACGAACAGCTCCAATTGAGATTGTATCGAATCGTTGCTACAGAATCTTCCGGTATCTTCATAAAAAAGATAAATCCTTCAACATATTTGTCACTCTTAGAGAGTTGCGTGGGGAAGAATTGGTTATTTTGGGACCAAAACAGGGCATAGAAGCTGATATGGTAAATGTGAGAAATGGTGGACATGAAACCCGTAAAAAAGATGCGATTTTAGGTGGTGGACAGGAAACCCGTAAAAAAGATGATATCTTAGGTGGTGGATCAAGAAGTGGAAATGCGGAAGGTGAGGATTATTTTGATTTGGCAAAACGGAACATAGAACCTGATATGGGAAGAAATGTGGGAAATGGTGGACAGGAAACCCGTACAGAAGATGACAGCTTAGGAGGTGGATCAAGAAGTGGAAATGCGGAATGCGAGGATGGATGGCGTCAGGCAATAGTGGCTCACGCTGAGGCACTTGAAGCGGCATCGACATTAGCGGCACCGCGTGCAGTAGGCTCTGTTGTAGAGCAACTGGGAGTGGCTGTAGTTAACTCTGAAATGGTGTATAAAATTGCGCCTATTTCGGTAGATGATGATGATGATGATGATGGTGATGATGATGATGACGACGACGACGATACTGGAGTTGACGACGGCAATGGCTCCGAGTGGGACGCAGAAGATGGGGATGGGGACACTGACGATGATAGAAACGATGGGAAGAAGGATGAAACTGAAGAAGAAGAAAATGATGGGTACGAGTCGGATTATGACATGAACTGGTGGCATGACTTTGTCTCTGCAGATGGAAAGGAAGATTATCGTAGGGAAAAGCGTTCAAACGGAGAAGGAAGCCGCGGAGTCGAAAAGCTGGAAGAAGACTTATTCTTGGAAACACCACCCAAGAAGGATACAAATCCCCGTTCTCGGGATGCTCGTCATGTTGGTGATGCTGATGAATTCGTCCAAACCGGTCCTATTTGGAAGTCTTCTTCTTCGGTTGGAGGTGGTAGGTCTGATAATGGTGGGAGAGAACTGATGTGTGGGATATGGATTTGTTGATGTGGAACCAATTTTCGATGATGCTAACTTCGACGAGGACATTGATTTGAGTAACGAAGATGCTGCAATGTACGTAGGGAGAGTGTTCAGGACGAAGGAAAGTTTCAAAATAACCCTTCACATAAACGCATTACAGAATGTCTTCAGGTTCAGGTTCCATAGACATGCTAAATATTATGTTGATGCGAGATGTATTGATACGAAGTGTGACTGGCGGGTAGTGGCACATGAAATGGGAAAATCTGGATCGTATGAGGTTAGGAAGGCGTACCTGACGCATTCATGTGAAGGTGAAATCAGACGGCAGTACAGGAAGCACGGCACAGCGAAGGTAATTGCAGCGCTGCTCAGATCGAAGTACGAGAATGCATTTGGTGGTCCACGAGCGAAAGATTTACCAGATATGATCCGAATTGATCATAAGTTCAGAGCTTCGTATTGGAAATGTTGGAAAGCGCGAGAATTGGCTATAGCGACCGCGCATGGGACGGACGATAGCTCATTTAATTTGTTGCCTCTTTACTTCCACGTCCTTAAACATGCAAATCCAGGATCCATTTGTCATTTGGAAACCGAGGTGGATGGCAATGGAAAGAAAAGGTTTAGATTCGCTTTCATGGCGTTGAAAGCTTCTATTGATGGATGGCGTCATTTGAGGAAGGTTGTCGTAGTCGATGGAACACACTTGTTTGGAAAGTACAAAGGATGTCTGCTCACAGCATGTGGGCAAGATGCTAACTACCAAATATTCCCTATAGCATTTGCCGTGGTGGATAGTGAGAATGACGAATCATGGATATGGTTTTTCGAGAAGCTATTACAAATTATCGAAGACCGCTCTGATTTGACTATTATTTCAGATAGATGCCAGTCTATCTATACAGCTAAAGAAGCCTGCTATCCTCGTGCGCACCACGGGGCGTGCCTTGTACACCTACAGAGGAATGTGCAGGCGAAATTCAGGAAAAAAGGACAGAGAAAGCTGGTTGGACAAGCAGGGTCAGCATACAAAGTTTCTCATTTCAGGAATATCTACGAAAGGATTAAACGAGCAGATTATAAATGCTGGGAATACTTGGAGGGGATAGATCCTCAGCATTGGACACGATCGCACTCGGCCGGTATGCGATATAATTTAATGTCCAGTAATATTGCTGAGTCGTTGAACAACGCTCTACTTCCGGCGCGTGATAGTCCTATTGTGGCATTATTTGAATTTATCCGGCGGATGCTGAGTAGATGGTTCGAGAGTAGAAGGGTTAAAATTTCTAAAATGAGAGGTGATATTCCTCCAGAAGTTGACAATGTCTTAACGAAACAGTTGAACTTAGGCAGAGGATTAGGAGTCTCGCCACTGTCGGCATTGGAATTCGAAGTGAACTCACTGAGTGGTCTTGGCCGGCACCATGTGTCCTTGGAGAGTAAGACTTGTACATGTCGTAGATTTCAGTTATTGAAATTACCATGCAGACACGCAATTGCAGCTGCAACGCACAGGGGGTTGGCGTACCAGCCTTTCGTTGACGATATTCATAAAAAATCAGTGTGGTCGATGACAATTTCTGGCTTGATTTTACCTGTACCTGATCCGGATGACATCGATGTGCCTCCAGGAGTAAAAGATGGTGTCATATTACCACCACTGACAAAGCGTCCACCAGGGAGACCAAGAAATAAAAGGAAGGCATCCGCTGGAGAATTTCCGGTGCGTACGACATTCATTTTTGTTGTTCGATTCATATCAAATTTTCCTTGTTTCTAAATGTCCACGGAAATTTTTCAACCGTATTTCAGCTCCCAGAAAAGAAGAAGACGGGTCAGAACAAATGTTCAAAGTGTGGAATACCAGGACATAAGCGTACGACGTGTGGAGCGGTTGTCCGTTGAATACTTTCTGTTTTTTGTTTTCTGTGCGACTTTAACCTGAACTGTCGGTTGAACTGTCTGTTTCGACGAGATTCTAGGTTCATCATAAATACTTTTGGTGTACGCATATTTGGCGGATCCCTCTTTATCGTACGTATCATTTGGTTTATTAATAGGTGTACGAAACGACTCGGAATGTACTAAACGACGGTTAATTAAACGTCACATAAATCTTCCGGGACATTTTTTGCATGCAGCATGTACGTAAATTAAATTCAATTGACGTAGGAGTAGAAGTGAAAGTAGTTGCGTCAATAAATTCCAACCGTAAAAGTGACGCGTCATTAAATTCGAACTGCCAAGTCCCAGTACTCACTCTCTTTTTTAAATCAACTGCGCCCAAAAATGGGGGAAGAATAACAACACTAAAACACCCTAAGCAAATTATGACTCTCCCTATACTTCCCGATGAGATAATGACGAAGATCATAACCATCCTCGGAAAGGAGGCATTTTGGCAACTCGGGCCTTTTATACGGGCTGGCAAATCGTCCTACAATATTGTGCAGTCGGCAGAAGTCTTAAAGACTTGTAACATTTGTACGCCTGTACGCCTAGGTACGGTGGATGCGGAACTCCTGTACGCCTAGGTACGGTGGATGCAGAACTTCTGTACGCCTAGGTACGGTGGATGCGGAACTTCTGTACGCCTAGGTACCGGTGGATGCGGAACTTCTGTACGCCTAGGTACGGTGGATGCAGAACTTCTGTACGCCTAGGTACGGTGGATGCAGAACTTCTGTACGCCTAGGTACGGTGGATGCGGAACTTCTGTACGCATAGGTACCGGTGGATGCAGAACTTTTGTAGGAGTAGGTACCGGTGGATTAAGCTAGACCATTAAAACATAACAATACAAACGCAGACGATATGGAGCGGCAACGACTGAGTAACAGAGTTGCGATTACAGACATTACAACTTAACCTCTACTTTAGGAAATACCAAAATCCCCACATAGCAATTAAACCAGCTAGAATCATTCCTTTCCCATCACATAAGTGAGTACCCTTTTTTGCAACCTCCTTCTCCAGCCTACCAATTGCTTGCTCGTGCGTGGCCAAAACCGCCCTAAGTTCAGCCACATCCCTCGCACGACCTAGATTAATATCTCTCTCCCCAACTTCAAGACGTTTGACTAAGCGCTCATACGCTCCACTCTGCTCTTGTATCTGGACGTTGAGGGTAGACAATTCCTCCATAATTGCATCATCCAACCATTTCCAGATGTGAGTGCCTCCGTCCTACACAAGTATAGTTCGCAATCGAAAACCCAAACAACATCAATTTCAGATCAGTAAATATGAGGACAATGTTCATACCTCGTTATTTGGACATGTGTAGAAACGCCTTCCTGGGTTCTTAGCTGTCCTAGACATTTTAATTATCGCGGATTCACCACATAGGCATTTCGGTAACAGCCCATACTCCGGAGTGGCCGTTCGGCGTTCACTGGAACTGGCTGTAACGGAGCTCATTTCTGCTCAGACCAAGGAATATTGAATTTCACGCACTTTGCAATTAATGGGGGGGACGAATAGATTGTAACGATGGTAGGTTGACGAAATCAGATACCACGGATGGTGTTCGCTGTAAATTGGGGAGGAGGAACCCTAATTTTTTATTTTTTTTAACTCGTCACGGTGTTCACTCTACCCCGACTAAGCGGATAAGTAATTTATATTAGAAAACGCTGCGTTTTGCTCACTTTGGGCCATTTGTAGCGCGGCCCACTTTGGTGGAAAATCGGGTCGAGAATAATAGAAATTTGGCCATTAGTAACGCGGCCCACTTTGGTGGAAAATCGGGTCGACAGTAATAGAAAAATAATAGAAATTGGGCCATTAGTAACGCGGCCCACTTTGGTGGAAAATCGAGTCGACAGTAATAGAAATTGGACCTCAATTGGTTGTACATATAAGTGTACACAATGTTGATGTACATATCATGCACCCTTCCGTGGATGCGACACAAATGTAAATAAGAAACCATACTCCACTTTCTACCCCTTATATTTAGGTAACATATCATATATTTATATAACATAACATATATTACATTAACATCGTCGGGGTAACAGAAGATATTTCAGAAGAAACAAATAGAAAAACATTAAAACTTCAAAGGTACTACTACGAGAGAGGAAGAACAAAGACGAACAGATACGCCCATCAAAGCATACTGCACACACGGCGTGCTACCCAGTACATGTAGCATTCGCTGCAGTTAATTCCATAGTAAGGGTCGTGGTGAAACGCACAGTCAGCAATCTGAATCGTGTCGTTGTGTGGGTACTCGAACGGTATCAAGTAACTGTCCATGTTGGGAGGGCCGTAAGAGTATATGTCCCATATGAGATCCTCCCCCACCATGCGCGCCAGTGGTGAGGTTAAGTTACCGTGATGGTGGATGAATGCCTCGAACATTTCGGACGCCATATCTGGTTCACCAAGGCAGACTTGGAAGATAGCAGTAGCAAGCGTCGCCTCCACGCATTCTGGTACAATTTGTTTCATAAGTTCGATACTCCCCGGAAGGTTCTCACATTTCGTTGCCAATCGCAAAGCCTCAACGTATATGGCTTGCTTATTTCCCTTCTCCAGACACCTTTCGAAAAACTTCCTAGATATTCCCCCAGGAGACACTTCGGAGGACAGATCGCGCAGCCAACATATTTTACATTTCTTCAGCACTTCCTCGGTGTACACTAGTTGTAAGGATTGTCTCCCTGCCCGTACAAAGGGTCGCAAATGCAGAAACGAATCATCTGCTACTTTGCATATAATCTTGTGGAGAATTTCATTAGGAAGAGTCGGGAGATCCATTTTTTAGGTTCCAGCACTCCGAAAAACGCAAGCTATCAATCATCCACCCAACAAATTTCAGTTTTCCAAAAACATAATTCGCACAATATTAGTACTACAACTACCAAATAAGTATGAAGAAAAAAAAAGTAACAGTTAAGTAAAACAAACCTTCGAAATGAATGACTTCTTTGCTCGGGAGAATGTTTGTGGTTAAAGGGTGGTGGAGAAGAAAGGTAATTATATACTGTTAAACGTAAATGATTTATGACAAAGGGTTAGTGGTTGGTGTAAATAATTGTTGGGGAAGATGATAATTATGTCCTACTTTTGAGTAGTCTTCTGTTTCCGAGGTCAGAGTAAATACAAGTCCACTTCTATAAGCGGTGCAAACTAAGCATAGGTGACAAAACAATAAAGAGATGTGATAGACGGCTTATCATATTAATAGCAGAAACAGTGAAGTGCACATATGTAAAGTACTTAACATTACTTCCTGGTTTACAAAAACAACAGCCAATTGTAGATTCAAAATACATGGCAGAACCAACATACATAAAATAAGTCTATTACATAAAATAAGTCCAATACATAAAATAAGTCCAATACATAAAATAAGTCACTTCATAGAACAGATAAGTTTATCTTCATGGGTGCTGTTCATCCGCATCAACCATCCATGTGAGCCTGCAACATGACATAAATGTTAGTTTCGAAAAAATGAAAATATGCGATAACAGTTGATATGTAGATTTCTTACATGTTTTTCACATCCTCCACCTCAGGAACATCAGGTTCAGGAAGCACTTTCGAAATGGGACCGTCACTAGCAAGTCGAACATTGTTCGGACCATCCCACCAACGGTGCACTCTCCAGAACTGGAGTATAGCGATGAGGGGTTTCTCTTTGACAAGGTGGTAGTTGTCATGGAACTCAACAGCCGTACGGCCGCATGCCATACAGTCCAAAACTGTACCGCTGCATCGTATTCATACGGTGGTTTAAGTACCTCGGCCAAAAGAGCGTTCTGATAATTCGTAAGAACAAAAACAAATGTTTCCACTCACCATGGCCCCCGGAGCTTAAACGAAAGTCTAAAGGCGTCAATGTCTTCCCTTTTCGGATGGAAATGCTCCAGATCCCCAACATCAGATATGACGCCAATGACATCTCCAAAATTCAAAACAATTCAAAATATCAGATGTACACCTCGTACTGAACAGAAATTTCATATAAAACTCTCGTACACCAACAAATTTCACTGTACGAAGGAGGAGAGAAATCTAACCAACTAAGTATGTGCCGTCGACGGTTCCATGTGCGATAGCAGAGCACTCGGTCAATTTGTGGGGAGGGGTACCAATTACCGAATTGACACTCTTAACAATTGTGCTGTGAAGGAAGTCAATCTTGAACGGATGGTTGGTGGATTTGACTTCTGGATTGTTGGTTGCTCTCGTCGGCATATTGTTCTCGACAACACGGAAGGTCATTATGGAGATCCACTTATTTTCTGTCAAGAAGTTGACATAGTGGGACACATATTCAGCGCGAATCGAACATTCAATGCGTACACCCTACAATAAGAAGCGACAACAATTAGAAGTTATGCAACAATTCCCTGGGAAGACGGGCTGAGTTGTAAAGACCTTTTCATCGGCGATAATCACACGAAGACGGTTGCTATCTCGGGCAGGGAAAACACGCTGAACGTGTCCTAAGATGTGCCACCCGAAAATGGAGGGACGTAGTTGATCAACGGTGTGAAATTCTTCCATTGAATGGCTCAACATAAAAAAATACAGAAAGGAGTTTGGAGAAGTGGAGTGCTGTTTCTTTTTGATAGATATGAGTTATATAAGAAAACGAAAAGGTACTACTAAACAGTTTTCTATTCACACCCGTCGGTTATGTTACAGTAACCGAAAATTGACATCTCTCTAGGTAGGCATCGAGTAAAGGGTAGTAGAATAAATTCCAGCCGGTTAAATATCACATCTGCAGTAATTGTTAACAATAAATAAATTTAATTTTGGAGTTTATATATGAAGTTCCCTCTTGTATTCGTAATCCAGATAATATTTACTAAATATCTTCGTTATGCAGGTAAAAGTCTTGTCAAGTTACTCACATTTACTTCGTTTTGTCATTATACCGAAATTTCATAATAATATAAGAAAACATATACCACAAAGTCGTTCCTCCGATAATTCTTAATAAATAAACACATATCCGTCAACACAGCACATCGAAAAAATTAGCAAATTGGTAAGATGCACCATATTCGTTTTTTAAATCATTCATCCACCATCAAGGGTCTGATAAACATGGCGTACGCCAAAAGGATATTTTCTTCAACACGTAATTTCACACATAAAGGTTCATTAAATTACGTAAATATATAAAGCTAAATCGATCACGTCAGGATTACATTTTTCACACATCTGGAGGGTTCATCACATCAGGGTTTCCCACAAACTCCTCATAGCTATCAACGGCGTATTTCTCCCTAAACCTGTCCACCATCTCATCAGTAATCAACGCCATATCTTCGGGTGTTTGACCCGACACATACATTTCTAAGTACTTCACCGCACAAGGTCCACAATCCCCAACCCTCAGATTTTGATATATTCCAGGAGGACGGGACCATGTGAATGCTTCTGTGGTGAGCGTCTTCGTCAATTCTGGAGGACCAAATCGCTTTAACACCCATGGAAGGCAGTCAACCACTGGTGCCATTAAGCTGTTCGCCACATGGGGTCTTGTGTGCTTTATGAAAGAGTCAAACACCTCCACACTGCGTAGCCGTAAGTTTATAACAAGCCCGACCCAGTGGTCCCCTTTCCAGTTCATCGGCACGTAAAGCAAATCCACATCCGCCAAGAAGCCTGCTTTCAAGTTTTTCACACGCTGTTTTCCTTTCACGGTTTCTTCCACGAATTTCCCCCAGTCGAAGTTGCCCTTGTCTTTCCACGCCTTGAAAGATTTGTGCATCTGTTGCAGCTTCGAAATGAAGAATGTGTCTATAAACGCAGCACGATCTTTCAATATGATGTGCCCTCGTCGCCGTTGAATCATATTCGTTAACACCTGAATATGCTGTATTACCAATTCCCACGCACACACTATTTTAGACTAGGCAAAACGTATTTATTTGCAGATGTCTCATTTAGCGACACATACCGATGTATAAATCCATTTTCTGGGCTCCGCTATATCGAGGAAGAATTCGTTGTCCACCTTGTGGCCTGTTGCAATTTTGAATTTCCTGCCATACATACGTTAATGTTAGACATCCGACAAACATATTTAGAATTCTTTTTTGCCATATCATCTTACACTTACCTGTCTCTCGAGTTCATAAGAATTTTTTTAAACTCTTCGAAAATGCTTTCCTCCTCCGCCATTAGAGGTGCATAATCAGGTTTTTTCCGACTCTGGAACAAGGCCTTGATGACTTCGTCGTTTGTGTAGTCTCCTCCAATTTTTGTAGATCTATGCCGGATGCGTTTTCCTTTTCTTTTCTCACCGTCGCTAACATCACCCACTATCGTCTTCGTCTTCAGGAGGAGTACTGTACTCAGGGGATCCTGGCGTCCTTGGCTCTATCTTTGCGTCCTCTTTTTCCGGAGAGCAAGAAGATAGAGGATATGCTTTTAGCACTTCTTCTACCACACCAACGCCATCCGCCGGTTTCTCATACACAACCATCTGCCAATCATAATGTGGGTTAAATATCTCCGTCACCTAATAAAAGCAAAAGTAGATTCGAAGTCATTACACCAGTACCGGTGTACATAAGCGTACGACACTAAATCTGCACGCATGTAGATGCGCGGTGTACACTAGTAGATGTAAAGGCGTACGCTCAGATAATGGTGTACGCAACCACATTACCTCATCCTCCTTTGCATCCGCTATCTGGTCTGGCTGTTGCTCTCTCTCTTTCTGTAAAAAATTCCCTTCTTCCACGGTCTTTTCATTATTCTCTTCCTTCTGTTCGGCGTCCGACACCTTTTTGTCCAACTCTTTCTCTTCGTCTGCCACATGTTTCTCCGCATCAGAGTTCTCTTTCTCCTCATCCAACAACTCTTTCTCTTCATCATCCACCTTGTTATCCTGAGCCTCATCCGCCACCTTGTTCTCCTCCGCCTCATCCGCCACTTTGTTCACCTGGGCCTCATCCAGCACCTTGTTCTCCTCCGCCTCATCCACCACCTTGTTCTCCTCCCCCTGATCCAGCACCTTGTTCTCCTCCGCCTCATCCAGCACCTTGTTCTCCTCCGCCTCATCCACCACTTTGTAATCGTCGGCCTCATCCACCACCTTGTTCTCCTCGGCCTCATCCACCACGTTCCTTTCCTCAGTCTCATCCACCACCTTCTTCTCCTCCGACACCTGCAACAATTCCTCCGCAACCTCTGTATCCGCCCGATCTCTCTGGTCCTTGTCGCCGTCTCTATCCTCCACGTGTTCCACTTCGTCCAATGCGTCCCGTTTTCGTTTTCGCCTACTCCGGTCACTTTCAGATGGCGCCATTGTTGGATTCTGTTTAAGGAGCCTATTAGAACGCCTTCGGATGTTTTCTTGACCAAGGGGGCTTTCTTTCCACTGATGTGCATCGGTTGACCTTTTACCTTTCGGATCCTTTCCTTCACGATCATCCATCTTTTGTTTTGTGGGCGGTCGAGATGGGGTTCTTTCACCACGCAGCCTTTTCACCACCTCCTCAACAATCTCCGCTTTTAATGTGGCGTTTTCCTTCCGAATCCACATTTTCAGTTTGCGCATCAATGCCGGATACCCGTCTGCTCCTACAGCTTCATCATCTACAAAGTCGTCACTGTCTTCAGAGTCCTGTGAAGGTCTTGCCCTTTTGGTACGACGAGGTGGAGCAGGTTTTCTGTCGCCTCTAGCTTTTGCCTTCTTTACTCGTGACCTGGTTTGTCGCCGGTCACCTACCGCTTTCTCGATGGTATCAGGCACCACCTCTCCCGACTCATCTACCTCAGGCAAAAGCATAGGAGGTAGCGATGCATCACCACCTTCAAAATCGTCCTCTCTAAATGAATGATTTTGCTTCATCAGTTGCACCATGTACGTGACTTGGTCGTCCTCGACCTCATCATCCCACTGAAGTCTACCCGCACCCTCATCTTCACAAATTCTCGCATCCACCTTCAGCTGCGAGAAGGAATAAACCATAACTATTTACTATGATTATTTCATAACTTTACAGACAACTCATAGAAAGACGACCAGTATATTTACCTTCGCGTCCGCCTCAACCGCCGTTATATCTTGAAGGTAAAGAAGGGTAATTGTTTTACACCCTTTTGGGTTGTCAACGAATGTAGCAAGATTAGACGGTTCCGGTATTTTGGTGAGGAGAAGCGGAATTGCTTCAAACGCCAGCAGTTGCAGTGGAAGAGGAAAACCGTAGCATAATGTTGTTTGCTGCTTCAACCTCTGCTTAAGTTCCATGATAGGATCTTTATTTTCCGCACTCTTCGGCATGGGAACGAACCTTGATAGAGTCTTTTTAAAAGACACCCTGCCCCATTGGTACTCCACGAAGTATGATACATCGTACAACATTTCCACATAGGCCGGTGTGAGCTTCCCATATTTGTTAGAGCAAACGAGGACACCGTCGACAAGAATGATTAGTGCCAGAGATAACCTTTTCCATGATTCCAAGTCCGGCTCCTTAAGCATTTTTAAGGCGTCCAGAACCGTCACGTCAGCTTCTTCGTTTGGTCCGAATAGTTTCGTCCACATGGGACCTCTATCCCCTTTTTTCTTGCCTTCGCCGTCGCCTTCATCCTCCACTTCATCCTCACTTTGAATGGGACCGCATTCTAAACCGGTGATCCTTTCAAATTCTATGAGAGAGAATCGCAACGGTTGCCCTCCAAACGTCAACCACAGCTCATATTTTTTTTTGCGTCACCAACTGCCGAGACAACAACGCGTGTATCAGTTTACCAGAGTTGCAGCACCTGGCAACCGGCATCATTAGGAGTTGTCGGAATTGACTGCCGAGAAGAAATTCCAAAGCCTCGGTCCCGCTGATAGCTTCTACAACTTCGCCAATTATGCTAGATTTGGAGTATATATTCAAGCGCGCCCCTACAGGATAGCATCCCCTTGCAAATAGGCGTCGCGGCAGTGTTGAGCGACCAACATTTTTTTCCGATGTAGAAGCATCCATACCTGCACAATTGTGATTTTGTAAGTGAAAACGGTAGAGAACGGTACAATTAATAGAATGAAGGAGAAAGGGTTCCACTTGCTGGTTTCGGGCGCGACCAACCAACAAGCACTGTTTCAACTGAACAAGTAATATAGAGTGGACCTAACTTCTCCAATTCCTTAAGTTTGTATTGGACAATTCGAGAATTACAATTTGTTCAGTTACGGAACTTCTCCAATTTCATAATGTACACCGTTTCGATTTCAGAAGTTAAGAGCGGATACATTCCAGAACACACCCATTCAAATTCCACAACTGACACCGTTCAATTTTCGGCAGTTCTAAACTTCGTCAGTGGAGGTGTAATACCAACAAATTTGCAACAACCTACTGCAATTCGCAAACACGAAACTCTGGTTCCCATTTCAGAAGTTAGAGACATCTACTCAGCGGGTTCAAAATCGAAATCAATCCCGCAAACGAGTTCAGACTCGCAATCGAAACAGTATCACACAGTTTGACAGACCTCTAAAGGAAGGATTCACTAACCCATTTTCGCGTTCCTTGATGGGGACTCGGACGATTCGTTTCCCTTTCCGGTTGCATGGGTCGTGCTCCGTAGGAGTCTCTTACCTCCATCCGATTTAGCCAGAAGTTTTGTTCGCTTCATCGGACCCACTATCCGATCTAAGTTCTCGCAGCTTCAGAGGGTGGAAAATTGCAGTGTCGCCGTGTTCTGAGTTTCTTGGCCGCCTCCGGAGCTTACTCGACAAGAGTGTGTGTTACTGTGAGCGACGGTTGGGACAAGCTATTAATTTGCCATTATTGCAAATTTGTTGGTTCCTGTAATAATGTTCTGCTAATTACGTTCGAGAATCAGCTAACCGAAAACAAACACCTAAAGTGAATAATAGTTTTAGGGTAAAAAAATTTTGACCACACCATTTTATGTTTGTTTTATTTTTTGGATTTAAATAAATCTAAATGGCAATTTTGCAATTTCGTTTGAAGGAAGAGGGTCAGGTGGACCTTACACATCTACAAACTACCTATTTCCAAATACCCTATGTGAAACTACCCAAAAGCCAATAAAAACTTAAAAAGTACACATTTCGCAAATTAGTCCGAGAAGACTATACTAGAAAAATCTCCTAAACAACATAATTTAAGTCTTAAAATGTTATGTTTTTAGTACTCAAACATAAAGCTTGTTACTAACCAGACCATCTCCTGCACATCAACTACAAAAAATTTGTACCCTATCATTTCATATAGAAAAATTTAACTTTTCTATTCTATATTTTTATATGGAAATTCATTGGAGTTTAAACATTTATAAGATTTTTTTATTTTCCACAAAAATAGAAAGGATAGATAATTTTATTTTAAATCATTTAATAATTTGTTATTTAAAATCATATTTCATATTGTTCATTAACAACACATATTTAGTTATTTTTAAATCATTCTTTTTCAAATGCAATATGATAAAATCACATATTCAGAAATGGTAATACAAATATATCTATTATTTTTTCCTTAAAATTGTATTGATTGAACTCTTTCAACTTTTAAAATACATAATACAAAAGAATTCAACTTTTTTATTCTATATCATTTACATAAATCAATACATTCATATCAAATTTAAACACTATATAATTGTACTCTAAATATTTTACAGAAATTATAAAAGTTAAGAATATTCAAATTTTTAAGTTTTTATGATTTACAGTATAATTTTAAAATTAAATTTAATAAAATAATACTTATATATTTATATTTTACTAGGCATAGTGTGTATGTTATCACCTAGTATTTGTTACACCACGATATGAGTAAAACAGAAAAAATATATAAAAGGAAATGTGTATATTTTGTTATTAAAAACTTGAATCAACAATGTATTAAATAGATTAATACATTCTTATTATATTTTTGCTATATCATAGCACACTGTTAGTGGATCTTTATTGATCTTATTTTTGCTATTTTTTAATACTCCAATTAAGTACATGGCCTACCGGCTTCTGGCGCGATCTTCTGAAGTAGATCCCATCAGGTCTGGCAACCCATTGACGTATTTGATCACATTTTTCATCATTGGCAGATCGATATGTTTCAAGCTCCTTATAAAAATATTGACCATTAGGTCCAAACCATAGATCACATGCATACCTTGTTCTTTCATTTTTGTTATGGAAGAATTTCCAGTCTTTACTCTCATCGAACTTTGTTAGATTGCCTGTCCACGACTTGTCTCTCCCTACCCAGAACATACATAACTAGTGGAGAACTTGACCAAAACCGAGTTGGTTAGTAACCACTATATGATTAACAGATTTGCAACTACTGAATGCTTCACTCAATCCAAAACACACACTACTAACTACCAGAAAAGCTATGAAATTATTCATTTTTCTTTTTGACAGAATTTTTTTTTTGGAGTAATAAGATTATCAATAGTCAGTATTTATGTACAAAAAAAAATTGTGTAGCGTTAGTTTTTAGATAGTCTATTAATAGCGTTAGTTTAAATATTAAAACAAACATACACCAACTAAAATAATTGTTGAGCAGATGTTTTACTCAGTCTAATGTCCAAAAACATGGTTATCCAAGAAAATAAAAACCAAATAAATTAAAATTTAAAAATTATAATTACCAACAAAAACCAAATATATAAAATGTTTCGAAATGTTTGTTTTTAATTTTAACAATATAAATTAAATTAGCGAGTGTAATTAAAGGCCCAAACCGTTCATTTCTCAACATAAACCTGAGTATCCCGCGAAGAAGCCATCTTCACAAGTAGCCATGACAACGTTAGCATTCTTCTGAGATTCAGGTTTATGTTGCAGAGGTATTCTATGGTAGGCTTTGTTGGGGAAAACACGAAAACACGCAAATGCGCAGCGGAATAAGTTTCCCCGCACTTGTGTGAGCCTGTGAGGAAAAAGACTTGAACTATGGCACAAATGATCTAAGCAAGAATCTAAATGACACACAATCTTTTTACGTGGAAAACCTCCTCGATGTGAGAAGGAAAAACCACGGGACCGTAGTTCACTCAAAATCCACTATATCAAATGTTTGAGTGTTACAACCACGTCCTCCCTGTTCCTACAGAACAGACCCAGAGACTAAGGCTCAAAGAGAGCAATCTCCAACAACAAGAGAGCTCAACAAGAGAGCAATACAAGCTTACAAAACTAGCAGATACAAACGACCTCAGCTCACTAGGATTCCGGCAACCAAAGAACAATCCCACCGTACAAATCCAAGATGAACAAGTCAACAACACCTCTGCCAAATTTCAGCTCAATCAGAGAAGAACTCACCGTTGGATTTCCCAAACACTCAAGACTGCAACTGCTGAAGAACTGTAGCGACCAGCTTCACTAAAACCCCGATTCACGAGAAACCAACCGTTGAAACGACAATCCCACCGTTGAATCTCAAACCCACTGAGTCACGAAGCTTTCCACAAAATATCAGCCAGATCGGACCACTTTCGAGCCCTCGAACACAGCCCTGAATAAACCAGACGAATATCCCCTTCTTCTCTCCTTCTTGCCTCTCTCTTCTTTCTCTCTCTCTTTTAGTGTGTAATATGTCTATCTGTCTCAGTGTCATAAAAACTTAGGTCACACAGCTTATATAGGTCTTAGGAAATAACCTTATAAGCCCTTATAAAAACCTTCAACACCAGACTTCAGAATTTTCAAAGCAGACTTGAGAATTTTCAAAGCAGACTTGAGAATTTACAAAGCAGACTTCAAAGAACAACACAAGACTTCTGATTTGGTTTTATCACAACCAAACCCATGGTTTCCTCACACTAGGAGGAACACCAACAAACTCCCCCTCCGACTAGTTGGAGGAAACAGCCATCCCGGCTATCTCACGGCAAACCTCAAGCTTTTCCCTCGGCAATGACTTTGTCATCATATCAGCTCCATTATCATTCGTATGAACTTTTTCAAGTCCCACTTCCTTAGAAGCAATCACATCACGTATCCAATGATACCTCCTATCAATGTGCTTCGAACGCGAATGAAATGTCGAGTTCTTTCCGAGACATATTGCGCTTTGACTGTCACAAAGCAACACATACTTATCCTGCTTGAAACCGATATCCTCGCAGAAGTTCTTTGTCCACAACAACTCCTTAAGAGCTTCAGTTGCAGCTATGAACTCAGCTTCAGTGGTAGAAAGTGCAACACACTTTTGCAACCTTGACTGCCATGAAACAGCTCCGCCCGCAAACGTTACCAAGTAACCCGAAGTAGATTTCCTGGAGTCAACATCTCCAGACATGTCAGCATCAGTGTAGCTAACAATCAATGGCTCATTACCTCCAAAGGTAAGCTTCAAACCAGAAGTCCCTCGAAGATATCTCAAAATCCACTTCACAGCATTCCAATGTTCTCTTCCAGGATTGGAATTGAACCGGCTTACTACACCAACAGCGAAAGCTAAATCCGGTCTTGTACAGACCATGGCATACATCAAACTACCCACTGCAGAAGCATATGGAACTCTTGCCATATCTTCCTTCTCTGCATATGTCTTTGGACTCTGTTTACTGCTCAATCTAATGTGTGAAGCAAGAGGAGTGCTCACCACTTTAGATTTGTCCATGTGAAACCTTTTAAGTACTTTCTCAATGTACTTCTCCTGAGACAAGTGAATCAATCTCTCAGCTCTGTCTCTCTCAATTCTTATACCAAGAATCTGTTTCACTGGACCCAAGTCTTTCATGGCAAAGGACTTGCTGAGCTGCTTCTTCAATTCCTCAATTCTGCTCATGTCCTTGCCTACAATCAACATGTCATCAACATATAACAACAAGATGATAAAATCATCATCACCAAACACCTGAATAAATACACAATGGTCATCAGTAGTCTCCTTATAACCATGCTCCTCCATAACAGACTTAAACTTCATGTACCACTGCCTAGGTGCTTGCTTCAATCCATAAAGGCTCTTCTTCAGGCGACAAACTAAATCCTCTTCACCCTTTTTCACAAAACCTTCCGGTTGTACCATGTAAATCTCTTCCTCCAAATCTCCATGAAGGAAAGCAGTTTTTACATCCATTTGCTCAACTTCTAGATCAAGACTTGCTGCCAGTCCAAGTACAATCCGAATGGACTGCATCTTCACAACAGGAGAAAAGATTTCATCATAATTAATCCCCTTCTTTTGGCTGTATCCTTTCACAACCAATCTAGCCTTGTATCGAGGTTGCAAACTGGTATCTTCATGCTTAATTCTGAACACCCACTTATTAAGCAATGCCTTCTTGCCCTTAGGCAATTTCACCAACTCAAATGTATGATTCTCTTCAAAAGAATCCATCTCATCACCAGCAGCACCAAGCCACTTATCTTTGTGTTCACATTCCATAGCTTCATCAAAGCTTTCAGGCTCTCCCCCATCAGTAAGTAACACATACTCACTAGGATCATGAAGGGAATGTCCTGAAATCAGACTTGTATTTATTCTAGTAAAGTCGTGATGTCGAGATAAGACAATCATATGATATTGGACGGTTATAATGTTTTGCTAGAAGCCGCTTATAACTTATGAGTTATGAACTCATTACCATTATCATATGATCCTATAGGGTCACACACCTAAGCAAACTGGATAATATAAATTGGGTTTTGATCATTAGAGTAATGATTAGGATCAACGTATATAAGATATACGTTGATATCGTTTTTCTATGAGGGTGTCGATCGACACTAATAGTGGGTGTCGATCGACACCTGTCGGCATCGTCTTCTCGATGCTTGACTTTCTGTGAGGGTGTCGATCGACACCAATGGTGGGTGTCGATCGACACCTGTCGGCAACTCCACCCTATATATATGATATAAGGGCTCGGGTTTGAGATATGAGAAGTAACAAGAGAGAAGCTCTGGTTTCCACAGAAAACCCAGAAAAGCATAGAAAGTTTTGAGAAAACCCAAACGCGAATCGTTCGCGAAGGCACTATAGCATCCCGTCGTCCAGTTTGTGTGCGTGTGGACTTCTGTAGAGGCGCTTCTTGATCTCGATTACCTGTTCTTCTTCCGCTGCAAATCTAAGGTATGTTCGAGATTTGACATGATTCAATTAACACAGATCCGTGGTTAGGATGTTGTTAGGGCTGTTTTAATTCGATTAAAACCTGAACGAAATCCATCAGTGGTATCAGAGCGGGTGTTTCTATTGAATCTGTTGAAATTTTGTAATATCCCCTTGTTCAAAATCGTTTTTTGACGAAGAAGCCGTTCTGGGTTCTTCGGTGTCGACCGACACCAATCCGGTGTCGATCGACACAACTAGGTTTTCTGTGAAAAGGGTGTCGATCGACTTGGTGTCCTTCGATATTACTCTCCGGTGACGACCGACACTAATGTAGTGTCGATCGACACCATCAGGTGGTGACGACCGACACTAATGTAGTGTCGATCGACACCATTCGGTGACGACCGACACTAAGTAGTGTCGATCGACACCATTCGGTGACGACGACCTAATGAGTGTCGATCGACACATTCGGTGACGACCGACACTAAGGTAGTGTCGATCGACACCAGTTTCAGAATTGCATTTCTAGTTGTTTAACTTAAGAATTTTTACAAGTAAAGAACGAGTTAAAAATCTGGAATATATAAGTCATATAAACTAGATTGATGTTCCGTTCCTCAAACCTAATATTAAGCTTTTAATATCTTCCCAATCTTGTCAACTGTCAAGGCTCGTTTCATTGTGTGATGGGTCTGCCAAAGCAGGGTGTCCGCAATTACATGAGTGAGGCAGGTTGTAATCGTTACTACGGACTTAAAAGATTGGTTTGCTTAACTGGGCTATCAAAATAGTTTTGGGCTCAGAGATATAGATCGGATTTGATATAAGATATTAATCCGAGACAAGAATTATATATGATATAATTAGCAAAGTGTTGCTTACCTAAATAGCTAAAGTTTGGGCGATGGGCCAAAGCTCACTCAAATTTTTGTGAAATATGGATCTTGGATCATTATATTCAATTGAGGAAAATTGTTTTGAATATAATGTGAGTTTCTTAATTGTTAAGATTTCTCATTTCTTGAACATCGAAACTAAACTCTCATTTTGTGTTTTTCAGCTATGGCTAGCTCCCCTCACAGAAACACATTCTCGCTTCGATCCGTCCTTGAGAAGGACAAGCTTAATGGATCGAACTTCCTTGAATGGTATCGGAACTTGAGAATTGTTCTCAAGCAGGAGAAAAAGGAATATGTCCTTGAGAAGGTTCTCCCTGAGAAACCGAAATCCAATGCCGGACACGCTGAAAGGAATGCTTGGGAGAAGCATTCCAATGATGAGGTCGATGTGAGTTGTCTCATGCTGGCTACCATGAACTCGGACTTGCAGAAGCAATACGAGAACGTGGCGTCACCTGTTGAGATGATCACTAGCCTGAAAGGGATGTTTCAGGAGCAAGCACGAACTGAGAGATACCAGACGGTTAAGTCTCTCATTGAGTGCAAGCTACCAAAGGATGGTCCAGTTAGCCCACATGTCATTAAGATGATGGGTTATATTGATAACTTGGCAAAACTGGATTGTCCCCTTAGCCAAGAGTTGGCTACGGACATCATTCTGCAGTCGTTGCCGTCGAGCTTTGATCAGTTTATCATGAACTATAACATGAACAACATGACAAAGACTTTGACGGAACTGCATGGCATGCTCAAGACAGCTGAGCCAAACATCAAGAAGGGCACCCCTAATGTACTTATGGTGCAAGGGGGTAAAAAGTTTAAGAAACATGCTAAGGGTAAAGGAAAAGCTAAGGCATTCCCGATTGAGAATCAGGATAAGCCTGAGACTTCTTCCAAACCCAAACGCGGCCCTACTGATGCTGATAAATGCCATTACTGCAATAAGTCTGGGCATTGGAAGAGAAATTGCAAAGAGTATCTGGGAGATCTAAAGAACTCGAAGAAGACGTATGAGACGACTTCTTCAGGTATCTATGTTATAGAAGTAAATGTTACTACTTCAGGTTCTAAGTCTTGGGTATTAGATACCGGCTGTGGCGCTCATATTTGTACAAATATGCAGGGTCTAAGCAACAGTAGAACGCTGGAGAAGGGACAAGTGGACCTGCGCGTTGGGAATGGAGCAAGAGTTGCTGCATTGGCCGTAGGAACTTATCATTTGTCTTTGCCGTCAGGCTTGGTTTTAGAATTGAATAATTGCTACTATGTACCTGCTATAAGCAGAAACATCATTTCTATTTCTGTTTTGGATTTAGAAGACTTTCATTTTTCGATTAAAAACAAGTGTTGTTCTTTTGATCGTAATGAAATGTTTTATGGTAGCGCTCCATTAGAGAATGGACTTTATATTCTTAACCAATCTTTGCCTGTCTATAACATAAGTACTAAACGGTTAAGAACCAATGACTCGAACCCTACGTTTCTCTGGCATTGTCGTTTGGGCCACATCAATGAGAAAAGATTCAAAAGCTTCATAATGATGGACTTTTGGACTCATTTGATTTTGAATCATTTGAGAAGTGTGAATCCTGCTTATTGGGCAAAATGACAAAGGCCCCTTTCAACAAATTTAATGAAAGGGCCGGTGACCTATTGGGACTAATACATACCGATGTATGTGGTCCAATGAGTATTAGTGCTAGAGGAAACTTTCAGTACTTCATCACGTTTACTGATGACTTCAGTAGATTTGGTTATGTCTATTTAATGAGACATAAATCGGAATCCTTTGAAAAGTTCAAGGAGTTCCAAAATGAAGTACAGAACCAACTTGGCAAAAGTATCAAAGCTCTTCGATCAGATCGTGGAGGTGAGTACTTAAGCCAAGAGTTCAGTGATCATCTGAGTAACTGTGGAATTGTTTCACAACTCACTCCTCCTGGAACACCTCAGTGGAATGGTGTGTCTGAAAGGAGGAATCGGACTTTATTAGATATGGTTCGATCGATGATGAGTCAAGTAGATCTTCCATTATCCTTTTGGGGATATGCTCTAGAAACGTCTGCGTTTACGCTAAACAGAGTTCCATCAAAATCAGTCGAGAAGACGCCATATGAGATGTGGACTGGAAAAGTTCCAAGTTTGTCTTTTCTAAAATTTGGGGTTGTGAAGCTTATGTCAAGCGGTTGATATCTGATAAGCTTGAACCCAAATCTGATAAGTGCTACTTCGTTGGTTATCCTAAGGAAACCAAGGCTTACTACTTTTACAACCGTTCTGAGAACAAAGTGTTTGTTGCTAAGAACTGTGTTTTTCTTGAGAGAGAATTTCTTTCCAAGAAGAACAGTGGGAGTAAAGTACAACTCGAAGAAGTTCGAGAATCACAGGAGCCTGCTCAACCTGTCGAGGAAGAGCAGCGACTGGATCTACAAAGAGTTGTAGAGTCCGAACCTGTGATGCCAGAAGTTCGCAGATCCGAAAGGATTCGTCACGAGCCCGAGAGATATGGATTTCTTGTGACTAATTGTCATGATCTCTTGATCATTGACAGTGACGAACCTGCGACTTTCGAAGAAGCAATGATGGGCCCTGACTCCGAAAAGTGGTTTAAAGCCGCTGAATCCGAAATCGGTTCCATGTCACAAAACCAAGTATGGACTTTGGGTGATTTACCTGATGGTGTAAAAGCCATTGAGTGTAAATGGGTCTTCAAGAAGAAGATCGATGTGGATGGAAACGTTCAGATTTACAAAGCTTTGGTGGCAAAAGGTTTCAAACAAGTTCAAGGTGTTGACTATGATGAAACCTATTCCCCAGTCGCTATGCTTAAATCTATTCGGATTCTCCTAGCAACAGCCGCTCATTATGATTATGAGATTTGGCAAATGGATGTGAAAACAGCTTTCCTTAACGGGATTCTGGAGGAGGATGTGTACATGACACAACCTCCGGGTTTCATTGATCCTAATGCTGCTGGGAAAGTATGCAAGCTTCATAAATCCATTTATGGATTGAAGCAAGCATCTCGGAGTTGGAACCTACGTTTTGATGAAGCAGTTAAAAAGTTTAACTTCATCAGAAACGAAGAGGAACCTTGCGTTTACAAAAAGACTAGTGGGAGCGCAGTTGCATTTCTCGTATTGTATGTAGACGACATACTTCTCATAGGAGATGATATTCCGTTACTTCAGTCAGTAAAGGACTGGCTCGGAAGTTGTTTCTCGATGAAAGACATGGTGAAGCCGCCTATATTCTTGGAATAAGGATCTATAGAGATAGATCAAAGAGGCTGATTGGACTGTGCCAGGACACTTATATCGATAAGGTTCTACACAGGTTCAACATGCATGATTCCAAGAAGGGCTTGCTTCCGATGTCTCATGGCATTACTCTCAGCAAGAAGCAGTGTCCTTCGACACCTGCTGAGCGAGAGCGCATGAGTAGGATTCCTTTTGCTTCTGCAGTAGGATCTATTATGTATGCCATGCTTTGTACTCGTCCAGATGTTGCTTGTGCTTTAAGCATGACGAGTCGATACCAATCAGATCCCGGTGAGAGTCACTGGACTGCCGTCAAGACAATCCTGAAGTATTTGAGAAATACCAAGGATAAGTTCTTAGTGTACGGAGGAAGTGATGAGCTTGTAGTGAGTGGTTATACGGACGCCAGCTTTCAGACAGATAGAGACGATTTCCGATCTCAGTCTGGTTACGTCTTCTGTCTGAATGGAGGTGCAGTTAGTTGGAAGAGTTCCAAGCAGAGCACCGTGGCGGACTCAACGACCGAGGCTGAATACATCGCTGCTTCTGAAGCGGCGAAGGAGGCTGTTTGGATTAGGAAGTTCATTACTGAGCTTGGTGTGATTCCTAGCATTTCTGAGCCTGTGGCATTGTTTTGTGACAACAATGGAGCCATAGCTCAGGCTAAGGAGCCCAGATCACATCAGAAATCCAAACACATTGAGAGGAGATATCATCTGATTCGTGATATCATTGAGAGAGGTGACGTCAAGATCAGCAGAGTTCCGACAGACGAGAACGTTGCTGACCCGTTGACTAAGCCACTCCCACGACCGAAGCATGAGAGTCATGCAGCTGCTATAGGCATTAGATTCCTTAAGCAGTAATCTTGTTTTAGTGGGAGTTATCATATTTATATTTTGATGTTCATGTAAACACATTTGGTTATGTTTTATTTAATGAAATTGTTTCAGTATTATTTAATGGTGTTATTAAATAATTGTCCAAAAGTAATTTATGGCATTCTTATAGATCATCAAATACGTGATTTGATCATGAAACTCTATAAGTGATAGATGACATAAATTATTTGTGTCCATAGTCGAGGTTATCAAAGTTGGACATTGATAACCGCGTGAGACTAGTATGTGAGGTGACTGATGACTAAGTTTCATGGAGTCATTAATAGGAGTATTAAAGTCAATCACATAGATATGTGTTAGAGAACACATGATCGGACATGACCCGCTAATGAGAACTCTACAAGATTGTTATATGAGTGTCATAAGAGTTTCTCATTACGACTATAGAGTATAGTCCTTTGACCTGAGTTCATCATGTTTTCTTACATATGAATTGGTATGCTTTGACTCTGTGTCAAACGTCAGCCGTAACTGGTGGCTATAAAGGCATTGATTGGGCATATTATGAAGTATATAGGATCAGGGATGGAACAAGATGGAATTTGTCCCTCCCATATAACGGGAGATAAATATCTCAGGGCCTATCGAAGATTTGATACTGGAAATGCGTGGCCGCGCTCAAACGGATTGAATGTCAATCGTTTGTCTTTTATCAGTATAAATCGGAGTTCGATAAACATGGTTTGGTTGATTAAGGATGACACGAGTTCTTGCCTTATGCCAGATCGAGATATAGAGACAAAGGGATTATGGGAATATTTGATTCCAGTACAAGTGGGAGATTGAAGGGAATGTCCTGAAATCAGACTTGTATTTATTCTAGTAAAGTCGTGATGTCGAGATAAGACAATCATATGATATTGGACGGTTATAATGTTTTGCTAGAAGCCGCTTATAACTTATGAGTTATGAACTCATTACCATTATCATATGATCCTATAGGGTCACACACCTAAGCAAACTGGATAATATAAATTGGGTTTTGATTATTAGAGTAATGATTATGATCAACGTATATAAGATATACGTCGATATCGTTTTTCTATGAGGGTGTCGATCGACACTAATAGTGGGTGTCGATCGACACTTCGGCATCGTCTTCTCGATGCTTGACTTTCTGTGAGGGTGTCGATCGACACCAATGGTGGTGTCGATCGACACCTGTCGGCAACTCCAGCCTATATATATGATATAAGGCTCAGGTTTGAGATTTAGAAGTAACAAGAGAGAAGCTCTTGTTACCCAGAAAAACCACAGAAAAGCTAGAAAGGTTTGAGAAAACCAAACGCGAATCGTTCGCGAAGGCACTAGCATCCCGTCGTCCAGTTTGTGTGCGTGTGGACTTCTGTAGAGGCGCAGCACTTGAGGCGCTTCTTGATCTCGATTACCTGTTCTTCTTCCGCTGCAAATACTAGGTATGTTCGAGATTGACATGATTCAATTAACACAAGATCCGTGGGTTAGGATTTTGTTAGGGCTGTTTTAATTCGATTAAAACCTGAACAAATCCATCAGAATCCATACATTTCGACGGTTTAAGACCTCTCTTGGATCTTCTAACAATAGGAGGGTTTCTCATAGTTGGGGTCTCACCATGATTCTCCCATGATCACCAATACCATCTTCATGTGCGGGACACTGCATCGGGTGTATCATCTTGAACCTCACGTCGACCTGACCGTGGACAGATGTAGAAGGACTAGCCTCTAAATCGATCAAACTCTCATTACTCTTTGGTTTTTCCGGACTTGTCAATGTCCTTAATTGTTTGATCTTCCATGAACACTACATCTCTGCTCCTTACGAGCTTCTTCTCAGGGATCATAAAATCTGTATCCAAACTCATCCTGACCATAACAATGAACACACACTGTCGCGACTTCATCTCAAGCTTCGATCTCTCATCCTTGGGAATATGAACAAATGCCTTACACCCAAAGACCCTCAAATGACCATAAGAAACATCCTTACCGGTCCAAACTCTCTCTGGAATATCACCCTCCAATGGAGCACTTGGACAAATTCAGCACATGAACAACTGTGCTCAAAGCCTCACCCCAGAAAGTCATCGATAAGCCTGATTGTGAAATCAAACATCTCATCCTCTCGACAATAGTCCTGTTCATCCTCTCAGCCAACCCATTCACTGTGGAGTCTTAGGCGGCGTGAACTGATGCTAAAACCATGCTCTTTGCAATAAGCATCAAATGGTCCAGAATACTCACCACCATTATCACTGCGGATACACTTCAACTTCTTTCCCGTTTGTCTCTCAACCAATGCCACAAAATGCTTGAAATATCCCAGAACCTGATCTTTAGTCTTCATAGTGAAAACCCATGATTTCCTAGAATGATCATCAATGAATGTGACAAAATATGATGCGCCACCAAGAGATTTTGTCTTCATTGGACCACACACATCTGAATGCACCAAATCAAGTACCTCAGATTTTCTAGAAGGTGCAGAAGACTTGAAAGAAACTCTGTGTTGTTTTCCATGCAAACAATGTGCACACTTAGGCAAGTGCAAACCAGAGATTCCTGGAATGACCTCCTTCTTTGACAACACAGACATACCCTTCTCACTCATGTGACCGAGTCTCTTATGCCATAGCTCCATGGCATCAACATTCTCCACTGCATTAACAGCATCTTTGGAGACCTTAGCCTGCATCAAATAGAAAGATGAAAGCTTCTCACCTCGAGCCACAACCAGAGAACCACGTGAAAGCTTCCATTTACCACCACCGTGTAAACTGTAGAAGCCCTCATCATTAAGTCTTCCTGTAGATATCAAATTCATCCTCAAGTCTGGAACATGCTTAACATCCTTAAGCATCAACCTAGTCCCAAGACTAGTCTCCAAGCAAATATCACCAATGCCAACAACCTGAGCCAAACCATCATTACCCATCTTTACAGAACCATACTTACCTAGAGTATAGGTAGAGAACAAATCCCGCTGTGATGTAGCATGTGTAGTAGCTCCACTGTCAATCACCCAACTGGTGTCTTGGCATACATTAATGGCATCATTCTCAAGAAGAATGAGAAACTCATCTTGGGTGACTGTCACCCGATCAACTTCTTCTTGCTTTCCTTGCTGCTTGTCTTTCTTCAACTTCCAGCAATCTTTCTTCATGTGCCCTTTCTTATGACAGAAGTAGCACTCCATATTAGCAAATTTATTAGATTTGCTCCTGCTCCTGCTCTTGTCCTTCTTGGACTCTCTATGTGAACTTCTCCCCCTTGACTCAGTAACCAGAACATCTGAACGTGAGGAACTAGCATTTGACTGCCTTCTTGTCTCCTCATTCAACACACTGTTCTTCACTGAATCCATCGAAATGACACCTTCCGACGCGGAGTTACAAAGAGACATTATGAATACCTCCCAAGAATCTGGTAATGTACCAAGAAGCCACAAACCGTGAATCTCATCATCAAACCTGATGCCCATATCAGACAACTTGTTGAGTAATCCCTGAAACGCATTCAAGTGATCTGTCATCGGAGTTCCATCCTGATACCTCAACTCAATCAACTTCTTGATCATAAGCATCTTGTTATTCCCGGTCTTCCGAGCATATAACTGCTCTAGCTTCAACCACAAAGAACGAGCATTAACCTCATTTTCAATATGATGCAACACATTATCATCTATCCACTGCCTTATCAAACCACACACTCGGCGATGCAGCAACTTCCATTCATCCTCAGTCTTATTATCAGGTTTCTCTTCCTGAAATACTGGTAGATGAAATTCTTTAACAAAGAGCAGATCCTCCATCTTGCCCTTCCATAGATGATAATTGTTGTTACCATTCAAGCTTATCATTCTGCCCATATTCTCCATATTTTCCATCACTCACACAAGCAAACCAATAACCCAAAGCTCACAACCTTAAGCTCTTATACCACTCTGTTGGGGAAAACACGAAAACACGCAAATGCGCAGCGGAATAAGTTTCCCCGCACTTGTGTGAGCCTGTGAGGAAAAAGACTTGAACTATGGCACAAATGATTTAAGCAAGAATCTAAATGACACACAATCTTTTTACGTGGAAAACCTCCTCGATGTGAGAAGGAAAAACCACGGGACCGTAGTCCACTCAAAATCCACTATATCAAATGTTTGAGTGTTACAACCACGTACTCCCTGTTCCTACAGAACAGACCCAGAGACTAAGGCTCAAAGAGAGCAATCTCCAACAACAAGAGAGCTCAACAAGAGAGCAATACAAGCTTACAAAACTAGCAGATACAAACGACCTCAGCTCACTAGGATTCCGGCAACCAGAGAACAATCCCACCGTACAAATCCAAGATGAATAAGTCAACAACACCTCTGCCAAATTTCAGCTCAATCAGAGAAGAACTCACCGTTGGATTTCCCAAACACTCAAGACTGCAACTGCTGAAGAACTGTAGCGACCAGCTTCACTAAAACCCCGATTCACGAGAAACCAACCGTTGAAACGACAATCCCACCGTTGAATCTCAAACCCACTGAGTCATGAAGCTTCCCACAAAATATCAGCCAGATCGGACCACTTTCGAGCCCTCGAACACAGCCCTGAATAAACCAGACGAAAATCCCCTTCTTCTCTCCTTCTTGCCTCTCTCTTCTTTCTCTCTCTCTTTTAGTGTGTAATATGTCTATCTGTCTCAGTGTCATAAAAACTTAGGTCACACAGCTTATATAGGTCTTAGGAAAGAACCTTATAAGCCCTTATGTCATAAAAACTTAGGTCACACAGCTTATATAGGTCTTAGGAAATAACCTTATAAGCCCTTATAAAAACCTTCAACACCAGACTTCAGAATTTTCAAAGCAGACTTGAGAATTTTCAAAGCAGACTTGAGAATTTACAAAGCAGACTTCAAAGAACAACACAAGACTTCTGATTTGGTTTTATCACAACCAAACCCATGGTTTCCTCACACTAGGAGGAACACCAACAGGCTTTACATCTGAATTTACATTACTGAGTCTCTTCAATAGCGTTGGAGTTCTACTAATGTCAGGTGAAGTTGTGTTTGTGCAGGTCAAGGAAGTACAAGAGTTAAACTTCACTTTTGGAAGTTGATTATTCAGAAACAATTAAACTCATTGAAAGTGGCGGAAGATGGTGTTTAGGAATGAGCTCGAATCGCTAACTTCTGTTACTGGTCTTCTTCTTTCCAGGTAAAAACAATGACTTATGAACTAAGAGTGAATTATCATTGACCAAGTTGTGCTTCTCTTGAAAATAATATGTGTTACAGTACTGGTTCAGGTGGAGGGACAGCTACAGAGCCAATAGCTAGGAACCGCTTCCAAGAAAAGAATGGTTCTAAGTTTTTGTATCGTATTTCTCCAGATGTTATCATCCTCTATTGCTTTACAAACACAAGAAAAGCATAAGAAAGACGCGAGAGACTGGTGGTAAAACAATTTTCTTGAAATCAGTTGGACTTGGATCCCGGGAAAGAGATTTTAATTTAATAATGCTTATTCTTTTTATGGCAGGTCTTTATATTTTAGCATATGCATCTGCACAGATACCATGGTTTCACAACATTCTAAGGTGATTTGCTTACGCCTTTATTCAAAGTAAACTTTTGGTTAGATGAGTGTTTGACCTCTGTGTCTTTTCTTCGTTAGGTATTTCAAGATGATATCATGCATGAAGCAAAAAGATGGATTGGTGAACGAAATTTTAAGTCACAAGGTGAGCAAATCTCGATCTCGTCCTGGATTTTAGACTTCTTAAATGGAATCTGGTCTTGTGTTATAAATTACAAGTTATGATAATAAGTGATTTGATTTCTGCAGCTGTTGTTGATTTTGTTCAAGTTAAAGAAATCGTTTTTTTTGTTTTGGTGTTGCAGGACTTAAGTGAGGAGTTAAGCAAAATGAATCATTTCATAAGAGTTAAGTGAGGAGTTAAGTGAGGACTTAAGTGAGGAGTTAAGTGAGGACTTAAGTGAGGAGTTAAGCAAAATGAATCATTTCATAGGACTTGGAACTCTTTATGAGGAGTTAAGTGATTTATTGTTGTCAAAAATTATGATAAATAACAGTAATTTATTTTGTTTAGTATATTAACCGAACTTATATGTTGTATGAGAATACTTATTTGTTGGACTATGAAACTATATTATTTATGAAATATATTTTGAAACTTTGAATGAGCATAATTAAAATCAAACTAATATCATCTTTACTATATTTAAAACATAGTTTAGAAATTATAAATATTATGTTATTTGTTGATTTAATATTTTTTGACCCGTGCTTGGGCAATGTGATGTTTTCTTCTTTCGTTTCTTTATAAAAATATTATATTAATACTAATGTAAATAAAGTTTTGTTGTATATGATATGAATAAGAAGTGTTTAGTACAAATATGTAATTGAAAATTTGTAAAAAAGTTTATAGCAGAAGTGTATACTAGAAATCTCCTAAACAACATCTTAAAAAAATGTTATGCTTTTAGTACTCAAACATAAAGCTTGTTACTAGCCCGACCATCTCCTAATTAAACCACATCAATTACAAAAAATATTCTACCCTATCACCTCATATAATAAACAAATTCAACTTTTCTATTCTATTTTTTCTTATATGGAAATTCATTGGAATTGAAACATTTATAAGATTATTTATTTTCCAAAAAAAAAAGAGAAAGCATAGATAATTTTATTTACATAATTTACTTATTTTATTATTTAAAATCGTAATTCATATGGTTCATTCACAACACATATTTATTTACTTTTAAATTATAAATTTTTCAAATGGTAATACAAAAATATCATTAATTTTTTTTCCTTAAAATTATATTGACAACTTTTAAAATACATGATACAAAAGAATTCAACTTCTATATTCTATATCAGTTGCATAAATCAATACAATTTTCTTATAATATTTTTGCTATATATACATATATCCCATATTGTTAGTGGATCTTTGTTGATCTTACATTACTTTCTTGTAAACCAATTAAGTACCCACCCTAGCGGCTTGTCATGATGTTTTCTGAAGAAGATCCCACCAAGAGTGCCAGCCCATTCACGTATTTGATCACATCTGTGTTTTCTGGCAGCTCGATATACTTCAAGGTCCTTGTAAAAATGTACTTCATCTCTACTTCCCCACCATAGATCACATACATACCTTGTTCTGTCTTTTTTGGGATTAGTAACATCGGCGAATTCCCATGTACGACTCTCATCGTACATTGTTAGATTGCCTCTCCACCACTCGCCTTTCTGGTTACTACAACGGTACTCGAGAACTTCATCATTACCGATTCGGTTAGTAATCACTAAACGATTAATTTTGCAAGCTGCATCATTCAATCGAAAACACACAGCAATAACTACCAGAAAAGCTATGAAATGATTCATTTTGCTTTTCGGTAGATTTTTTTCTTTTTTCTTTTTGGAGTAATAAAATTATCAATATGCAGTATTTATATACAAAAAAAAATGTGCGAAAACGTTTTATTTTTTAGATAGTGTATTAATAGCGTTAGCTTAAATATTAAAACAAACATACACCAAGTAAAATAATTGGTGAGCAGATGTTTCACTCGTCTAATGTCGAAAAATATGGTTACCCAAGAAGACAATAACCAAATAAATTAACAATTATAAATTATAAATTACATACCAACAAAAACCAAAAATAAAATGTTTTGAAATGTACTATTTTTAATTTTAACAATATAAATTAGCGAGTGTAAAAGCCCAACAGTTCCTTTCTCAAAATAAACCTAGTATTTGGAGAAGTGGCCATCTTCACAAGTAGCCGTGACAACGTTAGCATTCTCAATCACTCTTTGAAAAGAATGAAAGATTGGTAAGCATCTCCACCTTCAACCTGAAACTCAACGGTTCATTTTGTTGACAGTCAAAACAGGTCTGATCCTCTCACCAAGTGCCTGACCAAGTACAGTCTCAGTATGCACTCAGACACCTGCAATACAGGCAACGCAGCTGTGACTTGTGATGAAAAGTCAACGTGCCCATGAGAATCAATCAGATTGATCAAATAATCATTCCCATCTCTCTCGCCTTTGTAGTTCTTGAGGATTTCTTCTTCCATCAGATACTGCTTTGTCTGCACGTGTATCGGTCATACGAACATCACCGGCAACTTCTTGTGCAACGTGAAACCAATAACTCTAACCATCTTGACTGTTCTTTAAGAATCACAAACGACCACTTCTTGTTCCTATGTGAGAATATATCCCACATTGAAAGTTGGGAGGGACATTGACTAATATATAAGGGACTTGGGCCAATCCACTCATTGCCAATTGGTTTTGAGTTGGAAGCCCAGGAAACTTAACATGGTATCAGAGTCCGAACACACGCTCCCCCACCCGAATCGATCCGGCCCATTGAAAGAGGCCCGATTAAAATTGACCCAAAATTGATCCCATAATGGGATATTGTCGAGACTAATGGCTAGACGGGCCATTGTCTCGAGGGGGAGTGTGAGAATATATCCCACATTGAAAGTTGGGAGGGACATTGACTAATATATAAGGGACTTGGGCCAATCCACTCATTGCCAATTGGTTTTGAGTTGGAAGCCCAGGAAACTTAACATCCTACAATCACATCAACTAAGAAGGTTAAGTTATACAGACGCATGCATCGAAGGGTCCACTCAAATAATCAACCAACAGAATCTCGATGTCATAATTTATTTAACCCCAAAAGAGCTGCAAGTTGGACATACGAATGTCGTCAAACTTTATTTTAGACGAAAAATTAGGACCAAAATCGGAACAGTAGTTTTAAGACTTAGACCATACAAACAAAACCGATGATAAAGAGATTCAAAGAACAATCGGTGCATTTTTGGAAGATTATGGCACCTTCCGGGAACAGAAGCCACGAAAGCTTGATTTCAATAGTCTATTGGAGGATACTCTTAAGTGATTTCTAGAATATCCGATATTAATCTAACTTACCATAAAACAGTGTTGTATATACTCTTGCCTAAAGTTATAGGTTGTATCTTGATGTATATATACAGGCACATTATGCCAATGATCAATAACACGAAAGATATTCAGAACAGTTTGACATGGTATGAGAGCTTCTCAGCTAATTTTTTCTGATTTCTCTCTGTTCTGAAAAACACATCTTGTCTCAAATATCTCTATGTTCTTCTTACTTGCTTGACGATGAGTCAAACTAGCAGTGTCGATGGCTCCCAAAGTGACTCTGCTTTTCCTGGTGAGAAACTCATCTCACCGTATTACTTGCATCCATCTGATAACACTGGGCAAGTCCTGTCTCCGATATTGTTGAACGGGGCTGACCAACTCTCTTCGCACCAAAAGGAAGATCGGGTTTATTGATGGAACCCTGGAGCGACCATCTGCTAACTCTGATGAATCCGAGAAGTGGGATATGGTTAACTCAATGGTGATTGGCTGGATCTACAGCAGCATTGGGCTCAAGCTTCGACCTTCCATTTCCTTGGTGGACAGCGCAAAGACGATGTGGTCTGCGTTGCAACGACGGTTCTCCATGAGTGATGATACTCGCATCGATCAGCTACGTGCTGAGATCTCTGCATGTAGACAAGAAGGTGACTCTGTTGAGGAGTATTTCGGCAAACTCTGTGTCCTTTGGGATGACTTGGATAACTTTCACAAAGGTTTTTCTTGTTGTTGTGAAAATCCGGAGTGTGAATCTATGGTGAAATATGCTAAAACTCAGGAACGGGTTCATATTCACCAGTTTCTGATGGGCTTCCATGGTTCGAGATTTGCTACTACTCGCTCAAATCTCTTAAGCCGCGGAGGTGATTTGAACCTTGAGTTGATCTACTCTCAGATCATTCAAGAAGAACGTCATCTGTCAGTTATGCGTTCTCTTGATGATCGAGTTCTTATCGTTGGTTTTGCGGCAACGACGTCTGTCATGGGTTCATCTAGTGCTCAAGCAGCTGTTGTTCGATCAGATCGCAGTTTTCTCACCTGTTCCAGTTGTGGCAAGTCGGGGCATGAGTCCAGCAGTTGTTTCCAGATAATTGGATATCCATAATGGTGGAACGACAAATCTGCAAAGTCCAGTGGGAATCAAAGTGGCAGGGGTCTTGGTCGTGGTGGCCAGAATCAAGGAAAAGGCCGTGGTGGTCGTGGTTCTGGTTTCCGTGCAAATCACGCAACCGTTGGTGAGGAATCATCGGGGATCCCAAATCTCACGTCTGAGCAGTGGTCGTCCTTGGCGAGTTTTGTAGCAAGCCAAAAATCCAACTCCGGATCAGAGAAACTCTCAGGTAATTCAAACAAATTGTTGTTATATAATTCAAATCGAAAGTTTGATATTCTTATAGACTCGGGAGCTTCTCATCACATGACGGGTGATGTAGCTCTTTTGATTGATGTGGCTGATATTGAGCCATCTCCCATTACGCTTCCAAATGGACAATTGGCATGGTCAACCAAATATGGTCTTCTATGTCTTGGTGGCAAACTGGTTTTACGTCATGTTTTCTATCCTCCTCATTTATCTATCACTTTGATCTCTGTTGCACAACTACTCAACGATATTGCTGGTTTTGTGCTTTTCACAAAGAAGGTTTGTCTCATTTAGGACCGAACTTTGAGGATTTTGATTGGTGTGGGAAAGGCACGAGATGGAGTTTACCATTACACCGGAGCTGCTGCGGTTCAGAGTTATGCTGGGCAACTTGGTAATCGAGATATGTGGCATCATCGGTTAAGGCATCCGTCTGATAGTGTGCTTTCCGTTTTATCAGAACTAAGTGGTTTTTCAAGTTCTTCTACATTATTGAATAAGAGTTGTGACGCATGTGTCCGCGCCAAACAAACTCGCAATGCTTTTCCAAAAAGTTTCAATAAAGCAGTTTCAGTTTTTTCTATGATTCACTATGATCTATGGGGAGCTTATCGCGAACCATCCTCCTGTGGTGCCCGATATTTCCTAACCATTGTTGATGATTATTCTCGTGTTGTTTGGATAATTCTGTTGCTTGAAAAGAAAGAGGCTCCTACGGCTTTGAAGAATTTCTTCAAGTTTGTTCACACTCAATTTGACAAACAAATCAAATTGTACACAGTGATAATGGGAGTGAATTCATTTGTTTGAAGCAATTCTTTTCAGATCATGGAGTAGTTCACCAACGATCTTGTGTAGCCACTCCACAACAGAATGGTCGCGTCGAACGCAAGCATCAGCATATTTTAAATGTCGCTCGTTCGCTCCTATTTCAAGTTAATCTTCCGATCCATTTTTGGGGAGAAAGTGTCCTTGATGCTACCTACTTAATCAACAGAACACCGACTAAGCTCTGTAACAACAAATCTCCTTTGGAGTTGTTACTTGGAAAACCACCATCGTATGAACACATTCATATTTTTGGGTCTCTGTATTTCGCGAAGAAAGTGCAGCGCAGTAATGACAAATTCGCTCGTCTTGGTCATAAGTGCTTGTTTATGGGTTACCCTCTACACACTAAAGGCTTGCTTGTCTATGATTTGGTAACCAAAACTACCTTTGTATCTCGTGATGTGGTTTTTCGTGAAGACGTGTTTCCTTTTGCCGAATCACAGTGCTTATCAGCGGCTTCTGTTCCGATTGAACCACATCCAGCAATTTTTTATGAAGAGGATGTTGGGATTACACCAGTATCTTCGACAGGGGGAGTCGAAGTCTCGGCTCCATCATCACCCATTTCTACAGAGTCTACTACTCTGATTCCAACACCAGTGACACCAGAAACTCTTGTATCCTCTGAATCATCTGATGCTCTGTCTCCGGAAGCTAACTGGGAAGAGGAAAAAGGGAAAAACTCGATATGTTCTCCTTGAGCCATTCGTTACCTATAATGCTCAAATTCCGGCAGTGTCCGATGCTTCTCCATCCTCTAGTTCATGCAAGTATCTGATATCGGATTTCGTTTCTTGTCATCGTTTTTCTGTTGCTCATCAGATGTTCTGCGCAACAATCATGGCCACTGAGGATCCTATCAACCACAACGATGCCATTCAGCTTGATGCCTGGAAGAATGTTGTGGGCACTGAATATGATGTGTTGGAAGTACAGAGAACCTGGGACATCGTTACGCTTCCGCCGAACAAGAAAGCCATCGGCTGTAAGTTGGTGTTTTGAACGAAGTTTCGCTCTGACGTCACTATCGAACGTCACAAAGCTCTCTTAGTCGCACTTGGAAATCGTCAAAAGGAAGGATACGATTACAATGAAACTTTTGTGCATGTTGTTAAGATGAACACTGTTCAGATTTTACTTGAAGTCTCGGCTGCAAAAAGATTGGGAACTTCACCAAATGGACGTTTATAATGCGTTTCTTCATGGTGACTTAGACGAAGAAGTCTATATGAAAGTGCCTCCTGGTTATACATCGTTAAAGCCGAATCAGGTATGCAAACTTCGCAAGTCTCGCTATGGCCCTAAACAAGCCCCTCGTTGCTGGTTCGCAAAGCTGTCACAGGCTCTCCTCGGTTTTGTTTTGTTCAGAACTATCTGGATTACTCTTTATTCACATTGACATGGGGATCTTACACCATGTATGTGCTGGTATACGTCGACAACTTAATCATTGGAGGTAACAATTCAGCTTTAATTGCGAGTTTCAAGTCTTACTTGAATCGGTGTTTCAAGATGAAAGACTTGGGCACTATGAAATAATTTCTTGGCATTGAAGTCTCTCATGGCCGTGAGGGTATTTATCTCTCTCAACGCAAGTATGCTCTGGAAATCATCGCCGAGTGTGGTCTGTTGGGTGCTCAGCCTGCGTTTTCTCCTCTTGAACAGAATCATGATCTTGCTCGAGATTCAGGTCCGTTCCTCAAATCTCCAGATCGATACAGACGTTTGGTGGGGCTTTTAGTGTATTTGGCAGTTACTCGTCCAAACCTGAGTTATGCAGTTCATATTCTAGCTCAGTTCATGCAACAGCCTCGCACACGTCATTGGGAAGCTGCTTTGTGCTTGCTATTCTTCTTCGCTCTAACAATGATTTGTCTCTAGCTGCGTATTGTGATTCAGACTATGCGGCCTGTCCTCTTACGCGTCGGTCCCTATCCAGTTACTTGGTCTTGCTTGGAGGTTCGGTGGTTTCTTGGAAGACGAAGATACAACAGACTGTTTCTCGTTCTTCATCTGAAGCTGAATACAGATCAATGGCTATGTTGTATCAGGAGCTTATTTGGACGATTGGTTTACTTGAGTCATTGGGTGTCAAGCAGCATGGCCCTATTTTGTTTTACTGTGATAATCAAGCGGCTTTACACATTGTGCGGAATCCTGTTTTCCACGAACGCACGAAGCTTATCGAAGTTGACTGTCATTTTGTGCGTGATGGCATTCAGGCTGGCGTTATCTCTCCGCAACTTATTTGTACCACGGAGCAACTCGCGGATTTTCTTACCAAGGCTCTTAGTCGACAACAACTGGATTACTTACTTTGCAAGATGGGCATTCGCGATCTTCATGCACCATCTTGAGGGGCAGTATTGGAGGATACTCTAAGTTATTTCTATAATATCGGATATTAATCTAACTTACCATAAAACAGTGTTGTATATACTCTTGCCTAAAGTTAGAGGTTGTATCTTGATGTATATATACAGGCACATTATGCCAATGATCAATAACACGAAATATATTCAGAATAGTTTGACATAGTCAACTTGGGGAAGCTTGAGAAAGAGAAAAATAAACCTGAAGACTGAAGAGGAAGACAAGCATATACTTGCGTACACTTGGACAAGCTTTGCAGTCCGAGGAGTTAAGTGAAGAAGCTCGTGGTCTTTGTCTTGATCAAGTTCTAGAGATGATCTGAGCTCGTTTGATCTTGCAAATGGGCTTGGGTCTTCGACAAAGAAAGTGGAGTCGCATAAACAGCACAAGAAGCCACACACGAAAACCAGATCGGTTTTGTTGTATTGATCAACAAACGGTGCAAAATATGAAGCATTGGTGGATTCTTTTTTATATAACAGTGTTAGAAGTTCTGAATCAGCTGTTTGGTAGACGTTGTATACTTGTATCAAATACAATATATTGTAGAGAATTTTTCAGCTCCATGCCGGTCACGAAAAGTCATTGTGCCATTGACATATTATAGATCACTCATTCTTTTTTTATCAATAAAATATAGGGAAAACGACTTATTTCCATCTCGGAACAATTGTATATTAATAGATCCACACAAAGTTTCAGCTTCGCCTCGTATCCCCATAATTTGAAAAATGAAAACATATATCCCCACAGTTTCGTAGTTCGAAACCTATTACTACACAATACTAAATATCGAAACTAATTTATACACAAACCGTAATCAATCGAGGTTTACTGTTTACCAAAACTAAACATAACCAATAATGAATTAAATTAAACCGGATTAGGATCTGATTAAAATGGATAAATCGAGAATAAACCAACCGCGATTTAAAATTCAAATCTCCCCCAAATCCCTAAAAACAAATCCCCAAATTCTCAGAACCCTAAATCCTGAATCCTCTTCCCGAATTCCTCTTCGTAATTCTGTTACTCCTCTCTGATAAGTACTCCAATGTCTATTGTGGAGTATCATGATAATTAATGTTTAATTGGGAAACTCTTTTAAAAGTTTGTTTTGAATCTTTGTTATGATTATGTTTGTTAATTGTGTCGATCAAGACTTCACAAGATGGAGAGAACTCACCGAAACCATATCCATAGCATAACCATTCGCCAGAAGTTTCAAATCCATTTATGAGTAATAGTTTGAAGCTAATTGGCTTTTGCTAGTGTATATGACGATTTCGATCTGTTTCTGCCATTAGCGGATCTGTTCAACACCATTGTGAATTGTTTTACAGTCATCAAGGATTGAGACGGTGGAGCGAGTTCGTCGGTAACGACGTATGCTTGGTTGGTGGTGAGCTTTGTGAAAGAGGAGAGAGCGAGAGAGAGAGAGAGAGAGAGAGAGAGAGAGAGAGAGAGAGAGAGAGAGAGAGAGAGAGAGAGAGAGAGAGAGAGAGAGAGAGAGAGAGAGAGAGAGAGAGAGAGAGATTGGGTCAGGTTTTTAAAATCGGTTTGGTATCCGGTATAATTGGTTTTGTATCTGGTATAAATTGTAAACCATTAAAACCAACAATTATGTACAAATACGTTTTGAACTTTTAAATTATGGGGATATACGTTTTTAATTTTCAAATAATAGACAATTAAGACGAGGTTGAAACTTTATGTGGATCTATTAATATATGATAGTTCTAAGGTGGAAATAGGTCGTTTTCCCTAAAATGTATCATTAAGAATAAAATTCTAGGTGTTATAATATTACAATTTGTTTGGCCTAACAAAATTAGTCGAATGGCAAACAAAGATAGAAATATGGAAGCAAAACACAATTGGTATTTCGATACTTTTGCTTGCTACCATTAGAATCAAGAAATATCGTTCAAAAATTTGTAACCCAAGGAAAAAATGAGGTCGTGCTAAGGTCAAAAAAGAGATTAAGAAAAAGACCGAAGAAAGTAGCAAAGCTGATTGGAAGCTGTTTCATCTGATAACCCGAGAAAAGAGTAACATAAGAGGCCCAATCAAAGACAGCCATCAACATTTAAGAATTGACGTTCATCTGACACAACTAGAACTAGCACTAAAAACATGATTACACTAACTAACATAGCTTAATAGCATTTACTCACTCTACCAAGATCATTCCCCAATGTCGCCTAGCAAAGAGTCAACCAGCATCACAACTCTGAAGCCTTATTATCTCCGCTTAAAGCAATGAAAATGGAACACAAATCCGAATTCCAAAAACCTCCAACTAACATCACAAGCAAATCAAACTACTCCAAACCAGGGGAGCCAAACAATCCATGAACCCCTACTGAAAGCAAGATGAGGCGCAACTGAAGGTAGAGCCGATGAGGAGTTACCTAAGGCAGAGACGGAGCTCCAACCACCACCCCGCAACTGAATCACCAAACCCTCCAAACCGCAACAGCCAAGGAACTTCTCAACATGAATCACGACTGCAACACAAGTATAAAAACAGAAAAGAGAAGCGGAGGCATAGACAGAGACCTTAGCCGGGAAAAGGAGCAGAGGCCGAACATGAAGGATCAGTAGAGACACCTGCCTCAAACCCTTACCCCAGCTAGTGTCGACCCCTCCCCAAAACACCACTGGGAGACTCCACTAAGAGGCACAACAAAGCAAGATCATCAGACTCACCCGAGAGAAGAAGAAAAGCCTATGATCTAACAAAACGACACCTGAATTTTGTCCTCAAAAACCCAGAACCACTGAAGAGATGTAGACGAGGCTATTTCACCATACCTGAAGATCCAATTCGCATTGAAAAAGCCAACGAAGATCCTCGGCCAGTGCCTAGCAATGGAGATGAAACGAGAAAGGCCGAGAGAACTCGTCTCACAAGGATCGAGTCATTGCAGAAGCAAGCCGGAGAAAAGCTATTGAACCACTAAAGAGATCCTCGAAATCAGGAAAAAATAGAGGGAAAACAAGAGAAAAAAGAAAGAAAAAAAAGAGGAAGTGCCTCTCCCAGTAACAACAAAGAGCGCCATCTAGTGAAAAGGGGAAAACGATGACAAAAAAGTTTATGGTGACTGTTTGAAAAAAAAAGAATTCATACGCTAATCAGCTTTTGGGTAATTATTACAAAGTTTTTATAACCTCTCACAATAAATAAGTAATTTATATTATTTTATATAATGTTCTAACCAGTATACTATAATGTGACAACTAAACTGCAAGTTTTAATGGAAATGTGCGTTTCTTAGGTTTTGATTACTTACAGACACCTAAATATCTACAACTTTACATCTTCATCTTCAACATCACGCTTGCATTCAGAGCCGGCCCTGGGCTAAAACCCGTGAAGCTTAAGCTTTAGGCGCCAAATCCTACTAATATTTAAGGGGCAGAAAATTTTTGTTTAGTTACTTTGGTGTAGTGGTCTGAGTGTAGCATATATATGCTTCCAAGGGTGTTGGTTCGATCCTTACCTACAATATATTTATTTTACTTATTTTTTATAGCAAAATATTTGACCGATCTTTACTTCCCTTTTTTGGATAATCGAAATTGTCAGTCTTTACTGTTTTTTTTGGAAGTTTTGTCTTCTAATTATTTTATTGTTTTATCTTTTCTCTTCTTAAGTTTCTTTTGTATACTTTTAGAAATTTCTCAACAAACATGAAAACTCATTATAACTTGGTTCTACAAAATTTTCGCTTACTTAGAATTTGAAAAATAAATGAATTAAACTTTTTACAAACTAAAATGGATTTCTTTGTAATCTAATCTATGTTATTCTTTTTTTTTTATTAGTAACAGTTGCCTATTGTTGTACGTAAACTTGATTTCTCTGTATAAGAATTTATAATGATTACACTAAATTAGTAATCATTTTTTTCATGAGAAATGTAATGATATCTTTCTGTAAAAACAATATAAATTTTAAACATCACATTATTTTGATTATATATTTAAAAAGAAGTGTTATGATAAAAAAAATTAGTTAGAATTAAAGGGCATCATTTTTTCTATTGGCTTTAGGCATCACATAACTTAGGACCGGCACTGCTTGCATTGATTGATAAATGCACATGCAAGGCTTCTTGCCTTTTTCATGTCGCATTTTTACCTCTATTTTCATAGCTTTGGACTTTGGCGAAGTCCATTAATTTCCACAAACTTCTGTATCGTCATATTTAGTATGGTAACGCCGTCTTTTTAATCAGTGACAAAACTTATCACTTAAAGGAAGTCAACACATTTTTTTTAAGGAATCTACAAATATTAAATATTTTGTTGTTCGCTCTTAATAATGACTTTAGTTTAATAAATTTTATTCCTGGGTTTAATAGGTGACTTAGACTTGGGGCAGAATTTTTTTTAATTAAATATAACTAGGTGAATTTCTACATTACACGCGAGTTTTAATTCATTTATTTTCAATAAAAAATATGACTTTGTTACGTGTGTTAGAATCATGCAGTAGAAGTCTGCTTAAAAAGTATGCTACATAAATCTGCTACATAAGTCTGCTTAAGAAGTCTATAAAAGAAGTTTGTACTAGAAATTCCTTAACAACATTATTTAAGTCTGGAAATGTTATGTTTCTAGTACTCAAACATGTTTCAGGGTGTTATTCATTTATTGATTTTGAAATCTGTATAGAATTTATAAATCTAAGAAAAATATTCTGATTTCCAAATCTAATAATAAGTATGTACAAATCCGATAGTTTCACATCGGATTTTAGTCTTTGTATTTTTAACAAACAAATCCACTCAAATCCACTCAAATTCATTATAAAATTAAATCCACTAATAAATCTGTATGATTGAATAACACATAATTTGAATTTGGATTTATAAATTATAAAACCAATAACACATGATTTGAATTAAGATTTATAAATCATAAAACCAATAACACTGGATTTCATTCAGATTCTCAAATCCATTCAAATACATAAACTAATAACCCCCACAAAAGTTGTTATTGCAAACCCAACCATCTTCTAAACCGCATCAGTTACAAAAGAATTTCTACCTTATTAATTATCTGGTACCAAAAAAATTCAACTTATCGTAAGAATTTGATTTTTTTTTTCCCTTACAATAGGGACATTCTAGCTGAAAATGTTCTTTATGCACTTGATGCTTGTTTTGATAAGTAGATTGTGCATACCGAACTCGTTGCAGTGACATGAGTATGACACTTTCACACATATATATATATATATATACTATATTTAGTGATATTCAGACTCAGATATATTTAAATTAAATATTGAGATGCTATTCTCAAATCAACATTTAGTTATATATATATATATAATTTGGTCAACATCAAAACTTCTAGATATATCTCATAAAATTCGAATGTATGGAATACTAGCTTCGATTGGTAACCACTTAATGAATAAAAAGGAACTGGAGAATTAAAGAACAAAATTTCATTTCAGGAATTGGATATTTAATAAAGGATTAGAGAAAAATAAATATAAAAAAGAAATTGAAAAAACTGTAAATATAATTGGTAACCAAAAAATAAACAACTGTTATCTTAAATATATATATTAATATTAAAATATCAAAATATGCACACGTTTTTGGAGGGAAATATTTTCTTAAATATATATTTATCTGAAATTTTTTGAATTTTTATAATTTAAATTATTATTTTTACTTGTTCCTTATCAAACTTTAGGAAGAAAATATTTATACTATTAAAACAAAAGTACATTTATTTATTAACCTTTATTTGAGGAAAATAAAGAAACAAAGTGTTATCTATGTGTCTTAAATTTGATCAAATATTTTATTTTAAATGGTGTAAAATTTGAGAAATAGAGAATTCATCAATTTTTTTCTTGAAAAGTGGTCACCTGACTGAAGCCACTATTTCCAGGATAAAGAGGTGGAATCGACTTGTAAAATTTCCCTATATCAAAGATAATTTTAATTAATTGAATAATCTTTTAAGATGAGATTTATATATATGTTTTTCTACTTAAAAAATTATTGTTGATAATATTTATATTGTTTACTTGATAAGTAAATGTTTATATCAACTTCATATAAACTTATATTTTAATTTTATATGAAATTATTCATACTTAACAATTCCTAATTATAATATTTTAAACTTGAAATCCACAAAATACGCGGGACATAACTTTAGTATTTATAGAAACAATCTGTGAAATAATCCGAGGAACCTCGTTTATCAATATAAGGTATAAATAGTTTCAAATATATTGTTTGTATTGCAAGAAACTAATTTGTTAACACAAGATTTGGGTTTCAAATTGGTTAAACAATTGAATAGAGAACTACAATTGAATTGGTTCTCTATTTATGTTTTATAAGTTTTTAAGGATATATATTATGATTAAATTTGAGTGACAAAATTATCTTGGTACAGAGAGAGAAGAATATAGATACACAAATGTATAAAATGTATAGATATAGAGAGAGAAAGAGAGAGTAAGGGCAGGTTTGTTTGGTGTTGAGTTCGTCTCTCTGTCCTTTCTTTCTCCTCATTCCTCTCGAGGGTTATTAGAACAAACAGAGAAAGAAAAAAAAAAAGAAACCTAAAACAAACATAATTTCAAAATCCTCAGCTCCGATTAAACGTCTCGAGAGGATCTCACCGGAGAAGAAGAAGAAAAGAAGCTAGGGTTTTTGTGGAGGATTGCTATGCGCGAATCTTTCTTTTAGTTTAGGATTTGGAAGCGAGAGAAGGTTGAAAACAAAATATGGATTTGGATTCGTCTATGGCACCTGAGGAGGTTGATCAAGATCCTTCGTCTCTGAATCATCAATCTGCATCGCCTATGGAGAAAGAGGCTTCCTCAGAATCACCAGACGAAACCGGATCCGAATCGGCGTCTTTGACTCCCACCGCGACGAATCCTCCGGCTTCAGCTCAGCAACAACAACCGCAGGTGTCGCCGGTTGTTGGCCCGAGGTGTGCGCCGTCGTATTCGGTTGTGAATGCTATATTAGAGAAGAAAGAAGACGGGCCTGGTCCGAGATGTGGGCACACTTTGACGGCGGTTCCTGCCGTTGGTGAGGAAGGTTCGTCTAATTACATTGGCCCGCGTCTCATTTTGTTCGGTGGTGCGACGGCGCTTGAGGGTAACTCGGGAGGAACGGGAACGCCTACTTCAGCTGGAAGTGCCGGCATTCGTACGTTCTCACAAAAATACTGCATTTTCCTTAATTCATCTTCGTCTGTTTTGTATTCAAGCTTTAAGCTTGTGAGGGTGATGTTAAATTGAGATGTATTTTTGATGAGTAGAGTGCTGTTTCCTATGCAGGGTTAGCTGGTGCAACAGCTGATGTGCATTGTTATGATGTCCTTACTAATAAATGGTCGAGGTGAGTATAAGATGGGAACTTTTATCAATTGTTAATTAAGTGTGAAAGTTGTAATTGATGTGATGAAAATAATTGGTTACAGGCTTACACCCTATGGGGAGCCACCTAGTCCAAGAGCTGCGCATGTTGCTACTGCTGTTGGGACCATGGTAGTTATTCAGGTAGGGGAGAGTGTATGCTAGTGTGTCTTGTAATGGATCTTAGGTTACCAATTTGAGGTTACGGTTTTTGTTCAGCAATAAAACCTGCTATTGAAATGTCTCTTTGGCGCAGGGTGGAATAGGTCCTGCTGGTTTATCAGCTGAGGATCTTCACGTTCTTGATCTAACTCAACAACGGCCAAGATGGCATAGGTTCGAATTATATGAATCTGCTTCTAGTCGCTAGCTCGATTTATTATGCTCGCTTGATTTAGAATATGCTCTTTGTCCAGGGTTGTTGTTCAGGGTCCTGGACCTGGACCCCGTTATGGACATGTCATGGCATTGGTGGGACAGAGGTATCTCATGGCAATTGGTGGAAATGATGGTAAGCATTTTTACTCGCCACCTCATTAAAAGTGTATTTATATTCTCCTTAAATAGCTCCTTTTCTCTCTATTTCGGTAAACTACTAGGTAAACGTCCATTAGCTGATGTGTGGGCTTTGGACACTGCTGCCAAACCTTATGAATGGCGTAAGCTGGAACCAGAAGGGGAAGGTCCACCTCCATGCATGTAATTTTTCTTCATTGGCTTCATTCCTTTTATGTGATTTTGTGGTTTGCTCTTATAGTGATTGGGGTCTCTTGGGGTTTGTATGTTATAACTAGGTATGCAACTGCAAGTGCGCGGTCTGATGGCCTTCTTCTTCTCTGTGGTGGAAGAGATGCGAATAGTGTGGTAAGCCAAATAGTTCCCCTGCTGCCAAGTTTATCCCCTGTTTGAAAATAGACATTTGCTTTGCATTGGGGTTTTAAGTTTGTCAGTTGGAGGGAATCCATATGTTGTATTCCTCTTAGCTAACATTATATTAACTCTGCACTTAGGATTGGGGAATAGCCTCTCTTTGCCAATTACTTCAAATAAAAGTTCCAAGTAGAAAATATCTATCATGTTTTCATAAAATTGAAAATTATTGTAAGAGCTTCTTTGTCCGTCTTGATCGTCAATGTTGACTGCTGTGCTTAATTTTTCTGTGTACATCTGAATGATAGCCCCTAGCAAGTGCATATGGACTTGCCAAGCACAGAGATGGGCGTTGGGAATGGGCCATAGCCCCTGGTGTTTCACCTTCTGCCAGATACCAGCACGCAGCAGTATGAGATGCTTCTTTTCTTTTAGTTCCTTATCTATTTTCATCAGAAAATCAACCTTTTGGTGGAATATTTTAGGTCTTTGTAAATGCAAGACTCCATGTCTCTGGTGGGGCACTTGGTGGTGGGCGCATGGTAGAAGACTCGTCCAGTGTTGCAGGTGAGCAAAAAGAGCGAAACAATCTCATGTTTTTGTTGTTATGGAGATTTTCAGTGAGAGAATACTTATGTTTATTTCTGTCTAGACATGCATGCTTTAAAACGATGAATATTTTTCTTATACAACTTTAGGTAGTTCATGAATTGCTACTGAAGCATATTATTTCCTTCCAAAAGCATGGTTATAGCCGTCTTTCCTTTAGCTGCAATGTTCTTCCCAATGAACTGTAGAAGCCAAATTTTGGTTCAGTATTTGAGATTCATCTAAATTTATCGAACAGAGAATTGTAAATTCACTCATCTTAACTATTCATAATAATAGTATATGCCAACATCTAAGCTTCTCTGACTGGTTCATGTTTTTCGCTTTGTTCAGTGTTGGATACTGCAGCAGGTGTTTGGTGTGATACGAAATCGGTTGTTACTAGTCCTAGAACTGGTAGGTATAGCGCTGATGCAGCTGGTGGTGATGCTTCTGTTGAACTGACGAGGCGTTGCAGGCATGCTGCTGCTGCAGTGGGTGATTTAATATTTATCTATGGTGGTTTGCGTGGAGGTAACTAAAAAAAGCTTTTCAGTTGTTACCATTGCTTGTTTGTGTCATTAGAAGGAACTGTTTTATAGTATCGTAGAATCCAATGATTCTGTAAGTTTGCCAGTGTGTGAGAATATAGGATTACTCGTTTTTGAAAATAGGAAGTTTGATCTTTTTGTTGAAGTCTTCGATCTTATATTTAAACATTACATAGTCGAAACAGTATAGAGTTTCACTCGTCACCAAATGCTACTGTTGCATTTAAAAAAAAATTATAGCTTCAAAACTTGACGAAAATCTGTTGATGATTTAGGAGTGTTACTTGATGACCTATTGGTTGCCGAAGATCTTGCCGCTGCGGAAACAACATCTGCTGCCTCTCATGCTGCTGCTGCAGCAGCAGCAACAAACGCACCACCTGGCCGTTCACCTGGAAGATATGGATTTTCTGATGAAAGAACGGGGGAGCTCCCGGAATCAGCTCCTGACGCTGTTGTGCTGGGAAGCCCTGTTGCGCCGCCTGTAAATGGGGATATGTATACTGATATAAGCACAGAAAATGCTATGCTTCCTGGAACTCGGTTAGCGTCCTAATTTTTGGTTTGCTGTATTGTTAGCGCGCCTCAGAATTTCGTCATGAAAATATTTAACAACCAACATTTTAGGAGAACAAACAAGGGTGTGGAGTATCTAGTTGAAGCATCGGCTGCGGAAGCCGAGGCTATCAGTGCAACATTAGCTGCTGCGAAGGCTCGACAGGTCAACGGTGAAGTTGAACTACCAGATAGAGATCGTGGTGCCGAGGCTACACCCAGTGGAAAACCTTCATCCTCATTAATTAAGCCTGATTCTGCGGTGTCGACTAGTGTTATTCCCGCAGGGGTTCGACTTCATCATAGAGCTGTGAGTCAAACTAACTATATTAAGTATAACCTGAAGTTTAGAAACATGTTTCCTACATCACGTCTCCTCATCTACCAGTGTTGTATGTCCCTACTTATAAGTGCAATTATTTCTGGAACTTTGTAAGGTGGTGGTTGCTGCAGAAACAGGTGGAGCCTTAGGTGGAATGGTTAGGCAGTTATCTATTGATCAATTTGAAAATGAGGGACGCCGTGTTAGTTATGGAACACCCGAAAGTGCAACAGCGGCTAGGAAATTATTAGATCGGCAGCAGTCGATCAACAGTGTTCCGAAAAAGGTAGATAGTTTTCTTCTCCAAAAGTGCTGCAAGAAAGCATAATGTTCCTGAATGTCCATTTAGAACAACAGTTATACATTTCGTACATTTTGCTGGAAATGATTGCTTACTAAAGCGATTGTAGAGAAATTATCTTACTGTGACACGAGTCAGATGGTTATTTGTTAATCTAATTCGAACAAGAATAGTATTCAGATATTGCTTGGTTTAATAGGATTAGAACTTATATGTTAGAAGACATGTAGTCCTACTGGATCTTGTGTATTGTTCAATGGTACTGGTTGCCTAGAGGTTCCACTGGGTGGTTCTGGCGAGGTCACTATTCATTGCCTTCTGATGTAACACAACTCTATTTAATTAGGTTGTAGCTCATCTTTTGAAGCCTCGTGGGTGGAAGCCTCCAGTTCGACGCCAGTTTTTCTTGGATTGCAATGAAATAGCTGATCTTTGCGACAGTGCAGAACGTATCTTCTCAAGCGAACCTACTGTGTTACAGCTTAGAGCTCCTATTAAGATATTTGGTGATTTGCATGGTCAGTTTGGGGATCTCATGCGACTTTTTGATGAATACGGTTCGCCATCGACAGCTGGAGACATATCGTAAGTGTACAGCTCAATCTCTAGTGCAATATCATCTTTACTTTCGCTGTTGCTATTGCTGGTCTGACATTGCTTATTAATGTTTATCAGATACATTGATTACCTCTTCTTAGGGGACTATGTTGATAGGGGTCAACACAGCTTAGAAACAATAACACTTCTGCTCGCGTTAAAGGTAGTTTTAAGAGCACTATATTAATGATGTCTCTATTATGGTATTCTTGATAGAAAAGGGTGTGACGTTCTATAGTGTGACACTGCAGGTTGAATACCAACATAATGTACATCTAATTCGCGGAAACCATGAAGCCGCCGATATTAATGCCCTTTTTGGTTTCCGAATAGAGTGTATTGAGCGAATGGTAAGCGTCTCATTTTTGTGAATCTCTTGTTCCCACTTTTAGGGTCTCATGAAAGTTGCTACTTTGCAGGGTGAACGTGATGGGATCTGGGTGTGGCACAGAATAAACCGGTTATTCAATTGGCTACCTTTGGCTGCATTGATTGAGAAGAAAATTATCTGTATGCACGGGGGAATTGGTCGGTCGATAAATCATGTGGAGCAGATAGAAAATATCCAACGTCCAATTACTATGGAAGCAGGATCAATTGTGCTTATGGATTTACTATGGTAAGTTCATGTCTAATGCTATATCATTCTTGTGTTTTTTTCTTGATCCTCTTCTCACTAGTATTTCAATTTGCAATCTTTTAGGTCCGATCCAACGGAGAATGACAGTGTCGAAGGTTTAAGGCCAAATGCTAGAGGCCCTGGATTGGTTACTTTCGGGGTGAGTGGTCTTTTTTTCCCTTTTATTTCATACGACTCGCATTTGAAGTAATCTCTCTTTGTCTTTCCCTCTTCCATAAGTATCTCGACTGGTTCTTTTACTTACCAACAAGTTGACAATTGCAGCCTGACCGTGTCATGGAGTTCTGCAACAACAATGATCTTCAATTGATTGTACGTGCCCATGAATGTGTAATGGACGGATTTGAGCGTTTCGCACAGGGGCACTTGATAACACTCTTTTCGGCTACAAATTATTGTGGTATGTCTCTGGAATCTAAAACTCGCTACTAAACCGGTGAACAAAACTTATCTCATGATGATAGTGTCTTATGAAATGATATTTCTTAGGTACTGCAAACAATGCTGGGGCAATCTTGGTGTTGGGGAGAGATCTTGTGGTGGTTCCTAAGCTTATCCATCCGTTACCTCCAGCAATTACATCACCTGAAACTTCACCGGAAAGACAAATAGAGGACACATGGATGCAGGTTTGTTTGATCACGAACAACATTTTTATCCGCGTAGAAAATGATGAAGCCTGAGCATCTTAATTTTTTCAGGAGTTAAACGCAAATAGACCACCAACACCAACCAGAGGACGCCCACCAACTCCAAACGACCGTGGCTCTCTTGCTTGGATATAAAACCCCCACAGGAAGAGAAGACGCGCGTGTGAGAGATTACATACTTCTCCTGATAAGCCGCCTCGTCTTGATGATGATCCTCAAGTTGTGTACAGGTCCAACCAAAACCGTTCTTGATCCACAACGATCGATTGCGAGATGATGGATCACACTGAGAATCCATGAGGGCTTTTGAGGTATTGTGGGGGATGAAAGGATGAAGAAGTCAAGTCGGATGGTTTTGGAGGACGTGAGTATTAGTGAGCTAGGGAGAGTATTTGTTGGGTAAAAGGGTTTTGTTCATTTTTGTTTGTCTTCTATATATTTTTGTTAGTAGTATCGTTAATTTATCTGTGGTACAAACACAAGTGGCTAGAAAGGGGGTTATGGTCAGGATTTTAGAGGGTGTATTACTTCTTTTTAGGGCGTGAGGGTTTGTGTATCATAGAGAAGTTCGAGGAGGGGCTTGTGATTTTGTAATTTCTTTATTTCTATTTTCAGTTGTAATTTGTAACACAGTTTGTGTGTATGGTTCCCGATATTTTCTCTCCCAGATTCTTGTTTATCACTCACTTTACCATCATAGTAGTATTTGTAGTAGTAGCTGTGTTTGTACTCCATTTCTCAAGTTGCCTATGTATCCGTTAAGGGATCAAGGCATTTCGTAGTTAAATTGCACAAAAGATTTTGGTTTCCGATCTTTTTTCACTATTGAGAAACTTTTTTTGTTTGTTTGTGATGCTTACGAGTACACCACTTTTTGGAGTTGAGAATTTTATACATTGATGATAAGTTGATGGAACAACACATCATGTTTAGCTGCAATGGTCGCAGGATTGCGTTGTCTGGATCTTTGTGATTTACGACGATGAAGTCAACCATTTTCATCAGTCTACTGGCTGTGACATGAAGTTCTCCGTTAAATACCATAAGGATGGATGTCGCACCCTGGAGGCTTGGCTTGTGATCTCTGGTTCAAGACGCATGGTTTCTCTTGGTCTTTTTTGTATGGAGGCGTTTTTGGTGCTTCTTATAGATCTCATTGATTCTCTGTAGATTTTTTTATTTTATTTTTTATCTCCGATGATCATGTTCATTTGTTTCTTCTTCAACTGAAGATCATATTTCAAAATTGTCTTGTGCATCTTCATTTCTGATACGCTCAACCCAAGATTGGTATTTTAAGGGTGGTAAGGGATAGTCTTGGTCCTCATTGATCCGTGAATTAAAATGCTAAAGCAGTCCAATCGCTGGAACAACTCCTTAGGCCCAAACTTCTGTATGTGCCAGTGATACTAGGCGGTGGATCTCTTGTTGGAGACTTCTTGGAATTTAGATTCTAAGGCCGATCCAGAAGGAAACAAATAATTATGCCCTTTGCTCACAAGTTGTACTACAATTCAAGACAATAGAATGGCCACACAAGCATAATGGGAAATACTTGATAAACCGAAAATATATTCTATTAGATGAAGAACACTAATCGAATCAGAAGTTCACAATGAACTATGAGAATCACTCACGGATTAAGAATTTCACAGAAGGTGTTTATTACTCGCATAACTTAGATGTTTTATAGAGTTTACAATTGAAGAAAACTAGATGAAAGGTAGCCTCAAAAATAACTAAGAGGTGCAATGTATCTAGCACATGCACACGTTGACTGACCCTTGGTGTACCCCTTGTGTGTTCTTCTTTCAAATGGGCTAAGACATCTTTCCTTAAGCCTTTAGTTGAACTTAGCTTGCAACAATCACAAACTAAGTAGTGACACTCTCGAAGTACTAATCCATTTAGAGCGGCCTTGAACTTCTAGTCCTTGATCTCGTCATTGGTCCTTACAGAATGCTTAGAACCTACTCAGTTTCCAGTTTGGTCGAGGATGGATCAAGATCATTGTCGAGTTCCATACCCGGGGCAATGATTGTCACTCTTCGACCATCTTCAGAATAAGACCGATCCACACATGATTTGGCTCGACTGAAATGTTCCACATAGTCACTTGGTCCAAAGCTGGTGTCAAGGTTGGTAGCTCTACGGTCCTCATTTGGCCTCTGTGGGGACCTGGTCGAGTCGTCTTGGTCGGGCATAAGGCCAGTCAAGGTCGTATCAACATCGGGCCGAAGTCACCAATTCTTCGATCTCAAGTTCTTCTAAGTTTCTTTTTCAGTACAAAGTCCATAAAAGCATCCTTTAGCTTGAAGCAGTTTTCAGACGAGTGACTGTTTCGTTTTTTGATAATCGCAGAATGCTTCTTTGTCTCGACCGAGCAAAATTGGTTCCTCTTAGTTTCTTCGACAACACTCTTGATCTCCAGAGCTACACTCGTGGCATGATGAACTCTAAGAGTTGACATCCTTGAGTCCTTGTGTTTCAGAGATCATCTTAAATATTTTTCAAGATTTCTTGAATCAATCAGATTCGTCCCGAACTCAGTTGGACCACTCCTACCTCCAAATTATGGTATTAGGATCTTTCTCTGATTCGATCTTAAGAAGAGAAAAGAGGGAGGAAATTCTGGAGGAGGGAGGGAGAGAAGTTTGGATGGTTTAATCCTCGTCCTAGCAATAGGGAGTATTCTGGTTTCATTGACTGTGGATTGGGGGCACTGAATGAAGGCTTGCCCCGCTGTTGTTACAGTTAAAGTTTCACTATTTCTCGTGGAAGAATTTGTGTTTCCTGTTCTTGCGGTGGTAATGAACCTCGTAAGTTTCCTAGAATAAGAGGTTTGTGATACACCTTGAGCTATTAGGTCAAAGACCCATGCTACCTCTGACTGTAGCTTAGTGATTGCTTGTAGGGGCGGACCAGAACTATATTTTACTGGGGTCAAAACATATTATTAAAAAAAAATCGATAAAATTAGAAAAAAAAACTAAATTCGTCTTTAATATAAATATTTGCCTTCTACAAAAATACTCTAGAATCTATCATATCTTGAAATCTTTTTATCATAATCTCATTTGTAATTGTCTCGAATACATCTTTCTCGACAAAACAAATAATTGTTTAGCAAAATTAGTTAAACTGAATGGGGTTTGTTAGTGTGTGATGAAAAAAAAGTCTGGGTTTTATTAAATATGTGCTGAACTATAATTTACTTCACAGAATATTAAAAAGATGGAACAGAAATATTATTTGTGGGTTCAATAAAATATTTGAAGTGGATTCATTATAATAAACCCTAAAACCATTGTCAATAAATTTTAGTTTTATATGGGGTCAATTGAACCCACATTAGTGGTAATACGTCCGCCCCTGATTGCTTGTGACAAGATTGTTTGTTCACCAAAAACCTTGTCAATTTATTGAGTAATGGTCATCATGACATTGTTGATTCTTTCAGTCTAGTCTCTCGTGACCAAGACTTTGCTTTATACTTTTTCGCCTCATTAAAATCTTCTCTTTTGTGATGGTTTTTTTTCAATAATTTTTTAATGGGATTTGTTTAGAGCATGTCTATCAATGGCTTTTTGTTGAGTAAAAAGAAAAAAAGAAGAGAGAAGTGAGAACTATTTTCTAGAAAGAGAATCTCTAAAAAGCCCATTAGAGCAACTTCATTCGTGGTTTTTAGATGAATGTTCAAAATAATTAAATAAAAATATTAATACAAAATTACATGGGTATCTCGAAAGTTTTTGGGCTAGGTTTCTCAGATTTAAGATACCCATATATTTTTGGGCTGCCCGCCTTAATCCCCTTGTACTATACATGTTCCACCTAAATCCACATATATTTTTAACCTCTGTCTAAAACCCGTCAATGTTATTTATTTCTGTCCCAAAATCGGATTAGAATTTCTAATTCCCGTTCAAATCATATAAATCACGTTTTCGAAACAGTGATCGCCGATATTAAAGCCTAAAATCCGATCCGGATCCTCTCCTTCTATACTATTAAGGGAGGATACATCTACCTAAACAAGGTTGTTTGGACCCTTGGACCAATTCATTAGGTATTAATTATGTTATTCCTTATGCTTAAATTTTAAATCAAAAATAAATCAAAACTAAATCAGATGATATCTTTTTAAATCAAACAAAATGGAAACTTCCTTTTAAAAATATTGGATTTTAGATATTATGGAAAAAAAATTATGCAACAAGATTTGACTATATATAAATAATTTTAATATTAGATTTCGTAATATATAGATATATTTAGTAAATTTTATTATATATCTTTAGTTTAGAAATGAATATTTGATACATAACATATTAAACTAATGGATTAAATTATTTTATTTTTATAAATGTGAAACTGCATTCATTTCATATTAGAAATTAATTGATATATTTTCAGTTTAATAAAAAACAAATATAAAAATTATTCAATATTTATATTATTCGATTATATAATTAACGGGTTCGGATTAATATTTGTTTCAGTTGAACGGGTTGAGATTATAACATAATCTGAAATAAATATCTCATATATTTCATTTTCTTCAATTTTTTTAAAAAATACTATTAATTGTGAAAATACTAAAACAAATATTCATCAATAAAACGAAAATGGAAATCCTATAATATATATATGATATATATTTCATAAGTATGGTTAAATTATTAAATCAAGTGGTAAATGTAAATAAAACAAATTAGTACACAAATTATTTAAATTTAGAATTAGATAAAAAATTTAGTTTAATAAATTTTAAATGTTATAAATTATTCAATATTTACGTTATTTGATAATCTGATGAACGGGTTAGGATTGATGTTTTTACGAAATGATTTTTATTGCACGGTTAATTATCAAACTTGGAAAGGTTGTATAACACTATAAAATGAATTAAAATAACAAAAAAATAGAAAAGTTATTCGCTAACGGGATAAAATATAGTAAATTATATGATACATCTATAATAGAAAAATTAGATTTTAGATATTATGAAAAACAAATTATGCAACAAGATTGGACCATATGTAAATAATTTTAATATTAGATTTTGTAATATATAGATATATATATAGATATATTTCGTAAATTTTAATATATATTTTTAGTTTGAAATGAATATTTGATACATAACATATTAAACTAACTGATTAACTTATTTTACTTTTATAAATGTGAAACTGCATTCATTTCTTATTAGAAATTAGACTGATATATTTTCAGTTTAATAAAAGTAAAATATTAAAAATTATTCAATATTAATATTATTCGATTATATAATTACCAGGTTCGGATTAATATTTGTTTTGAGTTGAACGGGTTGAGATTATAACATAATCTGAAATAAATATCTTTTATATCTTTCATTTTCTTCAATTTCAAAAAAACAAATTCTATTAATTGTGAAAATACTAAAAAAGATATGATTGATATATTTTTTTTAAAGAAAATTTACAAAACATTATGATTGATATATTCCTTAAAATATGAAGATATTATTTTGAAATAAGAATAATGTTTTTAAAAATCCAATATCTTAACAAATATAAATATTATGCTAAACATTTTCATAGGTTTTAGTATGTAATTATTAAATTTTCTATTATAAAATTTACTTCCACACATCCTTTAATTAAATTTCCACTTATTTTTAATTATATTGATTCTTTATTTTTTTTTTGCTTTTATCTATTTATTTTTGTTTACGATTACTTTCTTTCTCTAAATTTCTAGTCAAGTCAGAAAAGACTATTTTCTTCTAATAATTTTATAAATTATAATTATTTTCAAAAATTATAAATTCATAAATTGATGTATTTAAATGAAAATTTAAAAATCATCCTGCGCGCTCACAGTACGACAAAATAATTTATGAATTCACACCATAACTTTAAAGTATAGTTTTAAATTTTGTATAAATTATAATTATATCAAAAAATATAAATAAAATAAATGTATGTTTTTAATAGCAAAATTATTAATCATATCCCGTGCGCCGACGCGCGGGTCCGGGTCTAGTTTCTATTAAGAAAGGTAAGATTTAAGCTCGTTGCTAATTTTATTATGCAATTATTTATATTAAAATTAGTGCTATTTTATTTGTGAAATAGTCTAGAGGATATGTTGACTAATGAATATGCTCTTAATAAACCTAAGTTTATTTTATAACTAGATTAGGCCCCGCGTGATACGCGGATGAAATGAAATATTCGAAATCTAAAATTGACATGGAACTAATGACCCTCAAGCCATCATTTGCTTCAAAGTTAAAAGTGTCAGGTTTTAATTCAATGCATTTATCCCTGAAAACAACCACAACCGTGTGGTGAGAGGATTTGTGGCAATGGACAAAAGCTTTGTCAGCATTAAGGGAAGAGGAAGGATTACTCCTTTGCATCACATGGCTCGGATAGGTGATGTAGACTATTAAGTGAGTTCATGTTGGTTTGTCCTTCTTCCATAGAAGATTTGACGACTAAGTGCGAGACAGCTGTGCAAAATATTTATTTCTTTAGCTATCTTATTATATAAAGTTGAGTTTCAAAAGTTAGTAATTCAGAAGATTTTGCAATGTGACATTTTATTATTTTAAGATTTTAACATGTGTTAAATAGAGAAAAAGATCATTATTGTTCTAATTTCCTTAATAATTAAATAAAAATTTATGAACCAAAAAGGAAAATATAGAGAATTTTACTTTTCTAATTCTCGCAAGAATTAATAAAGAAAAAAGTTTTAAAGCAAAAAAGGAAAATATAGAGAAAAATAAATTTAAATCTGAAACCAAAAGGAATTTAAGATATTCTGTGATATGAAGCAAAAAGAAAAATATAGAGAAAAAATAATTGAATCTTAAGCAATAATTGTATCTTAAGCATAAACAAACTAAAAAGGAAAAAAAACCAAATAGAATATATGACGGTGATAAAATTTTAAATCTGAAGCAAAACGTTATTGAAAAATGAAATGAGGCAAAAAGGAACTAAAAAAAGTTTGAAGCAAAAAGGAATTAAAATGGAAAAATGAAGCAAAAAGGAAATTATAAAAGAATTAAAAAAGTTTGAAGCAAAAATGAATGGACAAATTTCTATAATGTACCACTTTCAATTTTTTATGACCAAAATGAACTAAGAAGCTCATTTTGGACCAAAATGAACTAGGAAACTGATTTTGGACCAAAATGTTTCATTAAAGGAACCAAATATACTATTTTACCCTTTTTTCCATTAAGAGCTTGATTTGTTTTGCCGCTATGAGCCGCAAACGCTGCGTTTGCGGCTAGTAGCGGTTCATAGCGGTTGATACCAATCATACAAAACGCTTTAAACCATTTTTTACCATTTTATAACGCTAAAAATCAGAAGTTTCGAGAAGTTCCTTCCAGCCAGCGTTTGCGGCTGTGGACGTTTGCGGCTGAAAAATTTTTTTTATCAAAAAAAAGAAATTATCATTAAATTGTAAATTAATATAAAAAACTCTAAATTAATATATTCATATATATTTACCAACTATATCACGTTAATATATATATATATATATTAACGTACTATTTTAAAGAATGGGAACTTGATCCACTAGCTCGTTTCACTGACTTAATTTGCCTAAAAGCCTACTTCATATACAATTAAATATCTAGCTTTTTCTCATGGTGTAAGTACCATTTGCTCCTCCTAAAATCAAGTAATGGCATTTTGAATAGCTTTTTTCTTCTTACAATTCTTTTACGTGATTAGCTTTGATGTGATAAAAGATATGAATTGCAGAAAAAACTGATGAATCTTGCGTGCTGAAATATATGTGGCTTCCATATATTGACGACATGAAAAAAGAAAAAAAATCAATAACTTAGATGAAGAAAATGAACAGTATCCTTACATGATTTATATTTAAACATTTATATCAACATATAAAAATTTACATCAACATATGAAATAATACTAATATGCAAATATTCAATTATGTTTTAATTTCATTAGAATACAGTTGGGTTTATTAATCATTAGTTCTAGGATTTATATTTAGGGTTTAGGGTATACGATTTAGATTATAATTGGGTTCAATAATCATTGGATTTAGGATTTAGTTTTTGGTTTAGAGTTTAGGGTATAGGGTTTAAGGTTTAGATTATAGTTGGGTTCACTAATCCTTGAGTTTAGGGTTTAGTTTTTGGTTAAGGGTTTAGGGTTTAGATTATAGTTGGGTTCACTATTCCTTGGATTTAGTTTTTGGTTTAGGGTTTAGAGTTTAAGCTTTAGGGTATAGTTGGGTTCACTAATCCTTGAGTTTAGGGTTTAGATTTTGGTTTAGGTTTTAGGGTTTAGGGTTTAAGGTTTAGATTATAGTTGGGTTCACTAATCCTTGGGTTTAGGGTTTAGTTTTTGGTTAAGGGTTTAGGGTTTAGTTTTTTGTTAAGGGTTTAGGGGTTTAAATTATAGTTGGGTTCACTATTCCTTGGATTTAGTTTTTGGTTTAGGGTTTAGGGTTTAGGGCTTAAGCTTTAGGGTATAGTTGGGTTCACTAATCCTTGAGTTTAGGGTTTAGTTTTTGGTTTAGGTTTTAGGGTTTAGGGTTTAAGGTTTAGATTATAGTTGGGTTCACTAATCCTTGGGTTTAGGGTTTAGTTTTTGGTTAAGGGTTTAGGGTTTAGGGTTTAGTTTTTGGTTAAGGGTTTAGGGGTTTAGATTATAGTTGGGTTCACTATTCCTTGAGTTTAGGGTTTAGTTTTTGGTTTAGGGTTTAGGGTTTAGGGTATAGTTGGGTTCACTAATCCTTGAGTTTATGGTTTAGTTTTTGGTTTAGGGTTTAGGGTTTAGGGTATAGTTGGGTTCACTAATCCTTGAGTTTAGGGTTTAGTTTTTGGTTTAGGGTTTAGGGTATAGTTGGGTTTACTAATCCTTGAGTTTAGGGTTTAGTTTTTGGTTTATGGTTTAGAGTTTAATTTTGAGATTAAGGTTTATATTTTGTAAATAGTGCTATTATCTCTTAAATATGATAATTATAGTCATCCTATTTGACTCAACCAAATTATCACTAAATAGTGCTATTATCTCTTAAATATGATAATTATAGTCATTCACTATTAATACATTGAGTTTAGTGATAATATATTTGAAACCAAATTGACTCAGTCAGCCTATTCCTACATTGCCAGATCTAACTTGTTTTAACTATCTTTGTATGATTTATATAGTTTGCTCTTCAGTCACAAGTTAAGCTTCAAAGATTAACATATATTGCAACATGTTATTGACATTCTCAAATATTTCTCCTCTGTTGTTATGTCATCCATTCGTTGTGGAAGAATAATATGCCACTATTGGGTTTTCTTTTCTGATCCAATGGTTTTTTTTTTCTCCAAACAAGTAAAGCTTTCGTTCGGTGTTTCACCATGTTTCTTGCCGTTTCTCCTCTTAACATAAGCAGGCCCGGCTCAAAACATTACTGTTGTTGTTTAACATATAAGTTATTGCAAACACATATATGATGGTATGAACCTTATAGAGATCATCTTACAATTGAGTACCATTGTTTTGTGAGATGAAACAGACGTGTTTTATACAGTGCATGTCAATTTCTTAAAATCTCTTCCAAGTATAATTTAGAGAAAACCCGAATACCAAAAAACTTTAATATAATGAAGTAATTGTCAGCCTAAATACGTTATTCTTAAGTATGCTATCTTTTTCTGGATTTCATGTCGCTTAGTCTGCATTGCTATTGTTCTCTGGCTGTGATTTAACTTCTATGCTGGAGCCTTATGTAGAAGGAGCCATAAAGATGCTGCATCTTCTGATGGAGAAGCTACAGTTTTGTTCACGAACCAAAACCTTAGCAGAACTGAGATTGATGCTTTGGTTTCTTCCTTCTTTGATTCAGATCAGGTACAACTTCTTCTTCTGAATCTTTAATTCTTAGTTAAGTTTCTTTATTTGGTAAAGAAAGTGGCTGTTTTTATTGTTCACATTTACTGAGCTTTATGTAGTGAGCCACAAAGATTAGGCCTCAAAAAGAAACTTTTCGTCTAAATACGTATAGTGTATGAACCTTGAGTTGATTTCAACCGAATATATATTATTGGAAAACGTTTATGGCTTGTGATTTTGTGTCATTCGTTGCAAGGAATATAGCCCTGGAGTGTGGGAGAACTAAGGGATTACATGTTCCTTGAACACGCGTTTGGAGAAAGACGAGGCTAAGAGACATGTTGCAGAGCTCGTGACATCTGAGGCAAGCCGAGATATACCTTGGAATCTTCATCCATCTTCTGTTAGCCATTCTAATATTGTTGCATCACAGACTCGCATCTGGGATAGTCATGAACAGGTAAAGATCACATGGAGCAAGAATCACGAGCTTCATTTTGATTCCTTTCTTTTGTTGTGAACAGAATGTAGTGAAATCAAGGGAAGACGAAGAGAATGAAGGAGACCTGCATCAGGATGTGTTCTTTTATCTAATGAGTAAATGGCACTGGTGGTTCATCCATAGGCCACCGATGGATGGAAGTGCTGTTAAGCAACTTACTAACCGATTAATAAATGAAAGAATAGACAAGCAACTTGGAGTGCTAACCGATTAAGCAACTTACTAGAGACAATTAACAAGAGTGCTGTGACTACACCTGGTGGTAATAATCCAATGGAAAAAACAAAAAGTTTATGATAAAGCCCAACGCCAAAGATTGATTTATACGACTAATGTAATAAGAAGAACATTACCCATGCAAAAACTATGTATGCAATCCACCTTGGCTCGTACCAGAGCTTTGCACAGAACTCATTCTTAGAATTGTTCTGAACAACAAGAAGAGAGTGTTGGATTCAGAATGGCTCATAAGATATCTTCTGGTATATGCATAACAATGTGAAATATCTTGTATGTTTCTACGAATTCTTTGTAGGGAAGAGTGAAATAGCAAGGCAAGAAACGGGTCGCATACCAGCTTTGGACCTGGTGAGGTTAGTACAGCAGCATTAGTTCCAAACAATGGAACACTTAAAGTGCACTTGTCGTTAGTAAATGTGAAATTGTAGTAAGCATTTGTAGTATCATACAATACCGCCTCAACTTGAATGTCGATCGTAGCCTGAACAACGTAGATATGGTGCGAAAGTGATGTTAATCAGACAAAAAGAGAGTTACTTGGGATTAAAAAATGGACAAATATAACGCAGTAAACAACTAGTAACCGAGGCTCTTGTTTCAAAGAGAAGCCATTCACATTGTACCTACAAATCTAAGTTCTAGCATATATCATCATAAGCTGCTTCATCTATTACCTTCACTTCATTCAGGTATACGTTGCCTACTGCAATGTAATAACTCGGCGACTTGACTATGTCCTGCTCAATGAAACCACTATCTGTCAAAGATAAGGTAAAGTATGAGTGATCTCATGAATATTCAGACTATAAACCTGTCATGTTTAAACCACACTCACTGACCAGAGATTAGATGCCATGAGTGTCTGGACGCGTAGAAGAGCCCATCCACACCTTCAATTGTAAATGCATAAAAAGCTAGATTACTAAACAGCTATTCTTTCTTAACAGCCAATAACATCCCGAGTGGTACAACGGCAAATTTGAAAACAACTCAGGGGAGGGAACAAACTACAGTAGCCAAATACATCGCAGGTAGGGCAATGGATTCGACCATATGTCATTTTTTTAAAAAAATCGGGTTTAAAAATGCAGGAAAATCCCTTGTGCAATACATCTTCGACATCATTTGATCATTAAAGACTGAGTACACCAATCCAGATGGCAGAATGTTTCACAATAACGGAAATGATTGGTGCTGGTTGGTCCAACCAAGAAAAAAGATCCCAAAACATCTACAGTTAAAAAAAGGATTCTCTGCTAAAGTACCTTGGGCTATCACAAGATAGAGGGAAGAGCCCACAGATTCAACATCGTACGAAACTTTTCGGCGCGACCCCTTGTTCAAATAATGTATCCAATACTGAATAAAATAGCAAAATAAAAGGCATCAGACCCCGTTTGTCCCCTTTTGTCTACAAAGATTTTTGTTGACAAGGCAGAGTGTAACCAAAACTGTGAACCACTGGATCCTGATGCTTCAATAGTTCCTCCAGAAAGCAGCATTCCAAAGCGTCCAGGATTCACCAGACCTTGGAATGCAATCTACTTGCTAAAAGATGTTGCCAAACCTGACCCCAATGAGACATTCGTTGCTTCCGGATGTGGTGAGGAAAAGTATAGTGTTTGGGATGAAGTCCCTGTCCCTGATCTCAGGTTTAATAAAGGCTGTAAACTGAAGGAAGAAGAAATAGAAGTGCCACAAGAAGCCAGCAACAACAAGAAGTGCAACAAGAAGAAGCACAGGTAAAGGAACATGGCAACTACCACGGGTTTTGAAGATGGTCATGGACATCAAAGGGTCGTAAAGCACTTTTACATCTTTTCTTCTGAGTTACTAGATGTAATGACTCAGCTTTATATGGTCACCATTATGTGATACACCTTATTCAGCTTTATATGATCACACACACACCTGTCGTAAGATCTTCTCAGATTCTTGAATTGTACCGGTTTCTTTTCTTTACCATAAAATGGTTGTGTTAGGTTCATTTTTTTTGTTGGTCCTGTTTTAGTTAAGTAACATTCTCGTACCGATTTTGCCCATCCATACATGCGCTAAACAATTATATAACTCGATCACTCTGAATTTATTCAAGTGTCATCGACAGTGGATACATTCTTTCTGTTGGACTTTTAAAAGAAGATTAAGATGACCGGGTGACTTCACACCGGTTCTTAGTTATCTCCGTAGAGTTCTCTTCTATTTATTTTTAAGTTATGTCCAAAGAAATGCTTCATGTTAATATAAGTATCTTTAAAAATGCAAACATAAGAACAAATTAACTGTTACAATACATAGAAAAAAGGGGTACAAAATTGTAACACTGTCAAGATACAAGAAGAAACCTTTCCGGTTTCTTATCTCACAGTAAACTAAGCCAAAAACTCCAATTTCTTGTGTAAGCTTGAGGTTCGGCATCTAAGCTCAGGTTGCGGTTTTCAGGGTTCGTCTGCCGTCTCCATCTTCTCGTACGACCTGGAAGAGATAAACAGACATGTAAGACGTTATGGACGACACAGTCTATAAAGCATAAGTAGTTAGAGAGAATATTAGTAATGATCAGAGAAATAGGTAATTGTAACAACTCATTCCCTGAAGCGATCAGTAGAAAATTGTAAGCAAACACTCTCTATGCCCCAAAAGAATGTACAAGGAAAGGAAAACCAATACAGATTCCCAAAGCATAAGATATTATAAAAAAGAAGAAGAAGAAAATATAACCGCCATTGATGTTGATGATTTTTGTAGCCGGGGAAGAGGTGTGTGATTGCTTTTGAAGGTTGATGGGTATAGAGGAGAAGGGAGATCGCATAAGCCGGAGGACGGAAACTCCCGCAGCTTTTATGGCGGATGAAGGTTCAGTCGTCGTCTTTCATCTCTGATCGGTCTCTCTCAGTCACTGATTATTAGACGGTAAGATGTGTTTCAGAGTAAAGTCACGTTGACCAATGTGTTTAGTGGGAATGTATGGGCTTACATGTTGTTAAAATATAGCCCATTAAGCGCACACGTTTCTTGCCACTTGATTAACGTGTTTTAAAGCGACCAAAGTTTAGTGACGAAGAAAAAGAACACGTGGCGTAAAGGACGTGATGAAGTGGCGCATTGTGGGGAGAGAGTGCTGCTCTATTATATACTCCTTCCGTTTCTTTAAGAGTGTCATTTTGATACTATTTTTTTGTTACAAAAAGAATGTCATTTGAGAATTTCAATACAACTTATACCAAAGTTTTCTTTTTTTACCCTTAATCATAATGACTAAATATTTGACATTAAAATAAAATAAAAATATGAAAAACCACTACAAGACAACCGTGTTATCCTTCCCAATTCATCTAGGTGTAATAATTAATTTGACTTTTTAATCCATCGATTTACAAATAAAAACACTCAAAAGTCATTTCTGTGTTATGAACACAACAAATATGGCTAAAAAATCTATACAAAATTTCCAGGTTGAAGAAAAAATCAAGGTGGAGTATCAAAAACAAATCCATGATGTTGATGTTAAAGTTGTTCATGATTTTGATCTGAAAAAATTACCTTACGAAGAAGAAGAAGAGCTTCAAGTCAATAAGGAAACTCAAATTCATGAAGTGGAAGCTAAAGTGGTACATGACTTTGATCTAAACAAATCACTTTTTCCAGAAGAAGGGTTTTATCTTAGCAAGGAGGAACAAAACATGGTAATGGAGATGATTAAAATTTATCTTCCAAAATATTTTGAATGATGAATTCAATGATAAGGTATTTAGCTGAATTGTTGTTTCTGGGTTTGAATGATTATCAATAAAATTCTCTATGTTTGCTTTATGACTTTTTTTATACTAGTTTAATTTTTTAATAAAATGAGTTAGATAATTTCCATTCTCCACTAACGATTTTGTTAAAACTGTATATTCATTCTTCTTCATTTCATAATGTGCAAAAAGGTACCTCTGTTTTACCTTACTAAAACAGAGCATAACGGACACAGGACAACAAAACGCAACAACAACACATGAATATACAGCTTCTCCACAAAATCTCTGGACAAGTAACATTATTGATGATAAAATATTACTACTGATTCTAAAAGAATTCTGCAATATCATAACCAAAACCAAACAAATACCTACATAGAAAAAGAAAAAAAAAGGAAAAGAACAAAGCCAAACTTAAGTTTCTAACTGATTTCTTACACTCTCTACAATAGTAGGATCACAATTTATTTGTTTTGGCAGAAGCCCCGATCTTTCCAGTGCTTCTTTCTTCAAATGTGGTATTTTATAGTTATTGGAACCTCCAACTCTCATAGTTTCTCTCATACAAAGTTGCAAGGTTAAAAAGATATGGTTGATCTTCTTTTGTAGGATATTCTTCAAATGATTGTTTGACAGCACTTATAAGCTCTTCAACATTTGTGGGACATACCTTGTGCTGCAAGGCTTGGATAGCACTAAAAAATCCAAGGTCGAGAACATTCAAATCCGGAGAACTCGGTGGTTGACACATCAACCTCGTATCAAACCCGTTTTTTGAACCAGCCTCTTGAAAGTCTTTATCGTTCGGGTTCACATGCGTCCGTGCATTATCTTGCTGAATGAATATGGGTTTCCCCGAATCTTGAGTTGGCCACTTTTCATGAATGCTGGGAAGAACTTCTTCGATTAAACATCTCTTTATGTGTTCTCTTTTCACGGAAGTAATTGGTTTTATCTCCATGATCCCTGCTTCTCTGTTTCTGCTCCGTCTTTGTGCAGGTTGAATCGTGACAAAGGGAAATACTCCAATCTTTCCCAAGAATAATTCATTACCCACATTATCAAACCTAGGACGAGCCATGGCAACTAAAAACATAACTTTTCCAATGAAGTTCTTACTTTGACATGTCCGCAACGGTTCGTCTTCAGCCGGATGTACGTAATAGTTTTCAGACTTTTTTGTCATGTAGAACCACTTTTCATCAATATGTACTATATTGTACATATCAACAAATTTAGACTCATGATGCAAAGTGTGTTGATCCAGCATAGACATGCAGAATCGTAGACGTGCTATCTTAGTTTCCTCTTTCAGATGTGGTTTCAACGCATTAGTGTGACGTCGTAAAAGACCTTCTTTCACGCGTCTATGTAGTGATGTGTAACTTACCCCAAGTGCTTCTCCCAACGTTCTCAAAGTTGTTTGCCGGTGAAACGGAACATCAACGATCCGTTGTAAGTCAATCGGAACTTTTTTACGTCCACAATTTTTTGTCTTCCTTTCAGACACATCAAAGGGTGCACCAATGGGAGTCTCTTTAGCTCGTGCCCATATTCGTTGAACCGTCCGACGATGAATCGAGAACAACTCTGATACTTCTTTTGTTGTATTTTTCTTCAAGTTTCCATCGATGCTCCTTTCCAACAAGGCATTGTAAATTGCCCACCTTTGATCATTAGTGACATTCTTTTTAGTTTCATTTGAATGATGATCGTCTTGTTCTGTTCAAAATATTTAAAATTTCATAACTATGATGTAAATATTCTATACGTATAGATGGAGTAGAGTGAAAGTCGTTGTTAGGAACTAGATATGAAAACCAAAATAGGATTGTGAATAAAATAGATATAGTTAGAGTACGTATATAAAAAATACAGTAGGATTTAATATATACCTGGATTTTCAACAAAGTTATCTCCATTCTCTTCATTCAGTTGACTGAGATTCAACTCTAAAATTTCTACATCTGACTCTTCCATGGGGCTTAAATTCAAATCGATTGAAAGAGTACCTTGTGAAGACGATACCACCATTATTGGTAATGATCCTCCATCGTCAGTATTTGTTTCTTCATTTGGATGAACTGATTCAGTATCATCACGTAAGTCTTCCATATGAGAGACAGAATCATTATGATCCATGTGTGAAAGATTTAAATCGAAAAAGCAATTTTTTCATTTCTTGCAGACGAAAAATTTAGATTAAAAGCCATAGATTCACTTGAGTATGTGGAAAGTCTGTATCAATAATATATCCACTTCCAAATTTTTAAATTTTGTTTCATTGCCTCCACTACAAATTTTGGCTCCAACTTTTTTTTTTGTCCAATGTTACTTCTGAAATTTTAAGGCAAAATAATTTGCCTCCAAAAGGTCTTGATGGTTGAGTGATTTGCTCTAAATACAATCATTATCATTTACTATTTATTTGACTAAATACAGTACTCGTTAGATACAAACAATTACTTAACACATTAATTAAACATAGACAATTGTAATTAAATTAAAAGTTTAAGGGTAAAAATGACATTTACCTCACTTTCTTAATCTACGTGAAATGTGTCTAAATGACACTCTTAAAGAAACGGAGGAAGTATAAAACTAGGAGTTTCTCCGTGTGGGTAATGGTCTTAAATTGAGACATTTGGAAAGTTCAAATGAGGAAAAACAATAATATGAGACCATAAAGTCTTCTAAATTGAACCTATAACATTTTTTAGCTTTGAGTAGTTAAAATCTTGAAAATGTGAGAGGGTTGTTTTAGTTGAGTATCAAAAATCTATATTAATAGATCTCAAGCACCCGTTAGTCAAAATCCGTTGAGACACACATGTTTGTGTGTTAATTTATAAATTGTATGAACTGTATGTGTTAAAGAATGTGGTTGTAAATTTGTTAGTAATCATTTCTTACAACTAAGCTATACTTTTTATAAATTATATGAATTGTATGTGTTAAAGTATGTGGTTGTATCCAAACTCCATTTAGATTCAGATTATACTACTGCGTGTCTGTTTATCCCTATCTATTAATAACAGATTTCTAACTAAAAAAACACTAACTAAACAATAAAACTGATTCAGTTCTTCTTAAACAGCATTAAACAATAGATCTGAAATCTGGTTATGTTTTCTTTTTTTTTGAACTGTGATAAATTCTCATTAAACTCGAAACAGAGTATCTTAGGTGGCATGCAGAGCCCTTAGTACATGTTTAGCAATTGCATCTGCAATTTGATTGTGGTTACGGTTCACATACTAAAAAACAACTAAGTCGAAGTCTTGTGTTATCTTCTTCAAGTCATTTAGAAGTCCGTAGAGTTCCTTTGGGTAATCCTCATTGTTAATGGCTGCAATCAGTTCTGTATAATCTGATCTGAAAATTGCTTCCTTCACTCCTCTGCACCGAGCTTGTCCGACCGCTTCCTGCAGTGCCATAGCCTCTGCAATGAGTGCTGATCCAATATTTTATTTTCTCTATTCTCCTCTGCACTCCTCTCCCGTGTTCGTGTTGATGCATCTCCATCCTATACCTGCTCTCTTTGATTCTCTTAAATTTGTTACTTTTAATTTTTTTAAAATATTATCATTATTAAAGTATTTTATTTGGTATTGTGACCAGTTATAATATTTGTAATCATTAATAAAAATAACATACATATACATATCCATTATTTATAAAATATTGCCAAAATTGAATCCGGTTAACTCCAGATCTTCTTCTCCTTAGCTCAAGTTTTGTTTCATTTTCGCTTGTGAGTTCCTTTTTTTTTCTGATTTCGTCTCTTTTCTCTTTGTTTACCATCCATTATCATGAGTATTTAACCTTTAGTTGTCTCTATTCAAGTTCAGGGATGTCTCCATTGTTGAACCGTCAATATTGGTCTGGAATGTTTGATTTTGCCTGCTATTTTGTTTGTTTTATTCGATTTGCTTGGATTCCAACTCAATTTTTGTTGTTTTACCACAAATTTTTCTTGGTGCTGTGGTTTTTCTCTGCATCTCTCTCATGCTTAGTGATGGTGCAACGTTTTAGACTGCCTTAAGCAAGTTCAAAAATTGTGCATTTTTGTTAAAAAATCATCAAATGATAACAATATAAAAAATATATCATAAAGTTTCATAAGAGAAACCTCATTGGTTATATACTCAAATTAGAGAGATGCTCTTTGTACCACATTAATTCAGTTTCATTTTTTCATTTTTCAGTGGCATTCATTATCAACCTCAGTTCAGTTCATTTCCTTAATAAAATGCAACATGTTATCCAACTGTGTGTCCTCTTATTACATGACGTTGCTTGGACTCCGCGATAGATCACAAGAGACTTTTCAAGTTCTGTTGATGAACGTACATATCGCAGTTTGGATGTGACTGTCTCCGCTGCCAGAGTTAAAGTTGACAAACCTAATGAAAAATGTGACTTGTGGTGCATTATTGTTATCGTTTTTTGTATTCTAGTATAAAATCTCATCTCACTTGCTCATTAATGATGGTGCACAGACCAAAATACCATCCGAGAGCCATTTGTGCCGCATTTTCATCGTGATTAGGGGAGAATTGTATCTGCCAAGGTGCATTGCCTGATTGGCCGGCAGATGAAGATTTCTGGAACAATAAAGAAGGCTTTCACGTGGTAAGATTCTAAGACACATCACTTAAGGGGTTTTGTTTATCAATTAAACAAGATATATGTTCTGCTCATGATCTATTAAGCAAGCACTGATATCTTTTTCTTGCTTTTGCATTAGGATGAATCTAAGTGCCGAGCCAAGGAAAAAATCAAAACAAAAAGAAAGAAATAATATTTATTGTGCTCTAGAGCATGACCTAACATTCTCTAGACAATCAACTATACATCTTCTCATGAAATCGATTACATGTTTTTACAGTTCTCCTTTTGCATTATCTGATATGTACACTTCAGGAAGCTTCATCACGTGCATAAGTACATTTCAAAACATGATAAGATATACCAAAGCTTTCAGAGAATTCATTTTTTTTTGCATGCATCTTGTTGTATAAGAAGAGATATCAAATTTCACTATATACTCTGGAAAAGACTATAACCTTTGCATGGTCTAAATCAGAAAAATGCTTTAAAACTGTTCAAATATTCGAAACCACAACCCATTTTACTCAGATCAATCCTCATATTACCTTTTATATTGCCAAAATACTTCTTGTGGACATTTTGTGCACATTACCAATCTCCACGAAATATTTTAAATGGTAGAAGTAAGGGTGTGTAGCCATTATGTTATTATTGGTTGTTAAAAATTACAAGTGAAGTAAGAGTATAGCTATTGATTATGTTGTTCTTATAAGTTATAAAGTAAATAGTTCTATATAAAGTATGTTATTCGTTTTTACATTGAAACATAACTTCTTGTTACAAAAAGAAGAAGTAAGAGTATAGCTATTGATTATTATTATTTTTTTTTTTTTTGAAATGAATGTTAAATTGATTTCAAAAGAGACTGTTTTTCCTTTTCCGGATACAAGAGTTAGTGTAATACTTTTACATAGCAGAGTTTGAGTTTGCCAAATCAGAGAATCTGAACCAAATTGTTAACCCATTATCGTAGTCCGGGTCTTGCGTTTTACGAATGCTTAGTAAGCGGTTCCGAATGGTCTTGTCAATGAGTCTGATCAGACAAGCTTCATTGATAGGTGATTCTCCATGACGACGTTGGTTTCTTTCCCGCGAGATATGGTAGAGAGCTATTGATTATGTTGTTCTTATAAGTCATAAAGTAAATAGTTCTATATAAAGTATGTTATTCATTTTTACATTGAAACATAACTTCTTGCTACTAAATAAAAATTGTCATTTCGTAAGGAAATGCTGTTAAATTTGCATGTGGCAAACTTCAAGGAATTGCAACTGAATGACCACAGGAAAAACAATGGAAGCAGCCAATACATTAACCACTAAATTAGCAGTAAATCCAAAACTTTTTATTCAATACAGTAAATCACATGTTTTAAAGTTTTATACACAACGAGACAAACTTGTGTGCTTCCTCGATGGTCACTTTTGATTCCAAACATTGGAATTTTTGTTCAAAAAGAAACCCAGAGAACCTCAAATCCCAAACAAAGCAAAAGTTTTTGTTTTTAGCAAACGGATTTTTTTTTTTTTTAAAAAGGAAGGTGAAAGCTGATTTTGCTGCATCAACGGCTTGGGCAAGACCTATCTTTGTTTTTGTTTTTGAATCCGAATAAATACTCAAGTCCTTATGCTGAAAAATACAATCAGTCTCACAACCCGCGAGGGAAGTTGTTGATTTGTCCTTCCTCCAATACATCTTTTTCGTTCACTTTGTACCCAATCCTCATGCGCATCACAAGAGATTTCTGCCATATAAACATTGAATCCCTTAAGTGTTTGAATCAGCCAATCTTTATTTAAATTGAGCTGTGGATCTCATGAAATGCTACAATGAATGTTGAAGAGATGGAACTTAGAAAAGAATCTCAACAGAGAAAGTGTTTATACCTTCCAGTGCTGGCTGTTAGTGACTCTCAGATTCTGCGTTATGTTACCGCTTGCCAGGAGTGTGTTACTGCTAGCTGGATCCAAGTGCAGCTTGAGGAACTGGAAATTTACCAGAACGAAAGAAAAGGTTAAAGAAAATCTTGAAAACTGGATAATAAGGAGAAAAAAGGCACAGACGGAAGTTAAAAAAACTGAAATGACCTTTGGAACAGCAGCCTGGAAGATAAAATCTGTGAAAATATTAGGAGAGAGATTTCCAAAAGTGGTCTCGACATTTGTTGTCTGTGGGTTCCCTGGTGTTTTTGAGAAGCTGAACTAAATCTTCAAGGAGCTGCTCTTGTATGCAACGATAGGTGGATATGCTGGACCATTGGTTGCTGCAATTAAGTAGGAAAGCAAGTTATTGATCTTTGTAGACGAGTTTCAATGATTGTATAGATTTAGTTACAGTGATTATAGAGACTTTTTTCATACCTTCCTTCGATGGTCTTGGAGAAAGGCCATCTAACAAATCAAACATACCACCAGCAGAAGCAGTCGTCGCTACGTGAGGTGGAGCTGGTGAAGAAAGTGTGTATAGCGCAGTAGAAGGATTGTTGTTAATGTCACAAGTTGATAACAAATCAACTGATGATGTGTTGTTTTGTGCCGGAGAAGGTGTTCCGATTGATAGAATATCCAACAGCAGATCTGTGCCGGCTCTTGGAGCCGGGGTTGCGCCTGAAATATTGCAAAGCCACAGAGGAAAAGACTTTAAAAGATTGCTCATTCAGAGACAAACCATAACTGAGCACACCATAAAATGAAAATGGCAGCTGTAGAGAGTCCAAAGAACTAACCAGATTGTGCTGACGATGATCCTATGTCAACACCGAGAAGATCCTGAAGAAAATCTGCACCAGATGGACTAGGTGCAGCCAGGATATCGTCAGAATCAAGGTCCAGCAAGTCCACAAGTGGAGCTGGAGCAACACCATTAGGAATATTAACTGAAGGCTTGGCCATGGTTGAAACTGATGCAGGTAAAGAGCCAGCCCTCCTCACATTGAAGGTAGCCTTGTTTAGTACTGGCATTCTCTCAATCAGGGAAGACCTATGTGCACAGAAACCTCGCTTTCGTTAGCTTTCACAGGGGAAAATGAAAAAAAATTACACTAGAAGATGGATGACGAAGAGACGAACAAGAGATTTCAGTAATCACCTAATATTTTTATGCCATAGAATTGAACTCAATAGCTCTCCGCTGCATTTCAAGGAGAAGGCTCCCTTTCTGCTTCACAATTATATCTTTAATCCTCCTGCCATTGATTGAATATAAGAATATTGTTTAATCACCAAAAGAGAGCTGGGGGTATGGAGGATGTACAGGCATAGTGCATTCCTAATCATTTCTCTGAAGGTAATGCACTATAGTTTCTGGTAGATAGCTAAAATTCAGTATGCATAGGCATCTTGTGTAGAGTTGAAATTGAGTAAGTAAAGATAGTAGATGAACGAGCTGGGATACAAACACACACTGAAATTGAATAAAACTGAACATACTCTGAGATAGAAGGAAAGCGGGATGACAGCTTCAGTAGAGCAACCAATGCCATCGCTTTTGTAGTCATATCTGAGTTATGGCGAGTAATGGCATCCTCGATAACGTCCACTGCATCACTTTCCGTTACCTGCTCAAGACAGTCAACTAGTCATTGCAAGTTTATTATTAAATTCAACAAGCAATCCCATGAAGTAAGAGCATTTGCTTACTAAATATGGAGAAATAATGAGTTGAGATTGGTATTGTGATGCTCACCGTTATTGGATCTTCAATACCAAACAATCCCATGAAGTAAGAGCATTTGCTTACTAAATATGGAGAATAATGAGTTGAGATTGGTACTGTGATGCTCATCTTTATTGGATTTTCAATACCAAGCATCCCCACATTGTTAACCAACAGATCACCATATTCCCCAATGCACCATATCACCACTAGGACAAGGTCTCCTGCTTAAAATCTCAAGGAAACCATATTAGGAAGGATTACATAATTGAAGACTGAACTGAATCAACCATAAGAAAAGTAAGAGCTACCTGTTCCGAATATGTCAAGACTGCTCTGTATAATGCTCTGACTGTATATCCATGAAGCTCTGATGCATTGCTTATGACAACAATCAGTGCATGCCACACATCATCTTTCACAAACTTTCCAGCCTACTAACATGGAATAGAGGACAATAGGGTTACGACCGATACACAAAATGTAATTAAAAAAAGTTTAGGCAGATATGAACTCTCAAAACATAACATAGTATGTCTCGCATTTCAATCCATACCTCCGACAGAACCTTGAGCATCTGATCAATGTACCAGATTTTCTCGGGAGAAAACCTACATTATCGAATTGTATATAAATCAACATAAAATCCAATTAACTAAACACTCACAATTCTTGAGAATAAAGATGGTTAAAGCAAGTACTTACTTTTCAACGATCGAACAAATTTTTGCACTAAGATCCTCCTTAAAATCTTCATCGCTGATTTCCAAATAATCAATCAGCTCCTTTGTCAGTTGTTTGACATTATTCTCATTCACCAAAAGAGAGACGAGCTCAAGAGCTCTTTTCCGGATAGAAGCATATGAGTCCTAAATTGTTGATGGAAGCAGATGCCAAATTAATATGCATTCTTTCAATAAGACAATTATTACTTACAGTTGTATACAAATATTTTCCGGGTAGTACTAAAAATAATACCTTAACACATTCCAAGATTGTAACTCAGTGCCTTTGCACTGCTTGATCATCAAAAGCGATTGCTTTCATCAACATGTTTAATGCAACATATCTGAGAACGAGAATATGAACTTCATGAGGGGAATGCAACGTGTCTGACAAAACAAGAGTGAGAAATCATAAAATAAAACGAATATTAAAAAAGCACTGGCTGATAACACGAGCGCAATGTGCTTCATAGAGTTAACCAGCAAGTTGATAGAAAGAAAGAAAGAAAACATATACATATCTTTAATCCTAACTTCCACCACCACGCTGCATCTGAATTGCAGGTCACCGGGATTCTCTGTCTGATTCGTTGTCTTTGCGTCCTCGTGACTCTGACTACACTGGCTTTTGGCTTTTGTGCCTGTGCCCATTCTCGGCCGTTTACTGATGCTCCATTTTGTACCTGTTCTACGGGAGTTTCTTTATTCTCAAAAACCTTTCTGTTTCGGGCTTTCCATATTCCCCAGCATGTCCAGGCGAGGAGTTGGTCCCCTTCCAATCCCATCGGTGGTAAAGCCCGGAGCTTTTGCGCTCTTCTCATCATATCACTTAGATTGCCATTGTTCGGTATTATCAGCTCTTCGTTGAAGGGCAGTTGCATACGGGCAGTCAAACAAGCAATGGAATTCCGTTTCACTGCTTCCGCATCGAATACACTCCTCAGATGGTGTAACCTATCACCGTTTGAGATTTGCTTTCACCGGTAAGGCTTCATGAAGAACCTTCCACATAAACAGTTGTAACTTTGGGGGCCATCTCTTCTTCCATATCCATTCGTTCCAGTCAATTTGGGGTTCTGTAGGCCACACCCGGTTAGACTCTATCATTGCCTCCACTGCTGCATGATAGCCTGAGCGCGTGGTATAAATTCCATTCTTTGTAGCGAGCCATGCTGTTTTGTCTTTTGCTCCTTTGTTACTTGGAATGAGTTGCTGTATCTGTTCTTCGTACATTGGGCACATCCTTCGTATTTTCTCGGTGTCCCACGTACTTCTGTTCTCTACCATGATATCTGCAACTCTCCAGCGTGCTGTTATCTCTGTTGCTGGTTCCAGCATGCCTTCCGGCTTCTCCAATGATAGCCATGGGTCGTTCCATAAATTTGTGTCCTCTCCATCACCTATAAGACGTCCTGCCTTCAGCTTTAATAGATCCCTTCCTGCTAAAATTCCTCTCCATCAATGTGAGCAGCTCTGTGCACATTGCACTTTCATGAAATCAGAGTTCCTGAAATATTTTCCTTTGAGAATCCTGGCAAGTAGACAGTTAGGCTCATTTAAGATCCTCCAGCTCGTTTTTGCTAGTAGAGCATCGTTAAAAGCCTGGATTTCCCTGATGCCAAGTCATCCATTCTTCTTTGCTTTCGTTATTTTGTCCAAGCTATCCAGCTCATGCTTCGTTTTTCCGGATTTGCGTCCCACCAGAACCTCGTAAGCACCGATTGAATCCTTTTGCAAAGGTTAATGGGAAGTTTAAAACACTGCATAACATGCGATGGAATAGACAAAAGTACCGATTTGAGGAGCACGTGCTTGCCGACACTGAATAGTCTTTTAGTTGCCCAACTGATCGATCTTTGTTTGATCCTATCCACAATTGAACTAAACACATCCTTCTTTTTCCTCCCAAATAGCTCAGGTAAGCCCAGATACTTTCCTCCACCGCCTTCGTTCGCAATGCCTAAACTCTGCTTCACTCTTGTTTTAGTCTCCTCAGGTGTTAGGTGTGAGAACGTGATTGACGACTTCTGTTTGTTGATTTGCTGGCCTGACGCCATTTCATATCTGCTCAGAATCTCCAACAGTGCTATACAGGACTGCTCGTTTGTTTTGGCGAAAAACATCGTGTCGTCAGTGAACAGTAGGTGGTTGATGCGGCAGCTCTGTCGTGAAATTCTCAGTCCCGGTAGCTTCCCATCACATTGGGCGTTAAGGCATAGACCTGACAGAACTTCACTACACAAAATAAATAGGAAGGGAGAAAGAGGATCTCCTTGCCTGATGCTTCTCTCCGGTTTTATCCTTCCTTTTGCTTCCCCATTCATGAGGATCGAGAAATAAGTAATAGTGACACATTGCATGACCCATTCCACAAATCTCATATGAAACCCGAATTGTATCAGAACTTTTTCAATGAACACTCATTCCAATCTATCATACGCTTTACTCAAATCGGTCTTGATCACCATTGAGCAGTGTTTCTCAGCTTTTGACATCTTCAGGAAGTGGAACATCTCATGGGTGATGAGGACATTGTCAGTGATTGCTCTCCCAGGTACAAAAGCTGACTAGTTCTCTACGATGAGATTGCCTAGGATAGGATGGAGCCTCCTTGTAAGGATCTTTTAGACTGCCTTATGTAGACATTGCAGAGGTCTGTTGTAACACCCCCGAACAGGAATAGACAAGACCGGCCGACCAACAATCAAACAAAAACATGGAACGGCTAATCCCTTTATGCGATCGAACGACAATCAAACAAGAACATGAACGACCGCACAGACCAGCCGACCCGGAGACGCCACAGTATGAGGTTAAGTAACGAGTCAGCTCATTCCAGGACGAAGTCCGAAAACAGAGTCGTCCCATTACCTAACACTTTTTACCTCTCGACGCGGCCTAAGGCTTTTCAACCCGTACTTTGGTGTCAAGTTGTGTTAGTTAGGACAAGGACTAATATCATTGAGCCAGATCAAGTTTACTAAAAACATTTCATTTTATTAATGATCAAATGATCTAAAACATTGTTTTACAAACACAAAACCGTTTGGAGATCTCACTAAAAATCCAAAAAGAAAACATTCTTACAAACGAGTCCTTTACAAAAGTCAAGAAAAATCTACTTCCAATGTCCTAACGTTCCACCGCTCGCTTTATCAGCTTTTTATGGCTACTTGCAAGGGGAGAGAAAGGAGTAAGTAATCAGGAGATTACTTAGTGAGTTCAGAACATAAACAACAAGGATACCCAACCCAATCCCCATCATGCAACACACAATCAAACAATCACAGAATAGCGGAAGCAAATAAAGATAGCCGAAGCAACAGTAAAGTAAATAGCCGAAGCACAAAAACAACATTGGTAGATGGTGCCTCAGCACTCTTCTGAAGCCGCGTTCTCTTAACGCATAACACACGCGTGGGAACTGAGATCTCAAAGCATGGTGTGAATTCCCGTGAACACCCTGCACTTGACTATCACAAAGACCGTCAAGCCGGAACTTCACAAAAAGGTCATACACCGGCTTTCGCACAAATGTATTCTGACCCTAGCTCCGACCTTCCTCTTCCGGACGCTTTCAAAACCGTACCAAAACAGTACCTTGTCAGGTACACTTAGGCTGGGCAGCCACCCCGACATCTGAGTATTCCCCACCTCTCAGTCCATCGATGCCGTGGAGGATAACCAATTGGGATCACACACATACCGCCACTGAACCGCCTCTCACGGTTCTGCCTCAGTCCTAGAAACGCGACCGGACTGAGTCACCACACCAACACCAAAACAAAACATCACAATCTCAACGACAACGAACAACATCTCAACACAACTCCAAACCACAATCATCACACCTCAATTTCACATTCCACGTCTCTCACTAGCCGAATTCAACACATCCCTCTGTGGTGATTCCTGCATAACACGTTAGTCTACACCACAAAGGTTACCTGCACACAACAATCCACAACATTCTTCACAACTCACGGCTCTCACTAGTCGGATCTTTACATATTCCTCTATGGTGATACCTGCACTAATGTTAGTTTTACACCATATAGGTTACCTGCACCAAACTCCACACATACACAATAATAACCAATCAACATGCTTATACACAAGCAATCAGGACTCCAACAACGATTCTTTTTCAAAACCAAAATCCAAAGAAAGACCTTCTTCTTTTATAAAACAATCACCGAGTCAAATTCCTTTTTAAAATCCGTAGAAAACTCTTTTATCGAATAACCGATTCAAAACTCTTTTAACCATTAAATCCATTCGAAAACTCTTTCCTTAGTCCCACTACCTCATGCAAAGCTAAGCATTCTAAATCAAACCTAACAATCCCCTTAAAACCATTCCTGCAAAGTTCCTTCTCTTAAATTCTATCATGCAAACTCTATCTCTATCTAACAATTCTAGCAAGGTCTAAATTTCTAAACATGCAACTTAAGGTGATCCCTTAAAAACTAACACACTCTTATTTACCTTAAGTAACTAAACAATCATAACCATTCTCCGAAATACTAAACATGCGATCTAATGGCTCTTAGCAATTACTTACTAATTCAAATTATATCTAAATTCTAACATATCAATTTAATCCTATCTAACAATTCTTGCTGTCCTATTAATATTAAATTAAAATACACGTAATTACTAACCGATTACACTTATTCATTCTCATGCAAGATCTAAATTCTACTTAATTCTCTAACACTTAAAATTCAAATAAAATTCTCTTGATATACTTACTATCCGATTACTAAAGAAAATTTACCCCAAATGATTTCTAAAATACCAACTTCCTAACCACATGCATAATCTACACAATCACTAGCTTATCAATCTTTCTATCATGCAAAAACTGAAAGGAACATCTATCAACTTAACTTTCACCTATTAACAATTACATGCAATGCACTCTTAGCTCTACTCTTAACCCAAAAAATCAAGAGTTTCAAGCTTTAAACCAATTTTATCAATCAAAACAAATTTCCCAAAGTAAGAACTTGAAATCGATTCTTAAGAAAATAAACCAGCTTGCAAACATCTGAAAACATCTGAAAACATCTAAAATTCTCTCTGAAAGTCACCATCAAAGCAATTCTTAACACAACAACTCAATCCATCACACAAAAGCAAATCACACTTTTGCATGCAAAAATCAATCAATCAAACTCAACAAATCAAGCATGCATGCAGAGATTAAGTAATCAAACTCTACAAATTAAACATGCATGCAGAGATTAAGCTATTAAACTTGACAAGATAAACATGCATGCAAGGATTAAGCAATCAACTCAAATAACTAAGCAACAAGTAATCAATTCACAAGGAAGCAATTCACACAATTTATGGGTAAAAAGAGGGGTTCCTAAGTCTGAGACTCACCTTGACAATGCTCCTAATGGACTAGAGGCACTCTCCCAAATCTTAGACACACCTCTTCACCACCACAGAACCTTTCTTCACTCTCTATTCTCTCTCGCCAAACACACCAAAGCAAAGGGGGAGATATTTGTCTGGTTTTTGCTAAAGTGGTCAAATGAAGGGGGGTGAAGGGTTTATATGGGAGAGGGAGATAAACCAGAGAAAGACACCTAAGGGGTCTCTAATCTCTCCTAAAATTTCCACCTTTCTCTAAACACTCTCTTGATGCAACCTAATGACACATGGATTCCACTTAGACCTTGAACTTAATTAATTATTCTAATTATTCACCACTTTCTGTTCTAGAAGCTGCCCTCTGCCTTTGATCACGAAAATTTCCTGCTAATTGACACCTGGATGCTCCAAAATGAATCTGATTGAACATTAGACTGATCCCTTTGGAGATTATTCAGCTGATTCAACCAACAAGCTTATACACCTCGAAAATCATAACTTTCATTTCCCTTACTAAAAAATTTCTCTGCTTGATTCTGAATACTCTTCATAATGTCCTCTGCACCCAAACAAAGTTTCAGAATTTTTAGATGTGTAAAACTCGACTTATTAATTTTCTTGTCCAAACTGTCAATCTTCGTCATCCCAAATTGTCCGATTTTTAATTTTCACAGGCGAATATTTCTTGGACTGAATCTTTTTGAAATAACTCCATATTGGTCTTGAGTACCTCTGTACAAAATCCCGGAATGTTTAAAATTGTCTTCCTATTTCTTTCGGAATTATTTATTTTGTAGTGTATTTTTGGTCCTTGATCGGGGTATTACATCTGTAATCCTTCACATTTTTCGGTGCCGAGATCTTCGGAATGAGTCTTAGGTGGGTCGTGTTGATGTTGGCTGGCCATTTTCCTGAGATGAAGAAGCCTTGCATCTCGTTCACTATGTCTGCTTCAAACACACTCCAGTTCGCATGAAAGAAACTAGCAGAGAATCCATCAGACTCAGGTGCTTTGTCTTTATGGATGGAAGTAAATGCCTCTTTTATTTCCTCTTTGCTCGGTATTTCAATGAGCTTTTCATTCATGTCTGGAGTCACCATCTTTGAAATAGCCTGTTGAACAATGTCTGTGGGGTCGTGCGCCTCTGATCTGAACAAATCATGATAGTACTCCTCAATGACCCACACAATTCTTCTTCCTCATAAACCAGATTACTCCTTGAGTCTTCTATAACTGTGATGTTGTTTACTGCCCTTCTTCCCTTGGTGAAAGCATTAAAATAGCTAGAGTTTTGGTCTCCTAACGCTAGCCATTGGATTCTGCTGTGTTGGCGTCAGTACTCCTCTTCCTCTTTGTATGCTTGACTCAGTTCCCGGTTTAGGTGGTCGATCAGCAGCTCTTGGTTGTCCAGACTCGACATAGCTTTATCTATCTCAGCTTTCTTCTTATCAATGGCTTTCCTTGCGTTTCTATTTTTCCTCTTTTGCCAGGATCGAATGGCCTGTTTGCAAGCCTCTATTTTTTTCTCCACACTGTCCATTCTCGTCTCTCTCCAAGCTTGCCTGATTAATGTGCTTATTTCTGGGTTGTCTCTGAGCCTGCGATAAAACCGGAGCAATCCTTCAGATCTTTTCTTTTCGTTGGAAAAGTAGGTGACTAGGGGACTGTGATCTGATCCTTCAAATTTCATGTACTCCGTTCTTGCTTTGTTGAACTTATCATGCCACTCTCCATTTGCCAGTGCTCTATCGAGTATGCAGAACACCATATGGTTATGTCTCTTACCACGCCATGACAGCATTTTTCCGGAGAATTTCAGGTCAAAGAGTCTGCATTCTGAAACAAAAGCTCTAAAGTCCGAGTAGGAGCTTTCTGGTCTTTTCTTTCCCTCTTTTTTTTCCTTCTTAGTGAGTATATCATTAAAGTCCCCGGTGATAATCCAAGCATCATCCCTCCCATCAAAATATCTGATCAGTTGTGCCCAATTTTCTTTTCTCTTGGATTGATCTGGCTCTCCATAGATAAAAGTGGCCCAGAAGGTCTCTCCTTTGAATGTTAACCGCGTATCAATGAATCTTTCCGAACTCTTCATTACTTTGACATCCACGTCTTGAGTCCAATACAGTGTGAGTCCTCCACCCGTTCCTTGTGGTTCAACCAGGAAATGATTAGCGTATCTCAACTCTTTTAATTCCTGTTCCACAAAATCAGCTTTGGTTTTTGTTTCCATCAAGAAGAATAAGTCGGGTTTTTTTTCCTCTTGATCTCTGTGATCCGCTGGACTGTTGTGGGATTGCCAAGTCCACAACAGTTCCAGCTTGCTATGGCTAAGGAATAGGACTTCGAGCAAAGTAAAAATCCTGTTGCCTTCTTTGTCATTGACGCTCTTGGTCTGCATTTGAGTTTTTGGGCCTGGTCTCTTCTGAATCCGGGTTGTGTGTACCAACTCCTTCCGCTCCTTCTCCTTCTTCGTTATATGCCATATCAGTTCTCTCTTCGCGGGTCCTGGGATTTACTCCTCTTCGTCTAGGCGTGTTGTGTATCTATCTCATGATTCTTCTTCTCGAGCTAGCACCAAGCAGAAACCGGGGACTGTTTGCTATTCGGGGGGTGTGGTGGTCGCGTTCTACTCTTCTGTTATCGGCAGTTCTCTCTGTAACAATCTCAGCCCGTGGACTGACTTCAACCCGTTCCTCTGCTATAGGTTCTCTGACTCCCAGTTCCTCCTGATTCCAGCTTAAGTTTGCATTTCTTTTTGCTGCCTCCACTATCTGTGCAGCTGTTTGCGCCATCAAGTTGTTCTGTTCTCCTTCAAAAATTTGTCTCATCCTCGCCGCACTTTCTTGGGCGTCTCCGCAGTTCGCATACTTGTAGGTGACCTCCTTGAGTTGTTTCATCACTTCATTTATCATGGGGATAGTGGGCATGTCAGCAAATTTTGTTCTATGTAGGTCTCTTCCCACTATTTCTCTTTCATTTTGTCTCCCATCTTCACTCGGAAGACGGGTTTGGTGCTCACTTACAACCATCGCCTCATTCCCATTTCTCTGTGATGCGGCTATTGTTCTGCTTCATTCCTGGGCGAGCGTTTTCTCCTTTTCGTCTCCTCTGTTGCTTTTCTCCTGCCATATCATCCTCATGTTCTTCCAGTCGTTCTTACCCCTAACATTATGCGAGGGTCCAGTACGTTCACGGTTTGGATATCGTCCTTCTCTTCCCTCATCATCTCGTCGTTCCATACCTCTATCTCTCTGAGGGATTCTGTGTCTCTGGTCCATCTCAGTGCTTCGGCAAGTTCTTTCTCTCCCCTCTGGTGACACTCTTCGGCGAGGGAAAAGCCTTCCGTTGTCTCCGCTGTCATGCGGGTCCCTCTCATATTCACTTCGAAAGTTCTTTCTTGTTGTAACTTCCTGGGTTGGGCACTCGCTTGCCTCATGAGTAAGGCAGTAGCACCAGGAGCAGTAGCTCTCCAGGCGGTCATAGTCCAGTAGAACCAAGGCTTCAGAGCCATTCTCAAACTCCAATATCCTTTTCTTTACTATTGGTTTCAGGCCATTCACCATTACCTTCACTTTTGCAACCGTTGATGTTATCTCAAGAGAGATAAAATCTCCAGCTTCCTTACCAATGGTCATGACCATCTCCTCTTGCCAATAGTGTAAGGACAGCCCTCTCAGATGAATCCAGAAGGGTATCTGGGATGGAAAGTCAGGGAAAATGATGGGCTCCCATCTTTGGATTATGACCATCCAGTGGTCGAAAGAATAGGGTCTGTTTTCCAGAACTTCCAGCAAATCATCTTCCATCTCAAAGCGAAATTGGAAGAAGCCTAGTCCAAGTTCAGCTCCTGTTATTCTCCCTCTAAGATTCCAACGCCTGGTGATGTAAGGGATGAAACTCAGACTTCTCTGGCATCGATGGTTTGTCAATCTCCCTATCAGTGTTAGCTTATTCTCCTCAATATTTTGTTCAGTGTTTAGCTCTGGGTCTCGTATCCTGATACGTTTCAGCGAGCCTCTGCTTCCTTCTACTCCTTTTCCTTTTCCAGTGCCGAATATCTCCTCCTTCTTTCAACGTCTCTGTTGTTGCGTCTCTCCATGTCTAGGTGAATGAAGCTTTCTCGACTCTGTGAAGTAAGTTTCTCCTGCCGCAGATGTTCCGTTGTTGGCAGAAGAGGATTTTGCAGCGGCTGTCCGGAGCCTTTGCCTCGTTAAGGCTCCGACGCCGGAGAAAGGTGCATTGTTCCCGCTGTTATTTTCCTCTTTTGAATGCTTCTGGCCAGCGAGTTAGGGATTTAGATCTGGATAATAAGGTGGGCCTTACTGCTTTCGGTGAAACTCCAGTGGGTAATAGATCCCTCGGTTAAGTCGCCCGAGAGAATCCTTTTTTACCCTGTTTAACTCCAAATCTGGTTATGTTTTATGACTTATTTTTATTATTATGTTTTAGTTCAAACCAATAAAACTGATTTAGAATGTAAACTCTTTTATTCAGTCTAAACTGTTGTAGTTAATTCCATTTTTAACTAATTATCCAGTCTAAACTCTAAACAGCTGTAATTATTTATCTTCAGTATCAGTTCTTTGTCTCTTTGCTCTTCTTTTTCGTCTTATTCTCTGACTTTTCCGACTTGGGCGATGACAACTCTTCTTTATCCTCCTCCATATCCTTCTCCTTCTTCTCATATCCAATATCTTCTTTTTTCTCCTCTCCCTTATCCTTCTTCTTCTTCTCCTTCCTTTTCTTCTTCTTCTCACTCTTCTCGGCTGCTGATTCATCTTCACCATCAGCAGCAGCATATATACATACATACATGCCTATATTTCTTTGGGTTTTAGTACGGTTATCAGATATTAACCGAACCGGACCCATGTCTGAAGTAATGCAGCACAAAATCCGACATGTAATTTCCGTGTTTATAAAACCGATCCGGCCTTTTAGTTTGGTCCGGATCCGGGTACGGTTTTGGGTTTCTGGTATTATATTTCTATTTTGGGTTCCTATCTAAACAATTCTTTTTCTCTATCATTTTTCATATGTATATCATTTCTGTTTTGTTTAGTTTTTTTCAATTATATGTATATTGCCTTTTTGTTAATGTATTTTCCCCTCCAATTTCTGTTGTCAGCCATATACCCGATCTCTATTCCTTTTATATATCTTTTACCTATTCCTAATATCTTTGACATTGACATTAAATGTTGGTAAGAAAATATAATATATGCTTGTGTTAAATTCTGAATCGTATCTTTTGGTTGGTTCACTGTTTAATCACTGATCTCCTTATTTTATACAACATAATAACTTCGTTTATATATATATTGGAAAGAAAACTACATAATCAAATTGTTGTATACAGGTACAAATCAATCTTGGTATGCGGAACCAATCCTAGAACCACGGTCTAACCACTTAACCACTATGCTAAGAACTAAAATGAAGAGGGCAAATGATGAGGTTCTCTTCGTGGTTAGCTCGAGAAACAGATTCACTTGTCATCAATAATTCCCACATTCCATTGACCACCAACAAATCCTACACTGATGATACAAATAATGACCGAATCACTTGTCATGATACATAGTGAAGCATTGGTTTACACACATGAAATAAGGTTTAAGTGACTAATATAAAGTGATCAAGAGATGAAACAAACGTGGACAGACTAAATCACGTAAAAGTTTAGAACTTTTGGAGCAAATGAAATGGGAGGCCAACTCTATTTTGTGGAAAAGACAAAACATATTAAAATTTTCATTTGATGAAACTACAATACACTATCTGCGTAAGGACTCATCGCTTTGGTTCTTTAAATTTATGGAAAACTTTAGAAGCAAAATTCATCAGCCAGAAATTATTTTAAGAACTAAAAGAAGTTAGCAACATAGAAAAGAAAAGCAGCAAAAAACCATGCTAAGTATGATTCCATCGAGTGACCTAGGAGGAAATATGTAAAAATGATATTAACCAAAGCGATGAAACAAAGGGAGTGTGAAAATTAATCAACCTGAGTTGGGAAGTAACAGATGGTATCTCAAATTTAAGAAACTCAACCCAAAATTTTGTTTCTCGAGAAATTTTTGGGTTTGGTTTCTCAAATTTGAAATATATTAATATTTTTTATATAATTATTGTTTGAAAATCCCATCTAGAGATGATCAACGTGATTGTTCTTACATAGTCATTTGCCACTTGTCTATTTTTTATGGATTCACCATTATTAATTTATGCTATATGTAGTTATAGTAAAATTAGTGCTGTTTTATTTATGAAATTAGTCGAGAAGATATGTTGACTAATAGATATGCTCTTAGTACGCCGAAATTTATTTCATAATACTAGTCAATAAAATAATAATTGCAACTTATAAAAATTTAAATTATTAAAAAGACCATATCTTACCATTAAGGCATTAGTTGAAACATAACAAAACAACTCATGTATATTTGTCTTTCATGTGGATTAGGGTTTACAAACGAAAGAAGTGGAAGAAAACAAGCCACCATAAGGCCGTCTCTCAACCTTTACAACTTCTGAAACTTCACCTTAAAGATGATAACCAGAAAAAGAAAAAGGTCCGACGATGGTATCAATATCTCTCTGGATCTAACGATAGAGATACTCAAGAGACTTCCAGCAAAGTCTCTGGCGAGGTTCCGATGTGTCTCGCAGCAATGGGGAACTATTATCGGAGACTACATAGTCAAAAACTCGATCGTGACTCGGTCTTCGACTCAACCGCCACACTTCCTCTTCTACACTCGCCTCAACCGTTTCTCGGTCTTCTCGTATACTTACCCTCGTCAAATCACAAACGAGAAGAACCAACTCTACGAAGAGCAAATCGTTGAAAAAGTCCAAGTCATGGTAAAGTTTCAATACGTACGTGGCTTGATCGGGTTTGGTTTACCAAAAAATAATCAGTTCAACGTCTTCAAACTACACAACCCTACCACAAGGCAATCTTTTTCCTTACCTCATACAGGTACGACCCAAGAGCTGTTCTACTTATTCGGGTACGACCCTTTGAATAATCAATACAAAGTAGTGTGCCAAACAATGACAAAAGGTGAGCCAGAGGAGTCTTTTAAAATTTTCACATTTGGAGATCCTATAAATCAGTGGAGGAACATCCAATGCAGCCTTGGACGTCAAACGCCATTCGGAAATGCAGTTTACATCAACGGGGTAATCTATTACAGAGCAGTGATGTTAGAACATGGGACTGATGTCTTGGTGAGTATTGATGTTAGGTTCGAGAAATTTAATCATGTTCGGACTCCAGAAACTCTGATGTTTGACAATAGATATTTGGATTTTGTGAACTACCAAGGGAAGTTAGGATGGATATGTAGAAACAACATCAACAATGAGGATTTAGATGTGTGGATTATGGAGGATGCCGAGATACAAGAGTGGTCGAAGATCATATACATTGATGTGTTTCAAGGAATACCCAGATTATTTAGATTTATCAGATTTGATGTCACTCATCCTGGAGGTGAAATCGTTATAATCCCTGATATCTATAGTAAATCCCCAGCAGATGTTTATTTTTATAATCCAAAGAAAAATAGTCGTAGAACTATTTTAATACAAACACCAACATCTTCAGAAAGTTATTTCTATAGAATATGGCCTATCACGGATCAGGTTGAGAATCTTATGTGTTTGTTGTAATTCCTTGTTTCAGTCGAGAGTTTTCCAATACAAATCATATTATTGTGCATTATAAATCTATAGACAATCATCGTTTTGCTTTTTCTTAATTTATTAATTGCTTTAGTTATTAATTGTTAATGTTACTTCTTTACTGTGTAATATTCATTTTTCTTAAGAAAACAAGAAACTGGGGAATCTTGGTCTTTGGTATCTTCTTATAATGGCTGTGTATAGGAACTGTAAGTTCATGTTATATGAGTCAGTTCACCGATGGGAATGATAACGTCGTAATCTATATCATGAGACAGAATCTCTATATTTAAGATCTCGTACCCTTTATACCCAGAACGATATTCTAAAAAGAGTGCATGCTTTGGCTATAGGTTAAAACTTATGCCATTGTTTGGGAGAAGAAGACACATAACAAAGACATCCAAAGGCTTTAAAGTTGTAATAAGGGATTTTGGAAGGTAAAAGTTCATATGGAGTCTTACTCTCTAGAAAAAGAATGTATAATCTGTTAATCAAAAATATCGTAGTCATAACACAATCACCCCAATATTCTAGTGGGACATGAGATTGAAAAATCAAAGACCTAGCCACGTCTAGAATATGTTCATGTTTCTTTTCTACGACTGAGTTCTGCTGCAGTTTCTGGACACGAGCGATAAGAAGTGATGCCATTTTCTAAGTAAAATCAGTAAACTTCAATTAAGGAGCATCGTTGGATCTAACATATTTGGCTTTCTTACCAGACTGAGTTTCAATCATGTGAATGAATGCCAGAAAACAATCAAAAATCACATTTGTTTGTTTGCCTAAACGAGAATGAGTGAAAAAATTGGTGAATGAGAGACCGGAATATATATGTGAATAAATCAAAAATCACATTTATTTACTTGCCTAAAGGGACATATAAAAATATATAGGCGAATCAGTCAAAAATCGCATTAATTTGTTTGCTTAAACGATAATCTGGCGGTCAATTTTTGTTTTTTTGTCAAAAAGTCTATCTGGATTTTATAGAAAAGGAATTAATTATTTTTTCTGCATGCGTTATGATTGGGTCAGTCAAAATGGTAGTTTTGTTTGTTTATGAAAAAGTGTGGACAGTTTAAAATTCATGATAATTTTTTCACGAATAATATATAATTTATCAAAAATTTCTGACAAGTTTTCAATGGACGTTTACACTATCCGTAAAGAAAATTAAATGGTCAGGATTTCAGGTAGGGTCGGGATTCAAAAACATTAAAATAAAAGTATATTTGTAAATCATGAATAGTTAACTAAAGCGAGCTCTCTTTTATCTTTTCTCTCGTTATAATAAACAAAACATAGAACTTTAATATTTTTTTATTCTTTTCTGCATATTAACATGAACTATGAACCGGGTTAAATACTCTGACATGGGTGCTCTAAAGCCATCTCCATTAGAAGTTCATAGGTATAAGGGTTCTAAAAATATTTATAAAAAATTCAATTGGTCCCATAACAAATGTGAACCTGTTTCGTAGGAGTTCGATTTTAGGAGTCCCTCTCTCCTCCATCTCGCCATGTGTTGCCAATCCTTTGGCAGATTTTTCTTTTCGACTTATAAAAGGAAAAAAAAACATTAAAATATTGGTTTTGTGATACCCAAATGAGATTCACTGACGTGATTGCCCTAAGGCCATAATATTTTAGGATTCTTTTAGCTGATTGATGGAGGCAGTGGTCAACAGTCATGAGAATGGTTCAAGTGCTACAATGGAATGTTGAAGAACTGAAGGAGTCACCTTATGGCTTTGCTCCAACGAGGAGAAAATAAAAATCGTTTGCTATAGCACCCGACAGAAATGTGAACCTCATATTCCATAGGTTCCAAGAAAGAGATGAAAGTACTAGACACACACACAGGACTTAACTCACAATTACCTTTGGAGAACGCTAAGCTAATATTTTAATGAAATAAATATTAAAAAATATTATGCGTTTTGTAATTGGTTGCATTAGCAAACTGTTATGTTGTCCCACATGACAGTTTCTAAAGTTCTCTTTTCTCCTACATCGGTTACTTATCTCGAAATTGTTCTTTTTGTATAACTTCTCGACCCAATAACTGAATGTCGGGTTTTGTAACAAAGGCATGTGACCCAAGTAGGGACAATAAGTTGGTGGAACACTGGCTCGGCTCACGGGTCGGATCTGTCATATCACTGTCTGGGCCGCCCAGTCCAACCTTAGAGTGGTCCGTGTGTGTCGAGTGAAGGCTTGACTTAGGCGGTCCCTAGAGTTGGAGGGCAATGCGTGAGGCTGGTTTCACAGAGCAGCGATAACCTCCCGCTCTAATCAGTGGACGGATCACGGCCCAACGTCAGTCAGATCCACCATGGTCTCATGGCTCGTACCCAGCTGAACCACCAATTTTTTTAATTTTATTTTCTTCTTTATATAATTCCGATCAAGTTTTTCAGACTAATGTCATAACGTTAAAATTTTAGATAATTCAATAAGTTTTGATATGTACATTACCAAAGAAGCAATCAAAATATTCTCTAAGATAACAAAAAAATAGAGAGCCAAACTCAAAGATAAAAATTAAAAGAAAAGGGATGCAAGGCACTACTTGCATGTGGCGCTCTTTCTCTATCTTACCATCCGAATCCTTTGCCATCATGTGTTTCCTTTCTTCTTCGCAGTCATTGCCTCTTGAGACGCCTAGGTACAAGGATTGTTATTCATCCCTTTTATGATGAATAGAAACAAACATGGTTGAGTCTTTAAAGTGTGGTGTGGCATTACCAGACTTGCATTTGTCACAACCATTTTGTAATTACTCTGTTTTTTCTTTTATGGATAATGAAATCCAAAGATCTTTTTTTTTTAATTTGAAACGATGTTTTTAGGAAGAATGCGACGTGTCTTTATGGGCTTTGGACGCCAAGTTTTATAACATAACATGATTAGGACTTGCGTGGTATACAGGTTAAAATAAAATATTTGAAATCTAATATTGATAACCCGCATAAGATAATTTATATATTTATATTTTATCTTAAAATTTGCGTTAAATTATCCAAAACTATAATTTACAACTCACAGTTGAGAAACTCGAGAAACCTAGATAAACAAGTTTTCTAAATAAACAAAATAAAATTCAATAAACATTTTAAATATTATATTGCTTAAAAATAATTTAATTAATTAAAAATGTAAAAATACCATTGGTTGCATAAGCAAACAATTTTCAAACTTAAATAATATTTTTGTCCCAATATAGGAAAAATTGAATGAAGATAGAAAAAAATAACTCATAACGATTTGTTGTCCCACGGGGAAATTTCTAAAGTTTCTTTTCTCCCACATCGGTTACTTGACTGGAAATTGTTATGTTTATATAAGTTCTAACCACAATAACTTAATGTCGAGCTTTGCAACGTGGGCATGTGACCCAAGTGGGGACAATAAGTTGGTTGAACATTGGCTCGGCCCACGGGTCGGATTTGTTGTGGCACTGTCTGGGCTGCCCAGTCCAAGTTTAGAGTGGACTGTGTGTGACGAGCGAAAGCTTGACTCAGGCGGTCCTTAGTGTTGGAGGGCAATGCGTAAGGCTGGTTTCACAGAGCAGCGATAACTTCCCACTCTAATCAGTGGACGGATCACGGCCCAACGTTACTTAGATCCACCATGGCCTGATGGCACGTACCCAGCTGAACCACCAATTTTTTAATTTTATTTTCTGTTTTATATAATTCCGATCAAGGTCTTCCGAGAAATGTCATAACGTTAAAATTTTAGATAATTAATACGTTTTGCTATGAACATTACGAAGGAAGCAATCAAAACATTCTCTAGGATAAGAAATAAAAAATACAGAGCTAAACTCAATACTAAAAACTGAAAGAAAGGGGATGCAAGGCACTATTTGCATGTCGCTCTCTTTCTCTATCTTAGCCATCCTAATCCTTTGCCATCATGTGTTTCCTTTGTTCTTCGCAGTCATTGCCTCCTGAGACGTCTAGGTACAAGGATTGTTATTCATCCTTTTTATGATGAATATAAACAAATATGGTTGAGTCTTTAGAGTGTGGTGTGGCATTACCAGACTTGCATTTGTCACAATCATTTTGTAATTACTCTGTTTTTTTTTGATGGATAATGAAATCCAAAGATCTTTTTTTTTTTTTTGAAACGATGTTTTCAGGAAGAATACGACATGTCTTTATGGGCTTTGGACGCCAAGTTTTATAACATAACCAGATTAGGACTTGCGTGATATACAGGTTAAAATAAAATATTTGAAATCTAATATTGATAACCCACATAAGATAATTTATATAGTTATTTTTTGTTGAAATTTGCGCTAAATTATTCAAAACTATATTTTACAACTAACAGTTGAGAAACTCGAGAAACCTAAATAACCGAATTTTCTCAATAAACAAAATAAAATTCCAAAAATATTTTAAATATTATATTGCTTAAAAATAATTTAATTAATTAAATATGAAAAATACCATTAGTTGCATAAGCCAATAATTTTCAAACATAAATGATATTTTTGTCCCAATATAGGAAAAATTGAATCAAGATAGAAAAAAATTACTCATAAGGATTTGTTGTTCAAGGGGTAAACTTTTAAAGTTTTATTTTCCCCCACATCGGTACTTGACTGGAAATTGTTATGTTTACATAAGTTCTCACCCCAATAGCTTAATGTCGAGCTTTGTAACGAGGGCATGTGACCAAAGTGGGGACAATAAGTTGGTGGAACACTGGCTCGGCCCACGAGTCGGATCTGTTGTGGCACTGTCTGGGCTCCCCAGTCCAAGCTTAGAGTGGTTCGTGTGTGTCGAGCGAAGGCTTGACTCAGGCGGTCCCTAGAGTTGGAGGCAATGCGTGAGGCTGGTTTCACAGAGCAGCGATAACCTCCCGCTCTAATCCGTGGACAGATCACAGCCCAACGTCACTCAGATCCACCATGGCCTGATAGCTCGTACCCAGCTGAATCACCAGTTTTTTAATTTTATTTTATTCTTTATATAATTCCGATCAAGTTCTTCTGAGAAATGTCATAACGTTAAAATTTTAGATAATTCATTAAATTTTGATATGAACATTACAAAAAAAGCAGTCAAAACATTCTCTAGGATAAGAAATAAAAAAATACAGAACCAAACTCAATACTAAAAACTGAAAGAAAGGGGATGCAAGGCACTACTTCCATGTTGCTCTCTTTCTCTATCTTAGCCATCCTAACCCTTTGCCATCATGTGTTTTCTTTCTTTTTCGCAATCAATGCCTCTTGAGACGTCTAGGTACAAGGATTGTTATTCATCTTTTTTATGATGAATAGAAAAAAATATGGCTGTGTCTTTAGAGTGTGGTGTGGCATTACCAGACTTGCATTTGTCACAACCATTTTGTAATTACTCTGTTTTTTTTTTTTTTTGAAGGATAATGAAATCCAAAGATCTCTTTTTATTTTTTTTTTGAAACGATGTTTTCAGGAAGAATGCGACATGTATTTATGGGCTTTGGACGCCAAGTTTTATAACATAACCAGATTAGGACTTGCGTGATATACGGGTTAAAATAAAATATTTGAAATCTAATATTGATAACCCACATAAAATAATTTATTTAGTTATATATTTTGTTGAAATTTGCGCTAAATTATCCAAAACTATTTTTTCAACTAACAAGTGAGAAACTCGAGAAACCTAGATAACAAAATTTTCTCAATAAACAAAATAAAATTCCAAAAATATTTTAAATATTATATTGCTTAAAAATAATTTAATTAATTAAATATGAAAAAATACCATTGGTTGCATAAGCCAATAATTTTCAAACATAAATGATATTTTTGTCCCAATATAGGAAAAATTGAATCAAGATAGAAAAAAATTACTCATAAGGATTTGTTGTTCAAGGGGTAAACTTTTAAAGTTTTATTTTCCCCCACATCGGTACTTGACTGGAAATTGTTATGTTTACATAAGTTCTCACCCCAATAGCTTAATGGCGAGCTTTGTAACGAGGGCATGTGACCAAAGTGAGGACAATAAGTTGGTGGAACACTGGCTCGGCCCATGAGTCGGATCTGTTGTGGCACTGTCTGGGCTCCCCAGTCCAAGCTTAGAGTGGTTCGTGTGTGTCGAGCGAAGGCTTGACTCAGGCGGTCCCTAGAGTTGGAGGGCAATGCGTGAGGCTGGTTTCACAGAGCAGCGATAACCTGCCGCTCTAATCCGTGGACAGATCACAGCCCAACGTCACTCAGATCCACCATGGCCTGATAGCTCGTACCCAGCTGAATCACCAGTTTTTTAATTTTATTTTATTCTTTATATAATTCCGATCAAGTTCTTCCGAGAAATGTCATAACGTTAAAATTTTAGATAATTCATTAAATTTTGATATGAACATTACAAAAAAGCAAAAAACATTCTCTAGGATAAGAAATAAAAAAATATACAGAACCAAACTCAATACTAAAAACTGAAAGAAAGGGGATGCAAGGCACTACTTCCATGTTGCTCTCTTTCTCTATCTTAGTCATCCTAACCCTTTGCCATCATGTGTTTTCTTTCTTTTTCGCAATCAATGCCTCTTGAGACGTCTAGGTACAAGGATTGTTATTCATCTTTTTTATGATGAATAGAAAAAAATATGGCTGTGTCTTTAGAGTGTGGTGTGGCATTACCAGACTTGCATTTGTCACAACCATTTTGTAATTACTCTGTTTTTTTTTTGAAGGATAATGAAATCCAAAGATCTCTTTTTATTTTTTTTGAAACGATGTTTTCAGGAAGAATGCGACATGTATTTATGGGCTTTGGACGCCAAGTTTTATAACATAACCAGATTAGGACTTGCGTGATATACAGGTTAAAATAAGATATTTGAAATCTAATACTGATAACCCACATAAGATAATTTATGTAGTTATATTTTATGTTGAAATTTGCGTTAAATTATCCAAAACTATATTTTACAACTCAATGTTCAGAAATTCGAGAAACCTAGATAAATGATTTTTCTCAATAAAAAAAAATTAAATTCAAAAAACATTTTAAATATTATATTGCTTAAAAATAATTTAATTAATTAAATATGAAAAATACCATTGGTTGCATAAGCAAACAATTTTCAAACATAAATGATATTTCTGTCCCAATATAGGAAAAATTGAATGAAAATAGAAAAAAAAATAACTCATAAGGATTTGTTGTCACACGGGGAAATTTCTAAAGTTTTCTTTTCTCCCACATCGGTTACTTGAATGGAAATTGTTATGTTTATATAAGTTCTCACCCCAATAGCTTAATGTCGAGCTTTGTAACGAGGGCATGTGACCCAAGTAGGGAAAATAAGTTGGTGGAACACTGGCTCGGCCCACGGGTCGGATCTGTTGTGGCACTGACTTGGCTGCCCAGTCCAAGCTTAGAGTGGTCCGTTTGTGTCGAACGAAGGCTTGACTCAGGCGGTCCCTAGAGTTGGAGGGCAATGCGTGAGGCTGGTTTCACAGAGCAGCGATAACCTCCCGCTCTAATCCGTGGACGGATCACGGCCCAACGTCACTCAGATCCACCATGGCCTGATAGCTCGTACCCAGCTGAACCACCAGTTTTTTTAATTTTATTTTCTTCTTTATGTAATTCCGATCAAGTTCTTCCTAGAAATGTCATAACGTTAAAATTTTAGATAATTTACTACGTTTTGCTATGAACATTACGAAGGAAGCAATCAAAACATTCTCTAGGATAAGAAATAAAAAATACAGAACCAAACTCAATACTAAAAACTGAAAGAAAGGGGATGCAAGGCACTACTTCCATGTTGCTCTCTTTCTCTATCTTAGCCATCCTAATCCTTTGCCATCATGTGTTTCCTTTGTTCTTCGCAGTCATTGCCTCCTGAGACGTCTAGGTACAAGGATTGTTATTCATCCTTTTTATGATGAATATAAACAAATATTGTTGAGTCTTTAGAGTGTGGTGTGGCATTACCAGACTTGCATTTGTCACAACCATTTTGTAATTACTCTGTTTTTTTTTGATGGATAATGAAATCCAAAGATCTTTTTTTTTTTTGAAACGATGTTTTCAGGAAGAATACGACATGTCTTTATGGGCTTTGGACGCCAAGTTTTATAACATAACCAGATTAGGAGTTGCGTGATATACAGGTTAAAATAAAATATTTGAAATCTAATATTGATAACCCACATAAGATAATTTATATAGTTATTTTTTGTTGAAATTTGCGCTAAATTATTCAAAACTATGTTTTACAACTAACAGTTGAGAAACTCGAGAAACCTAAATAACCGAATTTTCTCAATAAACAAAATAAAATTCCAAAAATATTTTAAATATTATATTGCTTAAAAATAATTTAATTAATTAAATATGAAAAATACTATTGGTTGCATAAGCCAATAATTTTCAAACATAAATGATATTTTTGTCCCAATATAGGAAAAATTGAATCAAGATAGAAAAAAATTACTCATAAGGATTTGTTGTTCAAGGGGTAAACTTTTAAAGTTTTATTTTCCCCAACATCGGTACTTGACTGGAAATTGTTATGTTTACATAAGTTCTCACCCCAATAGCTTAATGTCGAGCTTTGTAACGAGGGCATGTGACCAAAGTGGGGACAATAAGTTGGTGGAACACTGGCTCGGCCCACGAGTCGGATCTGTTGTGGCACTGTCTGGGCTCCCCAGTCCAAGCTTAGAGTGGTTCGTGTGTGTCGAGCGAAGGCTTGACTCAGGCGGTCCCTAGAGTTGGAGGGCAATGCGTGAGGCTGGTTTCACAGAGCAGCGATAACCTGCCGCTCTAATCCGTGGACGGATCACGGACCAATGTCACTCAGATCCACCATGGCCTGATAGCTCGTACCCAGCTGAATCACCAGTTTTTTAATTTTATTTTATTCTTTATATAATTCCGATCAAGTTCTTCCGAGAAATGTCATAACGTTAAAATTTTAGATAATTCATTAAATTTTGATATGAACATTACAAAAAAGCAGTCAAAACATTCTCTAGGATAAGAAATAAAAAAATACAGAACCAAACTCAATACTAAAAACTGAAAGAAAGGGGATGCAAGGCACTACTTCCATGTTGCTCTCTTTCTCTATCTTAGTCATCCTAACCCTTTGCCATCATGTGTTTTCTTTCTTTTTCGCAATCAATGCCTCTTGAGACGTCTAGGTACAAGGATTGTTATTCATCTTTTTTATGATGAATAGAAAAAAATATGGCTGTGTCTTTAGAGTGTGGTGTGGCATTACCAGACTTGCATTTGTCACAACCATTTTGTAATTACTCTGTTTTTTTTTGAAGGATAATGAAATCCAAAGATCTCTTTTTATTTTTTTTGAAACGATGTTTTCAGGAAGAATGCGACATGTATTTATGGGCTTTGGACGCCAAGTTTATAACATAACCAGATTAGGACTTGCGTGATATACAGGTTAAAATAAGATTTGAAATCTAATACTGATAAACCACATAAGATAATTTATGTAGTTATATTTTATGTTGAAATTTGCGTTAAATTATCCAAAACTATTTTACAACTCAATGTTCAGAAATTCGAGAAACCTAGATAAATGATTTTTCTCAATAAAAAAAATTAAATTCAAAAAACATTTTAATATTATATTGCTTAAAAATAATTTAATTAATTAAATATGAAAAATACCATTGGTTGCATAAGCAAACAATTTTCAAACATAAATGATATTTCTGTCCCAATATAGGAAAAATTGAATGAAAATAAAAAAAAAATAACTCATAAGGATTTGTTGTCACACGGGGAAATTTCTAAAGTTTTCTTTTCTCCCACATCGGTTACTTGAATGGAAATTGTTATGTTTATATAAGTTCTCACCCCAATAGCTTAATGTCGAGCTTTGTAACGAGGGCATGTGACCCAAGTAGGAAAATAAGTTGGTGGAACACTGGCTCGGCCCACGGGTCGGATCTGTTGTGGCACTGACTTGGCTGCCCAGTCCAAGCTTAGAGTGGTCCGTTTGTGTCGAACGAAGGCTTGACTCAGGCGGTCCCTAGAGTTGGAGGGCAATGCGTGAGGCTGGTTTCACAGAGCAGCGATAACCTCCCGCTCTAATCCGTGGACGGATCACGGCCCAACGTCACTCAGATCCACCATGGCCTGATAGCTCGTACCCAGCTGAACCACCAGTTTTTTAATTTTATTTTCTTCTTTATGTAATTCCGATCAAGTTCTTCCTAGAAATGTCATAACGTTAAAATTTTAGATAATTTACTACGTTTTGCTATGAACATTACGAAGGAAGCAATCAAAACATTCTCTAGGATAAGAAATAAAAAAATACAGAACCAAACTCAATACTAAAAACTGAAAGAAAGGGGATGCAAGGCACTACTTCCATGTGCTCTCTTTCTCTATCTTAGCCATCCTAATCCTTTGCCATCATGTGTTTCCTTTGTTCTTCGCAGTCATTGCCTCCTGAGACGTCTAGGTACAAGGATTGTTATTCATCTTTTTTATGATGAATATAAACAAATATTGTTGAGTCTTTAGAGTGTGGTGTGGCATTACCAGACTTGCATTTGTCACAACCATTTTGTAATTACTCTGTTTTTTTTTGATGGATAATGAAATCCAAAGATCTTTTTTTTTTTGAAACGATGTTTTCAGGAAGAATAGACATGTCTTTATGGGCTTTGGACGCCAAGTTTTATAACATAACCAGATTAGGAGTTGCGTGATATACAGGTTAAAATAAAATATTTGAAATCTAATATTGATAACCCACATAAGATAATTTATATAGTTATTTTTTGTTGAAATTTGCGCTAAATTATTCAAAACTATGTTTTACAACTAACAGTTGAGAAACTCGAGAAACCTAAATAACCGAATTTTCTCAATAAACAAAATAAAATTCCAAAAATATTTTAAATATTATATTGCTTAAAAATAATTTATTAATTAAATATGAAAAATACTATTGGTTGCATAAGCCAATAATTTTCAAACATAAATGATATTTTTGTCCCAATATAGGAAAAATTGAATCAAGATAGAAAAAAATTACTCATAAGGATTTGTTGTTCAAGGGGTAAACTTTTAAAGTTTTATTTTCCCCAACATCGGTACTTGACTGGAAATTGTTATGTTTACATAAGTTCTCACCCCAATAGCTTAATGTCGAGCTTTGTAACGAGGGCATGTGACCAAAGTGGGGACAATAAGTTGGTGGAACACTGGCTCGGCCCACGAGTCGGATCTGTTGTGGCACTGTCTGGGCTCCCCAGTCCAAGCTTAGAGTGGTTCGTGTGTGTCGAGCGAAGGCTTGACTCAGTCCTACTCAGGCGGTTCCTAGAGTTGGAGGCAATGCGTGAGGCTGGTTCACAGAGCAGCGATAACCTGCCGCTCTAATCCGTGGACGGATCACGGACCAATGTCACTCAGATCCACCATGGCCTGATAGCTCGTACCCAGCTGAATCACCAGTTTTTTAATTTTATTTTATTCTTTATATAATTCCGATCAAGTTCTTCCGAGAAATGTCATAACGTTAAAATTTTAGATAATTCATTAAATTTTGATATGAACATTACAAAAAAAAAGCAGTCAAAACATTCTCTAGGATAAGAAATAAAAAAATACAGAACCAAACTCAATACTAAAAACTGAAAGAAAGGGGATGCAAGGCACTACTTCCATGTTGCTCTCTTTCTCTATCTTAGCCATCCTAACCCTTTGCCATCATGTGTTTTCTTTCTTTTTCGCAATCAATGCCTCTTGAGACGTCTAGGTACAAGGATTGTTATTCATCTTTTTTATGATGAATAGAAAAAAATATGGCTGTGTCTTTAGAGTGTGGTGTGGCATTACCAGACTTGCATTTGTCACAACCATTTTGTAATTACTCTGTTTTTTTTTGAAGGATAATGAAATCCAAAGATCTCTTTTTTTTTTTTTTTTTGAAACGATGTTTTCAGGAAGAATGCGACATGTATTTATGGGCTTTGGACGCCAAGTTTTATATCATAACCAGATTAGGACTTGCGTGATATACGGGTTAAAATAAAATATTTGAAATCTAATATTGATAACCCACATAAAATAATTTATTTAGTTATATATTTTGTTGAAATTTGCGCTAAATTATCCAAAACTCTATTTTTCAACTAACAAGTGAGAAACTCGAGAAACCTAGATAAACGATTTTTCTCAATAAACAAAATAAAATTCCAAAAATATTTTAAATATTATATTGATTAAAAATAATTTAATTAATTAAATATGAAAATACCATTGGTTGCATAATCAAACAATTTTCAAACATAAATGATATTTTTGTCCCAATATAGGAAAAATTGAATCAAGATAGAAAAAAATTACTCATAAGGATTTGTTGTTTCATGGGTAAACTTTTAAAGTTTTATTTTCCTCCACATCGGTTACTTGATTGGAAATTGTTATGTTTACATAATTTCTCACCCCAATAGCTTAATGTCGAGCTTTGTAACGAGGGCTTGTGACCAAATTGGGGACAATAAGTTGGTGCAACACTGGCTCGGCCCACGGGTCGGATCTGTTGTGGCACTGTCTGGGCTCTCCATTCCAAGCTTAGAGTGGTCCGTGTGTGTCGAGCGAAGGCTTGACTCAGGCGGTCCCTAGAGTTGGACGGCAATGCGTGAGGCTGGTTTCACAGAGCAGCGATAACCTCCCGCTCTAATCCGTGGACGGATCACGGCCCAACGTCACTCAGATCCACCATGGCCTGATAGCTCGTACCCAGCTGAACCACCAGTTTTTTTAATTTTATTTTCTTCTTTATATAATTCCGATCAAGTTCTTCCGAGAAATGTCATAACGTTAAAATTTTAGATAATTCCTTAAGTTCTGATATCAACATGACGAAAGAAGCAATCAAAACATTCTCTAGGATAAGAAATAAAAAAATACAGAGCCAAACTCAATACAAAAAACTGAAAGAAAGGGGATGCAAGGCACTACTTCCATGTCGCTCTCTTTCTCTATCTTAGCCATCCTAATCCTTTGCCATCATGTGTTTCCTTTCTTCTTCGCAGTCATTGCCTCTTGAGACGCCTAGGTACAAGGATTGTTATTCATCATTTTTATGATGAATAGAAACAAACATGGTTAAGTCTTTAGAGTGTGGTGTGGCATTACCAGACTTGCATTTGTCACAACCAATTTATAATTACTCTGTTTTTTTTTTATGGATAATGAAATCCAAAGATCTTTTTTTTTTAATTTGAAACAATGTTTTTAGGAAGAATGCGAGATGTCCTTATGGGCTTTGGATGTCAAATTTTATAACATAACCAGATTAGGACTTGCGTGATATACATGTTAAAATAAAATATTTGAAATCTAATACTGATAACCCACATAAGAAAATTTATGTAGTTATATTTTATGTTGAAATTTGCGTTAAATTATCCAAAACTATATTTTACAACTCACAGTTCAGAAATTAGAGAAACCTAGATAAATGATTTTTCTCAATAAAAAAAATTAAATTCAATAAACATTTTAAATATTATATTGCTTAAAAGTAATTTAATTAATTAAATATGAAAAATACCATTGGTTGCATAAGCAAACAATTTTCAAACATAAATGATATTTCTGTCCCAATATAGGAAAAATTGAATGAAAATAGAAAAAAAATAACTCATAAGGATTTGTTGTCACACGGGGAAATTTCTAAAGTTTTCTTTTCTCCCACATCGGTTACTTGACTGGAAATTGTTATGTTTATATAAGTTCTCACCCCAATAGCTTAATGTCGAGCTTTGTAACGAGGGCATGTGACCCAAGTGGGGACAATAAGTTGGTGGAAGACTGGCTCGGCCCACGGGTCGGATCTGTTGTGGCACTGACTTGGCTGCCCAGTCCAAGCTTAGAGTGGTCCGTTTGTGTCGAACGAAGGCTTGACTCAGGCGGTCCCTAGAGTTGGAGGGCAATGCGTGAGGCTGGTTTCACAGAGCAGCGATAACCTCCCGCTCTAATCCGTGAACGGATCACGGCCCAACGTCACTCAGATCCACCATGGCCTGATAGCTCGTACCCAGCTGAACCACCAGTTTTTTTAATTTTATTTTCTTCTTTATGTAATTCCGATCAAGTTCTTCCGAGAAATGTCATAACGTTAAAATTTTAGATAATTCATTAAGTTTTGATATCAACATTACGAAAGAAGCAATCAAAACATTCTCTAAGATAAGAAATAAAAAAATACAAAGCCAAACTCAATACAAAAAACTGAAAGAAAGGGGATGCAAGGCACTACTTCCATGTCGCTCTCTTTCTCTATCTTAGCCATCCTAATCCTTTGCCATCATGTGTTTCCTTTCTTCTTCGCAGTCATTGCCTCTTGAGACGCCTAGGTACAAGGATTGTTATTCATCCTTTTTATGATGAATAGAAACAAACATGGTTAAGTCTTTAGAGTGTGGTGTGGCATTACCAGACTTGCATTTGTCACAACCAATTTGTAATTACTCTGTTTTTTTATGGATAATGAAATCCAAAGATTTTTTTTTTTTAATTTGAAACAATGTTTTTAGGAAGAATGCGAGATGTCCTTATGGACTTTGGATGTCAAATTTTATAACATAACCAGATTAGGACTTGCGTGATATACAAGTTAAAATAAAATATTTGAAATCTAATACTGATAACCCACATAAGATAATTTATGTAGTTATATTTTATGTTGAAATTTGCGTTAAATTATCCATATTTTACAACTCACAGTTCAGAAAATCGAGAAACCTAGATAAATGATTTTTCTCAATAAAAAAAATAAATTCAAAAAACATTTTAAATATTATATTGCTTAAAAATAATCTAATTAGTTGAATATGAAAAATACCATTGGTTGCATAGGCAAACTATTTTCAAACATAAATGATATTTCTGTCCCAATATAGGAAAAATTGAATGAAAATAGAAAAAAATAACTCATAAGGATTTGTTGTCACACGGGGAAATTTCTAAACTTTTAAAGTTTTATTTTCCCCCACATCGGTTACTTGATTGGAAATTGTTATGTTTACATAATTTCTCACCCCAATAGCTTAATGTCGAGCTTTGTAACGAGGGCATGTGACTTCTAAAGTTTTAAACTTCTAAACTTTTAAAGTTTTATTTTCCCCCACATCGGTTACTTGATTGGAAATTGTTATGTCTACATAATTTCTCACCCCAATAGCTTAATGCCGAGCTTTGTAACGAGGGCATGTGACCAAAGTAGGGACAACAAGTTGGTGCAACACTGGCTCGGCCCACGGGTTGGATCTGTTGTGGCACTGTCTGGGCTCCCCAGTCCAAGCTTAGAGTGGTCCGTGTGTGTCGAACGAAGGCTTGACTCAGGCGGTCCCTAGAGTTGGAGGGCAATGCGTGAGGCTGGTTTCACAGAGTAGCGACAACCTCTCGCTCTAATCAGTGGATGGATCATGGCCCAACGTCACTCAGATCCACCATCGCCTGATGGCTCGTACCCAGCTGAACCACCAATTTTTTAATTTTATTTTCTTCTTTATATAATTCCGATCAAGTTCTTCCGAGAAATGTCATAACGTTAAAATTTTAGATAAATCATTAAGTTTTGATATGAAAATTACGAAAGAAGCAATCAAAACATTCTCTAGCACAAGAAATAAAAAATACAGAGCTAAACTCAATACTAAAAACTGAAAGAAAGGAGATGCAAGGCACTATTTGCATGTTGCTCTCTTTCTCTATCTTAGCCATCCTAATCCTTTGCCATCATGTGTTTCCTTTCTTCTTCGCAGTCATTGCCTCTTGAGACGTCTAGGTACAAGGATTGTAATTCATCTTTTTTATAATGATTAGAAACAAAGATGGTTGAGATTTTAGAGTGTGGTGTGGCATTACCAGACATGCATTTGTCCCAACCATTTTGTAATTATTCTGTTTATTTTTTTTGATGGATAATGAAATCCAAAGATCTTTTTTTTTTTAATTTGAATCGATGTTTTCAGGAAGAATGCGAGATGTCTTTATGGGCTTTGGACGCCAAGTTTTATAACATAACCAGATTAGGACTTGCGTGATATACATGTTAAAATAAAATATTTGAAATCTAATACAGATAACCCACATAAGATAATTTATGTAGTTATAATTTATGTTGAAATTTGCGCTAAATTATCCAAAACTATATTTTACGACTAACAGTTGAGAAACTCGAGAAACCTAGATAAACGATTTTTCTCAATAAACAAAATAAAATTCCAAAAATATTTTAAATATTATATTGCTTAAAAATAATTTAATTAATTAAATATGAAAAATACCATTGGTTGCATAAGCCAACAATTTTCAAACATAAATGATATTTTTGTCCCAATATAGGAAAAATTGAATCAAGATAGAAAAAATTACTCATAAGGATTTGTTGTTTCAGGGGTAAACTTTTAAAGTTTTATTTTCCCCCACATCGGTTACTTGACTGGAAATTGTTATGTTTATATAAGTTCTCACCCCAATAGCTTAATGTCGAGCTTCGTAACGAGGGCATGTGACCAAAGTGGGGACAATAAGTTGGTGAAACACTGGCTCGGCCCATGGGTCGGATCTGTTGTGGCACTGTTTGGGCTCCCCAGTCCAAGCTTAGAGTAGTCCGTGTGTGTCGAGCGAAGGCTTGACTCAGGCGGTCCCTAGAGTTGGAGGGCAATGCGTGAGGCTGGTTTCACCGAGCAGCGATAACCTCCCGCTCTAATCCGTGGACGGATCACGGCCCAACGTCACCAGATCCACCATGGCCTGATAGCTCGTACCCAGCTGAACCACCAATTTTTTAATTTTATTTTCTTCTAAATATAATCCGATCAAGTTCTTCCGAGAAATGTCATAACGTTAAAATTTTGGATAATTCATTAAATTTTTATATGAACATTACGAAAGAAGCAATCAAAACATTCTCTAGGATAAGAAATAAAAAAATACAGAGCCAAACTCAATACAAAAAACTGAAAGAAAGGGTATGCAAGGCACTACTTCCATGTCGTTTTTTTTTATGGATAATGAAATCCAAAGATCTTTTTTTTAATTTGAAACAATGTTTTTAGGAAGAAGGCGAGATGTCCTTATGGGCTTTGGACGTCAAATTTTATAACATAACCAGATTAGGACTTGCGTGACATACAGGTTAAAATAAAATATTTGAAATCTAATACTGATAACCCACATAAGATAATTTATGTAGTTATATTTTATGTTGAAATTTGCGCTAAATTATCCAAAACTATATTTTACAACTCACAGTTCAGAAAATCGAGAAACCTAGATAAACGATTTTTCTCAATAAACAAAATAAAATTCAAAAAATATTTTCAATATTATAGTGCTTAAAAATAATTTAATTAATTAAATATGAAAAAATATCATTGCTTGCATAAGCAAACAATTTTCAAACATAAATGATATTTTTGTCCCAATATAGGAAAAATTGAATAAAGATAGAAAAAATAACTCATAAGGATTTGTTGTCCCACGGGAAAATTTCTAAACTTTTCTTTTCTTCCACATCAGTTACTTGACTGGAAATTGTTATGTTTATATAAGTTCTTACCCCAATACCTTAATATTGAGCTTTGTAACGAGGGCATGTGACCTAAGTGGGGACAATAAGTTAGTGGAACACTAGCTTGGCCCACGGGTCGGATCTGTTGTGGCACTATCTGAGCTGCCCAGTCCAAGCTTAGAGTGGTCCGTGTGTGTCGAGCGAAAGCTTGACTCAGGCAGTCCCTAGAGTTGGACGGAAAAGGGTGAGGCTGGTTTCACAGAGCAGCGATAACCTCCCGCTCTAATCAGTGGACGGATAACGGCCTAACGTTACTCAGATCCACCATGGCCTGAAGGCACATACCTAGCTGAACCACCAATTTTTAATTTTATTTTCATTTTTATATAATTCCGATCAAAGTCTTCAGAGAAATGTCATAACGTTAAAATGTTAGATAATTCATTACGTTTTGTTATGAACATTAAAACATTCTCTAGGATAAGAAATAAAAAAATACAGAGCCAAACTCAATACAAAAAACTGAAAGAAAGGGGATGCAAGGCACTACTTCCATGTCGCTCTCTTTCTCTATCTTAGCCATCCTAATCCTTTGCCATCATGTGTTTCCTTTCTTCTTCGCAGTCATTGCCTCTTGAGACGCCTAGGTACAAGGATTTTTATTCATTTTTATGATGAATAGAAACAAACATGGTTAAGTCTTTAGAGTGTGGTGTGGCATTACCAGACTTGCATTTGTCACAACCAATTTATAATTACTCTGTTTTTTTTTTATGGATAATGAAATCCAAAGATCTTTTTTTTTTAATTTGAAACAATGTTTTTAGGAAGAATGCGAGATGTCCTTATGGGCTTTGGATGTCAAATTTTATAACATAACCAGATTAGGACTTGCGTGATATACATGTTAAAATAAAATATTTGAAATCTAATACTGATAACCCACATAAGAAAATTTATGTAGTTATATTTTATGTTGAAATTTGCGTTAAATTATCCAAAACTATATTTTACAACTCACAGTTCAGAAATTAGAGAAACCTAGATAAATGATTTTTCTCAATAAAAAAATTAAATTCAATAAACATTTTAAATATTATATTGCTTAAAAGTAATTTAATTAATTAAATATGAAAAATACCATTATTTGCATAAGCAAACAATTTTCAAACATAAATGATATTTCTGTCCCAATATAGGAAAAATTGAATGAAAATAGAAAAAAAATAACTCATAAGGATTTGTTGTCACATGGGGAAATTTCTAAAGTTTTCTTTTCTCCCACATCGGTTACTTGACTGGAAATTGTTATGTTTATATAAGTTCTCACCCCAATAGCTTAATGTCGAGCTTTGTAACGAGGGCATGTGACCCAAGTGGGGACAATAAGTTGGTGGAAGACTGGCTCGGCCCACGGGTCGGATCTGTTGTGGCACTGACTTGGCTGCCCAGTCCAAGCTTAGAGTGGTCCGTTTGTGTCGAACGAAGGCTTGTCTCAGGCGGTCCCTAGAGTTGGAGGGCAATGCGTGAGGCTGGTTTCACAGAGCAGCGATAACCTCCCGCTCTAATCCGTGAACGGATCACGGCCCAACGTCACTCAGATCCACCATGGCCTGATAGCTCGTACCCAGCTGAACCACCAGTTTTTTTAATTTTATTTTCTTCTTTATGTAATTCCGATCAAGTTCTTCCGAGAAATGTCATAACGTTAAAATTTTAGATAATTCATTAAGTTTTGATATCAACATTACGAAAGAAGCAATCAAAACATTCTCTAGGATAAGAAGTAAAAAATACAGAGCTAAACTCAATACTAAAAACTGAAAGAAAGGGGATGCAATGCACTACTTGCATGTCGCTCTCTTTCTATATCTTAGCCATCCTAATCATTTGCCATCATGTGTTTCCTTTCTTCTTCCTAGTCATTGCCTCTTGAGACGTCTAGGTACAAGGATTGTTATTCATCGTTTTTATGATGAATAGAAACAAACATGGTTGAGTCTTTAGAGTGTGGTGTGGCATTACCAGACTTGCATTTATCACAACCATTTCTATTTATTTTTTTTGATGGATAATGAAATCCAAAGATTTTATTTTCTTATATTTTAAATGATGTTTTTAGGAAAAATGTGACATGTCTTTATGGGCTTTGGACGCCCAGTTTGAAAACATAACTAGGTTAGGACTTGTGTTATATGCGGGTTAAAATAAAATATTTGAAATCTAATATTGATAACCCCATAAGATAATATATATATATATATATATATATATTTATATTGTATATCGACATTTGCGTTGAATTATCCAAAATTATATTTTATAACTCGCAGTTGAGAAACTTAGATAAACGATTTTTCTCAATAACCAAAAAAAAATCGAACAAAAATATTTTAAATATTATCTTAGATAAAAATATTTTAATTAATTAAATATGAAAAAAATAACATGCATTTGTAATTGGTTGTATAAGCAAACGATTTTCTATCATAAATGATATTGTTGTCCCAATATAGGGAAAATAGAATGAAGATAGAAGAAAAAACTTATAAGGATTTTTTGTCCCACGAGAAATTTCTAATCTTTTCTTTTCTCCCACATCTGTTACTTGACTCGAAATTGTTATGTTTATATAAGTTCTCAACCCAATATCTGACTGTTGAGCTTTGAAATGAGGGCATGTGACCCTAGTGGGGACAATATGTTGGTGGAACACTTGTTCGGCCCACGGGTGGCACTGTCTGGACTGCCCAGACCAAGCTTAGAGTGGTCTGTGTGTGTCGAGTGAAAGCTTGACTCAGGCGGTCCCTAGAGTTGGAGGGCGATGCGGGAGGCTGGTTTCACAGAGCAGCGATCACCTCCCGCTCTCAGCAGTGGACGGATCATGGCCTAACGTCACTCAGATCTACCATGACCTGATGGCTCGTACCCAGCTTAACCACTAATTTTTTATTCGATTTTCTTTTTAAAATAATTCTGATAAAGTTTTTACGGGAAATGTCATAACGTTAAAATTGTAAATAATTCATCAAGTTTTGTTATGTACATTACAAAAGAAGCAATCAAAATATTCTCTAAAATAAGAAAAAAAAATACAGAGCCAAACTCAAAGATAAAAATTGAAAGAAAAGAGATGCAAGGCACTACTTGCATGGGCTCTCTTCCTCTATCTTTGCCATCCGAATCTTTTGCCATCATGTGTTTCCTTTCTTCTTCGCAGTCATTGCCTCTTGAGACGTCTAGGTACAAGGACTGTTTTCCATCATTTTTATGATGAATAGAGACAAACATGCTTTAGTCTTTAGAGTGTAGTGTGGCAACATCAGACTTGCATTTCTCACAACCATTTTGTAATTACTCTGTTTCTATTTAAATTTTTTGATGGATAATGAAATCCCACGATTTTTTTTTTATATTTGAAACGATTTTTTAGGAAAAATGCGACATGTCTTTATGGCCTTTGGACACCACTTTTTATAACATAACTAGGTTAGGACTTCTTTGATGTGGAGGTTAAAATAAAATATTTGAAATCTAATATTGATAACCCGCATAAGATAATTTATATATCTAATTAGATTTTATATTGAAATTTGCGTTGAATTATCAAAAACTATATTTTACAACTCCCAGTGGAGAAACTCAAAAAACTTAGATAAATGATTTTTCTCAATAACCAAAAATAATTCTACAAACATATTTAAATTTTATATTACAAAGATTCTTTTTCATCCCTTTTATGATGAATAGAGACAAACATGCTTGAGTTTTTAGCGTGTGGTGTGGCATTACCAGACTTGCATTTGTCACAATCATTTTGTAATTACTCTATTTCTATTTTTTTTTATGGATAATGAAATCACAGAATTTTATATTTTTTTATATTTGAAACTATGTTTTTAGGAAAAATGGGACATGTCTTTATGGGCTTTAGACGCCAAGTTTTATAACATAACAAGGTTAGGACTTCTGTGATATGCAGGTTAAAATAAAATATTTGAAATCTAATATTGATAACCCGCATAAGATAATTTATATATCTAATTAGATTTTATATTGAAATTTGTGTTGAATTATCAAAAACTATATTTTACAACTCGCAGTTGAGAAACTCAAAAAACTTAGATAAACGATTTTTCTCAATAACCAAAAATAATTCTACAAACATATTTTAAATTTTATATTACTTAAAATTAATTTAGTGAATTAAATATGTAAAAATACCATGCATTTGTAATTGGTTGCATAAGCAAACGATTTTCCAACATAAATGATATTGTTGTCCCAATATATGAAAAATTGAATGAAGATAGAAAATAAAAACTCATAAGGATTTGCTATGCCACGGGAAAATTTCTAAACCTTTCTTTTCTCCCACATCGGTAACTTGACTCGAAATCGTTATGTTTATAAAAGTTCTCAACCCAATAGCTGAATGTCGAGCTTTGTAACGAGGGCATGTGACCCAAATGGGAACAATAAGTTGGTGGAACACTGACTAGGCCCACGGGTCGCATCTGTTGTGGCATTGTATGGGCTGCCCAGTCCAAGGATAGAATGGTCTGTGTGTGTCGAGTGAAGGCTTGACTCAGGCGGTCCCTAGAGTTCGAGGGAAATGCGTGAGGCTGGTTGTGAGAGTCGAAACTCACACTGTCAAAACTTATATTTAATGGGGATCCGAAAATTCTATTTTATAAGAACCAAAGGACTGAGAATGCAAAAATATATTTTTATTGATATTTTTCGGAACTACAAGAATAATTTGCAAAAGCTTAATATCTTATATTGCAAGAGACTCTTATACTCGAATTGGGATGATCTTAACCTAGTACAAGCATATATATTTATAATAGGAGACCTAGGAGGCTAAAACTCTTTATGGGCGATGTGGGACAAACTTCCTTCCTTCCAGCTGCCGACCTAGTCTTTTGGGCCCGATTCGTGGCCCGAAACATTCAGCAATCCGTCACATGGTCTGATCCTCGATTAGGCTTAAATCGATTTTTCAGTTAGCTTTTTCCCGGGATGAATAGTTTTACATGAACAGTGTTTTAACGGTTTTTCCCGCGTGAATAGTGTTCCAAAATTTCTAACCGAGCCGCCTTTCTCCTGTTTGAACTCCCAGCCGAACCGTTCCTCGGTAAAGGCCAGACGCCCACCTTTTTGTTGAGATGCATGGGCGGCAGGCTACGGGCGGCTGGCTACTGGCGGCTGGTCTAGGCTGGTCCTTGCCAGACGCCATGCTCCAAAGAGGGTGATGAGGGCGGCTGGCTTATGTTCTGATCCTTCCAGATGCCATGCTTAATGCTCAGATTGATGGGCAGCTGGCTTTTGATGCATAGGATTGGAACGTGTGGATGTTTGGTCTTGGATCGGTCCAAGCCGGGAATCATGCTTGAAGGAAAGAAAAGAGGACGCTTGGCTTTCTTGTTCGGGATAAAGCCAGACGCCATGTTCTGATGGTGAGAGGATGGACGGCTGGCTTGTTCGGGATAAAGCCAGACGCCATGTCCTGGTGGTGAGAGGATTGGCGGCTGGCTTGTCCGGGATAAAGCCAGACGCCATGTCTTGATGTTGAGAGGATGGGGGGCTGGCTTGTTCAGGATAAAGCCAGACGTCATGTCCTGATGTTGAGAGGATGGGCGGCTGGCTTGTCCGGACAAAGCCAGACGCCATGTCCTCGGGATATGATGATGGGCGGCTGGCCTTTGAGGAGAAGGGCGGCTGGCTTAAACAAGGCCAAGCGGCCTATCTTTGCACGAAGCCAGACACCCTATATTTGTACGAGGCCAGGCGTCCTATCTTTGCACGAGGCCAGGCGCCCTATCTTGAGAGAAGAAGATGAGGGCGGCTGGCCCTTTTGGAGAAAGCATGGGCGGCAGGCCCTGTAGAGAGTATCTTAGGTGGCTGGGTAGTCTGGGAGATGTCTTTGAGTCAAATGTTCTATCTTCCGGTTCATCAATCTCCGAGTGGTGGGTTTTGACCCCAACACTGGTTTCACAGAGCAGCGATCACCTCCCGCTCTCAGCAGTGCACGGATCATGGCCCAACTTCACTCAGATACACCATGGCCTGATGGCTCGTACCCAGCTGAACCACTATTTTTTATTTGATTTTCTTCTTTATATAATTCCGATCAATTTCTTACCTGAAATATCATAACGTTAAAATTTTAGATAATTCATTAGGTTTTGATAGGTACATTACAAAAGAAGCAATGAAAACATTCTCTAATATAAGAAGAAGAAAAAATACAGAGCCAACTCGAAGTTAAAAATTGAAAGAAAAAGGATGCAAGGCACTACTTGCATGTGGCTCTCTTTCTCTATCATAGCCATCCAAATCATTTGTCATCATGTGTTTCCTTTCTTCTTCGCAGTCATTGCCTCTTGTGACATCTAAGTACAAGGATTGTTTTTCATCCTTTTTATGATGAACAAACACAAACATGTGTGAGTCTTTAGAGTGTGGTGTGGCCTTACCAGACTTGCTTTTGTCACAACCATTTTGTAATTACTCTATTTCTATTTAATTTTTTTTATGGATAATGAAATCCAAAGATTTTATTTTCTTATATTTTAAATGAGGTTTTAGGAAAAATGTGACATGTCTTTATGGGCTTTGGACGCCAAGTTTTAAAACATAACTAGGTTAGGACTTGTGTTATATGCGGGTTAAAATAAAATATTTGAAATCTAATATTCATAACCCCATAAGATAATATATATATTTATATTGTATATCGACATTTGCGTTGAATTATCCAAAATTATATTTTATAACTCGCAGTTGAAAAACTCGAGATACTTAGATAAACGATTTTTCTCAATAACCAAAAAAAAATTCTTAAAACATATTTTAAATTTTATATTAGATATAAATATTTTAATTAATTAAATATGAAAAAATAACATGCATTTGTAATTGGTTGCATATGCAAACGATTTTCTATCATAAATGATATTGTTGTCCCAATATAGGAAAAATAGAATGAAGATAGAAAAAAAAAAACTTATAAGGATTTTTTGTCCCTCTAGAAATTTCTAATCTTTTCTTTTCTCCCACATCTGTTACTTGACTCGAAATTGTTATGTTTATATAATTTCTCAACACAATAGCTGACTGTCGAGCTTTGAAATGAGGGCATGTGACCCAAGTGGGGACAATAAGTTGCTGGAACACTGGTTCGGCCCTGGGGTGGCACTGTCTGGCCTGCCCAGTCCAAGCTTAGAGTGGTCCGTGTGTGTCGTGCGAAGGCTTGACTTGGGCGGTCCATAGAGTTGGAGGGCGATGCGTGAGGCTGGTTTCACAGAGCAGAGATCACCTCCCGCTCTCAGCACTGGACGGATCACAGCCCAGCATCACTCAGATCCAGCATGACCTGATGGCTCGTACCCAGCTGAACCACCAGTTTTTTTATTTGATTTTCTTCTTAATATAATTCTGATAAAGTTCTTACGGGAAATGTCATAACGTTAAAATTTTAGATAATTCATTAAGTTTTGATATGTACATTACAAAAGAAGCAATCAAAATATTCTCTAAGATAAGAAAAAAAAATACAGAGCCAAACTCAAAGATAGAAATTGAAAGAAAAGAGATGCAAGGCACTACTTGCATGGGCTCTCTTTCTCTATCTTAGCCATCCGAATCTTTTGCCATAATGTGTTTCCTTTCTTTTTCGCAGTCATTGCCTCTTGAGACGTCTAGGTGCAAGGACTGTTTTCCATCGTTTTTATGATGAATAGAGACAAACATACTTGAGTCTTTAGAGTGTGGTGTGGCATTACCAGACTTGCATTTCTCACAACCATTTTGTAATTACTGTGTTTCTATTTAAAATTTTTGATAGATAATGAAATCCCACAATTTTTTTTTATATTTGAAACGATGTTTTTAGGAAAAATGCGACATGTCTTTATGGGCTTTGGACACCACGTTTTATAACATAACTAGATTAGGACTTGAGTGATATGGAGGTTAAAATAAAATATTTGAAATCTAATGTTGATAACGCATAATATAATTTATATTTTTATATTTTATATTGAAATTTGCATTCAATTATCCACAACTATATTACAACTCGCAGTCGAGAAACTTGGGAAACCTAGATAAATGATTTTTCTCAATAAAAAAAATTCTAAAAACAGATTATAAATATCATATTACTTAAAAATAATTTAATGAATTAAATATGAAAAATATCATGCATTTGTAATTGGTTGCATAATCAAACGATTTTCCAACATAAATGATATTGTTGTCCCAATATAAGAATAATATAATGAAGATAGAAAAAAATTGATAAGGATTTGTTGTCCACGGGGAAATTTCTAAACTTCTCTTTTCTCCCACATCGGTTACTTGACTCGAAATTGTTATGTTTATATAAGTTCTTAAACCAATAGCTGAATGTCGAGCTTTGTAACGAGGGCTTGTGACCCAAGTGGAGACAATAAGTTGGTGGAACACTGGCTCGGCCCAGGGGCGGAGGCAAGTAGTGGAACCAGGGGCACGTGACCCATACTAAAATTTGGGAAAAAAAAATTTTACCCATAACTCTTTTACCCATAATTTTTTTACCCAATAATATCTAGTAATATTTCTACAGCCCATAATACTTTCTGTCCCATTAGTCTATTAAAAAATAAAATTAAAAAACAATTAAAACAATGTTAAAAACCGTTTGGTTATGGACTCACGAAACCAGCCCATTAGAGGTTGTATCATAACTCGTCCTTAGCTTTAGTCTTAACTATTCTTTTTTTATCAAGGAATATGTTTATGGGATATTTTCTTTTCTTTGTATGAGTAGTAAAAGGATAATTACATTTTCTCTACCTGGTGTAACCACTATATAAAGAGACCTTTGATCCTCATAATAATACACACACAACATTCAGTTCATAACACGTTATCAGCACGAAGCTCTAAAACCCTAAGCTAGCCACACGATAGCCGCACGATAACCACACGGAGCTTGCTCTGAGAGAAACCCTAGCCGCCGCCGAGCACAAACCGTCGCTGCCGCCTTTGCCTTGCTGCCGCCGGCCGTCATCTTCCCCCAAGGAGTTTTCCGATCCAAGCTTGAGTTTTTCCGAGGTCTTTAGCTCCCGGTTCATACCAGTCAACCCCAAAAGAAGATCAAGGTAAAAATCCTAATCTAAGAATAAGAGCAAAATCGAATTGGAATTAATAAAACATAAACCCTAAAATCGGTTACTCTCATAAATTGCTTGATCTTGTTAAAACCTTGAAATCAAATTTGGACATTAGCTATATCAAGACATTAAAATCGGTTGCTTGTTTAAACCTTGTGTGTTTTGTTTAAAACTTTAATCGAATTCGAACCTAAGAACATATGGAACCTTAAAATCGATTCTTGCTTGAAACCCTAATTGCATAATCGTTTTTGGTTGTCTTGATCTCTTGCTTGGCCATAATCATAATTGAACTTGGACTCAAAGAAAACTTAAACCATTAAAAATCGGATTTGCTTAAAGAATTGATTGGTTGCATGATAGTTTAAAATCGCATGAACCCTAGATTAAAATCGCATGTTCAAAACTGAATCGAGTATGGTTGCATCATTCATCTTAGAAATCGTTTGTCTAGGATTGTTTGTTGCATGATCATTGAATCCGAAACCTGAAAATAGGATTTAGAAATCGTTTGTTCTAATCCCATCTTGAATAGGATGTTTTTCCTCTTTTAGAAAAGGAAATCCTAGTTTTTCCTTTTAAGAAAAGGAAACCTTGAAAATTTCCAAATTCTGTGCAGAGAATCTTTCCTTGTACTAGATAATACTTGTCTAAGATTATTTTTACATAGAAATCGCATGATAGCATGATATAAACGATTGCATAATTGCTTAATTAAATCGGCCATATAGTTAAATTGTTTGATTGCATAAATTGCTTGTTTGCTTGAAAGCTTGAAATCGGAAGAACCAAAACCGGCCATATTCCTAAGGTCGGGTTTTGCTGAAAAATCCCTAACTGAAAATTGTCGGATATTTTCAGATGTCTAAAGTTGCGAACTTAGACTATGCGGCCCTCAATCTCTCTGGAGATAATTACTTAAAATGGGCACTTGACACAAAGATCATGCTCAACTCAAAAGAAATTGGTGAATTTATCAACGACGGAAACAATGAGCCCATGAGAAATAGATACAAGGCGATTCGTATCATACGCCATCACCATATTGAGAGTCTCAAGGATCAGTATCTAACGATTGAAGATCCTTTGGATCTATGGAAGGAATTGAAAAGGAGGTATGACCATCAAAGGACGGTCGTATTGCCTAAAGCCAAGTTTGACTGGCTAAACTTACGGTTCATGGACTTTAAGTCGATAGATGAGTACAACTCATCCTTGTTCAAGATAGTTTCCAAGTTGAAACTATGTGGTGAAACCATAACGGAGAAGGATATGTTGGAAAAGACCTTCTCCACCTTCCACTCGAGTAATGTATTGTTACAAGAACAATACCGCGAGAGAGGCTTCGCGACTTACTCAGACCTGATCGCTTGTCTGTTGCTTGTGGAACAGAACAACAAACTTGTTCTGGCTAACAGCGAGATGAGACCAGCTGGAACAGCCCCACTACCTGAAGCCAATGTGGCCGCTGAGACAAAGAAAGAAAATGAGGCAAACCATGTCCATAGAGATCAAAGAAATTACGGCCATGGACGTGGTGGAAAAGGAAAAGGGCGTGGTCGTAACAATTACCACCCTTATGGTCGAGGCAAAGGTCGTAACGACCGCGGATCTAACTCTAACCGCGGTCGTGACCGTGGTCGTGGAAATGACCCAGGATATCAATCCGGACATCAGTCCGACTCGACCAAATTCGTTTGCCATCGTTGTGGGATGGATAACCATTGGGCCAAGACTTGCAGGACTCCCAAGCATCTTGTAGAATGCTATCAAGAGAGCCTTAAAGGGAAGAATCCTGAGACCCACATGGCCCAGCATGAACATGACGACGAGGGCGACTTTGATTATGAAAAGGATGATCAAATGGAATATGAGACTTCCAATTTCTTAAAATAATTTAGCTTTTGATTGTTTCGTTGCTTTTATGTTTGCTTTGATTTGCTTGGATTTTATGTCTTTGGATTCATTTTCTTTGGTTTTTAATGAATAGTTTATGGCTTTTAAGATATAATTCTTAAGGCAAACATAAGTACTATAGCAAGACCGGCCGACCTAATAGAAGGCTACGGCCAGGCCGATGTTTTAATGCCTAAAGGCACGCATTTAGAAATCTCAGATGCATTGTTTACACCTAGCTCAAATCGTAACTTATTGAGTTTTAAAGACATTCGTTTGAATGGTCTTCATGTGGAAACAATGGGCGGATGAAACAGAGAATTTCTTCAGATAATTAAAATCGCCCATGGCCAAAAGAAAGTCCTCGAGACTATACCTGCTATAGCACTAAGGTCAATATGATTGAGGCCAATGCCACCGTAAACAAAGAGTTTACGCATAGGTTCATATGGCACGACCGGCTGGGACATCCCGGGTCGAATATGATGCGAAAATTGATTGCCAATACTTATGGGCACGCCTTGAAAGAAAGGAGAGTTATTCCAAAGACATTCCCCATCCCAATTAATAATGGGTCAAGAGCCAGACATTTCCCATCTTAAGACATTTGGATGTTCAGTCTATGTGCCTATTGCTCCACCACAGAGAACTAAGATGGGAACTCAGAGGAGGATGGGGATATACATTGGATATGATTCACCCACGATCATAAAGTACCTTGAGCCCACCACTGGTGATTTGTTTAAGGCCAGGTACGCGGATTGTCATTTTGACGAGTTCGTTTATCCAACAATTGGAAATGATAACCGGCTGGTAAAAGAAGTTACATGGAATCAAACATCCTTAAAAATGCAAGATCCTCGGACTCATGAAAGTGATTTAGAAGTCCAAAAGATAATTCATATGCAAAAGCTAGCTATACAATTGCCAGATTCCTTTGCTGACCCGCAGAGAGTAACAAAATCATATATACCAGCCGTGAATGCGCCTATACGAATTGATGTCCAAGATGGACCGCAAGTGGGTAAAGAGTCTAGACCCCGTTTGAAACGAGGGAGACCTATTGGTTCCAAAGATAAGACTCCTTAGAAATTAAAGAAAGGTACTGATATTCAGACCGGGGAGATAGTGGATGGTCCGGACAAAGATGAGCCTAAGGTACCGCAAAATGAAGCTCGGGACGCCAAGCCTCATGGTTCTGAAGTTCAAAATAACAATGAGATCTCGATAAACTTTGTTACATCCGGAATCCAATGGAACAGAATAGACGTCGACGTCAATGATATATTTGCATGCAATGTAGCACTTGAGATTATGAATGAGGACTAGAACCCACGTCAATAAATGAGTGCACTCAACGATCAGATTGGGCTAAATGGAAAGAAGCCATAAACGTGGAGTTAAACTCTTTAAAGAAGAGAGAGGTTTTTGGTCCCATAATTCGAACACCTCATAATATAATCCCAGTTGGACATAAATGAGTCTTTGTGAGGAAGAGAAATGAACGAGGAGAAATCGTTAGGCACAAAGCACGGCTTGTTGCACAAGGATTCTCACAAAGACCAAGAATCGATTATGAGGAGACATACTCCCCTGTGGTGGATGCAACGACATTCCGATTCCTGATATGTCTGGCCATAAGAGAAAAATTGGATTTACGGTTAATGGATGTTGTAACCGCGTATTTATATGGTCCACTGGATAATGAAATCTGTATGAGATTGCCAGAGAATATTAAGCTCAAAGATAAGAAAAGTTCTCGAGAAGAGCACTGCATTAGGCTAACCAAATCCTTATACGGACTGAAACAGAGTGGGCGCATGTGGTACAACCGGTTAAGTGAATGAAATCCGGATATAAGAATGATCACATCAGTCCATGTATGTTCATAAAGAAGTTTGCAAACAAAGGATTTGTGATTATAGCAGTATACGTGGATGATCTGAACATCCTCGGTACCTCTGGAGAAATCGCCCAAACAGTTGAATTGTTAAAGGCCGAATTTGAAATGAAAGACTTAGGGAAGACTAAGTTCTGTTTGGGAATACATCTTGAGTACGTCAAAGACAGAATCCTTGTGCATCAAATGGCATATACAGAAAAGTTACTCAAGAGATTTAATATGGATCAGGTCCACCCATTGAGTAACCCAATGGTTGTGAGAAGCCTTGGATTAGACAGTGATCCATTCAGTCCGAAGAGAAAGGATGAAGAAGTCCTTGGTCCCGAAGTGTCATATCTCAGTGCCATAGGAGCATTATTGTATTTGGCTAGTCACACTAGACCAGACATATGCTTTGCTGTGAACCTCCTATCAAGAATTAGTTCTTTTCCGACCCAGAGGCACTGGAACGGGATTAAACACATACTTCATTACCTGAAACGAACGAAAGATATGGGTCTATTTTACACTAACCATAACCATAAAGGTTTAGTTGGTTTTGCTGATGCAGGTTATCTATCGGATCTGCACAATGGACGATCTCAGACAGGATATGTGTTCACTCACGAAGGAACAGCAATTTCATGGCGATCCATCAAGCAGACGCTCACGGCCACATCATCTAATCATGCAGAGATTATGGCGATTCACGAGGCCAGCCGTGAATGTTTTTAGTTGAGATCGATGACTCAGCACATAAGGCGAGATTGTGGGATGACAGATAGAAAGGAAGAGCCGACCATATTCTACGAGGACAATGCCACTTGTATTGCTCAACTGAAGGATGGATACATCAAGGGAGACCGGACGAAGCACATTCTGCTGAAATTCTTTTTCACCCACGATCTCCAGAAGGATGGAGAAATACAAGTGCTTCAGGTCCGTTCAAGCGACAACTCAGCTGACTTGTTCACGAAGTCGCTCCCAACTTCCACGCTCAAGAAGCTGATGTATCAAATCGGCGCATGCCGATTAAAGGACTTTAGTGATGTCTAAAACAGGGGGAGTAATACGTGCTGTACTCTTTTTCCTCGCTAAGGTTTTGTCCCACTGGGTTTTCCTTAGAAAGGTTTTAATGAGGCAGCATCCCCAAACGTATTACAAAGATCCTTGATAGCATCGGGCTCGGTTGTTTCGTCCAAGGGGGAGTGTTAAAAACCGTTTGGTTATGGACTCACGAAACCAGCCCATTAGAGGTTATATCATAACCCGTCCTTAGCTTTAGTCTTAACTATTCCTTTTCTATCCAGGATTAGGTTTATGGAATATTTCCTTTTCTTTGTATGAGTAGTAAAAGGATAATTACCTTTTCTCTACCTGGTGTAACCACTATATAAAGAGATCTTTGGTCCTCATAATAATACACATTCAGTTCATAACAAACAATTGTATTATGTTGACTTGACCTAGCCCCCAAAATTCTTTCTCTTCTCCACTACATTACTTTTTCCATTGACAAAGAGAGCTTTTAAGGTAATTTTTTTTCTAATTCATTCAAGATATTTTGTCTTTTATTGCTTTAAGTAGATAGTATCTGATACAAAAAACTAACACAGCGCTTTTTTAAATCAGATATCAATGGAAAGATATTATAAAAGAAGTTTTGCATCAACTTCTGAAAATAATCCTGATGATTTGCTTTCGGATCCAGCAGATAGGAAATGAAAATTGGAATATCATCCCAATGAAAAAGATGAGGTAAGACGCAAATATCTTATTAAAAGTCCTTGTCAACCTTGTGGTCATGATTTTCCGAAAACTCTGTCTAGATATAAATTGAGACGATTCAATTTATCTTGGTTTGATCTCTATCCTCGTTGGTTGGAATAAAGTGTGAAAATGGATAAAGCTTTTTGTTTGGTATGCTACTTGTTTAGAGATTACACTGAAAATAAATGTGGAAGTGATGAATTTGTGATAAAAGGCTTCAATGGTTGGAAAAATCCGAAGAGACTACAAGAACATGTGGGAGCAGTGAATAGTTTTCACAATAATGCATTGAAAATTGCTGATAATCTGATGAGGCAAGGTCAATCAATTGTTCATGCTTTTTATAAGTATGATGAAGCAATAAAAAAATGAATACAGGATCAGATTGAATGCTTCAATTGATTGTTGTAGATACTTACTACGACAAGGGTTACCCTTTCGAGGCCATGACGAAAGTGTGGGATTAGCTAATAGAGGAAATTTTGTAGAGCTGTTGAAATATACTGCAGAGAAAAATGAGCATGCAAGCAAGGTTGTGTTGGAGAATGCTCCAATAAATAATCAGATGGTGTCTCACAAAATTCAGACAGACATAGTGCATTGCTTTGCAGAGGAAGTTATTGAATCTATTGTTCAAGAAGTTGATTATGATGTGTTTTGCTTGTTGGTTGATGAATATGCAGATGTTTCTGATAAAGAGCAAATGGCAGTGGTTTTTCGATTTATTGATAAAGATGGGATAGTCAAAGAAAGGTTTATTGGTCTCACCCATGTTTTGGAGACATCTTCTCTATCTTTGAAGACTTCTGTTGATTCATTGTTTGCTAAACATGGAATGAGTATGAAAAAGTTAAGAGGACAGGGTTACGATGGAGCAAGTAATATGAAGGGTGAATTTAATGGGTTGAGATCTCTGATTTTGAGAGAAAACAGTTCTGCATATTATATCCATTGTTTTGCTCATCAGCTTCAGTTGGTCGCCGTGGCAGTTGCTAAAAAGTATTTTGAAGTTGGAGATTTCTTTGACATGATATATGTCTTGTTAAATGTGGTTGGAGCTTCTTGTAAGAGAAAAGATATGGTTCGAGAAGACCATCGAAAGAAAATCGAAGAAGGAATCCGCAAAGGTGAAATTAAAATAGGAAAATGATTGAATCATGAGCTTTCCATTCAAAGATCGGGTAAAACTCGTTGGGGTTCTCACTATAAAACCTTATTGCGGTTGTTTAGTTTATTTTCTTCTATCATTTCAGTGCTTGAATATGTTGAAAGCGATGGGACTGATGGTATCAAAAGACGCAAAGCTAGTGGTCTTCTCAAATATTTTCACACTTTTGACTTTGTGTTCTACTTACACTTGATGTTGCTTCTTCTTGGGATCACAAATAATCTATCCAAGAAAAGATCAAGACATTTGAATGCCATGTCTTTAGTGAAATCCACCAAGCAACAATTGTGTAAGGTCAGGGATAGTGGATGGGATTCTCTTATTGATAAAGTATCATCCTTTTGTGAGGATCATAAAGCTGAGTTTCTCATTATGGAAGAAGAATTTGTAGATCCTAAGAGGCCGAGGAAAAGAAGCAACATAATGAACTTGCATCATTATCAGGTGGAATGCTTTTACACAATATTGGATATGCAAATTCAAGAGTTTAATGACCGCTTTGATGAGGTAAACACTGAATTACTTGGATGTATTGTGTCTTTGAGTCCTGCTGATTCTTTCCGCGAGTTTGATAACTTAAAACTACTGAAGTTGTCTGAGTTTTATCCAGAAGATTTTAGTCCTATGGAGAAGATATCTCTTGAGCATCAACTTGGTATTTACATTGATAATATCCGAGGTGATGAAAGATTTGCTAATTTGGAGAATCTTGGAGATCTTGCTCGTGTGATGATGGAGACAAAAAAAACATCTTTCACATCCTATGGTTTATCGACTTTTGAAGCTTGTGTTAACCTTACCTATAGCCACTGCCACTGTGGAGAGATGCTTCTCTGCAATAAAGATTGTGAAGACTACTTTACGCAATCGAATGAGTGACCAGTTTTTAAACGATTGTATTGTTTGTCTTATTGAAAAAGAACATTTTGATAAGGTGACAAATGAAATCTTATATCTAATAGTTCATCAACTTTCTCCAGCTGCTTGCCACGTCAGCACTGGAGAAGTTGACGCCTGTCCTTCCGAAAAAAATGAAAAACGATTCGTTCTCGACTGCCCTCCTACTTTCTTCCTCCTACCGTTTCTTCTTCTCTCTTCTGCCGTAATTGGTTGGTAGTCAACGAAAAAAACAAAACTCCCACCCATATCGACCCTCCATTGATTGTCTGTATAATTCTGTTCCCGCCAATTGATCGTCGTTGTTGATATCTAGGTCTTCCATGATGATGCCCATTAGTAACTTCTTTTCTCAAATTTTCAATCGACGAACTTTAGTAACGACTTCTCCTCTCTCGAAGAATTCATCCAAACATTTCCGGCCAATTCACCAATTTGGGTGTTTCTGTTGTGGAATCCCACTCTCGCTGCAAGGAGGAAGAAGAAAGAAGTACAAGTCTCGGCATAATGAGTGGTACACTCGTATTCACAAACTCGGCCAACCGTATTAGATTCATCTCCCATTTAGTTTCTAGGGTTTGCTTACCTTGATTGACAAATTCAATTGTTTATGTCTCTTAAATGTGTATTGTTTATATAGTCATTTACGTATTTGTTTTCGCAGATGTCTTCTTCGGTACTACTTAGTGGCTGCTCTATGTTATGTAAAGGACCTGTCTCACCTATCACCTTTCCACCATGGACCTCAGGTCAGGTCCCAAAACTATGGTGAAATATATTTAATTTATTTTGTGAAGATTCAGGAGAACCTATGTGTTTTAGTCCTTGTTCGAAAACTCGTCCGCCTAGCCGAGTATACGTCCGAGAATACGCTAGGCAGTGGTGGAGCGTGGTGAGTTGAGTTATACGGTTATATTATACAGTGACTCGTGTTTTCTCCGTCTAAACGATATAATTGAGAAAAAACGACATATAAATATGACAACTAAGTCAATTTAGATCACTTAAATCGATAATAATTTGACAAATTTGTTATATTTTATTCTAAATAACAAAATAAAAAGGAAAATTGACTAAAAATATGTAAAAGATGAAGATGAAGTAATTAGAGTGGTAGAACAATGAAAAATAATCACACAAACACTTATCTCATGATTTTTTAATAGTTTCTAATCATTAAATCATGTTATTCTATCAATATTATTTACTAAAAAATTATAAACAAAATTATAATAAAATGTTTTAAAATTATTCCCCGAGTAATCCCCGAATAATCCCCGATTAATTGGTAACAAGATAGGCCCCTATCGACCGTACATATAGCGCGTAGCGAAATCTCGAACCTTGGTTTTAGTATATGGCAGAGGAAAGGGAAATGCTGCAGCTTTAGCCGTAGGAGGTGTACCTCAAAGAAAAAAAAGGTGCAACCAGTATGGTCTAGGCATCATGTTAATAGATTTAGAGGCAGAACCTTTTGAGGCAACCAGTAGTTGGCGAACGTGCTTTTAGTTTGCTTTAATTTTCTCTTAGTTCATCTTTTGAGTCCCAATAACTAAGTGAGTTTGCTAACACAGGCTACACAGCTCTCAAATCATGGAGAAAGTAACGATGGGCAACCCTATATTCATGTTTGTTGTGAAGGTTTGCTAATTAATTATTTCAAATTGATTTCAATGGTCGATCAAAATCTCCAATCACTTTTTTTTTTTGACAGGGGAAGAAGCGAACTCATTGAAATTTTCATAAGCCTCAATGACCTATTTTATTTTGAACAAGCTATTCAAAGGCTATATGCTTGTCCTGTACGAGTGAGTGTTAGTGAAAACTATCAATGTCATCCATATTGACTGGAACAACAAGAGCTAACGTTTGTGGACGCAAGATTTCCCCTAGAAGGATGATGACGAAGACCCTCCCAAAGGTTGTGGATTCGCAGCTAATCTTATTGATTTGGTCACTGCTTTTAAGTAGTCTATGCTTATTGAAACTGCACCTGGTCGTTGTAGATGTGAAGATCAATGGTCATTTTTGTAAAACGCTTCATTATACCAATGCCACAAATCTTTTAGATTTTCTAAACTCAGTGTTGTCTCAAAGTCATATTTTCATGAATTAGTTTCCCAATGTAGATGAGAAGGGCAATAGGCTGGTGGAGAAGATACTGAATGAATAAAGGAGACAAAGCGGAGAAAGCATAATGAACAAGGTGTTACTACCGATCCCATTGCAAGTAGTCTTTTCACATCTTTTTATAAGAACAGATAAGATTATGTTGCACCTCTTCTTTCTTCTCCGAATTAACTAAAATGTTTCTTTAACCCCGTAGCTTTTAACAAGCATGCTCAAGCAAATCTGGTTAATGCTCTTAAGGTGAATTTACGAGAAGATTAGGCAGAAAAATGCACAACATCGTTTTCATTATTATATGTAGGAATTACTATTTTTAATGCACTTGTTTCTTTTGGTGGTTAGTACGTGGAGAACTTTTTTTTTTTTTTTTTTACGTGGAGAACTTGTTTGACTAAAAGGGTTTTGAGCAGTGAACTTCTGTTTCGTTTCTCTGTTCTTCGGGTACAGAATGGTCTCTGCATATTGTTTTTAGTTGTTACCTCCCTCTCAAATTTCCAAGTTTTTGTTGACTACATAGTTTTGCTATGTAGAACAATTTTCAGATATTGGAAACAACAAACATGTGATTTTATGGAAGACGCTTTTCGAATTTATACCAATTATTTGGTTTCAATTAGTTTAGTTGTGTAATGTGCTGATGATATATGGCGGATTGCAATGATTTGAATTATAATACGTATAACCTTGCAGAAACAATTTCATGCCATGGAAACTAGACACCTAGGACAGTTCAGAATTCAGGACCAACATTTATCTCCTACAGGTTTTTAAGCAGTGAAGGATTTTATTCTCCTCTTTTTTAATGTTTATAATTTGAACAGTGTAAACATTTAGGTACCGATTGGAGACACGACTGTTGTGGCTTTAGGCTTTAGACTTTAGGCTATAGAGATTTTGGTTGTAAAGACTTTTGGCTGTAGAGATTTTGACTTTAAAAGTCTGATTGGTATCAAAAGCTGTAGAGATTGTGGCTGTGAATAATTTTTTTAAATTAATAATTGAAATTGTAAACAATAATTAATTTGTTATTAAAATTTAACTTAAAAACAACAATTTATTGAATAAATAAAAAACACATTAAGAAAGTAGACTAATACGATATATCTAACAACGTTTATCCCATATGGCATTAGTAATCTCATCTCGAACACCTTCCATATATTGTCTCGAACTAAGATCTTATTCCATCATATTTTTTACTACAATTGACTTACGAATAAAATTATGGAGAGCTATGGTTGCCACCACAATTTTTTTCATCGTAGATATTTTAAATCTAGCTCCACCCCTCACGATACTCTTTTTTTCATACTCCAAAAGTTCTTTCGATCACAGATCGAAGTGATGAATGACGACGATTAAACATTTCTCTGTAGTTTTCTTTGGTTTTGAATACATCTAAAATAATTTCAATATATTTTTTAGAGATTTTCTAAAAGTAGCATTATATTATTTTTTATATTTTTTTGAATACTTCTTAAATAATTTTTAATATAATGTTTCGAGATTTTCTAAAAGTTCCATTAGATTATTTTGATTTTTCTATTTTTTTTTTTGAATACTTCTCAAATAATTTTTAATATAATGTTTTAGAGATTTTCTAAAAATAGTACTAGATTATTTTTTTATGTTTTGTTTTGAATCTTAAATGATTTTTAATATATGTTTTATTGATTTTCTAAAAATAGTATTAGATTACTTATTTATAATTTGTTTTGAAGAAAACAAAAATTCTTCAAAAAAAATAAGAAGGTCACATATAGGTAAAAAAAAAAAGAGGAGAGAGAGAGTGTCTAAAGCCACAAATTGAAGCTTTACAAGATGATGAATAAAAACGAAAAAAAAATGAAAAAATGGCTTTCGTAGCTTTAGAATTTTCTTAAGTCTTCAAAGCCTGATTGAGTATTTTTTGGCTTTGATGGCTTTAGAAAATTCTAAAGCTCTAAAAGCCATGTTACCAATCAGAGCCTTAGCCAAATAAAAGTTTTTCTTTTAAATACCGCTCATAGCTAATTAGCCAAATAAAATTAGAAAAAAACTGTGCTTAGTAGGGGCATTTACCTAAAAAAAATATTATTTGAACGAACCTAATTTGAATTATAGCATTTAAAATTTCTATTATAATTTACACATTTACTAACTCCACCTTATTTATCTGATCTATATAGTATTCACAAAAATTTCCCAATCCATTACGAGTACTCTTCACATGACCAAACTAAATTGTTCATAGTAAATTTAAATGTCTAATTCCATCTTCTGGTATCACCTCATTATATATAAAGATGTGTCTATAAGCAATGTACGTTACAAACAGATTAAAAATTTCACAAACGTATTATATGATACTTCACACCATTTCTAACACACACAATTACTAACTGATTCAACTATGACAACTCTATACATAACAAAAAAAAAAAACAAAAAAGCAGATTAATATGCTTAATTCAGTCATCTTCCCGCGCGTAGCGCGGATTCTCACCTAGTAGCTTCAACTGGTAACCATTTAAGGAATAATAAGAACAATGAGAAAAAAGAATAAAAAGGAATAGTATGGAAAAAATTATAGGGAATAAATGTAGAGAATGAATGGAAAAAATTCCCTTTGTTCTGACAAATTTGATAAGGAATAAATTTGTTCATTAATTCTCTCTAAAAATAAAAAATGGTAAGAAATGGAAATAAATTATATGGAATAAATATTTCTTGCAAATAGTAAAAAAAATTAGAAATGAAGAGGAATGCAATATTCTCTCTTATTCATTTCCCTATCTATGGTCACGATTGAGAGAATGAGAGAGGAGTAGCGAAAACTTGGAACAATTTCTATTTTGATTTATCACTAACTTATTATTTTTTTCCCGTTGTGCATGAACGGGCGGGAAAGAGACGAAGTTATGGTCTGATGAAGCCCATGAACATGGCCCATAGGCCTTTCTAATCAAGACTTTAAATGAATGGTACGGTGGGTGGTGTCGCATGTAAATAACTCCATTATCGATCATCCATATAAATCCCTTTTTATTAAATTAGAATTATATATCGTTATGTGGTCCCACGCGCTAAACTAACGTGACGATGTGAGAGCTGTGGCAGTCACGCATATACAATGCGCGTTAGCTTCTACGTTTTAATATTAAAAAAACGTATAATTACGAACGTAAATTGAACGTCAATGCAACACAGCCACACTAAACGTAAATTAACGTTTCATATTCATCAGACAAAACGTAAAACCAAATAGGCAAAACCCTAGAAATTGTAACGTATGTCCCTCAATAATATATAATTTAGTTCTCTCTCATACATCATTATTCATGGTGTATTATTCATCATGAAAAATCTGTTTTATCCTCATGTTTTCAAATGAATTACGTTATTCTCTATTTTTTATCACAGTGACGACGACGGTGGCGATGATGTTCGTTACGGTGGTGATGGTGATTTTGGTCAGTAACTGTAGTGAGGTGGTGATCTAGCGATAATGATGGTGAAAATATCAGTGACAGTGGTAACGTTATTGACGATGGTGGCGACCGCCGAGGGAGAGGGAGAGAGAAAGAGGAAAAGAGGGGGAGAGAGAGTGAGAGAGATAAAGAAGATACCAAAAAGAGATTGTGATGGCGGACGATAGTGAAAGTATTGGTGACAGTGGTGATATTATCGATGGCGATGGCGACCGGAAAGGAAGAGAAAGAGGGAGAGAGAGGGGGGGGAGAGGGAGAGAGATAAAGAAGAAGAAGAAGATATCATGCTAACATTATATATAACATAAGTAACACATTATCTATGTTAACGTAAATTATGTATGATTACGATAACCGAGTTAACACATAAAGTTAACACGTTATTTTTTGTTAGCATGCTATCGTTGTTAACTCGTTATCGATGTAATCATGCTAACATTTTATACAACATAAATAGCACATAAATATTAACACACTATCATTGTTAGCAAGCTATCATTGTTAATTCGTTCTAAATGTTAGCATTATAACATTCTATATAACATTGACAATTTTGTTAATATAATTTTTTATGATATGATAACCGAGTTAACACATAAGTGTTAACACAATACTATTGTTATCATGATATCATTGTTGTTTCGATTTTGATGTTAACACGCTAACATTCTATATAACATATTATCTATGTTAATGTAGATTATGTATGATATGATAACTGAGTTAACACATAAGTGTTAACACAATACTATTGTTATCATGATATCATTGTTATTTTTATTTTGATGTTAACACGCTAACATTCTATATAACATATTATCTATGTTAACGTAAATTATGTATGATATGATAACTGAGTTAACACGTAGAGTTATCACATTATCTAACATTGTTTACGTGCTAACAGTACTCAATAACAACATTTATATGCTAACATTGTTTATGTGCTAACAATAATTACGTGATAACAATACTCAATGATGTAGTACTAACACGTTAATGTTATTTGATATTAGAGTTAACACTAACATTCTATATAACATGTGATGATAATTGAATTTACATGCTAACAACATTCACATGATGATAATATTGACGTACTAATAATATTCACGTGTCATCAATATCCAAAAAAATATTGTTAACATGTTAATGTTATCTGATATTGAAGTTAGCACATGGATGAATAGTTTTACCGATGGTTGATGAATAGTATCAGTGGCGGTGGCAGATTTGTAATTATTTCAAAAAGCTGTGGATAAAAAAGTCAGCAAAATACCAACTTTCTAATTTTTATTTTTGGAATGCCACCCACCTAATTTTCTTATTATTGGATGATATACACCTCTATCACCCAATATCATATTCTTCTATATTTTCGATATAAGTCAAATTTTTAACATTTAATATTTGTTATATATATGAAGAACAGGTAATTGTTCAATACTAATCATGTAGTCTATACCCCAACATTTTCCAGTTCAAGGTATTTAGTCAAGATTTTCCATTCCAGAACATTTGGGATTTAAATTATATAAAGAAATCATACCGGAATTAACATTAGTCAAGTCAACACACAAACATAGAAACAACACAATTTGATGTTCAGTTGCTCACCAAGCTTAATGTCGAAGTCAACTAGATGCAAAAAATCTTAAGCTTTGGGTACAATATGAGACCCTGATTATATCACTAAGTTAAGAATATCGTATATGTGTCCATGATTCTATCACTACGCTAAGAAGTTCATAACTTGTTGCTTCCAAGAAGATTCTTTTAGTACCTTTGTGGGATAGATGCGATGACTTTGAGCTTTTCCAGATCCTTGATAGCCTTCCCAACCATCTTATTATCAGGCATTTCAGCGTAACACATTCAATTCTTCCTAATAAACCCCTAATTTGAAGTGAGATTTCAGTTTCAAGTAAACTTCTCTATTTTGCCTAAGTTATACACATCAATTCTTCCTCTTAATCCATAACTTGTAAATTGATAAAGTTGAGATTTTGATTCAATTAATTAAAAGATTTCAAAAGCAGAGTTCTTAAAAAAAGGGAATGAACCCATGTAGCAGCGGATGCCAAGAAGATCGGTGGCGAAAACGGCGTAACCCCAAGTGGAGAAGCTCCTGCAGATCTTCTGGAACATCCAGCTCATGTCGGATCCGTACCTGTGAGACATGTAAACCGTCCCTTTGATTTCACCATCCAACGGAAAAAAGCTCTGAGTGAAGAGCTTGCCTTTGAGAAGTTTTGTTCTGCGAAGAACGATCATCGCGAAAGAGAGGGAAAAAAAATCGGTAAAAAAAAAATCACTGAACGAACCACAGTGGAACACGTGGAGAGCAGAACCCTCTCCAACGCCTCTTTCCTCAGAGGCAATTCTGAACTAAATAAACGCCACCTCATTTTTTTTTTTTTTTTTTTTTTTAAAGGTCAGAACCTTTTAAAAGTTCACCAATAATGATGCTCTAAAATAACCCTCCAGGATTATTCTCGCAACCTTAATGTAGAAGTGTAAGAAAATTGATTTACACTATTATATGTGTATATAATAATACATATATTGTTGACAAAAAATTATAATACATATATTATTAGAAAAAAAATAATTTCACAATATTAAATTATTCCAGTAGTTTATATCCCAATATTTTTCAGGTTGAAATAAATAAATTGACTTTTTCAGTTTATATAGTTAACAGATTTTCCATTCCAGAACATCCTGGATTTAAATTATATCAAAATATCATACTGCAATTTAAATCTGAAGTCAAGTCAACACACACAAAAATGAAGAAGAAAACAAAAAATTTGATTTACAGTGGCTCACCAAGATAAACCCCCCAACATTAGTCTCGCTGCAGACTTAATGTGGAAGTGTAAAATAAATTGATTTACACTATTATTCCCGGAAACTTAATAAACAAGGGGTAAAGAGTTCAACTGCTTGATTGAATAAAATAAGCTGACCCCAGCACTTGACCGAGAAATTAACACGTAAATGGTCCGAAACCTCCTTGCAATTTAAGTTGCAATGGGGTAAAAGGTACCTTGATCTCTCTCTCTCTCTCGCTCGCTATATATATATTACGCATTCATCATAGTTACATAGTTGTATACCTTTCTGCACAATAGAGGAAAAAACAAGTAAGAATCCATGGGGGAAACTTTTCATAACGAGGTCATCTATGTTGCGGTGAATCAAGATATTCGGGAAAGTAAATTAACTTTGTTATGGACACTGAAGACTCTTCCCGTTAAGAAGCTTTGCCTTCTTCATGTTCATCTTCCATTTTCGTTCACCCCTTCTTGTAAGTATATTAGATGGATTCTCTACGTTTGATTGTTTGATTTTGCAATTTTTTTTTTTTTTGCTTGTGTTGTTCGAATGTCAAGAAAATCCATGGACCAATACAGGATATTACTGATTGTATATTACTATCTTGCTATTAGTATTTAGACGAGTATCTGGAAGATGCTATTTTTGTTCTCTGGGTATATTTTATGAATCTGAAAATATGTTTATATGGACATATTTGTGCACGTATAAATAAATAAAAATTCAAAATTTCATCTGTATTGATAGAAAACACATTTTTACAAATCATCATGTGTCAGATTTTTAAGAAATATATAAGACTAGCCAACAAAATTCTAGTTACATGTCCGGGATAGAAAACACATGTACAAATAATCATCATGTTTCTCTTACCAAGTTTGGATTTTGTTAAATTATGCATAAGATGTTTCAGAGCGATTGCTATATATGGCACTTTTGTCTATATACTCTTTTTTTTTTTTTGCGGGTGCTAGAATTGGAAATTTACTCTGTTTTTGAGATGGTCGTTTCGTTCGTGTATTTTCAGCATGTGGGCTAGATGAAAGCGAGATCAATGCAATCCAAGAATCAGAGCTGAAAAATTCATATGATAGCCTCCACAAGTATCGTGATCTCTGCACAAACAAAGGGGTAAGTTAGTTCCATCTACATATACAACTGTGTAGCAATTGCAATAAGCAAAGAATCGAAACTAGAGAGATGAGAAGTAAGCAACACGCTATGTATAATCTACTTCCTGTTACTCGGTTTCAGTCCCTTAGATGTAGGCTCAGTGAAACCCGAGAAAATTCAAACGGATAATAGAGCTGATGGAACTAACAGGAAACATGACTTTGAAAAGATTGATGGAATTCTATTATATGTATTGGTGCAGGTTAATGAAGATGATGTAGATATGTCACTGATCTCAGGATATGGTGTTGGTGAAGGAATTGTGGAGCTCATCTATCAAAACAATATCAAGAAGCTCGTTATGGGAGCAGCAGCTGATCCTCACTATTCCAGGTAAGGAAAGCTTGAGAACCGATCTATGTTTTCGGAACATATTTGAAAAATATAGTTCAATTGAATAAATAAAATAATACTCTAATAATGTAGGGGAATGTCTATCACATCTAGAAAAGCAGAGTATGTGAGTCAACATGCACCTCATTGGTGTACAATGTGGTTCATCTGCAAAGGGAAACTCATCAAGACAAGGTAAGTTTGAGGAATACACTTGTTTTAGTTTGTTGTGTGTCTATAATCTAAAAAGTATTTTCTTACAATTTTTTTTTGTTTGACAGAGAAGGAAGTTTCGACCTTGACAATCCATCAGATTCGTTTGGTTCTGTTCAGAGATCAAGAAAAGGAAGAGGAAGGGATGACGAAGAAACCTATTCACATAAAGAGCGTCCAGTAAGTACAAAGATTGATTGATAGAGCTTAGAAAACCAATAACTGGAAGAGATATATGATGGAAGGAAAAAATTGAAAAGAACCCTACACCACTACTTGTTGCTTCCATGTTTTCATTTCCAGCCTGATTTTTGTTTCCCTAGCCAAAACCTGAGTTTTTTCGTGCTGCATTGAAAAACAGAGACAAGAGACTGAGGAAGTAGCAAAGAAAGAAGATGAGGATACAAAAAGCGATGGGAGCGAAACAGACTCAGGTCCATGTGCTCCCCACGATTTTATTTGTCCCATTTCATTGGTAAGGAAAATACTAGATTAGTTTTAACTAAAACATGCATGTTTTCCCAGGAAATAAACTAGGCTTTCAGCTTAAAGATGCAATGCTTTTTCTCATCATATTTGATTTGGACATGAATGATGCAGGACATTATGCAAGACCCTCATGTCGCTGCTGATGGTCACACTTACGAGGGTAAGGAAATAAGGAAATGGCTAAATGGAGGGAATCATAAGTCGCCAAAGACAGGAGAAAGGCTCGGTAGTCACCATCTTACCCCAAATTACACTCTTCGTTCAGTCATCAACGAGTGGCTGCAGAAGCACCCAAATTATAAACATTGATATAGTACTAAAGATAATCAAGATGTCGGTTATCTTGTGATTTTTGGAATGTATATTTTCGTGCAAACAATAATATATATATGTATAATATGATATATCATACATGGAGTCTATTTATGCGATTCTCTAAGCATCAATTTGTCTATAAAATTGCCTACCCTCTTTGAGTTTTAACTCTTTAGTCTTCTGCAATGTTTATCACCAAATTGGCGGGAAAGAGCCGAACAAGTAAAACCCTAAAATGCGACCCATGGGCCGTTATAAATGTGACCAATAGGTCGTTATTAAGCCCATTAAAAAGAACTTATCTCAAGCGGACGAAGAAGATCTGACCGTTCACACCAAAAGCTACGCCACGTGTCCTAACCTGAATCGTCGGCTAATTCTACGCTCAGGCCCCTACAAAAAACATTAACCGAATTTGTTGACTCTTGACTTGGCTCCATCCATTCCCCTTCAGGTCAACCGCCGGTTAACGTACCGGCGCACGAGATTCGTAGTATCGTAGCGGAAATTATCGGAGGTAAGAAAAAGAAAAAATAGTCCGAACCAATATTTCTCATTAGCAACCCAAACCCAAAAAATATCTCGCATTTCGATTATTTTTCCTGAATCTGATAATTTTTGAAAGCTTCTGTGAGTTGACATTTCGTTAAGCCTACATTCCTTTATGGATATAATAGTAATTCGTTAAATCGTAGTAGTATGCTTTATTTATTCATTATATGATATGTATCTTTTACGGAATGCAATGTTCTACGAAATTCACGGATAATTGCTTTAGTTACTGGTTGCATTAAATTATTGTGAGCAGTTACAAAGCTCTCGTTGTCACCACCTCTTTTTCTTATAAAAAACATTTAATTTCAAAGTATCATATTATTAATTGAGAAGCGTTTTTGGCCTCTGGTTGAAAGTTGAATTTGAAATTACCTATCTGCCATTAATGAGCCGTGAAGGAAAACGGGGCGATTGTGTCTTTTTGCGATTAATTAGAAGATCGAACTTTTGGTTTTTTCGGTATAAATGCCCTTCCCTTAATTAAATCGGAGAAAAAAGAATTTAATTGATTAAGTCGACCAGATCGGATGTAAAATTAGATTCGATATTCGAGAATTTTGATAGATATTAGATTCGATATTCGAGAATTGTTAGATATTCTGTTTTCGCGCGATATTCTGTTTTCGCGCGATATTCTGTTTTCGTGTTCTGCCGAATCTGTTATTAAAAAAAAGGCAAGATAATCTCGTATGTGTGTTTATTTCCTAAAAAAAAGTCATGATAATCCCGGATAATCGTTTGGTGGCTCATTTTTTATAGTTATATTGTCGCATAATGGCTAGAAGATAATAGAATGTTTGCGTAATGGCTATATGATATAGAGGAATATTTACATGATAATCGGTATAAAATAAGGAGGTTGGATAACGGTGTATGGTAATCTGTTTGTTCGATGATTATCGTCTAAAAATAAATAAATGGAAAGCTGTTTGGTTTAACCTAACCCTAATATATTCCAGTATAAATATGTTTCATGCACGACCAAAGCAAGCATCTTCGTCCGACTTCGCTCTGTTTTCATGTTCTTCTTTCGGATATGTTTCGCTCTTTGGATGATAGTCTAGCGATGTGTTCTTCTGAGTATGGTTTCCTGCACCCAGGTAAGGTCACGATCACTTGGGAGTTTCGCAGTGAAGCATCAGGCGAGTTGTGTGTGGTCTGATTTGATTATTGTTCTCCATATATGTCAGATAAGAATTTTTTGTGTTTGCCGTGTTTTTGTCTGCTCTGTTTTGCAGGTTTTGTCGAGAATGGTTACGGTGCGGATCGTGGTCTCCGGGAGGAGACGAGTTTTCTTCTTTCGGATTGTGCTGTGGAAGGATTTAAAACGTCTATCCGTTCGTACAATATGCCTTTCATCTTCATTGATGACACTAAGAAAACGAGTGAGTGTTCTCTTTGTTCTGTAATGAGTTTTTGTGTGTTCATGGGGTTTGCATTGATTTTTTTTTTCGTTTTAGGTTATCCATGTCGTTTTGCTTGGGATTCACGTTTGAGTTCTTTTGTGTTGCATCGGCGAGGGTTTTCGTGCAGAGGTTGTTTACAATTGTGTATATATTTAAGTTTGTTTCGTTGTTCGTGTGTAAAAGTACTGACGTCTGTTTTGTCGTTTGTGCAATGCGAAGGATCGGGCATCGATTCTATGTTCCGGATCTTGGTGGCTGATAGGAAATTTCTATCTTCTCGAGGTCATTTATTTGGCGTTATTTTTTTATTTGTTTGGTTCGTTTCGTTCTGCTGTCTCTCTGGTACTGATTATATTGTAGCGTAGATTCATATATGGATGAGAGTTCGCGTATTTTCCAGTGGGATTTTATTGACCGTCGTTGGTTGCTGCATGATGCCTCGACATATCCAATGGGTAGATTTCTTCTTTATTGTTTTCTTGGTTTATTGTTGTCTTAAAAAAAAAAAGCTAATTTCCCACATCTCATGTTTCTCTTTTGGTTTTTTTTTTTGTAGATTGTGATGCACTCCCCGTTGTTGTTGTTGGTGACTCGGATGGGGATGGTGATCGCGAGTCTGGTGATACTACTGATACGAAATATGGTGAAACTGATATGGAGGTTATCGGCAGCGACAGCGGTTTGGATGGGTTGTATCGTGAGGATAGTTCCGGAACGGACGTGGATGTGGTTACTGACGGTGGTCCTAGCGATAGTTCTGCTTCGAGTAGTGTCATTGATTCCGGCCACATCTCGGACGGATGCTCTTCTGGAGAAAAGTATTACGAGGATGCCAGCGATTCAGATGACAATGGTTATAGTGAATCCGATGATTTGGCTGCTTCGGGTGGTGGCGACGATTCTGTCGATGGCTCGGAGGGAGATTCTTTTGATGAAGAATGTCGTGAGGGTGCGGATGACAAGGATTGTAGTGGATCTGATGGTCGTAGCGAAACAGAAGATGGTCGAAGTGATTCGGGTGGTGATGCTTCGGATGGGTCGGATGGTGAGGAGTGTGCTGGATCAGTTGGTGATGCGGACACCAGTGATGCTGGTGGAAGTGATGAGGAGTATGTTGACGGTGTGCGCGGCGGATATAATATGGTTCCCAGTGTGGTGGATCGTGGTGTTGTTCCTGTTTCGCGTTTGAAACCAATGAAACTTGGTATCCGTATATTCGCCAATGTCTTGCATATTTGGACCGAGGAGCAGTTCGCCGGAAAGAGAACAATGGAGCTTATACTGGTGGATGAAAATGTGGTGTCCCGTTTATAATTGTTTGTTTATTGTTATCGTGTTCATGGCTGTCGTAGCTATCGCCTTCAGTGTTAAAGTTTTTTCTGTTTGATTGTAACAGGGGTTGAAAATTCAGGCTTCCATCAAATATGATATGCGTGATCGGTTTGAGTCGCGTCTTCCTATCGATTCTTGGGTGGTTATAGGTGATTTCTTTGTGATTCATCAGCTTGGTAGTTGCAGAGCCACTTCTCATCGTTATAAAATCCTCTTCGTCTCGACGACGACCGTGAGTCGGACTCCTTGGTGTTGTCAGAGGCAGTTTTTTGACTTTATTGACTATCGTAGTGTGTTGGATCGCACGCATAACGATGATTATTTGATTGGTTAGTGTTATTGTTATTTTGGTATGTGATATTAGCACGTTTTTTATGCGTCAGCTCTGATTTGTTCTGTTTTGTTCATGTTTTTTTTGTTAGATTTGATCGGACATGTTGTTAGCGTGAGGTGCTCTGAGTATTGGGAGGATTTGTCTTTGGTTTCGAACGGATCCGTCTCAACGCACGTGGAGAATCGTTCGGTGGTTGGCTGCGGATTGGGTCTCGGTGGTATAGATCACACGATATCCTTCCGTTTGCGTGATATACGGTATGGTAACGTCTCCTACGGTTTCGTGTATATCAAACATCGATTCGGAAGTGTGATGTGTTTGGTTATATGTTTGTTCTTGATCTAGGGGTGACGATGTTTGTTGCGAGTTCTCTGGAGATATGGCTGCTGCGTTCTACAGGTCGTGGAAGGATTGTGGTGTTGGTGTCGTCGTGTGCGTGATTCGATGGGGAGTTATCGACTTTTTCGGGGGTGTGTTATTCTATCTTAAATGGCCAGTACATGTTTATTTCGTTGCCTTTTAAAATTTTTCTAAGATGTTTTTCTTCCTAGGCAAAGTCGTGGTGTCCTCTACTTATCCTACTCGGTTCATGCTAAATCCTTCTATACCGGAAGCCGATGAGTTCGTTCCTATGTGAGGACATTCCTTAACCTGTTTTTCTTTTTTGGGTGTGTAATGTGATTATTTATTTTCTGTTACATGTTTGGTTTAGGCTTCCCCACAAAAGGTTGCGTTCGATGGTTCGTCCTGACGTGGTGGATTAATTCAAGGATGATCGAGTGAGGGTTCTTGGCGTGGAAAAAAGGAGAACGAAGAATTATGCATGTTTTTTAGGTTCAATATAATAGTTTTGTTTGGTTCCCTTGATAGAAGATGAATACAATATTTCAATGGTCTTTGATCCATATTGTTTACTTATCAGTTAAACGTTACGTTTCACATACTTGGATTACGTAGCTCAGTATCTATTATATTTTGTTATAGAGAGACCGGAACGTAGAATCGATGGGTATTACGTTTGATACCTATTAATACCTATTAAAAAACTTCAGTATCTCTTCTTTTTAATACCTATTAGCTATCTTATTTGCGAATAGGTATTACGTTTGGTTATGGTTAAAAAGAAGTAGATATTGCATTTTGTTGCAAACATGAAAAAATGTAAAATCTAATTTAGAAAATATTCTATTTGGTTATAAATGAATTAAAAAGAATCGTGTTTGGTTGTAAATGAATCAAAAAGAATCATGTATATAGATCGTTGAGAACATTACCCTGTTTTGTAGTAGATATTACGAAGTCAGCAGTTGTTTTCAGTGTTAATCAACAGTTGCACGAGGTCAAACATGGTAATGCTATCGTCTGTTCAAAAAATTCTTTCTGCGTTCATGGGTCATGTGTATTTGAGATTCTGGTATAAGTTATTTGTCGTTGTAAACATTTGTACAGTGCAATGTCCCTGTAAAGATTTATACAGAGAAAAATGTAAAATATATAATTAAGTAAATATTACATTCGGTTACAAATAAATAAAGTTAAGTAAATATTACATTTGGTTACAAATAAATAAAGTTAACGATAAGAGATAATTTACTTGCGCAATTATCCGGTGATACAATAAAAGGAAAAGTTAAACTGTGTTTCAAGTTATATAAGATGAGTTTATTGTCTCAGACGATCAACGGTTGGACGACTTGAATCATGGTGGTGACCTCCTCTGTTCCAAAGAATATTCTTGGGTTCGGTGGTCGCGACGTGGATCGTTTGTTGCGTTCATCTAAAGTTCGCGTAAAAGTTCTTCGTCGTTGTAAACATTTGTATGGTGTCGATGGATCGCTTGAACTCATATTAGCGGATGAGGAGGTACTCTCTTTTGTATCTATCGTTTACCTTTTAGACGTCGATCTGTATTTGTTTGCGTCGGTGGAGTTCGTTTTTACGCAGCGTGTTGTTTGTAGGGCACTAAAATCCAGGCTTCGCTGGATGTCGAATGTGCGAGGGTTTTTGGTCTGTTGTTTGGCGAGGGTGACTGGATAGTTTTGGGAAATTTTGATGTTGTTCCCGTTGTGGGATGTCGTGGGCTTCTGTCGCATGCTTTTAAGATCGAGTTGAAAGCGGAAACCATTTTCGAGAGAGACGCGATGAGCAATCCTGATAACTTCTTTTCGTTTCTTGATTTTGAATCCATCGTTGGTGGGAACCGGAGTCCCGAAGTTGGAATAGGTAAGTGATTATATCTTAATTGTTTGCTTCTAAATAACTTATGGATTTCTTTTGTTTTTTCTTTTTTTATAGATTTGATCGGTCGAGTTGTTTGTGTTGCTAATTATGTGGATAGCAAGAACACATTCGAGAGCTATCTAAATAGCGATGTCTACATGGAATTGGAGAATGAGAGGTCGTGTATTTAAGTTTATATTCGCTGTTAGTTTCACGTTGTATGTCTGTGTTTTAAATATGTGGATATGTTTGATGCTTTTACAGAGGCTGTCGTCTCCCATGCCAGCTACTTGGATGTTATGGTCGTGAGTTTATAGGTGAATTATCACGATGCGATGGTAATATTATCGTATGTATCATTTGTTTCGCCAGAATTGATATGCTCCACGGTATTTATACGCATTTATGTCTGTAATGGTTCTCTTGGTTGCTATTTGATAGTTTTTGATGTAATTCTATGTGTTGTACCTTTATGTAAACTAAAGATATATGGACGGCGACGACGGTTAGTGATTGTACGCGGGTGTTTTTGGAGCCTGATTGTCCTGAAGTCGATGACCTGAGGGCTGCGTTTAGGATCATGGACGATGCGCACTGATTGCAGATTTTCTTGGTTTTATTTGTTTTACTCTTTTCCGTTGCCGTTTTTTCGTTTTAAGTTTTATCTCGATAATCATATCATTTTATTATCATTAATAGTAAACTATTTAGCATATCTTTTTCTCACGTGTATTTATAAAAATTAAGTTGAAAGATATATGCTATATCTGTATCCTTTCGAAACCATCCATTGGAAAAAGAGATATGGCCGAGAGTTCACTTAATTTAGAGATTATTTACTCTTCGATAAGCCTCATGAGGGATTGGATAAAATTAAACTGGCGGCGGATAAAGGATGTTCCATTGCTTAGTATACTTATGCAATGTTACGTAAAATATTCTGAGACACTTACATTTGACCGTGATGAACGCAACAAACGATCCACATCGCGACCAAATATGCAAGACTCTGGCAAATATACAAGACTTTGGCGACCCGACATGTGTGATCATTGCTTTTGGACGAGGGAGATAGACATATTCTTTGAGTTTTTTTTGGTGTTGCGTATTATCCGGACACTAGCGATTGGTGATTTTTTATGTTGATTTGTGTTTTTTTTTTACTTATGTTGCCTTATGGTTATGGTGCTTTCATTCTGATACGTTTGCTGAGTATGTATACGATCGGTTCCTCCCTGCGTTGTTAGATAGCATCACTAAAAGCGTGCGTTATCTTCGTACTAGACTTTTATATATAGAATCCGTGTTTGGTTTATCTCCTCGATTTCTTTTGTTTCTTTTTTTCTTATGGACTAAGAATGTGCATGACATGATTTGCGATTTCGGTGGAACAACAGATTTTTTTTCGCGTAAAAATTGCAAAGTGATTATATATTTGGATTAATGTATCTATTAATCGGTGTGTGATAATCATTGAGGAAATTTAACTATACCAGAGATATTTTATAATATTTTAAAATCTAAAATAAGTTAACTTGATAAAGGTATGGAAATATAACTATATCGTTGATATTTTAGAATATTTATTCGCTCTTGATAGATTTTATACGATAATACATGAGGAAAATTAACTATAACGTCGATAATTCCGAATATTTTAAACTCTCAGATGACCTAACCATAAAGATTCATGTGTATATATACGTCTATGCAACTATTCATGTTTGTCTACCAAGCAACGTTTGACTCCTTACTTATCCATGTCGATTTTTAAAAGAAAGGCAGCACCTTCGGTTTTCGTCGCTGACCTTGACCCAGCGTCTGATAGCTTTAAGATGGATGTTCGTGTGATCAAAACGTGGGATGGATTCAAAGGAAAAGGAGGATGTTCACTTGAGATGGTCCTGGTGGATAAAAAGGTTAGTGTAGCTTCTTTTCACTGCTGCTCTTATGATTTTGTCGTCACCGATCCGTAGTTTGTCACGATTTTTGTTTGTTTCTTGGTGGTGGTCAATGGCGACAGGATTCATGCAACTGTTGATAAGAGTTTTGTCGATCAATTCAAGAAAGAGTTATTCGAAGGCCGCTCTGTTTCTATAAACACTTTTAAAGTGGTTGATTATAAAATTGACTATCGGACCAGTAGGTGTCCTTATAAAATTGTCTTTTATGCAACTACGGCAGTCAAGACATGTTTGGATTTTCCGGTGGAGGTTCTGGAAAAATTCTTGAAAATTTTTCCGAAGTCCTATCCGACGATCTGGACAAAACCTACTTAATAGGTTAGTGTTGGTGTTTTTGTTTATTTTTGGTGGCTTTGCGTTGTTGATTTTGACGTGCATGTTGTTGTGTTCAGATGTGATGGGTCAGATCGTACGCGTGGGTCAGATTGATAATATTTTGGTACAAGGAAAACGTAGGTCAAAGCTTACGATCGACATCAGGGATGCAGCGTACGAGTGTTATATCTTTTTTTCAAAAAAAAAATACTAGGTTATACTATGTCTTCTACATTGATTTTGACGCTGCGTTTTGGTGTCGTAGCGATTTGCGGTTGTCATGTACTCTTTGGGAGCAGTATGCAAATCAATTGTTCGAGTATGCGCAGTCTAATGCCTCTTCGGTTGTCATGTGTGTGATTAGATTTGCCTGTATTAAAGAGTATCGTGGTATGTTTTGCTGTCGATCTGTTTCGTTTTTTCTATCCATGTATTGTCTCCCATCGTCTGTCTCATTCCTACGCTTTGTGTTACTACAGGTGTGTTGTCTATATCCAATGCTTTCAATACAACCCAGATGTTATTGGATCCCAAAATTCCTTTGGTTGATACGTTCAGGTCGATGTAAGCATTTGGGAATCATACGTTTATTGGATTTCTGATTTGGTTCTGCTGGTGTTCGTTAATACGTATTTTCTGCGTGTATGTGTTAGGTTGCCACCCGACCAATGTGATATTACACCTTCCGATGCTGGTGCGTTCGGTGATTCACATGAGTCCTTGCTCAGTTAGTTCTTTGGAAACAATATGCGGAGGAGTTTGGGATGGATCAAGGATACGTCCACGGTAGTTACCTGTGTCTATGTGTTATATATCTGTTGATGTATATTGTTTTATGCTGAATGTTATTTGACGTAGGTGGGTAAGTACGTTACGATCGCCAAGGTCTATTCAGTTGGGGAGGTAAACAACTGGTATTACATATCTTGCAAGCAGTGCAATAAAAAAGGTGTTTCCTTATCCTGAGAAACATGATGATGCGGATGCGGATGTGGTGTTGTGGAAATGTACTTTTTGCAATAAGGATGTCTCTGAAGTTATCGCTTGGTAATCACGCTTTCAAGTTCAAAACAAAATAAGTTTCCACATGGTGTTCTCTTTAGTGTCTTTGTAAAGACTTATTTAGTTATATACCTTTTGCAGTTATCTACTCAAGCTCAAGGTTGTTGATTCCGATGGAGTGTATGCGAGTTTCTTTGTATTTGATCAATTAGCGCGGGCATTTTTTAAGAAGAGTGCTGAGCAGTTGCATGAGGAGATTGAAGAGGTTCTGTCTGTAATAATCGTCTATTTTGAAGCTGTTAGATGTTAGACTTTTGTAGATTTTCTTACATCGGCACTGCCTTATCGGTATTTTTATTGCAGAGCTCTGTCAACGGTTTTCCCGATGCTCTGTGGAAACTGAAAGGAAAGGACATGCTTTTCAAGGTTGCTGTGACACAGCATCATATTAAGAAGACGAGAGCTTCATACACAGTTGAGTTGTTCACGGACGATGATGATATGGTTGATCGATATCGTGAAGAGTTTTATTCACAGGTATTTGTTATCATTTTAAAGCGGTTGGTCGGTGGTCTGTATGGTTTGACCTTATGTCTGAGACATGTTTGGTTTATGTGTATCGACGTGTAGGCACCGATTACGGAGATTGTGTCTGAAGACGATTCGGGGGACTCTTTGAATCCGCCGGTTACTCCTGCCGATAGAGAGTCAAGCGTGGTTGGTGTCGAGCATGTTGATAAAGACCATGTGTCTGTTACCGGGATGGTTTGTGAAGACGATGTTCCCGAGCGTACCTTGGTTTCACCCCTTGTGCCTTTGTCTACGAAGAAGTCTGTGCATGTTCGGGGTGATATTGAAAATGAACATGGATCTGTTAAAAAGACACGTAAGAGTGGTGGGGTTTAGTAGACAACCATTATGTTAGCGATTTCTTGGCCGTTAAGATTTATGAGAGATGTTGTTTTGGGCTTTGTGACCTTATCGTTTTTTTAATGATCCGTTCTGGTGTTTTTTATACATATTTACGATCTGTTACTCGGTTTTTAATAGTTCAACCATACAGTTATAAAAGATAATGACTTTTCCGAGCTATACTTATTTCCTTAGTCGGGTCATGATTATTTTTTAGCACGGATATATGGATATATGCATATATTTAAAATGCGTGTATATGTGTCCACAAATAAGGCATATATACATAAATATATGTTCTATAATATATATATGTATTATTTATAGGTGGTTTAAATATATGAATATATGCATATATTTAAAATGCGTATATATATATGTGTCTCACAAATAAGGCATATATACATATATATATGTATTCGTATAGGTGGCAATTTTCCTTTAAATTTACATCTATATTCCTGTAAATGGGAATTTTCTTATAAATATATATATAAAATTTTATGTTAATGGTTATTGTCCTTTGAACGTCTATATTTGTGTAAATGGTTATTTTCGTAGATGGTTATTTTCCTTCGAGACTTTGTACTATAATGTTTGTTTTCTTTGTTAGTTTAAATATCATTTAATTTCCTGAACATGCGTAGATTTGGTATAATCCATATTTATCTTATTGACATATATTTGTTATATTGTGTATATCTCCTAATTTTTTTATATTGGTAGGGTCTATATATACATAGTATATGGACGGGATTGAATTGGTGTTTGGCTAGGCATTTGTTCTCGGAGACCAAACGCTGAATTGTCTACCACTTGGTTAGTATGGACTATACATGTACCTATATCCATGATTATTGCATATTTTTGATATCTTTGCGACTCTTTGGTCGATTTTTTTTTTTGGTAGAAATCTTAATCGATTGGTGAATCATGAACATGGAAGTGTTACCGTTCCATCTACCACGTCGGCAGTCTGTTCTCTTCGTCGAAGAACAAGATCCTTCGAGCTATCCACCAAAAAAATTTTCAGCGTGGATGGAATGTAATCGAGAATCTGGCGACGCAAGGGGTTTGTTGTATATGGAGTTTCCATCTAAATGGGTCTGGGATGCAAAGCTGAAGAAGTGGCGTCGTCGTCTCAAAGGCGCAAGGTTTGGAGCTATTCCCAGTGTTCCTATATCTGCTGGAGAGCTCTATTATTTGAGTCTTCTGCTGCATGTTGTTAGGGGTCCTGTTTCTTTTGAAGAAATCAGAACAGTCTTTGGCACTGTTTACCCTACTTTTAGGAGCGCATGTATGGCACTTGGTTTGGTACACAACGTATTAGATTAGTCTTTATGATGCGTGTTCGGTTACACATTGGTTGTTTTTATTTGGTTTTCATTTGGTCAGTGATCTTTTTGAATTCTTTATAAATTAATTTGTTTTAGGTATGGATATTTTATGATGAATTTTGTTTTAGGTGCAGACTTTATTGTTTGTATCCTTTTCCTGTGCGGTGAAAATATTATTTCCTTTGCGAGGTCGTGTTGTGTTATCCTATCAAATGAAAAAGGAAAATGTCCTGATTGTGATATACTTAATACCGTATCTAAAAAGAAATATATAGCCCAGATAATACATCCATATCTTCCCACGACTCTGTATAAAGTGTTTCTATCGCCTTTGAGTTGATGGTGTAAATATTTCGATGGCCCATCTTTTAGCTATTGCTGTTCATACGACCTATGACAGTTATCTTGGCGGTGTTTCCGAGCTTGACCCTGACGCTTATCTATGGAGGATGAAGGGTAAAGTCATACGTAAATTCGTGCACTATTCTCATAATGGTGAGACATTAGACTTTATACTCGCCGATGCAAAGGTTTGTTCTTTCTTACGTGTCTTAGCCTGTTTTAGTGTTCCTACAAACAATTCGCAGTTATGTGGACAGTTAGATTCGTTAAAAAACAGGGTGACAGGATACATGCGTCGATTTTGAGTGATGACATTGGTGCATTCTCTACGTGTTTCGACGAGGGTGATTGCATTCTACTGGTGAATTTTGATCTAATACCTGTTCAAGGTGAATTTAGGCCAGCGAGGCACAAATTTATGATCCGATTGAAAAAGGAAACCTTGTGTACCAAAGTCTACTGTAGGCAGTCCAGTCTATTTTTTAGTTTTGTCGATTTGGAAACTGTTTTAAGCGAAGGGTTCGATACAGGCTACTGTGTTGGTTAGTTGTTTCTATTTGTTTTGCTGTTTTTTGGAAGAAAACAAGTTGGACTTTTAGTAACATGAACTACGGCGTTATTGCATGTAGATCTGATGGGAAGGTTGGTCGATGTTGGAAATTCTAACGATCGAATTGAGTCGCTTGGATTTTCGAAACGAAAGATCGTGCGATTTTACATCGAAAACGACAGGTAATGTTTGGTTTTAGGCTGTATCTACGTATTGGATGATGTATTAAAACTTCTGAATGTAATTTTACAGAGGATGTCATCTATTGTGCTGTTTGAGCGGCGGTTATGCTGAATCTTTACTCCGAGAAATAGCTTGCCGTCGAGAGAACATCATCGTCTGCGTGTTTAGGTTTGCGAGGATAATTGTCCGGAGAGGTATTTTTCGTGGGCTGAACTTTTACGTGATTTTATACATATCTTTGCTTATAAATTAGTGAGTATTGAATTTGTATGGAATGAGTTTGCTAGGAACATCGATTGCTACGACTGCTTACGAGTGCACGCAAGTTCTGTTAGACCCACCGTTCGCTGAGGTCACCGCCTTCAGAAATTCTTTGGAGAGTAAAGCTTGAGGTCGTGGGTGTGATGTTTATACATGATATGACTCTATTATACCCGGGTTGGTGCTGCTACGGCTGTATTGTTTTCGATAATTGGATTGAGTTACGACACTGGTATTAATTTACCGATAGTGTTCTTGGTTCTAAGCAATGTTACTTTGTGTCCCCCGAATCACACAGTTGTTTTGTTTTCGAATACCGTGATTCAAAATATTGGGTAATACCGAGTATCTATGGAATAATTTTGAGCTTCGTTTTGTTCAAAAAGACCGTAAAATTGCCGTTTTTTTATGGATCGGCTCTGGGTTCCAAATTCTTATCGCGGCCAAATTCTAGGAATTACTACATGGGCTTTGCTCAAGAGTCTATAACTAAAATATCGGGATGTGGTTATCTAATGTATATATAAAATGATAATTATATAGCAGTCGTTTACGTCCGTTGTGTTGCTGTCTAGGTCATATGTTTATATGTTTTTAAAATATCGATAAATAGAAATATGACTTTTTAGGAATATGCCTTTCGATAAATGTCAGCATGTAAACTTAAATAATTAATATTTTAGATGCGGTGTCTGTATGACTTACTTTAGGTATAAACGTAAAAAATGTAAAGATATTGGCTTGACGAAATTTTCGAAATCGTGTGTAGTATTTTTGTAAACTTATCGAGTAAATAATTTAATCTGCCATATTAATATCATGTATACTTTTTCGGAACTGGTAGATCTCACGAATATATAAGACTTTTCTACTGAGCTAGGCGTATCGTGTGTTGCACATAGACTACTCACGTCATTGACACTTTGATGATGAGGCCATATTCTTATAAGCGCAGTTATTCACCCAGAAAGAAAAAGACGATACCTGTTACAGTCCCAGATTTAAAGATACGTGAGTGTTTTATTGCTATGTTTTAGTGATGTTATGTTGTTGCTCATATAATTTGTGTTAATATATTATATTCAAATGTAGGCGTTAATGCAAGAAGTGAACGGTATGCTCTGCGGAGTGTACCTGCCAGAGATACTGGAGGTGATGATATTGGTATTCAGGTTACCGATGAACCAGACTCACCTCGGTCGAGGGCGCGTGCGGCGAGTCGAATTGCAAGATACAAACGAACTATGATCCTCAGAGAGAAGAGAGCTCTGAAACGTCACATGGGTTAGTTCTTTAATTTGTTTTGGATGTGTGGTAACGTCTCGGAGTAACGAACTGCTATCCGAATAGTTGACTTTCTTAAATTATCGTAGATCTGCTGGCCTCCTCTATCAATGCGGAAGAGTTCATGTGTTTTGTTGCAAGCGATTCCGAACCAGAAGACGATGATGGTGGTAGTTCGGAATCAGATATCGAGATTTTCCGGACATGGACAGGTTAAATCTAGGAGAGGTAAAAGAGTTAAAGTGGCCAGAGACAGCGAGGGCCCTGCACAAGAACCTGTTTTAAGGACAGACATATTGAAGACTATTAAACCAGGGTTGGTGAGCTCAGGTAGTCTATCCAGATTATGTGACTTCTCTGTCTATTATGTGTGCTAATATGATTGTTTCTGATCAACCGATTTATATTGGATTAGGGTACTACGACGATGGTGATCCCATCTACGTGTGTGACAACTGTAAGTCTTACATGTGGTTTGCAGAACGGCTGGCTAAACAAAACACCGCACGTAAAGCCGTATTCTCGGTGTGTTGTGGTCAGGGTAAAGTCGTGCTTCCGCTGCTTAAAAGTCCACCAAAGTCTCTACTGGCTCTGTTGTACAACGAAGGCGATAGAAGGACGTGTTTTCGTGAACACATACGGTCGTATAATATGATGTTCTCTTTCACGTCGTTGGGTGGAAACGTGAATTATTCTATAAACGATGGTAAAGGGCCTTATTTGTTCCAGCTTTGTGGAGAAAATTTTCACTCAATAGGTGATCTTTTACCATATCCTAGAGAAAAACCAGCGTTTTTACAGCTGTATATTCACGATACCGCACACGAAACGTCTAACAGAATCGCTGCATTCGGGTAGTTGTTTTCTTTTAAATTTCGTGTAGGATCTTTATCCACATAAATATTTGTTCGTTTTAGTGTTTTAAACCCTATCGTTTTTTTTTTTAAACAGGAGGGTTGGAGATACTTCTGGACTCAAAGAGTCGATTGTCCTAAAAATTCAGAAAATGTTGGACAAACACAATCCTCACGTCAGGGCGTTGAGATCCGCACGGGACAGGTTTCAGCATAACAGAGAGCTCAAAAATGTGCGGTTGATATTAAAGAGTGATAGAGAAACGGATGGACGTAATTTTAATCTACCGACAGCGAGTGAAGTAGCTGCTCTGATACCTGGAGATTTTGATGTGGGAGTGCAGACACGTGATATCGTTATCGAGACTCGATCAGGAAAATTGCACAGGATCAGCGAGTTGCATCCCGCGTATTTGCCTTTGCAATATCCATTGCTGTTTCCGTACGGGGAGGATGGATTTAGGCTTGATATCGACATTGGATTTGTCGACAAGACTGGAAGGAAGAGGCTGCATATTACTATGAGGGAGTTCTTCGCTTTTCGGATACAAGAGAGATATGGAGAATCACCTATCATCCTAATGTCTGGGAGGTTGTATCAGCAGTTTCTAGTGGATGCATACACAATGGTAGAAACTAATAGGTTGCGCTACATATGGTTTAACCAAAGCAACCTTCGCTTTGAGAGTTACGATGTGATAAAGAAAACTGTAGACAAAGGTGGGACTGATCTTTCGCGGAAGGGTAAGAGGATTGTGATACCTTCTTCTTACACCGGTGGTACGAGATATATGCTGCAACATTATTTGGATGCGATGACTACGTGCAAGTACATGGGGTTTCCTGATATTTTCATAACGTTTACGTGCAACCCAAAATGGCCAGAGATTACTAGGCATCTAAAGAGACATAATTTGAAGCCCGAGGACAGACCAGATCTGTGCTGCCGGGTTTTCAAGATGAAATTAGACGATCTCATACACCAGCTGAGGAAAAAACATGTATTGGGTGTCGCTAACTCTGGTATGTACTATTTGATTGGTGGTTTCGGCTTATAAACTTTTTTATTGGCTAGCAGGGATGGTCATGATTGGAATGTGATATAACTTATTTTCGATGTGTGCGTGGTTTCAATTATATATACGATCGAGTTTCAGAAGAGAGGTCTACCCCATGCTCACATAGTCCTTTTCATGAGAGGAGACCATAAGCTTCCGACCGCCGAGAAGATTGACCAGATAATATGTGCAGAGATACCCGATAAAGAGTTAGACCCATATCTTTACGAGGTTGTTGGAGATGTGATGATTCATGGACCGTGTGGTGCCGTTAATAGGAACAATGTGTGTATGGCTGATGGAAGGTGCACCAAATATTTTCCAAGACAGTTCAGTCCAGTCACGAAAATAGACGATGGTGGGTACCCTATTTATAGAAGACGAGAAGATCGAAGGTTTGTTTCAAAAAACGGATTCGACTATGACAACGGTTACGTGGTCCCGTATAATAGAGATTTATCTCTTCGTTATAGGGCTCACATTAACGTCGAATGGTGTGTTCAGTCGCGTTCAGTCAAGTACCTCTTTAAATACATTCACAAAGGTTCTGATTACGTTCGAGCAACTGTCGAAGGGGACAGCGCTGAAGATGAGATTAAAAAACATTTCAGTTGCAGGTTATTTATCGACAACGTGCATCTATGTTATGTTTATTAGCTTCCGTGTAATACAAGCATTCTCCGGCTTCTTATAGGTACATTTCAGCGTGCGAGTCTACGTGGAGGATTCTGTCTTATCCGATTCACTATCGTTCGATGCCTGTTACGAAACTCCCGTTTCATTTGCCCGGTCAGCAATTGGTGATATACAATGAAAATGATCCCGCTGAAGAGGTATTTGGGCGGGTGACCAACAGCAGCTCGAAATTCATTTCTTGGATGGAGTGTAATAGGTTGTACCCCGATGCTAAACTGCTTACTTACGCCGAGATCCCGTCCAAGTTTATATGGAACAGGAAGGAAAGGGTGTGGTTACCGAGGCGTCGACGCCAAGCTCTTGGCAGGGTTACCTATGTGCCGATGTCTGTAGGCGAAGCTTACTATCTGAGACTTTTGCTCAACATAGTGAGAGGTCTGGAGAGTTACGACGATATAAAGACCGTACAGAATAAATTGCATAAAACTTTCAAGGAGGCTTGCTATGCCTACGGATTGCTAGATGACGACAAAGAATATATAGATGCCATCGAAGAAGCGAGTATGTGGGTGCCTGCGAAGCATCTTCGTAGACTTTTCGTGGTTATGTTGACCACGCTTAGTATTGCCTTCCCTTCAAAGGTTTGGGAAGCTACTTGGCAGTATATGTGTGATGACGTGTTGTATCAGCGAAAGAAGAAATCCGGAGATCTACGTAAGTCTTATTTTAACTGGGTTATGGCGTCTAGAATTTTTCATCATCTATTGTAACATGTCGTTTATGTTTAAAATCGTACAGATTGTGTGATGTCGGAAGCTGAGATAAAAAATGCTGGATTGATCGAGATTGAGAATCTTCTACGTTCCAATGGGACCTCCCTGGCTAATTTTTCACCCATGCCGTTTCCTGAAGACATCGAAATGAATTCGTGTCGTAATCCTCTCATCCGCGACTAGAAAAACTATGATAGGGAACAGCTACAGATTAAGCAGTTGGATATGCTAAGCACCGTGAACACAGAGCAGAAGTGTGTTTATGATGAGGTCATGAGTGCCGTTAGCAGTGGTGACGCACGTATGTTTTTTGTCTATGGTTCCGGTGGTACCGGAAAGACGTATTTGTGGAGTTTGTTAGGAGCCGCTTTGCGTTCTGTAGGTCGTATAGTGCTAAATGTTACGTCAAGTGGTATTGCCGCTCTGTTGTTACAAGGTGGTAGGACAGCTCATTCCAGGTTTGGAATCCCTTTAGTGGTTAACAAATTTACGACGTGTTCGATCAAAGCCGGTTCGCTTCTTGCGGAGTTGATTAGAGAGACGGAGTTGATAATATGGGACGAGGCTCTGATGATGAGCAAAGATTGTTTCGAGACTCTTGATAGGACGATGCGTGATATTTTAAAATGTGATAAGCCTTTCGGTGGTAAAGTGGTCGTCTTTGGAGGAGATTTCAGGCAAATCTTGCCGATTATTACTGATGGTGGTCGAGTAGAGATAGTTCTTTCTGCTCTCAATTCGTCGGTTCTTTGGTCTCACTGTAAGGTGCTTCGGCTTACAAGGAATATGCGTCTTGACCCTGGAGACAATAGCAGTGAGATGGCTGAACTCAGAACCTTTTCTAAGTGGATCATGGATATAGGAGATGGTAACGTTGGTAAGAACGATACAGGTGAATCTGAAATCAAAATCCCTGACGATCTATTAGTCAAAGATTACGACGATCCTGTGAAAACGATTGTGGCTGAAGTTTATGGACATTCATTTTCCGAGCAGTGTGACCCAGCGTTCTTTCAGCAGAGAACAATACTGAGTCCGCGTAACGCTGACGTCTGTATAATAAATGACTATATGCTCTCGCAGTTATCAGGTACAGGTTCTTGGATGTGTATTACTGACTTCTGAGTGATCTTTGGTCTATGGAATTCTCATTTCTTTTTTGTTATTTTATGTTTGGAAGGTGATGAAAAAATCTACCGGAGTTGTGATAGTATCGATGCAACAGATCAAGGTTTTGATAGCAGCGAGGCATCAGAAGTTCCAACAGAGAGTGTTGAACCTTCGGTTTTTGACGATCCTGGCAATATGATCTTTACCGAGGAGTTTCTGAACAGTATTGATGTAGCAGGACTGCCAAAACACGAGTTGCGTTTGAAAGTAGGTGCACCTATTATGATGCTTAGAAATATTGATCCCGCCGCAGGTTTATGCAATGGAACAAGGTTGCTCATTACTGCATTGGGTGAGTATGTCATTGGAGCTAAAGTGATAAGCGGTGATAAGGTTGGTAAAAGGGTTCTGATTCCTCGGATATATCTATCACCGACCGTAGGAAAATTTCCCTTTAGGATGAGACGCAAGCAGTTTCCAGTCTGTGTAGCATTTGCCATGACTATAAATAAGAGTCAAGGGCAGACGCTAGAAAAGGTGGGTCTGTATCTACCAAGGCCCGTGTTTACCCATGGTCAGATGTATGTCGCCGTCTCAAGAGTAACTTCTAGATCAGGGTTGAGGATATTGGTTACTGAAGAGAATGGTAAGCCACAGTCCAAGACAATTAACGTTGTCTACAATGAGGTGTTTCAGAACATTTGAGTTTCAGTTGGTGGTTATTGTTTTGTATCTTTATATATTTTAAATTATATTTATTTCTTTTATTTGGAAAATAATTATTATATTCATTTTTTAAGAGAAAAATATTTATAAATTTAAGATTTATCTATAATTTTATGGAAAAAAGGTAAAGGCCCGGTTTTCTAGTATTTACTAATTGAGTAAGAAAATGGTCGGAAATATCTTCGCAATTAGTTGTGAAGGGACGAAAATATAATCATGCGTCTCATATCATATATAAGAAAATTTAATAATTGAGATTCCAAAAAATGGAAGATCGTAGGGTAGTTTTGTAGGAGTTTTTTGAAGTTTTTTTTGTTATAACATTTTTATGTTTTTTTTTGTTACTTTAGTTATGAATTCTTATTGGTTATGAATTCTATATTTCTATAATTTCATTCATTAGTTAAAAAATTTTGTACTCCATGTTATATAATTTTCTGAATCCGCCCCTGGCTCGGCTCACGTGTCGGATCTGTTGTGGCACTGTTCTGGACATCCCAGTCTAAGCTTAGAGTGGTCAGTGTGTGTCAAGCGAAGCGAATGTTTGACTTAGGCGATCCCTAAAGCTGGAGGGCAATGGGTGAGACTGGTTTTCTGGAAAATTGTTTATATTACAAAAATTGATGTATTAATCGTTAAAAACGGATCAAAATGAGGTGTCCTTAACATAAAAGCAAGAAAAACAATCGACGGTTGCGGGGGAGAATTTTCTCTCGTTTTTTTCCGGCTTTGTCCGGTGCTAATTTCATCAGATTGATCTCCTTCTCTCTTCACTCTTCTCCATCTTTCAGAGAGAGAGAGATCAATTGGTGATGATTATATCGGTTCTGACTTTGTACCGGGAAGTGATTCGCGGTATCGTGTGAGTTAGGAAAAAACACGGGAAACAGTCATGTGGTGATTGCAGGGACAGTATATCATGACTTTCGAGCCTCCCGAATAACGCACCGACCGTCGGACAGAGTGGGTCCAATGGGCCTAATGAGAAGACATGTGAGCTTAGTGAGAGGTCCAATGGGCCTAACGAGAGGACATGTGGACTCACCGGCAGGGGCGGTTGGGGCGTTATAGGTTCGCTTGGAGTAATTTCTTCGGGAGGTCTTTGCTCAACCGGCGGAGCAGTGATGGAGCTTTCCATCTTCAAAGACTAATCATTATAATGGGTTAGTCACCTCTGAAGCTTCCTTGGTGTCAACATCTAGATGCAGATTTGAAGAGAGTCACAGTGATTGAGAGAAAGAAGATAGCAGAAGTCAACTGGGTTGTAGGTTCTCAAGCTTCTCGAGGCGGTGGTTGAACTGTTACGATGACGGCAGCTTTTCTGAGAAGAAAGAGCCACGTTGCAGAAATATTCTAATGTCTACACGTGTATTTGATTCAATTATCTCTTTCGTGTATTTGCCTTTTATTGGGCCTGTATCTTTTGACTTCTGTGGCCCTTTTCGGATTTAATATTATGGCCGACCAAAAAAAAAAAAACACGGATCAAAATAGTTCTGAACCAACCGGTTTATTTCCCATATCACTCGGGGCAATAACGTAAATAAAGTATCATTAGGGCTTCATTTCCCGCCGATTTGGGGATTTTCAGAAGATCCCGCCTTAGAGGCAAAAAAAAAAAAAAACTTTCACAGATTCAGAGAAAGAGAAGAGTGAAACTGATTCGAAGTAGAGGTTAGCGAGAGGATGAGTATGAGGAAGAAGATACAGAAGAAATTCAAAAACAGAGGGTACAGCCTCAAGATCGACGCTCTAAACACTATCCTCGCCTTCGCCGACCAATTCCCCGGCGACGATGAAGGATCCGTCATCGATCTTCTTCTCGATAACCTCCAGCAAGAAAATCGTACGCCCTGAGATTTATCACCTCTTTCTATATCATTTTTGTTTTCTACTAACTTTGGATCTTTGTGTTGTTTTAGTTAATTCTTCCATACTCGATGCGGAATCAGTTCAAGGAGTGATTAATCTCTTGTTAGGAGCTCATAACGCGTCGGAGGAACCTACTTCGAGTGCTTCTTCCTTCGCTGTCATCGACGCGTTTCTGGTTCCGAAGTATCGATATGACGCTGTTAAGAAGCAGTTCATCGAGTAAGGCTTTTTTTAGTTAAGTACAAGTTTTCGTTTGTGTCATCAATGAGTTTGTATTGATGGATTGATGATGATTGATGGCACAGGCATACGAGTAGTCTCCCTGTTCATGGTGATGCTTTTGCGAAAACAGGAGTGTACAGAGAACGATTCATGTTGCTGTTGCAGAGAGTTTCACGCGCAGAGCATTTTTCTAGGCCGTCTTTTGATGCTGAAATGTCGCAGTTTGAGAACCATGAGGTTTGCTTTTAGTTCACAGTCAGATGTGTTTTGTTTCCCAATCTTCTTTTTGTGGTTTTTGTGTTAAAAGCATGAGGTTTGGTTTTAGTTTCCTGTTAGATGTGTTTTGTTTCCCAATTTTTCTTGTTGTGTTAAAAACATGAGGTTTGGTTTTAGTTTCCTGTTAGATGTGTTTTGTTTCACAATTTTTCTTGTTGTGTTAAAAACATGAGGTTTGGTTTTAGTTTCTTGTTAGACGTGTTTTGTTTCACAATCTTCTTTTTGTGTTCTTCTGTTAAAAACATGAGGTTTGGTTTTAGTTTCCTGTTAGTGTTAGATGTGTTTTGTTTCCTAATTTTTCTTGTTATGTTAAAAGCATGTTTTTGTTTCTAGTAGATATCTTCAATCCAGTCTCTAGTAATTCAAATCGGAAGGAAATGGGTGATGGGAGTGATATCACAGTTGGAAGATGGACATTTCTACTTGGAAGACCTTTCGGCTTCTGTAGAGATTGATTTGTCCAAAGCAATATCCTTTTTTTTTTGGTAACAATGAGAATATGCATTTCCACATAATATTTACAGTTTCATACATTTATTAAGGCAGAGCAAAGAATTGCATTTGAGTTATTTGTGGTATGAGTTCTCTTTTCTTTGACAATCAGTACAAGATAACCACAGGTTTTTTCACAGAGAATACTATCATTTTGGCAGAAGGTGAAATGAAGAACGGTATCTTTCAGGTAAATTAGAGCTGCAAGGTGGCACATTCACTTTTCTGCTGCACCTTACGCTCACCCCAATTCTGAGTTAGTTACTTATTTTCACTCTACTGCTAGACATTTGTAATATGCTTAGGTGCACATTCATAGGTTCTATGGTTGTCTATGATTTTAGTCGACTGTTTTATATTGAGATCAAGATGGTAGTTATAGGTGGGAATATAAAACTAAGTCGCGTGTACGGTCTCTTCTATGACCAATAATACATAACTTGAATTGATTCAGAGTAATATGCAAGTGTGTATGTTCACATTAGCGGAATGGTGGCTTGTAACAAAGCTCAGTTTTAAACGCAAACCTTCCACAGGTTCAAAATGCGTTCTTTGGGTAACTCGTCCCCTTCTAAAACCTCTTTCTCATGTTTTTGGTAAAGGTGATTACATGCGGGTTCCCTCCTTTAGAAGACAGGGAAAAAACACTAAAGACACATTCTGGATACGACTTCTTCGGAGGTGGCATGCTAACTAAAGAAGAGATGGTAATCCCTGAGTCCTTTGTATTTCTATACTGAGAAAGTTGTAAAGTCACAGGAGAATAAATATGTACTTTTGGCCTCTGATCACAGACTAAACTTGGAGACCTAGAAGAACAAGCGGAGAATGAAACATTTGTCATATTGTCTGACATATGGCTGGATGACGAAGAGGTAAGTTGGAGTACCAATCTTCGTGATAATGCCTCCTTTGTGCTTTAAGAGCATTTCTTGAACGCCAAAACCTGTTGTCCGTAGAGAAGGTTCTCGAGAAGCTAGAAAAGGTTCTTGATGGTTTCGAAAGCGTGGAGATTGTGCCTTCTTTGTTTGTTTTCATGGGAAACTTTTGTTCTCGCCCGTGCAACTTATCATTTGGTTCTTATTCAACCCTTAGGTAAGGGTTCATTGTAGTTAGAATCTCCTCAATTGTTATCAAAAATCTGTTCTTATATATTCTTGATGACATGTATGGATCTTATTTTCAGGAAGCAGTTTGGTAATCTTGGGAGAATGATCGCAAACCATCCACGGCTTAAAGAAAATAGTCGGTTTTTATTCATTCCAGGTCCTGATGATGCAGGTGCCACTTTCATCACTATCTAAATAAAGCTAGGGTCCATGAGGGAGACATTACTAATACAAACTCATTATATCTGACAGGTCCCTCCACAGTCTTGCCAAGATGTGGTTTACCAAAGAATATAACCGAAGAGCTTCGAGGTTTTATTCCCAATGCGATATTTTCAAGCAATCCTTGCAGGTTAGTTTTCTATACTGCGTGTGAACTCTCTATTGTTCATCATTATGGCTTTTTTAAGTCCTAACTGTGAAGAACATTTGATCTTGATCTTGTCTTTGTAAAATGCAGAGTAAAGTTCTACAACCAGGAGATTGTGTTCTTCCGGAAAGACCTTCTGTACCAGATGCGCCGTTCATGTTTAATAACCCCTTCCACAGAAGAAACTGATGACTTCTTTCAGCACGTAAACACATCTCTCCTGTCCATTATATTCCAACTTGAAACACATATCTCCTGTCCATCTGGTAATCTAAAACTTGTGAAATGTGTTGTTGGTTCAGCTTGTCTACACAATAACTCATCAGAGCCATCTATGTCCTCTACCTCTCATGGCGCAACCGATCATTTGGAACTACGATCACTCTCTTCGACTATACCCAACTCCTCATACGGTATAATTCTGAAATCTTCTTGTTATAGATTGAATTCTGCTTAGCTCTTGAACCTGCTTTGAAACAAAAGATTCTTGTTGTTGTTTTAAAAACAGATAGTATTAGGTGACAAGAGTGAGCAAAAGGTTTGCAAATTTGGTGGAACGACATGTTTCAATCCAGGTTCCTTTTCAACTGATAGCACCTTCGTAGTTTATCGACCTTCCAGTCAAGAAGTCGAACTCTCTGGTCTGTGATTCTCTTTTCAAGACTTAGCCTGAGCTTTTTTAATTGAGAGTTTAAATGTTGTGATTTTTTTTAGCTTATCCATATTTCTCGAACCCGTTCATGTTACCCCGAATTTCTAGTCCTGTATTTTATTAGAAATTGTTAAAGAGTGTAATTCTTAATTTGAAATTACCGGTTCTTGATCCTCACGCGGTGTTATTTCTTGTGTATATAGCCGAAAAAATCGAAATAGACTGCTTAGACAAAAATGTATATAACTGGATTTCTTGTTAACAAACTCAACGATGTGAGAAGTCAAGCTGTATATACCTGATAATATTGTCATTGCTTGCTTGGAGTCGAGCTATATTATGAGTTCATGATCCAAGCCTTAAAGTTTAAGACTAAAACTGAACAGTTTACGATGCCGGAAATTGTAATCAGTAAATTAACAATTTAGTATCAATATAATAAAATCAAAGGGAATGTAGATTGTATTCTTGGATAGAACTGAGGGCAAAATGATTTAGTATTAAAATGACAACGCAATTACAATGAAATGTGGAAGTTAAATTGATAATAACAAAACGACTGTTTTCAATCTCCTGGTCCCTTAAATGTTATCTGTCTTTTTATAGGTGTATCAATGAACTTTGATCCGAGATTTCCATTTGGAATGTGTAATGCTCTTCTTGGCAACTTAGTAAAGACTTTTGCTATCGTTTGTAACTTTGGATTTTTGGATGTAGAAATTTTGACTTTATAAGTTGTAGCTCCTATTTTTAATAATTTTAAAAATTCGATTCTATAGAAGTTGTAAATATTATTTTATATTTCTTGATTGGTATGTGAAATTATCGATGATGACTGTTTAGCTGGTCACTGGATTATCGTGGATGTCAGAATCCACAATCAATGAATAAAGAACTTATCAAGATAATAGGTCAATAAGAAAGTAGATTTTCATGGATAGAATTAAAGGCGAAATAATTTTCGATTAGTCACTACTCCTATTTCCAAATGATTGTCTTTTATGAGTTCTCACAAACATATTAAATTTTGGTTCTAAGTGTATAATTTTTAATGATTAAAAATTTTCAATAAATTTAAATCAATAGTAATTCAATAAACTTAATTATTTATTTTTGAAACTTATAATTTATTATTAATATATAAAAATGCATATAAAACTTCAAAAACATACTTTTAAAAAAACAAAACATAAAAAAAAAACTTTCAGAAACAGAAGGAAGTAGATTTTATGTAATCTGGACTCTGGAGAGACTAGATTCACACATTAAGGTGTTGATTGGTTCACCCGCTATCACTCACGAACGCAAACGCAGCGGGTGATAGCGGTTGGCGGCGGTTAATAACAATCATAATAACTGCTTTGTACCGCTTCAAACCGCTTTATACCGCTAAAATCCAAAAGCTGATTTCAGCAAGCGTTTGCGGTTGCGGACGGTTGCGGGTGGTTCCAGAATTTTTTTTTTCAAAATATAAAATAAATTATCTTAAAAATTAATAAAAAATAAGAAAAATTATTAAAATTGGAAAAGTCAAGAAATTTTTTTATTTTCTCGTATCAATAATTTTTATATTAAATTCTTATTCTAATATATATATCATTTATCAACTAAAATTTATATATGTAACTATATATATTTTATAAAAAAATTCAAACCTTTTAAAACTTTATATTTTATTTTTCATTTGATAATGTATAATATATACATATTAGTTAAATATATATATCTGTCTATACAATTATATTTTTATACAGAAAATTGTTTTAGACTCTTAAAAATATTTATTTAACTATTTATTATATGATTTAGTTTTTGGTCTTTAAATATTAAGTTTACATATTTTTATATATAATTTCTGGTTTTTATATAAATGATATATTTTATTATTTTATTATTTTAATATCAAACCGCTATTACACCCGCTGTCAATCAGTCAAAAATGTCCCGCAAACGCAACAGTTTTCAACCGCTACACCAGTCGTACAAAACGCTCATTAACGCTAATAACCGCAATCGTCCGCTTCCGCAAACTCCCGCAACCGCAGTCGCAACCGCTGCGGGTGAACCAATCGAACCCTATGATATAAAACACCATAAATAATACATGAATACCCATACACAAAACATAGTCACAACAAATGGTTGCTCATTTATGGCTGCGTCATCACTTCAATGTTTGTATAAGAAAGAACAAATAAACTCATATACATAGGCATGCTGTTGTAGATACATTTACACACACGAACACATTCATAAAACACACAGCTAAACAGAAACATGGATCTCATGGTTGACATGATCTCTATTTACACCCATCTGTCAAGCATTCGATATGATGCCATCTTGATCACCATCTCCATAGCAATACTAACTAAAACCATTATGTATCTATTTTCTTAAGCTAAGTGTTGTTATCTACATTTTTATCAAACTAGTGATATTTTCCTGCCTATGGCACACACATTTATCCCTATGAAACCACACACGGACTAAGCTATACATACAAGAATCCAAACAACAAACAGAAAATATATATGTGATATATATTCAGATCTAATCCATGATTTGATATGTCAAAGAGGGATATATGCTCGAGATCTTAGTTCCATTACTTGTGGAGCCAAACTGAATGTTGTTGAAGGTTTGGTCGCAAGAATGAGGCAGACCAAGAGAAAGGGAGACACCGTTTCCAACCATTGCGTGATAGTTTTCGAACCCTCCATTGAAATGGATCAAATTAGCTTGGTTCATGTGTTGCTTCCCAAAAGTCACCACGCTGCAACTTGAGGATGAGTTTTGCATAGAGATTTCATTTTCAATGAATTCTTGATGAAAAATGGGTAAGATGGAATTCGAAGATTCATCTGAAGTTGTATTATTGTAAGGTTGCTTAGAAGATGAACCTTTGTTACTATGTTCATTGAGGTTTCCTCTTTTTCTGCTTTCTTCAGTATTCATTTCGTCCATGTACATCTCCTCCACCATTGGTTTCCACACTCGAACTCGAGCATTTATGAACCAATTTGATACCTACAGTACACAACCAAAAAATCATAAACACTTCATGTTCTCTTCTCTAAATTTCCATTTGATTAATAGTATTACAAAAAAATTGTAGCATTTTTCATCTAGCAGAATATAAATTGATCATTTATCTATTTTTACAATATTATAGATTGGTCACAACAATAAATAATACTTTTTCTAAAAGTAATATTCTAACCAAAAACTATCTGCTAAAAAAATAATATATTCTGTTTTATCATTAATTTTATTTAATCCTGTGAATAATTGTGTGTCAGTGTTTATCAATATTGTACTTTTATTGTAAAATGTAGCACAAACAAACAAAAGTATGTCCAACTTTTGATAGCTGAAATGAATTAGTAAATAATTACAACACTGACACAGAAAATATCTAAGATTCATGCTTTTTTTTCAAATCTTGGATATTTCTAGTATACTTTAAATAAATAATCGCAGAAACTTACCTGGCTTTTAGTAAGGCCAGTCTGTTTGGCAAGCATTTCTTTATCTAAATCCCTTGGATATCTATACAAACCAAAACAAGGAGAAACAAATTGTTAGGTTGCAAGTCTAAACAAAGATATTTATAATCCTATGATAACATTACTATTACAATATCAGAAGTAGAAATACTTCTAACTCAGTAAATTCACTCATTTTCAATTAGTTTTGAATTTAAAATCTATGATTTCTAGCTAAACATCTTTTTTTTTTTTGGCTTGTCAAATCCTAGCTAAACGTTCTAGTATTTGATATATGGATTACAATCAGAAGTATATATATATATATATTAAAAAAATTCTTACGGGTGGAGAAAATGGTTAAAGAGCCAAGCTCGGAGAACGGAAACAGCTGTTTCGGGCAAACCTCGTTGTGGTCTCCAAGCATTTGAATGGTTATGTGACACCTTCCCCAACTGCTTAAGCTGCTTGTCAGCTAAACTTACACCTTCACATTCCTTTTCTCCTAACAACTTGTTTATGTGTTTGATTTGCAAACATATCATGTCTTTTACTGCACGAAACTGCTTCGATATTGTTTGCAACGCCATATGTGTGTATGAGTTTGCTGAGCCTAAGCCCGCTGCTTCCTCAAACGATGAGATTACAGTCTGCATTTGGCCGTGGTATTGCTTGTATCTCTGTTCAACCTGTGTAATTTACCCAAAATCTTTACTTATCAAGAAAATATATACTCAATATATGATTAGTTAATTATGTTTTGTTTTGCTTTTAAGTAACGTCTTAACATATGAAGTGTTGCTTCTTTTTCAAGTAAAGGTTTTTTTGGATATATAACCAAGTATATCATGTGCATGAATATCATATTTACTACTTAAATTAATGTTCTTGTCAATGAAAGCATTCACAATAGAGAACATGAAAGTGTGGTGGATTGAACTTGGTCTCAGGCTTCAACCAAAAAAAAAAAAAAGTAATCACCATGGGTTGTTTGCAATTAAAGACAAATTTCTTAGTTTTTTCTCCTAAGCAAAAGATTCTTCAAAAATAATCTTCTTCAACAATGGACTAGAGCAAGTTAAATTGGACTAGTTTAGTTCCCTCCCAGTCTCCGGAACTCGAACTCAGGACTTTGAAAACCCTCCCTTTAAGGTGGTTGGCTAAGCTAGTACACCAATTGAGCTACCAACGCTAAATGATTCTATTTATGAGTTACCTTTTCCGCCATGGAGATGAGCTTTGCTTTCTTCATCTGTAACTCTTGCCGACAAGCAGCCACACCGGTCTTATTATGGCCACCGTTAATGTCCCCAACTCCATTGAATAATCCATAAATGGCCGACTCTTTATTCATTTGTCGTTCTTGTCTGGCGCCACCGCCACAATTTCCAACATTGACAATCTCATTGAGCAATTCTTGAGAAACTTTCAAGTAGGTCGGAGCCAAAACCTTGAAGCTTTGCGTTACTCCTCCGTTTGAAACCGTGGAGATGGAAGAGTTCCCTTGTTCGATATGGTCTACTTCATCTTTGCTAATTCCCTGTGGATGTTGTTGGGACCCGAAGCACAAGTTGTAGAAGTGATGGTTATGAGAAGTAACAGTCATCGTTGGGTCCGGGAAAGGATTCAGGTTCATCATAAAATGATCGGAAGAGGGTTCTCTCATCTCAGTTTCTCCATTCAAGAAAACAGCCATTATATGTTTACCTCAATCTACATATATATATGTATGCATATTAGAAAAAATAAAAAAATAAGTAACTATTCTGACAATTATAAAATATAGCTCCACAAAATCAGAAATCAAGAACAACCTCAGATTATAGTTTAAATGGATCTAACACTCGTTGCTTGAAGAAAACGCTAAGAAAGAAAAGAAAGGAGAGATGATGAAATTAAGAATGGGCGCATCACGAAACTTTATTTACCGATTTTTATTATTAGAAATGATGAGCTGCAAATTATAGGTGTGAGTTTGCCATTGTCCTCTGCTTCAATGCTTCAATGATCTGTCAACTAGAAAGTCCAAGAGCGATTTATAATATGAGGACATACACACATTTCTACATAGTAAGTCGCTTTTATGTATAAATTATGATTGGACTTTTCAGAAATATAAAATGTATACTTTCTTCTTTTTATCTGATTGGACAAACTAAACAGTGACACTCACGATTATTTTTCTTGTTCTGCTTTGAATTTCAATGGTCATTGGCCAATCACCAATCGTATATAATTTTTCATACAATGATGGTTTGATCCATTATACATGACATATGCACGCAAGTTACATATCCCATTTTAGAATCTAAAAAAATATATATATAGAAAATGATATTTTTCTTTCACAAATATATGTATAATACATGCATAAATCATTTTCTTTGGGTGTAACTTTTTTTCTAAAAGTTATACTGAAGAAAGGTCGAAAAAAGTGATTGACCAAAAGAAAAAAGAGGTTGAAAAAAAAGTAGACACAAGTTCTTGTTCCACTGTATTATTAAACAGTTAAGCCCTGCTAGATTTCTAGATTGAGCTTAATGGTATGTCATAAATAGCACAATTGTCACACTGATGACATTCACATTTGAGATTCTAAAAAGGTAAAATATTTACATTTTAATATAACTTTTTTAAAAAAAAATTATATGGTTTAAACCAATCTAGATATATGGTTTAAGAGTTTTTTTATGTTACTCTCTCTCTCTTTCCTTTTCATTTTTTCCATCTTTTAGTTATAAGAACTCCTGTTAGAGGATCTCCAAAAGAAACCTCAAATTTGAGGTTTGAGAAACTTCAAATTTGGGGTTTGAGGTTGTTGATCTCCTAAAAATCTCAAATACAACTTTAAGACCTTTAAAATTTGCAATAAAGTCCTTACTATTTAATCAAAGTCAATTTATGTAAAAATTTTGAATAAATACAGAACACACATTTAGAAAATTACAAACAATACCAATTCATAAAATATATTAGTTATTGTTGTATTTTTATTTCTGTATTATTTATGTTCCTATGTATTCTATTTCTTTTATTATTTTATTTTGTAATAATTGTGCTTAATATAACATTGTTGATGTATAATATTTTTTTTAGTGTTCTTTAATGTCTCTTTTATATTAATAATTTGTTTTTGTTTTAAAATTTTTCTTTATTTTATTTATAAAAATAAAATTAATAAAATATATTTACCAAATATAAAGAATAAAACTATTGAGGATTAAAATTAATGAGTTATATAATTATAGGGACCAAAATGTAAAGAAAAAGATGAAACCTCAAAATTTGAAGTTTTAAGGTTTCTTTTGGAGTAACCAAAACCACAAAAATGAGGTTTTTGTTGAGAAAACTCTAACTTCTTTATTCCATCAAAGGAGTTTATATCCAAGTACATGGTACAATATAGCAAAACCCTGATGGGCCAAGAGACATTAACCTGATGGTTAATGGGCCGGTTACTAAAATCCAATATGATTGTGTTATAACACTCCCCCTTGGACGAAATAACCGTGCCTGAGATAAAATCCGGGATCTCTATTATGCGCTGGGGAACGTTGCCTCATTAAAACCTTACTAGGAAAACCCAGTGGGAAAAACCATAGTGAAGGAAAAAGAGTACAACACGCATTACTCCCCCTGGTTTAAGCATCACTGTAGATCTCTAAGTCTACGCATTCCTATCTGATGAATGAGCTTCCGGAGTGTTGAAGTCGGCAGTGATTTGGTGAATAGATCAGCTGAATTTTCGCTTGATCGGACTTGCTGAACTTTGACCTGACCATCCTTCTGTAGGTCATGAGTGAAGAAGAATTTGGGCAGAATGTGCTTCGTCCGATCACCTTTGATGTAGCCATCTTTGAGTTGAGCGATACAAGCTGCATTGTCTTCATACATCACCGTAGGCTCCTTAACTTCGTTCATACCATAATCTGATCGGATGTGCTGAGTCAAGGACCGTAACCAAACACACTCTCTACTAGCTTCATAAATGGCCAAAATTTATGCATGGTTGGATGAGGTAGCAGCGATAGTCTGCTTCATGGATCTCCAAGATATGGCTGTTCCTCCATGCGTGAAAACATAACCGGTTTGAGACCGGGCACAGTGCGGATCTGATAGATATCCTGCATCAGCAAAACCGACTAGGCCATTCTTGTTGTGGTTAGAATAAAATAATCATAAATCCTTAGTACCTTGAAGGTACCTTATGATGTGCTTAATACCGTTCTAGTGCCTTTGAGTTGGACACGAACTAAAGCGAGCTAAGAGGCTTACGGCAAAGCAGATGTCTGGTCTAGTGTGAGTAGCCAAGTACATTAATGCTCCTATGGCACTGAGGTATGGCATTTCAGGACCGAATGGATCATTATCCAATCCTAGGCTCCTCACAACCATTGGGCTGGTCAATGGGTGGGCCTGGTCCATATTGAATCTCTTGAGTACTTTTTCAGTGTATGCCAATTGATCCACAAGGATTCCATCATTGTTGTACTCAATTTGTAACCCCAAACAGAATTTAGTTTTGCCTAGGTCTTTCATTTCAAACTCTGCTTTTAAGCATTCAACTGTTTGGGTGATTTCACCAGATGTTCCGAGGATGTTTAAGTCATCCACGTATACTGCTATGATTACAAATCCTTTGTTTTGATATTTCTTGATAAAGATGCATGGACTGATCGGATCGTTTTTATAGCCTTCTCTGATGAGATATTCGCTTAAACGGTTATACCACATACGTCCGCTTTGTTTCAGTCCATATAAGGATTTGTTCAGCCTAATGCAGTGTTTACCTCGAGATGCATGCTTATCATTAAGCTCAATGCCATCTGGTAATTTCATATAGATTTCGTTGTCCAGTGGTCCAGTGGTCCATAAAGATATGCGGTTACAACATCCATTAACCGCAAGTCTAAGTTTTCTCTTATGGCCAGACTTATGAGGAATCGAAATGTAGTTGCATCCACCACTGGAGAATAAGTCTCCTCATAATCGATTCCGGGTCTCTGTGAGAATCCTTGTGCTACAAGGTGTGCCTTGTATCTAACGACTTTGCCGAGTTTGTTTCTTTTACGCACAAAGACCCATTTGTTTCCCACTGGTTTAACATCGAATGGTGTCCTTAAGATCGGACCGAACACATTCCGTTTCTTTAAACTGTTCAACTCCACGTTTATGGCTTCTTTCCATTTCAGCCAATCTGATCTATGAGTGCACTCGATTATAGACGTGGGTTCTAGATCCTCTTGCGTGTGCGCAATCTCAAGTGCTACTTTGTATGCAAAAATTTCATTGATGTCGACATTTTTCTGTTCCATAGAGAACCGGATATGATATAATTGATTGAGATCTCATTATTATCAATACCTTCAGAATCTTGAGATTTGGCGTCCCAAACCTCTTGAGATGGTTCAATAGGGTAAGTATCAGCTGAGGCCGCATCCGTGTTCTCTTGAATCCCGGTTTCAATCATTGCACCTTTCTTTGATTTCCGGGGATTCTTATCTTTGGAACCTGGTGGTCTGCCACGTTTCTTACGTGCGTCAGACTCTGTAGCAACTTGACTTTTCCCTGAGGGGACATCTATTTGTACTGGTGCATTACAAGCTGGTATGTACGATTTGGTAACTTTGTTCGGGTCGGCAAAGGAATCTGGCAATTGATTAGTTAGCTTTTGTAAATGTATAATTCTTTGGACCTCTGAATCACATTCTAGAGTCCGAGGATCTTGCCATTGTATGGATGTTTGATTCCATGAAAGTTCCTTTACCAGCTTGTCTGTCTCTCCACCTAATCTAGGATATACCGATTCATCAAATCGGCAATCTGCATATCTGGCCTTAAACAGATCTCCTGTAGTTGGCTCTAGATATTTTATGATGGTGGGAGAATCAAAACCAACATATATTCCCATCCTCCTTTGAGGTCCCATTTTAGTTCTCTGTGGTGGTGCAATGGGTACATAGACTGAACACCCAAATGTTTTAATATGGGAGATGTCTGGCTCGTGACCCGTTAGCAATTGGGATGGTGAATATTTGTGTTCACTAAATGGTCGTATGCGTATTAGTCCAGCAGCATGTAAGACTGCATGTCCCCAAGCTGAGACCGGGAGTTGTGACCTCATTAGTAATGGTCTAGCAACCCATTGAATACGTTTAATGAAGGATTCAGCTAATCCATTTTGCGTATGGACATGTAGAACGGGGTGTTCGACACTTACCCCCATGGACATACAATATTCGTTAAACGCTTGGGAAGTGAATTCACCAGCATTATCAAGACGTATAGTCTTTAATGGGAAGTATGGAAAATGGGCTCTTAATCTGATGATTTGGGCCAATAACCTAGCAAAAGCTTGGTTCCTAGAAGATAGTAGACAGACATGCGACCAGCGGGTCGATGCGTCAATGAGGACAATGAAATATCTAAATGTCCCACAAGGTGGGTGAATTGGTCCACATATGTCTCCTTGGGTTCTTTCCAGAAAGTTCAAGGTCTCTTTAGACACTTTGACTGGTGAAGGTCGGGTAATCAGTTTCCCTTGTGAGCAAGATGTGTACATGAGGTGCTTTGGAAAGATACCATTTGCTTTAAGGGTGTGCCCTTTAGAATTTTGAACTAATTTACGCATCATGTTCGCACCGGGATGACCCAGGCGGTCATGCCAAATAGTGTAATCTAAAAACCGTGCTTTGATTGAAACATTAGCCTCAATCATACTGACCTTAGCATGGTAAATGCCAGTAGATACTGTGGGTATAGTCTCAAAGACTTGTTTATGGCCATTTATCATTTTAGTGATGAGTAAAAACTCTTTGTTCCCTTCGTCCTGAGTTTCGATATGAAAACCATTCAATCTTATGTCTTTGAAACTCAATAGGTTTCTCTCAGAACTGGGTGAGTATAAGGCATCTGATATTTCTAGATATGTACCGTTTGATAACAATACATGAGCTTGGCTATGGCCCTCTATTAGGCTCGAAGTACCCGCTATAGTACTAATGTTCGCGGTTTTTATGACTAGATTTATGAAGTAATTCTTGTCTTTTAGAATGGCGTGACTCGATCCACTATCCACAATGATATCCATATTGTCTTGCATTGGACTTCATTAAACAAGAATTATGATTTTAAAAATATGCAAATATCACATGCAAATAAAATATTACTCCATAAATTAAGATGTAAAGGCAAAAAGGTCTTAAAGATAAAATCCAAAATAAAAGATAACAAATCCCAAAGATAAAAGTTCAAGGAGTAATGTAAAATGAATTCAGATATTGAGGTCAATCAAGAAGGTCAGAGATCTCGTAATCCATGTCATCAGCCTTACAAGTCTTTGAGTCATCTTCATTGACTTGATGAACCATATTAGCCTCATGATTATCTTTCTCGTGCTTCTGGTAGAGCTCAGCAAGATATTTGGGAGTACGACAGTTCTTGACCCAATGATTGGTCATTCCGCATCTTGTACAAGGAGTTGGTCTAGATGAACTGTCTCTGTGGGTCGGTTTGCTGATGCCACGACCCTTACCCCGACCATAACTGAGGTTAGGTCGGTTATCTTGGTTCAGTTTTTCGCGTCCTTTTACGTACTTCCCATGTCCATTTCCACGTCCACGTCCACGATTTGAGGATCTGTCACGTTGGACGAAGTTGGACTCTTTGTTGGCCCCTTCTGGCAATGGAGCTGATCCTGGGGGCCTCATGGCACTGTTCCTCATCAGAAGCTGATTGTTCTTCTCAGCAAGGAGTAAGCAAGAGATCAAATCCTCATATGTGCTATGATTCATGGCACGGTATTGTTGTTGGAGGACAACATTTGGGGTGCCAAACATAGAGAATGTTTTCTCTAGAAGATCCTTATCAGTGACTTCTTCGCCACATAGTTTCATGAGTGAAACTATCCGAAAGAGTTCGGAATTATAAGAATCAACGGATTTGAAATCTTCGAACCGTAGGTTCTTCCAGTCGAACTTGGCTTGTGGCAGTATGACCGTTTTCTGATGGTCATATCTCTTTTTTAGTGCCACCCAAAGTTCGAGTGGATCCTCAAGAGTGAGGTATTGTTGCTTGAGGGACTCAGCGAGGTGATGGCGGATAATAAATATCGCCGAGTACCATTCTGTTGGAGTCGCGGTGTTATTATCTTTGATGCATTCACCTAGACTCTTTGAGTTGAGGTATATCTTGGTGTCAATGGCCCATTTGAGGTAGTTATCCCCGGAGACATTGAGTGCCTCAAACTCGACCTTCTGAATGTTTGACATCTGAAACATATAGTACAATAATTTTTTTTTCTTTTAAATAATCAATAGTATGAGACTATGATCATTTGGATAAGGGATTTATGATATTTAGGGAAAACTTTCTATTTTGGGAAACGTGCTATTTTAGGAAACTTTCATATATTGGAAACTTTATATCGAACCTTAGGGTTTATAACCTAACCGGTTTACTAGGGTGTCCATATTGATTATTTTATTCATACTTTTTGAAAAATTTCTTTTACGAAGAAACGATTTTAACAAAACATGTATGCAATCCGATTTCATTAAATTAACAAGTATGACCGATATTTAAACATTGAATTAAACAATCTATATGTTTCAGATTCATGCATACAAACAAGACAAGTAACAAGCAGTCGATTTTTCAAACAAATTCATCATGCAATCGATTTTAATGGTTCAATATATTTAGGTCATAATTTGATTTTAGGGTTTTAGTTTTGAATGATACCTTTTACGCCTTTGGATGGTTGGCTGGCTTATGAAACTGGGAGCTAATAGACCTCAGTTAACCGCTACAAACGCCAAGGATTGATCACCAAAAGCTGGAGAGGCTGTTGGTTGAAGAAGCAGAAAATCAGATCTGGTTTGTTTGGTAGATCGTCGTGCACTGTATGCGTGCGTGAGAGCGCGTCCGATGTCAGATCGACAAGCGGTTTTCACCGATAGATTCGTCTCGTCGACGGCTTCGGTTTGATATCTAGATCGTCTTCTGGTTCCGCACGGTTTAAAAGATATGACTCTTTAAAGTTTCGGCGTTTTTAGGGTTTTTTTTTTTTAAGGTCGGCGGCTGCTCAGGGTCTCTAGGGCTATCGTGCTGATAACGTGTTGAGAAAACTCTAACTTATTTATTCCATCAAAGGAGTTTATATACAAGTACATGGTACAATATATCAAAACTCTGATGGGTCAGAAGACATTAACCTGATGGTTAATGGGCCGGTTACTAAAATCCAATATGATTGTGATATAACAATTTTGAGATTTTTTTTGGAGATGCTCTTAGAGACTTTGGATGGAGTTACTCTTGTATGTGATGGGAGACTGGAGTTACTCTTGTATGGGCCTCATTGCCAAAGGCCACCACATAATCTTGAAAATATTCTGAGAAAGTAGTAGATTTACCAAGGCAATTTAAGCATAGGTGTATACGTGTTTTATGTTTGTATTTGAAAGAATCATACGTGTATCGTTTTCATTCGTTTTCTCATTTGTAAAGTAGGAATGAAATAAGATTATAAGAGATGGATTATCTTTATATGTGATGTACGCACGTTTACTATATGGTTGCGCATACATATGATCCGAACATGAATAACTAAATAGTATTTTTCGGGTCAACCTTTTTTATTAGTTATATTATATAATACTTTTGTTGCTGAAATCTAAACTGAATCTATATATGTCAATATGTGTATAAATCAAATGTATGGGAAAAAATAATAAGAAGTGGGTCAGCAGAACCATTCAGATAGTTGAGGAACGAGGAAACGTCTACTTTCACTCCACACATCAAAAGTCTTTTCATTATTTTTTTTTGTAATCAAACAATTCTATATAAAAAGGATGGATAAACAAATCAGTTTGCGACAAGTCACTCTTTTCTTGTTTTCTCCAACGAAACTAACACCTGTATTGTAATGTAGAAAAATAAAATATTTCTATTTTCAACTAAAATAAATAAAGTTTCTTTGCCTGGCCCTGTTTCTATTTTCAAAAAAAAAAATATTTACTTCTCTAGTTTAGAACAATTTTCTCTTTTTCACATTTTGTGTAAACAATCGGCTTTTTTTCTGTGTTGTCAAGTACTTGTTTCTGAAAAACAATTAGGTACATTGCACAATTCGAACACACAAAGGTCCTGAACTCGAAATCCAATATTCTTGAATTAGGTATCAATTCATGAACTAGATGTATGTTGTAATATTTCTAAGAATAGTTCACCACGTATTGTATTTGGATTTTATAGCTATACTTAGGCCTATGACTTTTATCCGAAACTGAAATCTGAACTCGAACCCGATTCAAAAAATTCGAACCCGAAATCGAAAAAATATATTAAAAAATCTGATCGATTTCAGTTTGTCCAAACCCGAAAACCTAAAATTCGAATAAACCGAACCGAACGACCGAACCCGATAAATAAACTTAAAAAATTCGAATGGTTTCTATTTGTCTAAAACCAAAAAAACGAAACCCGAATAAACTGAACCCGAACCTGAAATACCTGAACGCGAACTCTAAATATCCTATTTTCGATTTTTCATTATATTGGTTACTTTGGTTTTGAAAAAACCCAAAAAAATCTGACCCCAAACCCGAAATAAACCAAACCGAACTCGAAGTGAAATCCGAAATCCGAAATAAACCGAACTGAATCCGAAATACAATTAGAAAAAATCCGATTAGTTTTTATACGTAGAAACCCGAAACACCGAGAAACCGAATCACCCAACCCGAATTCGAAAAATTAACCGAAGTCCAAGGCCTAATGTTACTCGATCTTGGTTGCTCACGATGATAACAGAAGATTTGTTATCGACACAATTATTGGAATACATTTACGTTGTTGTATATTTTCTCATGTATTGTTTAGGGATACAGATGTCCGATTTCTTTTTTCTCATTAATTGGATTTACGGATGCTTTTGAGACATTTTTTGAATTTAGAGAAATGCATTTCACATTTCACATTGTTAGAGCTGCACTCACATTTCTTCAGCACCGTGTTCAAAATTGCAATGCAATGATATTTCATATATTATACACACAAATGAACATGTTGAACTCCATACACATACCGTATTATCTTACAAAATGAATGAGTCTAATCGGCTACATAAGAGATACTTTCTTTGTTCATCCGGTCTGTTGATGGACATCGAATAAAACTAAAATTTTCTGTAGAAAATTAGCATAAGATGACATGCCCAAATACGAATTAAATTCTATTTTATTTTGTACAAAAGATGCTCAATGGGAAAATTATGTCCTAAAGTGGATTAAGACATATAAAACAAAACAAAAAAATATGGTAGATATTGAAATTCACTTGTAAATATAATTATAAAAATTAGTTATAACGGATACTCAGAGTTATATGTAATTCAAATTTTCTTAATAATCATAAAAATTTTAGTAAGAAAATAGTGCTTATAAAAATATAAATATTAACGATACTTTCTTGCTGCCATATTTCAAGTCTTATGCTAGAAATCAAAATTACTCGTAAAATTATATACTAGTTTAAAATAAGTTTTTAAATTAGAATGATATATGCATGTATTGAAAATTTATTATGTAATTTTTGGTTTTATAAGTTTATGTCCAACAGTATCTATTAATATGATATTATCGGTATTCAAGTGATAGAGTTTGTGTGGATTTATTTTTTTGTTCCGTTCAAACCAACAAAATTTGACCTAAAATTTTGATGTGAAACCTGGCCCAACAAGTGGTATCACACTACAAAAAAATATGCATATAATTAACAATGGACGAAAATATTGTAAATTCATTGTAAAAATAAATTAATTATAAAATTTATAACGATTTCTTAATAATCATTATCCACTCAACATATGTGATCCAGGTTTTGCAGGAAGTTGGGAAGCTAAGGAGTTATGTGATCCTTTGCCTTTTTTTTTTTTTTTTTGCAACATGTGATCCTTTGTTTTAATGAGAGATTATTGGGATATTAATAGAAATCCTACATCGAACATTTTGAAAAATGTTATCCAGTGTATGAGTAATTTAGAATGCTGACTAGTATTATTATTTTTTGTGAATTAGTCTTAAAACAAGTTTAGACAAATTTTATTAGCTTTGACTCAAAGTAGACAACATTATATTAATAAACAGAATTGAACATGTGACACAAGAACTCAACAATAGTACTATCGTAGTCCTCGCAAAGCTTCCTAATTATTCCATTACCAATACATATCTAAAGAGGGTACGTATTTATATATATGGCTAATAAAGACGTTAAGGAATTGGTCATAACGAGTGGCGAGAAAATTGTTGAGCTCAACATTTTGCTTCTATTCAATGTGAGAATGACTCTGTAGTTAGGTAGATTTAGACTGTCCATGGGACCCTGTCGTGTCTGTCGAATCCAAGCTGGGCGCATTCATCGCCGTTCAATTTATAAGTATAATGCGCAATGTTCAAAAAATCGCTAGGCGGCCACTAGACGCCCGATAGGAGCCTAGCGCCTAGAACGACTAATCGGGGCCTAGTCGGGGCCTAGGCGTTAAAAAATGTTACATTAATTTACTATATATTTAGATTTTATATGTTCCATATTACATATATTTATCTATTTTTTTAAAAAAAATCAACTTAGAAGTGTAAAAATTCAAAAAAAAAAAAATTTCCCATAAACATATTTACATTCATTATATAACTCGGTGATTTTCCGTTATTAAATATTTAAATATATAATAAACCAAAAAATGAACGATTTTGGTTAAATTTGGCTGAAACGAACCGTTATATCGGGCTTTTAGTTTAACTCGGGGATTTTAATAAATCGTTTCGGATGTGTATGTTTAAGTGCCTAGGCGGACGCCTAAGCGGGGACTAGACCGATTTTTAGAACACTGATAATGCGTTTTACTGTTCACATTCATGGTTCTATCATCTATGTCGATTTCTAATTCGTGGCTTCAGTAAATGAAGTCGAAAAGATTTTAGAATAGACAATAAAAAGACAATGCAGCATAACTTTAGAAACAATAAGCAAATTGATGGTGTTATAATGGTACGAGTTTCCAAAAATCACTAGTTTAATTTCATTGAGAATAATGCTTTAAAATGTGGTAATGTAAAATATATTTATGTATTAGAAAAGATTATGCGCCAAATTTGAGATTAAAGAAAAAAAAAATTAGAAAAGAAATGCTTTAACACTTTATTCATATTTAAAAAATAAATCTAACTTTATTAATATTATTATTTTCAACTATAATACTATAAAATCTGTATAAACTATTATTTAACACTTTAGAGATTAATTATTTTATTAGATATTAATTAATCGATTAATTATTAATTATTAATTTATAGTATAAATATTTTATTCATTCCATAATTATTTCAAATTTTATTTTATTTGAATATCGGTATACACTTTTGTTTAGATATCTATATTCTGTCAGTTTTTGTTTCCATTTCTTATTATATTTTTCCCTTAAAGACATATAATTGTGTTTGTTATAATATTTTTTTGGTTTCATTAAGCATTATTTTCATTAAAACATCGCATTCTATTCATTAAAATTTTACATCTTTTTTTTTACACTAAATTTATGGCTTTTCATCTAAAAAATGTTCCAGAATAACATTGACATATCATATACACAAAAAAAAATTGTGAATGTAAAAGAGATATGCATAACAATCATGACTTGAACAGAATGAATCATACACACAAGGAAGCAACTATGACATATAAAACCTCTCGCAATTTATGGATGCATATTAAAAAAAAAAATACTAGGAACTGTTGATGTAATATAAAAAAAACAAAAATAAGCTTCAACGTGATTTTAATTTTTCACAAAAACCATACAACACTAGACTCATAATTTTTTAATTGGCTTAGGTATTGTATGCCTAATAATTTTAATTATGTTATTATTGGGACCATATATTTTATAAAAATTTCAAAAATGTATTATCTTCTTAGTTTACTGAGTGTCGTTAGTTTTTGTATTAATTAATCCAATTCCAGATCTAAGAACTTCTTATATTATAATGATTAAAATATTGATGTATGAGGTTTTTGTTGTATTTATCATCATATTAGAACATCTCTATTAGTTTAGAAAATCTTCTGGATTTCTAATAATTTTTATATTAATATATTAGATTAAGTTTATCAAATAATTATTTTAATGTTTACTATATTTAAATTTTGGTCTCTTGTGGTAAAGTTGGTTTAATATTCTCAAAATCTTTTCTAATTTTAAAACTAACCAGTGTTTTCAAAATTTGGGAAACTAATTTTTCTTTAAATAAAATATCAATAACACCATAATAAGTTTTGAGAATTCTTAAGCAAAAATGATATTTTATATATTTTTTTAACACTGATTTATATATTGCAAATTATGAGAACTATTACAGCGACGACTCTTACAACCGACAATTCTACCGTCATATGAAGATCCGCCTGCCGGTTCCACCTGAACTTGTCTTACGAAGATACGTGCCTGACGGATTTTCTTGCACCACGCTGAAGATCTCCTGCAATCTTGTTTTCTTTTTAATCTGCATAAACCTTACATTCTCTGGGAATCGAAACTCAGACCTCCTGATGTAGAAGCATTAATGAACCTTTAGTCAAACCACTAATGATATTTTATATTTTAGATATTTTAGATATAAGTTTTGTTAGATTATATCAAATTCTAAAAAATCACGTACATTGGATTTTTTTATTTTTTTATATTTTCAGAGAATGTTGTTACTAAAGTTGTTGAGGAAAAGAAATCCAAGTTAATAAATTCAAAATTATATACATTTTATACAACAGAAATATACCATATATGTGCCATGAACTTTAGAAGAAAAAAAAAATAGCATCATATATTTAGAAACTCAGACATGATAGAGTGAAAATGAAAAGTTGATTAAATTCAACTAATTACAACTGAGAAATTTAGTGATATCTGATAAATATTTTTACATCATTCATTTATTTTGATTCTGTTAAAAATTATGATTTTTATCTTTTCCTTTTACAACTAAAATTCAGTAAACATTAAAAATATATTTTGTATTAGTTGTAAATAATAAAATTAGATTTTATAAAAATTTAGATGTTTGATTTATTTATGGTATATTGATGGTTTTGGATTCCAGAAAAGTAGATTTCAAACTGTTAAAAAGAAAGCTTAGATTTTTAAATATTTGAAGTTCTTAGAATATTGAATTCAATTTATTTTTATCATAGTTTACTGTATTGTGGATAAAAATTTTGACTAATCAGAAAAGATTCTGACCTCTCACTTACTATTAATTAGTTTTAGATCAACGTTAGATAATGTGTGTTACTGGATGATAACAAAATATTCCACTAAAACTCAAATTTGGATATGAAAGCACTGGACAAAAATATTCTGTTCATTATATCACGAGGTCAGTGAAACAAAATATTGATGGAATTAGCATGAAATATGAATTGGAGATTCCACTAGGTTACTGAAAAAGTGGGGTAACATGAAATATGATTTTTTTTGAACCATGAAATATGAGTTTTTTTTTTTAAACCATGAAATATGACTTTTTAAAAAACCATTAAATATGAATTAATCTAAATCCATGTCGGAATCAGAGAATGACAAGTGTATTGTTTACTTTGAAAAAGGTAATCATAACTGATAAATAATCATTATATAACGCTAAGGTTGGGTTATAAAGCTAACTAAAGTAGGTTTAAAAAGTAGTCATCTCGTGTGAACTGCATTATAATGCAGCTTCTAATCCTAAATGGCCATCATGGAAACATTTCATTACTTTGTCATTTTATATGAGCTTTTTGCTTATTGACTTATTTTTACCTAGTGATGTTTAGGGGATTGGAAACATAATCCTTTTCTTCCTACACCTGTCAATTGCAAAGCTTGAATGAAAGCCATATTGAGAGAAAATAATGATAAGAGCTTCTTTTTTTCTTACAACGTAAATTTTAATTAGGGTCAATTTGTCAAATAGCCATATTGAGAGAAAAACTAGATAAAACTTTTATTACAATTTTATACTATATTTCTGCTCGCGTTTTAAAAGCGTGAAATTATTTTTTTGACATTATTTTAATTTAATGAAAGAAAAATCTTTATTTTTAGTTTTTAGTTTGGAAATTTTAATTTTATTTTTGTAATGAGTTTTTTTCTTTGGAAAAAGTTACTTATAAATGCAAAAACTTAACTTGTGTTTGCAAAATTTAACCCGTTTTGAATGCAGATGATGTTATTTAATTTCTTTAATTTTTTACTTTGTAGAAATCATAATATTTTAAGATATGTTGATGATTTATTCTTCTGATGATGATATTATGGTGATTTAATTATAGTTTATATGATGATAGTATGTAATTTGTATTAATTTTTATAGTGTTATTATATAATATGATGAGAGATTTAATATATTTACTTTTATTCTTTAATATATTATATATTTTACTATTTTTATACAATATGATATTTTATATAAATTTATTTTAATTTAAATGAATGTAATTTTAAATTTATGAAATTTAAAAAGACTAAACTGTTAATTCAAATTTATAAAATTTAAAAAGACTAACCTGTTAATTGATTATGTAAATAAATGAACTTTTTTAAAGTAGAAGATACCAAAAATATATATTTTAAATATTTTGTTATAACTAAAAAAGAATATCTTTATGTTATAGATACTAAAAGATATTTAAAGATATTAAAATATATTAGGAAAAACGATCTATTTCCCCACGAAAACTATGATATAGCACCAAATGTCTCCCGAACTATCGTCTTGTTCCAGAATTCCCTCAGAAAAAGTTCTCTATCTTTTTCTCCCCGAACCCAAAGTTCGAAACCTAAATCCCCACAGAACTCGATTTCGATGGTTTACTGTTTACCAGTCATTAGTTAACCAACGTAATTCCGACTTAAACCCGAAATCCCAATCAAAACCGAAGTTAACCCAATTAAAACCCGATTAGGATCCGATTAAAACCGGACAAACCCATTAGTCGAAAACCCTAAATAAAAAATCCCCAAATTTCAAACTTAGAACACAGCCACCAAAAACTTAGAACCCTAGAAATTTCGAACCCAAATTTCTTGCGAGTGTAGTTCGTAATCGTCTGGTAATGGCTATAGTGATTCGGGGTGCGCAATTCGGAGGTGATTTCGACGAAGAAGCAACCGACAGAGAGCAATTTCATATCCAAAAGCTTGTGGATGAGTTTGTCGACGATCCACCAATTCAACACAATGTCTACCCAGACAGCGAGAGTGAGGAGAAGAAGATGAAGGCGTTGGAGAGAGGCACCAAACCCATATCAGACGTGGTGATGGGAGATTGTACAAGAACCAGACTTTCTTCAATGGGGTTGCTTTCAAGGAGAGTGTCATTGATTATGCACTAAGAACAGGCCGAAATCTGAAGCAATATAGGTATGATAAGGATAAGATAGGGTTTAGATGTTTTGGTGGTGGTCCTAAAGTTAAACGCCTTGAGTGCCCGTGGCAAATATATGCTTCCACTCTTCCAAATGATGCAATGTGGAGAGTTAGGGTCTATGTAGATGAGCATAGCTGTTCTCCAAATGGAGAGTGTGAGATGTTTAAGGTCCCTCAGATTGCTAGGTTGTTTGTGGATAAAATTAGGGAGGAACCGAGTTACTACATGCCAATGAAGATGGAAGAATTTTTTTTTGATAAATGGAAGATAGTTGTATCTAGGCCTCAATGTCAAGCTGCCAGAAAAAGAGCATTGAAGTGGATTGAATCGGAATATGATGAACAGTTTGCCCGTCTCCAAGATTATGCAGCTGAGTTACTTAACTCAAACGAAGGTTCTACTGTGGAAGTTGATTGTGTGAAAAATGATGGAGGTCAAGATGTGTTTAACAGGCTTTACATTTGCTTTAAAATCCTCAAAACAACCTGGAAACAGACGTGTAGGCCATTGATAGGGATGGATGGCACCTTCGTTAGTGGGAAAATCAAGGGACAAGTATTGGTGGCTCTAGGTAGAGATGCAGATAATGGGATATATTCTATAGCATGGGCTGTGGTTCAGGTGGAAAATACTGAGAATTGGCAATGGTTTGTGAGAAAAGTGAAGGCTGATTTGGAGTTAAATGATGGTGATGGATACATTTTGGTTTCTGATAAACAAAAGGTAAATTAATAGGTTGTGTTTTGTTTATGGTTTGTGGTTTTTTTGTTTGTTTATTGTTTGTGCTTTATTTGTTTATGGTTTGTGATTTATTTGTGTAGGGATTGATTAAAGCGATTCAGCTGGAGTTACCAAAAATGGAGCATAGAATGTGTGTGAGGCACATCTATGAGAACTTGAAGAAGAAGCATGGAAGCAAAAAGCACATGAAGCCTTACATATGGCAGTTGGCATGAAGCTACAATGAAGCAGAATATAAGGTGAACTTGGACAGGCTATTCAACTATGACAGTGGTGTGTTTGATGATGCCATGAAAACGAATCCAAACACTTGGTGTAGAGCTTTCTTCAAGATAGGCAACTATTGTGAGGATGTGGAAAACAACTCAACAGAATCGTTTAACAACACAATCAAAAGTGCAAGAGGAAAAGCATTTGTTCCAATGCTAGAGACCATAAGAAGATTGGTTATGGCATGTATTGCAAGAAGATCTGTCAAATCTTCAGACCACAAAGCTATGTTCTTATATTCGCTTTTCATTTGTGTTACTTTAGTGTTATGTACTTTAATTTTCTATGCTTATGTTACTATATGTTTCAGGGATTTGTACACCATATGTTACTAAGTTTCTTGCAGCTGAACATGATAACGCTTCTAAATGCAAAGTTACTACAGCCACGAATGGCAATTATGAAGCAAGGTTAGGTAGTTGTACTTACCGTGTCAACTTGGAGAAGAGAACTTGCACCTGCCAGAAGTTTCAGATCTGTGAAATCCCTTGTGAGCATGCTTATGGTGTGATAATGGTGAAGCGTAAGATACCAGAAGACCTTGTGTGTCATTACTTCCGAACAACGACGTGGAGGAGAACATATGAAGAAGGTCCTATACCAGTGAGAGGACAACCATTTTGGCCATCAACAGGTGGTCCCAACGTGTTTGCTCCTCCTGAACCTGTTCAACCTGGAAGGAAGAAAGCAACCAAGGCAACCCAGGCGGATAAGAAAAGAAAGAGGGCAGTTAATGAGTCTTCGACCAAGAAAGCACCAAAACAAAGGAAAAGGATAATGCATTGTGGGATTTGAGGAACTTCAGATCACAACTCAAGTTCGACAAAAACGATCATACACAGGTTTGTTTGTCTCACCAATGACTTGTTTTTTTTGTGTGGTTTTCTGTTCATAATGGAGATTATGGTTTTGTGGAGTTACAGGCGCAAGGTGGTCCCTCTCAACTTCAATCTCAGTCTTCTCAACCCACTACTCTCAGTCAACCTCAATCTTCTTCTCAATCAATGGAGGACCATATGTAGGAAGTGATGGGCTAATATTGTAGGAAGTGATGGACTAATCTAAGACATATGATGTCTAGATTTTTTGGTTTTATCGGATGAGAAGTGATCTCATTTAGTTTGTGTTTCTGTTGTTTATCGACTATGAATGAAACATATGTAGAATGCTTTTGGTATTTGATTTAAACCACTCTAGTTTCATCTTTTGTTTGAATGCTTTTGGTAATGGAAAAATCTTGATTTCTGAGCATTTTATATGGTTAAATACTAGTTGTTTGAATGCTTTTGTCTGCTTTTGGTAATGGGGAATGAGCCCATCTTCTTGTTTCAATGCTTTTGTCTTTCTCAATGCTTATGGGGTAGGACAAGTCATGGAAAAGACAAACACATGCCACTGAACTTAGCAAACAAAGGTCATCACAAAGCACAAAAATACAAAACACAAAACACAAAATACAAAGACACAAAACACAAAGACATCTACTGTCCACGATCACCATAATCTTCAACCTACTAGCTTCATGCAAGCAACAATGATCAGATATCCAATGCCCACAATAACCATCGTCTTTTTCATACTCCATTGAGCTTCCAACAACACAACTTCAACCTTCTCCAATAACTCACTCTCAAGCTTCATTTTCACATTCATAAACAACTTATTTTCAAACTCCATGCACTCTGATTTCAGAGCTTCCATCTCTTTCTCAAGTCTTCTAATCTCCTCTAACATTGCCTCATCAACCCATTTGAATAAATGCTTATCATTCTTACACTACATACCGAAATAAACAAACTGAAATAATTATCATTCTTACTCACCAATCAAGTTTTGTCCCTAAAATCATTCAAACTTTGATACAGCATAAGAACAACGGTAGTATCTCCGGTAAGGATTGTGGTCGGATTTAGACATCAGAGCCAGAATTGGCTGACCACACCAACAGTTCTGAACCACACCCACAACTCCTCCACCTCTTGGCCGTGAACTTGCTGCTCCAGTCGAACCTCCTAATGCATTACTCGAAGCTCCAGACATCGCCATCATGAGTACAGAAATTGATTTTGGCAAATTGGTTTTAGGGTTCTTAAGATTTGAAAATTTCGAATTGGGAATTTTCGGTGTTTTAACGGGTCGATGGATCCGGTTTACTCACGACTCGGTTTAAGCATTAGGTTTAGTTTCGGTTATATATGCTTGGGTTCGGGTTTGAAAGAGTAAACCATCGAAATCGAGTTCTGTGGGGATTTAGGTTTCGAACTTTGGGTTCGGGGAGAAAAAGGTAGAGAACTTTTTCTGAGGGAATTCTGGAACGAGACGATAGTTCGGGAGACATTTGGTGCTATATCATAGTTCTCGTGGGGAAATAGATCGTTTTTCCAAGATATTATGGATAAGTTTATTAATAATTAATTTGACCATTTTGTCATTAATAAAATCCTAAAAATTAATAATTCTAGTGGCATTTTATGTAATATAACACATGACTAAAAGTTTTTTCATATAATGATCCTAATTTAATATAATAAACTAGAACCGGACATGCGCGTCGGCGCGCAGGACTATATTTTAATTAATATTGTTTTTTCAAATTTTAAATTTAAAATTTATGAATTATAGATATAATTATAAAAGTATGTATTTCACCATTACAAATAAACAAACATTAAGAGCGGGATGATATTATTTAAATTGGAATTATACAAATCTTGTCAATATTAGATAGGTTTTTTATAGCTTTGTTAAAAGTCGAGAGTAAGACTGTTGTTTTAAACATTCAAGAAGTACGCGGGAACAATAAATTAAAAATTACATATATGAAATTAAAATATAAGTTAGAGTAAATATCAAATTTGAAAATGGAATATTTCGAAAAGTGAAAGTAAAATTTTGATAGTAATGTTAAGGCTGGTATTCATATTTGTTAATATTCATTACATATACTGCTAATAATATATTTTGACAAAAAAGTTTTTTAAAAAAAACCTAAATAGAATAGTATTATGTATTTTTATTCTTTTTTTAATTAGTCAAACTAAAAAAATTCAAATTTTAAATTCATCTTTCAAATTTGATTTTAAAATACTTCAGCATTTTAAAGTAATATTGTTTTTACAATTTTTTGATGGATTTAGGCCATTTTAGAACTTCATTTTCTGGCCCAAAATAAGAAGGCCTAAATACATGAAATTGAATATAAAGATATTCGGATGAAGAATCCTCCGCCTCTCCATTATCTCGACTCTCCTCCTTCTTCATCAATTCATCTTATGCTAAAACCAATTGGTATGATTCTTCTTCTTTCTGTTTTTTTTTGTTTGATTGACAGAAAGTTTCGTAAGATTACATGCGAAGGTTCTGCACAGAGTATCTGATTTTTTAATATTTTATTTATTTTCCTTTGCATGCAATTCGGAAATGAAAGTCAAAACTTGAAGACCAGGCTCAATCTCGATCCAGGTATCCGTCATCTACTTCGACTTCATTAAGCCGGTCGAAATTTGTTCTTTCTCGACTTTTTTTGTTATCGAAATCAGTTAAATTTCAATTGATTGAAGCAGTCCTTGAGGGTAGTTAGGGTTCTGTGTTTCATTTCATCACATATTTAAATTAATTGGATTGATTAAGAGATTTCTTTTCTCAAAAACGATAACTGGATTTTCGGTCCTCTGAGAGAGATAAGTGAGTTTGTTTGTCATTGTTTCTTTCTTTTCTGTAAAGACGATTGCAAACTCGTGTCCTTTTTGTTTGTCTCCTTTGTAGTTTTAGATATTTTTTCCATGTAAGTGATGAATGTGGAAAGTTCTAACAAATTTACAATGCAGCGATGATCCCGTATTATGGACCTGAAGTTTCAACCGATACTACCTTCATCAGAACTTATAAATCAAGGATTGGTCACGGTGTGGTATGCTCTTAAGTTTACTTTTAATATAGTAGATGTGTTATACTTCATGTATGTTATAAGGATGTACTTTAAATTGTTTTTCGAATTTTAAAATAGAAATGGATTGATTTTGTTTTTGTTAATCTTCAACTATCTTTGACTGTGTCTCTTTGATAATCAACTTTCTTTAGTATGTGTTTTCTTTCAAATATAAATGTCTTCTATTAACCTTTGTTCTATTCTCTTTTTTTTACCAGAAAATTCCAAAGAAGATCATGAAGAGACTTCTGGAAGGAAACCGAAACCACAATTATGTTACTCTGAGTTGTGTGGTTAAACCTGGCATGCTGTGGGCAGCAGATACTGTAGGGAGAAAGCTTTGGGAAAAGTTTGCAAAGGAGAATTCCTTCGTGGATGGTGATTTGCTCTTATTTGAATACAATGGAAGAACCAGGTTTCATGTGGAGAGATTTCGTTCAATCTGCAATACTCAGGACGCAGCGGCCACTGGTAATTGTCTATATAAGTTAAATACTATAAAGAAGTGTTCCTTTGCTAAGTATGGTTGGTTTAATTGAATCCATGGCAGAAAACGAAGGAAGAAACTGACCAAATTCTAGCAATACTCAGGAGGCTGCGGCCAAGGGTAATTTTCTTTATAAGTTAAATACTATAAAGAAGTCTTCTCATGCTAAGTATCGTTGGTTTAATTGAATCTATTGCAGGAAATGAAGGAAAATTTGTTACTGTAACTATCACAGCCGATAAGATTGAAAGAAGTAGGATGGTGAGTCCCTCCTCATTTGCGGTTGTAATTAAAATTGGAAACTAATTTGTTTCCTATTTATAATGTGTTGTATTTAACTATTTGATAGCGACGGTCCTGACCTTGTAATTTCACATTATTTGCAGTACCTCCCAAAAAAATTTTGTACGGTTAATGGACTGCACAAGTTCGCCGGGAAGGAAATTGCTGTGGTCGGTGAAGATGGAACTTCATTTGCTGTTAAACTCAATACTCAGTCATTCACTTCGAGGAAGAGGTTGCAATTACAAAATGGTCTTAGGAAGTTCTTTGAAGAGAATGACATCCACACGAACGATCAAATAACATTGGAGCTGCTATTGGATAACATGTCCCTTCTTAAACTGAAGCTCTGCTCAAAGGTTATCTTGGTTCCTAATTAACATAGCTTCATAAGTCAGTACAGCTAGCTCCAATTTTCCACTATTTTGGTGAGCTAACAGTAAACTAATCGGTAGGAATATGTTGACTATTTTTCATTGTTGTTTAACAATGTCTCCTTATGTTCCTAAAGGAGCCCTGTAAGGCTTAATAGACTAGACTATTTCAGACATATTGTATCATCAGTATTACAATAGAACTTTCGTTTATATTGGTTGTGATTCTGATTGTTGTTATCTCAAAATTAAGTTATATTTTTTGTACAAGGTTAAATCAAAAATATCATTCTGGGCTCATAAAATATAAAAAACAATCATATTTCGATATGGGCTATAATTTTCAAGTTCTATTTTCGTTATGGGCCAAACCTTGTATTCTAAAATGCAAGCCCAACTACATTGGTGTTAGCTTCTCAATTTGTGCAGTCAAGATTTGTTGTTGGTGAACACCAACAGATTTTCTTTTCAAAATCCACACCACGCCTTTTAAAATTCTTTTCGTTTTCACGACATTCTTCACCATAGTCATCATCTAAGGTAACACCATAGTTTCTTACTTAACATCCATTGTTCACCTTTATCAGCTTTGATCATCGATCAATTATGGGTATGATGTTTGATTTGCCTTTTTTTTGCGAGGAAACTTGAATATACTTCCACATAAACACACTTGCCGAAGATGGATAGTTTTGGCTGCATTTGGAACGAAGGAAGGTTAGATAATTACAAACCTATGTTCTTTTATAATTTATATACGAATTAAGATTGGTAATAGATTCAGTGGATTTTATCTATTAAAAATCTCTCTGTCTTTGAATGAACTATAAATTGCATTTTGTCGATATGTCATAAGTCTTTCCTTGAAATATTAGACTGTTATGGTTAACTATGTTTGGCTTCTATCCAATATAGATATTGAAGTCTCTTTCTTATAGAAAGGAGAAGTTTAAAAATAATATTTGCTTCAAACATAAAAAACGTAAAATCTAAACTTAGATTGCAATTAAGAAACAATGTATATTCATTTTCCAGGAATTAGCAAAATTCATCAATGTTTATGAATGAAATATGAAGTGATTAATTGGTTTCACTAAGACTGTGTTTGACTGATACAAAAAATGTCTTCAACTATCATTGGCTGTATCACAAAGAAAACACAAAAGGTGATCCTTCGATGTCTCTCTTCAGAAATCTTGTGTGCTTCTTCTACTCTGTTCTCCCTCTCGCTTTCACAGATCTTCAGTTCATTGCAAGTTAGTGAAAACTTCCTTGAAAACTACATTCATAGTTTCTCTCTCAGGCTTTCCGTCCTTATCCACGATCAATATTCTCAGTCCTTTCTTTGATGTTACTCTCGATATAGCAACATAGAGCTGACCATGTGAAAACACTGGTCTAGGTAAAAATAGACCCACTTTAGAAAGAGACTGTCCTTGGCTTTTGTTGATTGTCATGGCAAATGCAACAGAGAGAGGTAATTGTCTTCGACGCATCTTGAATGGCAACCGAGCATCAGATGGAGAGATTAACAATCTAGGGATAAGCACTATTTCACCAACCTTTTTTCCAGTAATAACTCTGGCTTCGACTATAAAATCCGCCATCTGAGTAATCTGAAGTCTGGTTCCATTCATCAAACCTCCTGTATGATCAATATTCCTTAACAGCATAACAGGACAACCAATCTTCAATCTCAGACGGTGGTTTGGTAAACCAAACACTTTAATAATGTTCAAAAAATCTGGAGTTAGAGCTTCATCGCTAGCTGCTTTTTTATCAAGGGGATCTAGAGTATCAGAACTCAGGTATATCCTTTCCTCACCTAAAGACAATTAGAAAACATTTAGAATTTAAAAACATTAAAACATAAACTTTGAATAACGTCTTAACACTGAAAATGAAAGTACTAACCTTCAAGCATATCCAGCATATGCTCATTTATGATATTGACATCTTCGTTTGTGGGAGATAGAATTGCTCTTTCTTGGAAATGTTTTGGTTCCTTCATTTCCTTTAGGCCCACATCATCACCATAAACCTCTTTGCATATCGCTTCTACTGGATCATTAACATCATTAATGAGAAACTCATCTGGAATCTTTATTAGAGCCTCACCATCGTTAGAGCCTCCATCCATCTCCAATAGCTAATATCCATTCAGAGAACTCTTTAATATCCTTAGCCGCATCGACAGTCAAATTATTAGACTGTAGAACATATTCTTGGTAAGCTTCAACACTTGACAATGTTCTCAAAGATAAGATGAATTTAGTGCAGCCATGACTATATCAGCCCTACCACCACCGTTTATAACCGGTAGAATTTGCCTAAAATCACCACCAAAAACAACAACCTTTCCACCAAAAGACTTGTCTGTGTATTTCCCAATTATATCTGATAAACTTCTATCCAACGATTCGAAACAATGTTTACTCATCATGGGAGCTTCATCCCATATAATGAGAGAAGCTTCCTTGATTAAATTCGCTTGATCTGTTCTGTGACTTATGTTACACGTAGAAAACTCATCGGGGTTCAAAGGTATGCCAAACCTGGAATGAGCTGTCCTACCACCTTCTAACAGAAGAGAAGCGATTCCGCTAGATGCCACGTTCAAAACAATCACCTTTACACCTAATCGCAGCAGATAGTACCCTCCAAATAAAAGTTTTTCCAGTACCCCCAAATCCATCAACAAAAAACAGACCACCCTTTTTATCTAACACTGCAGCCATTATGTTATCGTACGCTTTCCTTTGCTCATCAGTGAGCTTTTCAATATCCATATCATGATTTTCTTTTAACTGATGATAATTGTAGTTACGTTTATCAACGATCAATACATTCTCGTGTTTGTCAAGTTTCGGTGCTGGCTTTGGCATATTCCTATATCTATGCAGAGAACTCCCGTTTTTTTTTCAAAAGATCCTCTATCTCTTTCAGGGCATAGTGTTTTTTCTCCATGTCACTTAATATGAGCCCTAGACATAAAAAAAAAAAATTAAGTTGATCCTTAACACATAACATAAGAGATGTAAAGATAACGAAATTCAATATAGAGCTCATACCTGGGCGATTCAAATCTGATCTCATGTTGTACTCAATATCTTCTGCAAGGTATTGTCATGTCTTCTCCCATATGACCTCTGGCCTTGATAGAGTATCAGAGAGCAGCATGACCATAAAAAGTCGTTGCAGGGCATTTGCTGTACTGAAAAAACTCCTCCTTATTATATCATCGATATACTCTTGGTCATCCTCTAGCAATCCTCGAGCATAGCAAGCTTCTTTATATCCTTCATAAAGAACGTTGTTGAAAGTCTTCAACTCATCAAAGCTTCTAGGACCAGTGACATGGTTCAGCAATAATCGTAGATAATAGGCATCTTCAGTCTTGCGAGGAACATAGTTAATTCTACCTATTTTAAATCCCCTTTTCCTTCTGCTGAACTTTTTGACCTTCTTATCAAACCGATAATAGTTTGGAATCTGAATGTAAGTCAGAGTTCTTGCAAAAGAATCAACCTTATTCAACTCAAACCAGGCTAAGAACATAGTATTTTGGATTAGTTTCCGGTTGACAACTGAATGCATCTTGTCGTTGCCTTTGAAAACAACATTCTGTTTTCCCGGTAAATGGAAGGAAAGCTTTTCAACTGCTGTGGATCGATAATGTATAGGATATTTGAATAGTCTCTAAGAAGCTTCACATGCAGAAACATACCTGAAAAGGATAAAAATGTTATTCAAATTAGTAAAATAACAACAAATAATCTTCGAAATGATATCTAGATTTTGTTTTCGGCATATTAAAAATGTACCTGCAATCAAAGAAGTCTTTTATTTCATTAAGCTTGTTCTGCACATTTCCTTGTTGGTTTCCCAAATCAACTCATTTTCCCGGCGGTTCAATAACAACAGATACACGATCTGGAACTTTGTTGATATACTTGAATAAGTACTTAATAGAGCCAGTTTGACTGCACCATTCCACATTAATGTGAGCTCGGTACTTGACAGAAAGCTTCTTGTTATAAGGAATGACATATTTGTTGTCGCACTTAAAACCTTTTTTTCAACAAATCTTTCTCGTTCTTCCCTTCTTCTGTAAACCGGAAAACCTTCTTTGTTAATTGTTGTCTTCTGTACATAAGGTTTTGGATATAACTTATCACATTTACCGGTTTCCATGCATGGCTCCACATGGTGTTAGCAGCCCCACATGGTCCATGAATCATCATTTCCTTGACAACATCACAAAGCTCCGACACTTTAAATTTGTCTGGGATTTCGGCTGAAATCGTGTTGTCTATGTCTTTGGGGGTGTAGAGTTTAGATGACTTATCCATAAAAAGCAAAATGTGAGCATGTGGAAGACCTCTTTTCTGAAACTCAATTGTATATGTGGCTGCCAAAAAAAGAATTGATATGTTAATTGTTTGAGTAACAATAGGTAGAAAAAAATAGCTCAACAGAAAAATTAGATAGGTTGATAAAAATAGAACTCACATGCCACTGTTTTCCCCAAGAGATTCTTCTTAGTCAAATCATTCATCAAAGAGTCGAATTTCATCTTGAACATCCTACTAATAAAGTCTGGCCTATTCTCACTCTTCAAATTCCGCAACTTCACATACCTTGTGATTTCTGGCCACTTTGGGTTGCATGTAAATGTGATGAAAAGATCTGGAAATCCAAAATGTTTACATATTGCCATAGCGTCCAAGTAGTTGTTCTTCATGTATCTAGGTCCACCAATAAAAGTTGCTGGTAAGAGAAACTGACTCCCTTGTTGGTCTAAATCTTCAACGCCAGCATTCTCGGACTGTTTAATTGAGTCGTATGTATCAGAACGTAAACATGACTAGTTCTTCTTGAAATAGCGCAGTCTGTTTGTTTCCACCATTGTGAAGGAATCTACAAGAAACTGTTGGAAAAGGCGTCTCGATTTTAGAAGAGCATGAGACTCATACTTTCTTTCTTGTAGTCGGAATGCAAACCATTGTCTTAGAGATATAGAATCCTCTTTAAACTTCTTCCCATTCTGAGAAACTTTCTTAATACCAAGCCTAAAACCATCTTCACCATAAGTAAATATCAGTGGATACTAGAGAGGAAGGTATGAGACATGAATTTCGCTAATCCTTTTGAGTCGTCCAGATTTTCTTTCCAAAACAATATCTCTCTTATCCATCAATAAGTTAAAATCTCCAGGAATGATTGCAGCTACTTCAGAAGCTGTGGGGATATTATAAGTCCTTCCATCTCTTGGACGGTCACTAACTAACCTCATATGAAAAGCTTCATCAGGATTAGTATCAAACCTCTCTTTGGCTCTCTGAAACTTCTCAACGTAGGGGTTGACCTCATTTAACATCTGAATTAGAGGAGATATAATCTCTTTTTTTCAATTGTTCATTGTTGTTTTTCTTGGGAGCTTTAGACTTGCTGCAGTTTAGAAATAGAACAAACTTTGGTTCAGCACGACAGTAGAGGGCTTTATATTGTACAGCTATAAATTAGAAAAACATACCTTAAAGCGGTTGCTCTGTTTTCCACTTCATTTTCTGTGTCAACAATATACAGCTGACTGAACTTTGCATAATCTCCATCTAGTGGTTTCAGACTTCCCATCAAATGATAGTTTTCTCCTTGAAGTTGAAACATCTGAGGTCCACAACCCTTACTAATAGATCTTTCAACCTTTCCCCCAAGAGAAGTGAAAGAAAAAGCCATGTTGTAAGGTCTTAGATTTTTTTGGAAATGTTTACTGAGTGAATCATTACCATCAAGAAGATTCATCAAAAACTGTTGTGGCTCCTTTGAAAAGGGCAACTTCACCACGCCTTGCATACAACAGAGTGAAAACTTTGGTGTGTCAGATCTCTTTCTCTTATTTAGCCTTTCTCCATACCACATTATAGCATCACAATATCTACATGTGTATGTAGGATCTCTCTCATCAACATAACCTGCATAATATGTATAGTCTAAAATGATTGTCGGCTTAAAGGTAATCAAACTAAAATATACGTAGGTAGCAATCAAGAATAAGATACCATTATCTATGTTTGGAGCATGATAAACCATGTCGCTAAATATTGTTTGCAGTATCTCTGACACCGCCAACACTCTCTCTCTTTGTTCTTTAGTTTTATAATTATCATTTGTCTCCAAATCTGTGTCTTCCTCTTCTGAAAAGCCACTGTCCTGGCTACTACAATCAAATACCTGTTCGTTGTATTGTTCATTTGTACCTGGAGACGCAAAACTAAAAATTCATAACCACTGGAAGCTAAATAAGCAGTCAAAAATTTATTGTGAAGAAGTACAGACCTTCAGATAAATCATCATAATCGGGATCATAATTTTCTAAATCAGATGATGAGTTTTCATCATTTTCCTCGTCAAATGATAATTCATTTGGCTTTACTTTCCGAGAGGCTCTTGAACTGGCCGGTTTGTTTATGCTAGTGTTGTAAACTTTTTTTGACTGATTTGTGAGATTGGTTAGATCACTTAATGGTGTCGAGGTTAATGGTGATAAAGTTGTAGGTTTTGCTGTCAAGATAAACCAATAATTGTCACTCTTATACAGTTAACAACATTGATCTGATTTAGGAACCATTAGAATTAATATAAGCATGTATCTAAAATTACAACATTGGAGATGATTCATCCTTTTGTTTGGTTTGTTGGAGATATCACAGTTTTCTTTATCATCACTTACACTGATGTGCATTAAGATAGGAATCGAAAAATCGAATGAGAGTAAATGAAGTAAAGTTTTTAAGACTATACTGCAGTAGAGTTTTCTTTTTCTTCTCGGAATAACAGATGTGGTGGCACATGCCTCTCTTCCTGATTGTTGATTTGGCTCTCCGGTGAATTGGTTCTTTGATCTCGTGGATATATCTGTGTTTTCTTTATCATCACCTACATTGATGTGCATTAAGATAGGAATAGCAAAATCGAATGGTCTAATAATAAGAGTAAATGAAGTAAAGTTTATAAGAATATACTGCAGGAGAGTTTTCTTTTTCTTCTCGGAATAACAGATGTGGTAGCACATGCCTCTCTTCCTGATTGTTGATTTGGTTCTCCAGTGATATTTGTGATATTGGATAGGACTCTTCTAAAAACCGAACTTACTGATATACTTGTCCTGCTGGTGCCATCAATATTAGATTGAGGCGTGTTCTGTGTCGCATTTGTAGTATTTGTTTCTCTTATCTTGGTTTTTCCCTACAATTTTTTCACAGACTCATGAGTTTCTCCTTTATCTGATTTATGGAAGAAGTGAGGTTTGATTTAGTATCAATGTAAGATGGTAATTTATTGTTTACGAATATCTCATGTACTATATTTAAGTTACGATTTAGGGTGGTTTAAGATTATGGGAATAAGATTTAGGAAAGTAAAATCTGTCAAACTAAACAATTTACTTGAGAGATTCTTTATCAAAAGTAAAAACAAATGGGGCATGGAATATAGCGAAAAATTATATACCAATACAAGCAAGTAAGTGTTATGTCGTTATATATTGTATAATATGATTAGGGTCAGTAAGTGTGATGTACTACCAATATGTGGCTTCTATACTATAACGGATGGACATTGTTGTCTTCTAATAACATAAATGTCTTATGGTCCGAAACATGTATTGAATATACATATTGAAACTTAAGTATCTTTTTGTTGACATATAATTTTTACGCTGTTTATATATTCTTGGACACGAATGTATTAGAAATGATAATACGGTGACTTTATTTCTGGAAAAACTGATTAGGATTGAATGCAATGTTTAGAAAGACAGTAAAAAGGACTGAAAACAAAATGAAAAACTGGTAGTTCTAGAATATTTTTGAAGAAAATAGAAATTGGTTTCAACTAATTATCTTCGTTGGCTGCTCGTTTCAACTTCTTTTCTTCATTTGCTAGCTTCTCCATTTTAACCAATTTTGTGCATTGTTTCTTAGATGAAGAACTCAAATCAGGTAGACTGTATTCAGATGATCTTTTGGAAAAAGGAGTTGATATGTCAGAATTTCCTTCGCTTGTGACTGTAATGAGGGACAACTAATTCAAAAATAAGAACCAATTAGACTTTGGACTTCAATTTCGAATGAAATAATATAGCAAAGCCTGTAACATATACTTATTTCTTTACCTCTTCAGGATTTCCAAATGTGCCCACGTGTCAACATGAGAGTCATCTTCCGTATAGCATTTATCCTTCAGCAAGTGTGTTCGGATCCACACATTTCCACATTTGTAAGTCTCATTGCCATATTCAATGTTTTCTCTCTTAACGAATACACCAAACTCAAAACTCTGGCCAATTACTTCTGTGAGAGGCTGAGGCAATGCTTCAGGATCTTCCATCTATGTTATAGATTATAAATTTGAACTTAGATTAACATTAAACAACAACACAACATCTATTTAAAATACAAATATATTAAAAATGTATACCTCATCAAAAGAACCATTGAGCAACTGATTAGTAGACTGGGAAACAATGCCTTCAGCAATTGAATCGAGAAGCATCAGATTTATTTGATCTGATTCATCTTTGATTTTAATATGCAACTTGAACCTTTCAAAGTAAATTTAGCAAAACCATTCAATCAAGGGATTAAACCACACGTTTTGAAATAAATCGACTATTAAAAGTGTTCAAGGTGACCTACTTGGCTGAGACATCTGAAACTGTAGCATTACAAAACTCACAATAAAATCTGAGCGTTGCGAGTTCCTTTTTTTCGTTATCGACGCCTCCAATAGTTTTTTGGTGTTGAACCTTCCTGTTGCACTTGTTGTGTCCAATATAGTACCAAGCATAATCTTGGTCTAGAGCATGTATGGTACATATGACTCTGCATGGTGACTCCTGTAACAAATTGTTTAGGTACATCAGAGGTAAGAGTAAATCATAATCATAGGTATAGTTGGTGTTTAAGATGAGCAATAACTAACATCGGTAGAAGATAGCAATTCTGAGAGAGATTTGTTTGGAATATCATCCCATTCAATTTTGGGTTGTTGCAATCTGTTAAACCTTTCATGTTTGGTCTCCACGATAGATAGAGCAAGTCCTTCATTAGATAGGCTGTAATGATGTGGTAACATATGTCTTGTTTCAATATATGTTAAAGAATTTTTTTATAATACAAATAGTTATCGTTGATAGTTACCTTTTTTTGAACGCATTGATCTCAAGCAAGTCTTCATCAATTATAAGTTTCGACATATCAAAAAGCGTTTGATATTTGGCAATTCCCTACACAAGCATAAATCTTTAATTAAACTGTAAGCATGAAAATAGAGGATTAAAAAACTTTTTATCTTCTACAAACCTAGAAACTGGTTAATCTTAGCAAACCTAAGCAAACAAACCACAGTCTCACGACCAGAATTTTCACAATAAGAAGAGAGTTGGTCAGCAAATCTCCCCCATAGTACACATGGCATCTGGTTGTTGCTGTAAAAGTTAAAACAACAATTCCAAATGTATTATGAAAAAACGTAGGTTAAAAGAATTTTAGACTTTTTAAACTGCAAACACTAACTCTTTGCCTCTGAGATGAAACTCAAACTTCTTCTTTTCTTTTCCTCCTTGACATTGAAGAGTGTCGATCTGGCCAGTATCAACAACTTGACCAATAACATCTGCAACACATAAAACAAATGTTATAATTTAGTAGATCTCATACCAGTGTACCACCTTATATATGAACTTCAGTCTTTAAAATTAACTTACCAATCAGAAAATGAGTTTTAAGCTCATTACTTATAATCAGATCAAAACTTTTCAATGATAAAAAACTTTGATTAGACTTAAATTTCGAGGGCATTACGGCCGTGTTGCCCAGAAAATTCATCCTAAAAGGATGTTCGGTTGGTCGGTATTGACCAGTTGTTGGAGACAAGTTGAAGTTTTGGATAACTCTCCATTCACCTAAAGGAAGTTCCTTCTGAACCTTCACAACATAGGATTTTTTGCATGATCCATGAATTTTCATCCCCTGTAAAATAGAAGAATTAGAGAACGTGAATAATATTGCGAATATCAACCTCATAGATAGCTTGATATAAAACATTCTTACTGTCTCGTCGGCTAAGATCAACTCCAAACTCTCTCCGCTATGCACAGTGTACTGCTTCCAAGAATGGAGAACCCTCACCTGGATACGCCAAGTTGACTTGTAAGACTTGAGATCTTTGAGGTATGTCAAAGAACTCTGAGAAACTATTTTTCGGATATGTAGGCTTTGATTTTGCTAGGAGGCGTTTAATTTGTTAGAGGCTGTGTAAAATAGGGAACCTTTATATAGAATTGGGAATACCTAGATATCATTTAGTATTGTCAAGCGTTTAATTTGGAAACAATATATAGATTATATGGTTGAGAATATGTATTACCCGAATTGTAAATGATAATGATATATTTTGAATCTAAATTTCCAATTATATTGTAGACAATCTCGGGATGTATCATTTACGATCTCGGATAAGACAGTTTAATGGTAGAGTATAATCTTTAGAGAATATATTCTGTTTGGAATATATTCTGTTTTGGATGAGTTAATATAAAATAATTATTTGGAATGTATTCTGTTTTGGATATTATTTAGTATATTCTACATTCCTCAATCTAAACAATGTTAACAAATTGATATTACATATCCTTTGAAAAATAATATAACACGAAATCTAAATACAGAATGTAAACAAAATATATTCTCTACTAATATGTGTACTTGAATAGCTAAAATCATGGGATTTTCTTACCTTACTAATGGTTTTTACTTGTTCATTTCCTATATTGCAGGTCATTAAAGAAAATTCAATACCTTGACCATTCCACTCGTTAAAAAGGTAATGACTCCAATCTCTTTTTCTTGAATAGTTCAAATGAGAATTTATTGTTTTGTTTGATGGAGATACGATTTGAAGTTTAATCGTGAACTTGGTTTAGAAATATCAAGAGTAATTTGTTTAGTTATTTGTGTGTATGAATTGGTTTTAGTAATCTTAAGTTTGAAAATAAGCATATAATAATTAAAATTACTTAAATTGCTAGAGTAATAACGTAAATTGCTTAAATTGCTAGAAGCATATAATAATTAAAATTACGTATACAAAAAAGGCATAACATTAAAATCATAAAACATAGAAAAAAACTAAATAAAAACAAAATCCAAATAAAACCCATGAACTCATTCTCCCTTCTTGCATTCGACCTCATCCTTCTTTTGTGTCTCCAACTTCACATTTGGAGTTAATGTTAAAATCCTCCATACAGCTTCAGAAGTTGATACATATGAAAATTTATACAATATTGAAAACTTTAGAATCCTCCATACAGCTTCAGAAGCTGATGCATATTTACAAAAAAACCAGAAGTCAATTATTTGAAACAGGTTTCTTATACAAAATAAAAATGATTTGTATATATAATAAACAATATGGGAAGAATTAAAATGTCGAAGTACCTGCAATAGAAGAAGTCTCTAATTTCATTCTTTGACTCTTCTTGATCATTGTCTCCTTTGTTTCCCTCTTGATGCATGAGTATAACAATATGGGCATGTGGAAGTTGTTGTTTCTTAAATTCAACTGTGTACATAGCTAAAAGGAAGAAAAGAAAGAGTGTCAGTAACATAGTTTGCAATTCTTTACATAAGGAAAACGCCATCCAAAATAGTGTTAAATCACTTACCTGAAACTGTCTTTCCAAAATGTTCTCCCTCGGTTAAATCTTTCATAAGTGTGTCAAGTTTGATCTTGAAAATCCGGCATACAATGTCTGGCCTGTCATCATACTTTAGGTTTTGTTTCTTGAGAAATCTAGTAATCTCAGGCGATTTGGGATTACATGTAAATGTAATGATTAGTTTCATCTCGATAGCCTTTTTTAAAAACTTTGGGATCGATTTGGTTTGGTAAATGGTGGAGAAAGCTGTGATAACTATTGTATATATAAGGGGAGAAAGCGTAGGTTAGTTAAGGATTTTTTGATATAGCAATTAATTAGTTACCCAAAATCAGCGAAGATTTGATATTTATTGTATATCTAACCAATTTTTTAAATCAATTAGTTTCCCAAAATAAGGGAAGATTTGATTCGGAGATTTGTTAGAGTTATTATTAGAGGATCATATAATTAAGTTTCCGAGATTTTTTACTTCATCATAGAAAATCGTATGTAACATTATTTTGGTTAGAAGATGTATTTTTTTAAATATAATATTGAATTTCAGGAAAAAACAATGACCAATTTAACCTTAATGAATTTTTTTTAAACTCAAAGGGGACCAATGACACAAAAAATAATATGTCAGGGTCCCTTTGTATTTTTTCTTATGAGACTCCAGTTTTAATATAGGCTCTGAATGCTGACCAATAGAGGAATAGTAGGAATGAAAAGGAAAAGAATTAAAGGGAACAAAAATAATAGGAATGTAGAGGAATATTTGTTCATTTCCAAATTCGATAAGTAATAGTTTTACTCTTTAATTCTCTGCAAAATAAGGAATGAGAAAGAATCATGTGTACTAATTATTCCTTGTGAATGGTGTAATTTTTAAGGAATGAAAAGGAATTAAGTGTTCCCACTCATTCTCATGGTCACCATTCAGAGTCATAGTAGATTTAACATACTAGCCAAAAACACTAATTTTAGATGATTTTACCCTTATAAAATTTGTAGAAGTCTACTTTTCTTCAAGAACCAAATGTAAGTTTTCTATAAAACTATGCAGCATCTTCTATTATGTATATGCAATAGAACAAAATTACAGACTCTTCTTCACAATGTGGACATGATTAAGAGTATTTTTAAGATATATTGCACAAACTGTTTCACGATTTAGGTTTTGAGTCATCGCTATTTGGTCATAATGTTTAGTGATGGGCATAATTGTCGTCCCGTTCCAACCCATCCTGTTTCATCCCGTACCCGTTCCTGAATTCCCGTTCCATTCCGTCTCGTATCCGTTCCCAAATCATATATAATTCTCGTATTCCTATATGAGACAAGTTTCTAATTCCCAATTGGGACTGGGACGGGATCAAAAATCCCGAAATTCCTGAAATACCCGAAAATTATTATAAACTAGATGATACCCCGCACCTTGTGCGGATAGAGTAATATTTAATATATACCTGCTAATTATATAAACTGTTATCATAATGTTATAGTATTCAAAGTTTTAATGGCTAATATATTATCAGTAGATCTAATATTCAATAGAATATCTAATCTAATAAACAATAACAATATATTATCAAATATAATATAACTTTATTAAAATAAAATAATTATAATATTATAATTTTGATAAATATAAAATAATTATAATATCTTCACAATTTATAAAGTTACTAATATTTAGTTTTTCTACCGAATAAAAGTATATAAATATTTTTATATTCAATTTAATAATGAAGTTCAAATAAAACTTGATTAAATAAAACAATTTTTTTAAAATTTTGGAATTTATTAAATACTTCATATATGTAATTCAAAATTCTGAGTAAATTTAATTATTTATAAGAAATTTGTATATCATCTTTTTCATTTTGTAGTCCATGTGGGATAAAATTTGTATTTATATAATTTCTAAATTTAAATGTCATAGAAGCCATTAAATCTCTTAATTATATGCTTACAAATGTTTGAATTTAATAATACCATAAAATAGAGAAAAAATCTTATGGAATATCTATATTTCCATATATTAAAAAGTGTATTAATTTTTTGTTGACATGTCTGAATTTAAATATTTCATTGGTTAGCTTCTCCTCAAATTACTCTCAGTGAGACACGTGTCTGAAATTTCTCTCTCCGTCTTCTCAATTAATATATAGGGGATACTAAATTATATAATTGTATACACTACATATATTTTCATGTTTTATATATAATATAATATATTTTAATTTTTCTACACCTATATATTATTATATATTACGATTATTTGACACCTATAACTTAACCTAGAATATAAATATATAATGGTGTAAAAGCTACATATAATTATAGAGTACAATTACAACGTATCCCTGTTTCAAGTTTTCACTAATATAAAATATAATTCAATATTTCTTTATCTTATTGTACAGCAATTCTGATAATGAACTGAAAAATAGATTAAATAAATGTTAGTTGCAAGTTATTTATTTTTACTTTTTTGAAATGGGAAATTCTGTTTCCATCCCGCTCCCCTCCCGTTCCATCCCGTTCCCGTCCCAACTTAAAATGGGACATATATGAGACAAATATTTTATTCCCACAATTCCTGATTCCGTCCCGTTTCCGAAAAATCTCGTCCAAATTTCCGGAAGATGCTCCATCCGTGTTCAATCTAAGCACAATAGTAATAAGTTCATATTATTTATATATTATGTGGTTAATATAAAATATAGCTCCAAAGCATCACGTACTATGTGAAGACTACATAATATTAAATTTGAGCATGAAGACTACATAATATTAAATTTGAGCATTACAAAAACAATATGTTCGTAACAAATAAAATTATATGGTCTGTAACCAATCTACACTTGTAACATACGAACTGCACCGCATCGCACTTAACAGTACCAAAAATCTCTACATATACCATATATCTATACATTTTTTATAACTGTAAAAACCGCACCGCACTAAAACCGCTAGTTCCGCACCGTCCGATCCGCTGTTACCATTCGGAGCCTATATAAAAGGGATTGAATCTCAGTTCTCTTGAGCCTTTTCACATCAGCATAAAAGCCACGTAATAATTAAGTCTTAATCTGAGTGGCTAAAAGTTCCATAATCCATCGACGCTTGATGAAAAAAACATGCTCCCCTAACTTACTTATCAAATAGATCGGAAGTCGAATCCGTATAGGTCCATTTCTTGCCCAAAACATAAGTTGAACTTACATCAACCCAACTTTTTGCAATCTATATTTTTCGTTATGCAGGTTCCTCTTTCTTTGTGGAGGTTTACAGTGAATAGTTTAAAGCGGTTTCATGAATCCCCAAGTCATATTTCCTTCTATCTCAGTAATCCCATTTTTTACTCTATTTTGGAGTGGAAAATGGAGTACCATTGGAAGAAAATTTACTGTAAAATGAAGGAAAATGTGAAAAATGCAGTACCATTAGAGATGCTCTTAATACAAAATAATTCTTATGAACAAACTCTTCTAGCCTGTGCTGCTAAGTCAGTGGTTTTGTACTTGCCGTAAACGAATTTGCATATTCTCGGGCATTAGTCGGCAAAGTCGCTTAATTATCTTGGTGAAAGCCCTGATCCTGAACTCTATGCACTAAGGGTATGATTGGCATAGCTGATAGTAAAGCAGTAGCATAAGCAGTATGCTGCTGAAGTTGTATGCTCTAATTAATATATGTTTTTTAAATGATTGGCAGAGCTGTAAGCAATTATATATAAAATTTGAAAGATATTTATTTATATGTATTATATATATTTATACTTACAATATAATTACCATAACAATTTTTATTTATTTTTTAAAAAAATATTTGTTAATTTTATTTTTAGAATTATAAATATAATAAAAATAATTTATTGATAAATATTACTTTTAAAAGTATAAAATTTACAATTGAATATAAAGATGATTTTTGTATTATTTAACATAATAAATTAATTATATATAATTATTTTAGAATTTTTAAATATTTAAATGGTAAATGGTCTACAAAAAGCTCCATAAGAGAGCATAGAGGGGAGGAGCATTTGGAGAGCATTAGCAGCCTCTAAATGCTTCCCTAAATGCTTTAGGTACAAAAGTTGATTGGCTGATGAAAAGCATAATGCTCCAAAAAATGCTCTTCCAATCAAGTTAATGTTTTAGAGAAGAAAACAAACTAGTATTGGGTTATTCCAAAATATATACAAGGGCTTTTTTGTCATCTAACCTTTATATGTAGATGACAAACTAGGTTTGGACTTGCCGTAAACTAATTTTACTTCCTTTTTTTACATTTAACACAACTACTATGTTATAGGTTTTTTCTTTTTTTGTCAAATGTAATATGGTTTATTTAGAAGGAAGTAAAAAAGGGAAAATGCTATTGACTGACGACTAATAGCATAAATCATATGGCAAATCGTTTTAATTTGGTTGGAGGTCCCAAGTAAAGCACGTTATACTCTAGACGGTCACTTTTTTTTTTTGTCGTCTTGAAAGGGCAATAAACGGTCACATTTTGCTCTTCAGGTATTCTTCTAAAATCTACCATTTATGGCCTTTTCTTTTCTTATCTTTGACAATTCTCTATTTAGCATATATGCTTGCATACAAATGTGTTCATTCTAACATTTTTCTTTTGTTTGATCATATGCATTAACCAACTATTTTGGACACCCGCTGAATCAAATTTTTTGTTTTGTTATAAATTATAGAGTATTAATTTACGGAGGCTTTTATAATTGAAAGATTTGCTAAAATATGTCAAAAAAATGGAACACTTGTCCTTTTACATTTTTTTGAAGTGTGGTTTGTCCACTTACACTTTACTTATTTTTAATTCAATTATAACCCTACAAATAAATTATTAATTGAAAACTAAATTATTTATTCACTTTTATTTATTTCTCTCTCTTCTCTTTATCAATTAAAAAAACAAAAAAATTCTTAATCTCTCTCTTTATTGATTACTAAAACAAAAAAAAACTTATATTATTTATTTTTCACAACACATCTTTAATTTTTCAAAATCCCATGATATCTCTCTTTATATAAATTAAAAAAAGAATCGAATTAAGAAATTAATAGTTTATATATAAAAATAATATTTGTCTAATAAAACTCTCTTCTTAACAAGAGAGAAAATATATGTTGGATATTAAATTAATAAAAATATAGTATTTATATTTTATAATTTTTTATTTAAGAAAAATAATTATGAAATAAATAATAAGTAAAATTAAAGTCATTTATTTTTGTTATAGTTTTAGATTTTTAATTGGAAAAGCAATTAATTAAAAAGATTTGAAAAGATACAGTGAATATTTTGTTACCATATTTCCTAGATTTTCTCAGATTATCGTAGAATATGTATTCTACCACCGGTAGAACATAGAAAGAATGGTGGAAGTTCTATTCTACGGATAGTAGAACAAAGTGGTAACAGTAGAATATAAATTCCACACTCTGTAGAATACAGAAGAAACAGTAGAAAACGTATTCTACCAAATCTGACTGAACCGTAGAACGTAAAGTAAACAGTAGAATTCATATTCTATGATTGGTAGACTATAGAGAAAACAGTAGAAACTATGTTCTACGATCGGTAGAAGATATAACAAGTTGTAGAAAACATATTCTACCAGTCCGTAGATGGTAGAATATGAATTCTACGGTTGGTAGAATAGAAAATTATCTTTCATTTTAAAAATCAATTTTCAAAAAAAAAAATTTAAAATATAATCTCATAAGTGTATTAACTAATGTTTTTTTGCTTATATTTTCTGGATTGTAAAAGTATTTATTTTGAATTTATTAGATTTATCTAAAGAGCAATATAGTCGAAGTTTTAATAAAAATAAAGAAAAGTGTATGTGGACAAATATTCTATTTTTTTATCTATTTTGCCAAATCTCCTTTATAATTTTATAATTGATTACATGTTTCCAGCATTAGCGCTAATAATGGACATTTGCTTATAAGTACCAACAACTTAATAGTGTACATGAATCCTTTAGTGGACATAATAATTTCTGATGGGCCTTACTTATACACAATCTCTAGTGGGCTATTGAGGTTAATGTTGTACCAGATTACACCAACTAATTGGGAACTTAATTTGTATACGAATCATCTTCGCTTTCAAAGCATTGTTGTTCTTTTGATCGAGTTGGCTTTTGGACTTGTTCCAACGTTTTTTGGTGAGTTGGCTTCTGGGTTTGTTCCAATGTAAATAAAATCCACAACACTAAGGTGTTATAACCTTAAACTAAAGGCTCGACTGGTTTACCTGTAGCGGTTGCGACTGCAGTTGCGCGAGTTTGCGGAAGCGGGCGATTGTGATTATTAGTGTTAATGAGCGTTTTGTACGACTGGTATAGCAGTTGAAAGCTGTTGCATTTGCAGAACATTTTTGACTGGTTGATAGCGGGTGTAATAGCGGTTTGATAATAAAATAATAAAATACATAAAATATATCATTTATATAAAAACCAGAAATTATATATAAAAATATGTAAAATTAATATTTAAAGACCAAAAACTAAAATCATATAATAAATAGTTAAATAAATATTTTTAAGAGTCTAAAACAATTTTCTGTATAAAAACATAATTGTATAGACAGATATATATATTTAACTAATATTTATATATTATACATTATCAAATGAAAAGTAAAATATAAAGTTTTAAAAGGTTTGAATTTTTTAATAAAATATATATAGTTACATATATATATTTTTGTTGATAAATGATATATATTAATAATAACAATTTAATATAAAATTATTGATACGAGAAAATAGAAATTTTTTTTTTTAACTTTTTCCAATTTTTATAATTTTTCTTATTTTTTATCAATTTTTAAGATAATTTATTTTATATTTTGAAAATAAAATTTTTTTGGAAACATCCGCCACCGCCCGTAACCGCAAACGCTTGCTGAAAGCAGCTTTTGAATTTTAGCGGTATAAAGCGATTTGAAGCGGTACAAACGGTTTTTATGATTGTTAATAACCGCCGCCAACCGCTATCACCCGCTGCGTTTACGTTTGCGGATAATAGCGGTGAACCAATCAACACCTAAATAGATTGGAAGAAGAGATCAACAGCAGCAGTAGTGGTACGAGATCACTATCGTAGTCTCGTAGAGCATGTTGTTTTTTTATGTATTCAAGCTATCATCATACATTATACATAGACAAACATTAATCCTTACCTTAATCTTTTTTTTTTGTTTTCCTTATATTTGTCACGGTATCTTAATCTATACAAGTCTTTGTCATAAAATCTATCTAAAAATATGATCTCTTAATCACCGAAGAATTTTCTAAAGTGGAATATTTATGATTTATGATAATGTCTTACGTCTACAGTTTCTTTCAAACCAAAAAACTTATGTGTCTAGTGTGTCTCGATCCATATCTCCTTGGACCGAAGATCAGATAATTTTTAACTTAGTTCTCCTTGGGTCATATATGTTCGAATTGTAAACTTATGGGTCTAGCTCGTGAAGCCGTGAGGAAATCTCTAGTGCTGCTTAAGAATGGTAAGAAAGGCGATAAGCCGCTGCTTTCTCTGCCTAAGAAGACTGGGAAGATCCTGGTGGCAGGAGCACACGCTGATAACTTGGGGATATCAATGTGGTGTCTGGACCATCGAATGGCAAGGCCTTAACGGCAATGACCTCACCGTCGGTATGTTTACTCATAAACTTCTCTTTTCCCTCTTTTTGTTTATATGTTCGGCTTCAGTTGGTCAAAAGTTGTTACCATTTGCTTTTAAAATAAATTTTAGTTTCAGATTTAATAATTTTGGATCGGTTCGGTTTGTATGTCTACTTCTAGCGCAAGTTAATACAAAATTTGTCGGCGAGCCGCCTTACGCTGAAATGTTTGGGGACAGCACAAACCTGACCATAAGTGAACCTGGTCCGAGCACGATAAGGAACGTGTGCGGATCAGTGAAGTGTGTGGTGGTTATGGTCTCTGGCCGTCCCGTGGTGATGCAGCCTTATGAGTTATGTCTCGGCCATCGATGCCCTCGTGGCGGCTTGGCTTCCGGGAACGGAAGGTCAAAGAGTTGTTGATGCTTTAACTAATTGGATCAACGAAAACTAAAAGGCCTAGTTACACAAACTGAACAAAATATAAGCAAGAATGAAAAGCCTAATATATATCAGTTTGTTGTGAATTGCTTGTTTTTATTGCTGAGACCAAATGTCTATATTTATAATGATTACATAAAGGAGAGAAAAAGGAAATAGTCATTTTACTACTCATACATGAAATAGGAAAACTTCTACTAATTCTAATCCTATCTGGAAAAGGAAATCCTATCTCTAATAGGACTTGGTCTTCACGCCAATGCTTGGTCGCGGATTGGGCCTTCTGGAATGGACCGGTTATGGAGATCCAAACCTCAATGGTTTATAACACTCCCCCTTGGATGACATAACCGGATGTGATGATGATGGGATCGCAGTAATACGCTTGGAGATGCTGCCTCATTAAAACCTTTCTAGGGAAACCCAGTGGGACAAAATCTTAGTGAAGGAAAAAGAGTACAGCACGTATTACTCCCCCTGAAATGAACATCACTGAAAGTCCTTCAATCGGCGCATGCCGATCTGATGCATAAGCTTCTTGAGTGTGGAGGTCGGAAGTGACTTTTTGAAGAGGTCGGCTGAATTGTCACTTGAACGGACTTGGAGCACTTGAATTTCACCAGCCTTCTGTAGGTCGTGAGTGAAAAAGAACTTTGGCAATATGTGCTTCGTCATGCTTCGTCTCCTTTATTGTATCCGTCCTTTAACTGAGCTAGCATGCAGCATTGTCCTCGTACATGCTGGTCGGTTCTTCTTTTCCTTCGGTCATCCCACAATCTCGTCTAATGTGTTGAGTCATTGATCTCAACCAAACACATTCTCGGCTGGCCTCATGGATCGCCAATATCTCCGCGTGATTGGTGATATTATGTGTTTTTAACGTATTTTGATTCATTTTTAGTATTCGGTTTGAGTTTTTATTTGCATCTTTCGTTAGCTTTTCGAGTCTTTTCTTTTGTTTTGAGTGTTTTTACAGATTTTATGGAGTTTCGATGGAGTTTGGCGTTTACGGACATGTTCGAGTCGAGTTAATGCGGAAAACACGAGAAAAGGACCAACCGAAGAGAACGCCCGTTCTAAGGGAGAACGACCATGGAGAACGACCGTTCCCCCTACAGAACGGTCGTTCCCCTCTTCACCAACCTTGCCGACAAATGCAGAGGAACGACCGTTCCCTGAAGAGAACGATCGTTCCACACTTCACCTACTCCACCAACAACCATGCACGGAACGACCGTTCTCCACCTAGAACGATCGTTCCCCACTTCACCTACTTCACCTACTACGATCGACCATGGAGAACGATCGTTCTCCCATCAGAACGATCGTTCCCTGCTCTACCTACTCCCCTACACCTTGGCCTATATATAGAACTCACTCTTGATGCTTCAAAACACACCATCTTCTTCCTCCTCTCTTCTCTAGCTTCAAAGCATAGCTCCTTCTCTCTTTTAAGCTTTTATGTTTATGTTTTTATCAAGTTCTTATTAGTTTCTTTTAAGCTTTAACATTTATGCTTTAAATTAAGTCTTACTTTTAAGCTTATATTTATGCTTTAATTAAGTTTTACTTTCAGTTCTTATATTTATGCTTTAATTATGCTTTACTTTCAGTTCTTATATTTATGCTTTAATTATGCTTTACTTTCAGTTCTTATATTTATGCTTTAATTAAGTTTTACTTTCAGTTCTTATATTTATGCTTTAAATAAGTTCTTACAAGTTTATTTCCAGCTTTCATTATCTATATTTATGCTTTGTTCAAGTTCTTATTAAATTATTTTCAGCTTTCATTATCTATTCAAGCTTTTATGATGAACTCTATAATCTCTTTGTTTTCTTCTTCTTTAATTATGTCTGAGTAGATCTCTTAGTTAGGTTAAGGTTTGTCAAAGGAATTCATGAGCTCTAGGGTTAAACACAAATAGGCAAATAGAATTGATAGTCTTCATCCTTATTGATCTTAGTGCTTGAGTTAAACTGGCCGCTTAATTCATGATCTTAGGTTAATTTAGACAACGACAGTTGCTAGGTTGCTAGAATAAACATTGGTGAGCAATTTATTCATTACCTACGACAGTAGATGTAGTGGAGAATTGCGAACAAATCGAACCTATCCTTAATGCTTGTTTGCGATTTCTAGTACCAACGACAGTTAGGATTTCTAGGTCGCTAGACAAAGTTATTGATACCACGACAGTGGATTGATATTATCTTTATGTTTGAGTTCTAGACTTGTGCTTAATCACTGCCTGAATAGTTGTTTGATCCGTTGCTCTGAATCTCTTGCGATATTCTTTGACCTAACGCTTGTTTAATATTATCTTTACAACCGATTTTGCTTTTATTATTTGCAATTTATAAAAACCAAAAACATAATTAAATTGTCTTAGCTTTTAATTTAGCTCATTAGATCAAAGTGTGAAACTGGTCTTCGTGGGATCGACCCCTAAATACTACTTCGTATGCTGTGCACTTGCAGTAGGAAATAAGGGTTTAAAACTCGTGTATCAAGTTTTTGGCGCCGTTGCCGGGGACTAAATTTTCACCTTTGGTTTTTGGCGAAATTTCTAGTCTAAGACACTAACTTTTACTAACTTTGATGGCCATGGACTACAATGATTGGCCACAAGAAGAGGAGGACACGTTTGAAGAATACATTCAAGATGAGTCTTTTGATGAGAACATACTTACGCGAGAACAAACAGTGGAGTTGGATAAGCTTTGTGTGGAAAATCCAATGCTGACAAGGAGTGACCTAGCAGTAATGATCCAGATGAACCTCATGTCACATCGGGCAGTACTAGAAGGAAGAGAGCTTAGGTTTGATGAGATAATGGTAGCCCACTCACTTAAGGAGGTAATATATTGGGTTCCACCATTCCAATTACAAGGTACATCCGATTTAGCCTTTGAATTTCAAGATTTTGAGGATAGTCACATGCCTTCTATTGGAGATGTAGCTTATGATTCACCTTCCTCCATACTCATTGATGAATGCTATGATTTGATATGTGAGACTCAAAGACTAGATGCCTTAAGAGTAGAAAAGTTTGCTAGAGATTATCATGAAATATGTTTTAATACTAGTTATCTTTGTGTTTTGAATGATCATAATCTCGAGCTTAACTCTTTAATGCTAGAGGAATCTAGATCACTTCTTGAAAAATCTGACCTAGGGGATGAATTTGATTTAGATAAGATCTTGGATGAGATAGAGAACCCTAAGGTTGAGAATGATGATGAGAATGAGAATGTGGTATTTTATAAGATTGATGGAGATAAAGTTGACTATTTTGTGACAAACGCGTTTGAAGCTAAAGTTGATTATATCTTTCCATCGAATGCATTTGATTCTCAACAACATCTCACTGTCAAGGAATATTTGAAGATACATGCTACATTTGTAGTAAACTTCCTTGATGAGAATATTGTCTATTTCCTTTGGACAATTGTATGCCTTTTTGCGCACTTTGTTTCTTGTCCCAATAAAAGAAGGACCAAAGGTGCATTGGCTCAGCCTTTTGATTCTCATGATTAGCGCTTGTGCTCAGAAGTCAAGCTAACGACTTAAACCAAGCGCTTGGTGGGAGGCAACCCACTGGTAAGTGTTTTTCTTTTATTTTCTTTTGCTATTGATTTTTGGTTTTGTTTTTCTTTGTTTCAGACTATTCAAAAAAAAAACAACAAACAAAAAAAAAAACGAGCAAGCACCCCGAATCTGTTTCCGAGCACCTGCTCCGCTAGGGTGCTCCACGAAAAAAAAAAAGAAAAAAAAAGAAGGGGGTGCACGTCTTCAGGTAAGTTTTCTTGTCCCTACACCACTGTCAAATCCATTATTAATTTTAGGACATTTTTATTTATGAGTTTGCGGGTTTCTCTTTCAGATTTGTTTTAACCGGGACGGTTAAAAACAAGTCTGGGGGAGGGATTCATTTGTGTACTAACGGTGTGTTTTATGGATGTTTATTTCTTATGTTTTATTTTGGTTTGTTTATATTTTCAACAAAAAAAAAAAAAATTATCGAGTCAAAACACTGTGTGAATTTGTTAAACTTTTTGGAATTGCAACATGCTCGATGTCATTGCCTTACGACTGCTTAACATTGTTTGAGGATAGTTTGGAAACGCAGAAAAATCCATAACTAGATCATTTAGTGAATTTCTCAAATCATCTGAACTTAATCGAAATATTGGAACTTAATATGGACTTAATTTATCTCACTTAGGGGGTTGATAATCATGTATTGGATTTTACATTTGGAGTTTTCTTTGCATCATTTTTTCCAATCTTTGCTAACTCCAAATGGCTAGACTTATCCTTAGTCTAGTACCACACCCTTACCATTTCCATGTTGAAACCCACTTATTTTCGTTTACTGTCATTGCATTCATGTGCAAAAACTATGAAGTATACGGACCGACACAACTTTTCTTTAGGACTGTGTCTAGATAGGTGGTCTCTTTCTGATTAAACTCATGGGATGTGTCTAGAAAAGTGATCTCTTTTTGAATATATTCATCGAAAATTTTCGTTTCAAAAGAGGATGAACTTTTAAATGGGTAGAAGTTTGTATTCAAGAAATAAGCTTACATCGTTAAAATTCTTTTGATGCAGATCTTAGAGACTAAACCGGTTCCATTCTCAGTTCTATAAAAAAAAAAAAAGAGAAAAGAAAAGAAAACAGAAGGAACCGGGAAAGTCAAGGTAATATCGTTAAAATTCATAAAACGTTAAAAGAAATAATGTTCTTGTTTGTGACTTTGTTAAATAAGGGTAGAAGGATTAGAGTTAAGGAGAGTTGTGTACCTCCTTATTGGTCCGTGTCTCACTGTGATTTTGCATAATGATTTGCATCCGTTTTTACTGCTAAAAGAAACCGAAACACTTGAGCCACCAAATACCAACCTTGATACCTAGATCATAACGTGTTAGATATTCCCTTTGTGAGAGTACACGCATTTGATAATGAATGTTAAATATTAAGTTCTACTTGATCATGAGATTTCACTTATTTACTACGGTTATGGAGAAGTACAATGAAGTACGGTTTGATCTGAACCTTGCGAATGCGGTTTACGGGCAATTGATTTAGAGTATGGTCCTATAAGTTTTACAAGTTTCACACGTTTTTCAAACCTCTCCTCTTTGTAAGATCTCTATTTTTGCTTGGGGACAAGCAAAGGTTTTAGTTGGGGGGAGTTGATATTATGTGTTTTTAACGTATTTTGATTCATTTTTAGTATTCGGTTTGAGTTTTTATTTGCATCTTTCTTTAGTTTTTCGAGTCTTTTCTATTGTTTCGAGTCTTTTTACAGATTTTACGGAGTTCCGAAGGAGTTTGGCGTTTACGGACATGTTCGAGTCAAATTAAGATGGAAAAACGAGAAAATGACCAAACACAAGAGAACGACCGTTCTGAAGAGGAACGATCGCTCTAGCCAAGCAAAGGAACGACCATTCCATTCGGGAACGATCGTTCCACACCTCACCAACCTTGCCGACAAAAGCAGAGGAACGACCGTTCCCTGAAGAGAACGACCGTTCTTGCCCTCACCTACTCCACCAACAACCATGCACGGAACGACCGTTCTCCACCTAGAACGATCGTTCCCAAGCTCACCTACTCCACCTACTTCGATCAACCACAGAGAACGATCGTTCTCCAACCAGAACGATCGTTCCCCACTTCACCTACTCCCCTACACCTTGGCCTATATATAGAACTCACTCTTGATGTTTCAAAACACACCATCTTCTTCCTCCTCTCTTCTCTAGCTTCTAAACATTGCTCTCTCTTCAGTTTTAAGCTTTATATTTATGCTTTTATCTAGTTCTTATTAGTTTCTTTTAAGCTTTAACATTTATGCTTTAATTAAGTTTTACTTTCAGTTCTTATATTTACGCTTTTAATCTTATGCTTTACTTTCAGTTCTTATTTTCCATCTTTATGCTTTAATTAAGTTTTACTTTCAGTCCTTATTATCTATCTTTATGCTTTAATCAAGTTCTATTAAGTTTACTTTCAGTTCTTATATTTATGCTTTAATTAAGTTCTTATTAAGTTATTTTCAGCTTTCATTATCTATTCAAGCTTTTATGATGAACTTTATAATCTCTTTGTTTTCTTCTTCTTTAATTATGTCTGAGTAGATCTCTTAGTTAGGTTAAGGTTTGTCAAAGGAATTCATGAGCTTTAGGGTTAAACACAAATAGGTTATTCAAATCGATGTCTTCACCTTTGTTGTTCTTAATGCTTTGATCGAATTGATCATTTGATTTTATGATATTAGGTTAATTTAGACAACGACAGTTGCTAGGTTGCTAGAATAAACATTGGTGAGCAATTTATTCATTACCTACGACAGTAGATGTAGTGGAGAATTGTGAACAAATCGAACCTATCCTTAATGCTTGTTTGCGATTTCTAGTACCAACGACAGTTAGGATTTCTAGGTCGCTAGACAAAGTTATTGATACCACGACAGTGGATTGATATTATCTTTATGTTTGAGTTCTAGACTTGTGCTTAATCACTGCCTGAATAGTTGTTTGATCCGTTGCTCTGAATCTCCTGCGATATTCCTTGACCTAACGCTTGTTTAAAACTATCTTTACAACCGATTTTGCTTTTATTATTTGCTATTTATAAAAACCAAAAACATATTAAATTGTCTTAGCTCTTAATTTAGCTCATTATATCAAAGTGTGAAAACTGGTCTTCGTGGGATCGACTCCTAAATACTACTTCGTATGTTGTGCACTTGCAGTATGAAATAAGGGTTTAAAACTCGTGTATCACAACATAGAGTAGACGAAAGCTCTTACAGTTTCTGCAACACAGAAACAACAATTGCGACTTTCACCATTTCAAATAGCTGAAAAAAGGAAGTTAGGACTTTGTTTTAAGTGTGATGGCAAGTGGTCCAAAGAACACAAGTGTCCTAAGGCTGCTCTGAAAGTTCTCACGGTGCTAAATGGGTTAGAAATGGAAGTTACAGGATACGATTCTGATCTGGGTGAGGAGGATGAGATTGTGTGGGAACCTCAGATACGGTCCATCTCATCACGATCATTTTTGGGACTGTCTTCTCGGCATACAACTAAACTCAAAGGATCGATTCAGAGACAGTCACTCATAGTGATGTTGGACAGTAGTGCCACTCATAACCTCATCGCTCCGGAGATAGTGAGTAAACTGAAGCTGAAAATGGAGCCGAGTGCATTCTTGGATATATTATTGGGGACGGGCGTTACGGTTCAAGCTGAGGGAATTTGTTCCAATGTTCAGTTCACACTCCAAGAGACAACGTTTACATCGGATTTCATTGTCTTGGAGTTGGGAAATGTGGACGTCATTTTGGGAATTTAATGGCTTATGACCCTCGGGAAAGTGGAGGTTGATTGGGAGAAACATGAATATTCGTTTATCCACAATGGCCGACGAGTTCAGCTAGTAGGAGATCATTCTCTTCATACGATCAAGACTACCGGGAAAAACTTACACAAATTGGACATGACTAGTGCTCTGGGCTTTGACTCTGAATTTTTCAAGTTGAACAAGCCGCTTCTCAACTTGTGATCCCAATTCCGATAGAACACTTAATGGACAGGTTCAGGAGAGTTTTTGCAGAACCTACTCATCTGCCGCCTCTGCGAGACAGAGAGCATGCTATCAACCTTGTAGCAGGCACTGGGCCAATAAGTGTTCGTCCTTATCGTTATCTGCATGCGTATAAGGAGGAAATGGAAAAGATGGTTCTCAGATGTTGGAGGCTGGCTTGATCAGACCTAGTCGAAGTCCGTATTCAAGTCCTGTTTTGTTGGTCAAGAAAAAAGATGGGAGCTGCAGGTTCTGTATCGATTATAGAGCGTTGAACAAAGCTACGATACCAGATAAATTCCCAATACCAATGATTGACCAACTACTGGATGAGTTGCACGAAGCTCAGGTGTTCTTGAAACTGGACTTACGAGCTGGTTATCACCAGATCCGAATGCAAGAATAGGATATTCACAAGACCGCTTTCAGAACAGCAGATGGCCATTACGAGTTTGTAGTTATGCTGTTTGGTCTCACAAATGCTCCAGCCACATTTCAAGCTCTAATGAATGAGTTGTTTCGGCCTTATCTTCGGATGTTCATACTCGTTTTCTTTGATGACATTCTAGTATACAGCCGAACACTCGAAGAGCATGTGCAACAATTGGAGATTGTTTTTCAAATATTTATCAAACACCAACTGTTTGCCAATAAGAAGAAATGCTTATTTTCACAGCCACAAGTGGATTACTTGGGCCATTTGATCAGTTGTCAGGGCGTGGCTACGGATCCTTCTAAGACTGACGCATTGAAAAAATGGCCAACTCCTAAGAATGTCAAAGATCTCAGGGGATTCCTTGGTTTAACCGGCTATTACAGGAAATTTGTCAAAGGGTATGGTATCATAGCTCGTCCGTTGACAGATTTATTAAAGAAAGATGCTTTTGAATGGTCAAAAAAGGCTCAGTCTGCATTTGATCAGCTGAAAGATTCAATGATGAGTGCTCTAGTATTGGCTTTACCTGATTTTTCATGCACGTTTGTGGTCGAGTCAGATGCTTTATGCTACGGACTCGGTGTGGTCTTGATGCAGAATAACAGATCTATCACTTACTTCAGTTCAGCCTTGTCAAACTGAGAACAGATAAAGCCTATATACGAACGAGAGTTAATGGCTATTGTTTTAACTATTCAAAAATGGCGTCACTATCTGTTAGGCAGAAAGTTTGTGGTGCATACGGATCAGAAGAGTCTCAAATTTTTACTGGAACAGAGGGAAGTGTCCTTAGACTATCAAAGATGGCTGTTTAAACTACTCGGCTATGATTTTGTCATCATTTACATACCGGGAGTTGAAAATAAAGCCGCAGACGGTCTCTCGCGTATTATGTCAGAACAGTCGTTATTACAAAAGGGTTCAATGGCTTCCTTGACGATTCCGTCGACTCTTACCATGCAGGATCTGCTTGAAGAATGTGATAAGGATCCGGTTCTGAAAGAAATAAAACAATCAGTGTTATCTGGCACTTGTCAAAAAGAAGGGTATACGGTGGTGAATGGGGCAGTTTCATATAAAGGACGGTTGTGTCTTTCACCGACTTCCTCTTATTTTCCACAGATCTTATCTGAATATCATGACAGTCCTATTGGGGGACATTCTGGCGTATTGAAAACACTAAGGCGAATTCAAACAGTCTTTCATTGGAGGAAAATGATACGCACAGTGCAGTCTTACGTAGCAAGTTGTGATGTCTGTCAAAGGCAGAAGTATTCAACTCTTTCTCCTGCCGGTTTGTTACAACCACTTCCGATTCCTAACCAAGTGTGGGAAGATATTTCGATGTATTTCATCGAAGGCTTACCTTCTTCATTCGGCTGCAATGTTATCTTGGTGGTGGTGGACAGACTGAGCAAATTTGCTCACTTCTTATGCTTGAAACATCCTTTTACAGCGGTGGATGTAGCTCAACTGTTCATTCAAGAGGTGATACGGCTACATGGCTATCCACGTTCCATTGTTTCCGATAGAGATCGTATCTTCCTCAGTGTTTTCTTGAAACAGTTCTTCAAACTTGGGGGTACAAAACTTAAGTACATCACCGCTTTTCACCCTTAGTCTGACGGCCAAAACAGAAGTCTTAAATCGTTGTTTGGAGACGTATTTGCATTGTTTTGCATCCACTCAGCCGAGGACTTGGGCCAAGTATCTATCATGGGCAGAACTCTGGTACAATACTACGTATCATACAGCCTTAAATACCACTCCTTTTAAGGTGTTGTATGGTTGTGATCCCCCTGACTTGCTGAAATTTGAAGCTGGATCCACTGAAAATTTTGAACTGGAATCCTTATTGAAGACTTGTGATGAAGTCCTGGCTCAAGAACGTATGAAGGCACAGGAGAGAACTGGTATTTGCTGTAGGGGATATGGTTTTCCTCAAACTACACCCTTATCGACAGCGGTCAGTAGCACAACGTCTACATCAGAAATCAGCTGCTCGATTCTATGGTCCTTTTGAAATTCTGGAACGCATTGGAGCTGTGGCATATCGTCTCAGATTGCCAGAGGGATCCAAAATTCATAATGTGTTCCATGTTTCACAACTGAAACCGGTTTTAGGATCGAATCATAGAGTGTCGCCATTACCAACCACCTTGACAGTAGAGGATGAATTGGTGGTTGAGCCGGAGCATATTCTGGACACTCGTTACAATGCTGATGGCCATTTGGAAGCACTGGTTGCATGGAAAGGCTTACCGGCACATGAAAACTCGTGGGAGAAAGCAGTTTCCCTTTTGCATCAGTTTCCACACCTGAAGCTTGAGGGCAAGCTTCGTTTTGGAGGGGAGGGTATTGATAAGCCTCTAAGATCTTACATCAGAAGGAAGAGGAACTCAGAGGAGGTTAACCGGGAAGCGATTGAGCAATCAGAGTTAACCGGAATTCAAAAAGATTGAAGAGGAGCCGTTAAGCAAGACGTCGTCGTGTGATAAAGGAATAAAGACGTCGTCGTTTGCTTGAAAGAAAAAAAGAGCCGTTAACGGGCTCGAGTATAAATACTTTGGCTTTTATCTTTTTAGAGTTCATCGGATATTTTGGGAGAAAAGTTTGTTAGAGGGAGATTGAAGAATCTGTTCTTCAATCTGTGTAGCGATTACATTCGGAATACTGATTCTTGGTGTAATTGTTACAGATCTTTGATATTGAATTCAATAACACGTTTGGATTCTTATCACTATGTTATACTATTCTGCATGTTTCAAGACTATTCTATGACTCTATGAGGTTATATGCCATCAATGGATTTTTTCATGTTCTCTGGTGGCATTAGCATATGTTCCCGCATGTACACTCCCTCTAACGACAATTGGAATTGTGGGTGCTCTAATATATTAAATCTATACTATTTTTTTTATTAATTTCTTATTTTGATTTTTTTTTGTTATCTGATATAGATATTAAAACAGATTACACAAAGCTCAAAAGAGGGAAACGAAATCGGCGGAACAGGTACATATTTCCGGAAACAAAGCCGACGCAAAACAAGTTTTCCCGGAGTCAAAACTCTAACAAGAGAAACTAAACTACAAACTACAACTGAAAGTTTGACTTAAACATAAACAAGATATTAGCGCAATAAATTAATTTCTTATTCTATACTTTTTATTTTCTTTTTCAGGTTCTTTTGTGGCATAGTTTTTTTTTTTCCATCTTAAATGCTTTAATTTATCTTATTTTGTTAGATTTTAAAGAAAGTAGAGAAATAATGTTCTATTATATTTGAAATTATATATTTTATTATATGTAGTATTTTGTATATATGATTTATTATTTCATATGTTTTATTTTTAATGAAATAATGTTGAACATTTATGCTATTACATAAATAATAACAGCCGCATAAACAGCAGGTTCTTGATCCTGACTTCCAATGGCTCTTTTGGGTCCTTATACTTGGCGTTCGCAAGTGGTTCTTTGTTAGCTTCCACGGAACAGCAGAGCAGCAGAAGCCTTAACGTTTGTAACAAGCAACTTAAGCTGCCCATCTTTTCCTCTTCTTCGCTCTCGACACCTGCAGATTCACAACAGTATTAAAACATGAGGATAATCATTTTATTATTTTCCATATACATAAATATGAAGTTCCAATTTCTTTTCTTTATGCGATTTACTTCATTTTCAGGTTATAAATGCTGTAATAAAATATGGAAACAATACGAGGAGTTTTATTTGATTCATTCATTGAAACATATTGGATTTCTAATTCACACTTATTTTCTAGGGTGAAACTGCTTAGTTTCGTTTTGTCTTTGAGTTTCAAAATATACAGTTTTTTTTGGATAAAAAAACACTGATACAAATAAGACACAGTAAACCAGAAATCATTCTTCTTAGGCTTCTTATCATCAGGAGACTCCTCACGGCGGCGCTTAAGAGGGTTCTGATCCAATAGCTGAATCTCGACAAAATGCATTTGTCTCTCCTAATTCTGCCGAAACTGTTATCTCCCCAAGCTTGGCCATGGCTGTTTTGGCACTCAAGAAAATGGGTAATTCTGGCTCACCCTCTACCAGTAAAAAGCATCACGTGTTGTTCCTCCGCCGCCCATTCACCAACACCTCGCACATACACCATCTACACATCTGATTATCACATCCACAATCTAATATTCTCCTATTTCATTTCACAACAGACATTTTATTATCAAGTTTCATAGCAGTTTGTACAATTTTCCACAAAACTTATCACATTGTACAACTTCGCATAACCAAATTTCTCATAACGGTCACGACATTTCTCATCATCACACGCTTCTTAAAATTGTTTTTTTTTTGAAAAGTCAATAATTACCTCGTCTTCTACTTCTGAGAATGATGGAAAGACATGGATGACTGTTGCAAATGTGATGCTTCTAAACAATGGTAGAAATAGTCAAAGAATTCATCTGGATGTTCATATTCACCAATGTGATGAAAGATGACGTCTTTGACTCTGAACCGTAGTTGTCCTTGGAAGGAAGGGTTTATCGTGTTGACATCCAGTGTGAGTAGACACACTGAATCCAACACGATTCCTTCTTCCACAAGGAATATTAGCACTAAGTTCTGAATGTCCCACAGAGATATTGCACCAGTCCATTCTTCAAAGTCATAATGTGTGCAGACCTTGTTGACTAGGCACTGAAATGACAGGTTCTGAGTTTCCGTGAGTGTGTCGGAGATCTGGAGCATGGCAGTGAATTACCTGGCGACCGCTATTGCCCAGTAGATGCAAACACATTCCTGATGGATGATGTCATCTAATACTCTCAGTTGACTTAAACTCCACGAACGAACTTAATCGCTCATCCTCCAAATAAATCAATATAAATGTAAATAATAACATAAGCCTCCTTGAGTAGGTATAACTTTGGTTGACACATATTGGCAGAGTCAAATCAAACTTCATCCAATTACTAAAAACTTGGAAAACACATGTTATAAATATAGTGTCGTTGTGACGTTTTATAATATCCTAAACAAATTTCTAAATTATGTCCTTATCATAGATCATACATTTTATCTATTATCGCAAATAATTCATACTAGTTTTTGAACTATGTTTGCATGGGATAATATTTTTTTTTAAATTCTTTGTTTCGAATTTCGTTAGGATGACTTCAAATAAAAACTTCAATTTTATTTAAAGAAAAACTTCACAAACAGGAAAATGAAGAAAAATTTAACAATCTCATTTATCTACTAAACAAAATTGTGAAATATTTTAGTAGATAAAAACATCAATGAAGATTGTATGTCACTTACTTCTGTATTATGAAAATAAATTAAAACAATTAAATTATATAAAACTAAAATAGAAAAAGATATAAAAGCCACATGCCAACATTTTATTGGCTGAAGAAAAAAAAACAGATTTGTTATTATATTTTTTTGACAGAAAATGATTTAAGGCCCATGATTGAAGAAGGCACAATATTTTTCAGAACCAAAATTAACTAATTAAGTAATATTCAGAATCTCTAATGGGGTTGTTCCAATAATCATGCTCTTATATTTTTGTTTTGATGTAGTAAAATGTTAATTTCCATTTTAAATCTTGAAATTGTGATGAGTAAGCCAAATTAGACACAAAGCAACTACGACATGTTATGGATCTGTACTATCAACCACAATCTAGAAAAAATAGGAACTTTACCAACTGAGATGGCAGTTGTGCTCCTTTGTTAGCTACAAGTAGTTCTGGGCATTCGGTTTGAACCGAAATGAACCGAACCGACTGAACCGAATTTTCGGTTTTCGGTTTTATGTTTGTTTGAATTTCTAAACCGATCGGCGAAATTTCAAAACAGTTTCAGTTATCGGTTCGGTTTGATACCTGTTAATCGATTGGATTTTTCGATTTTTATGAAAACCTAATGATTCTTCCTCTTGCTCATGCGTTCTTCTTCGTTGACTGGAATCAGAGATGTATTTGCCATTCCACCATCATTTTTATACCTATGTTGTCTTTCCCATCGAATGATCACCATGTAGCCGCCACCACTGTAACATATTTTTTTTCTCAGTCGAACATAAGAGCATGATTATTGGGAGATCCCCACTAAAAGTTCTAAACTGTTATTTAATTATTAATTATTAATTTTGATTTTAGAATCTCCCTCAAAAGTTCCCAATAATCATGCTCTAATAACCTTGAAGCAACCGCCGGCCCCTAAACCCTAGATCCGCCGGCCGCCGCCGTTGAGCCGCCGCCGCTGAGCCGCCGCCGCCAACGCCTTTCTCAAATCAAATCCGATCGATCAAAGCTTGAGGTTTTGTTTTCCGAGGTCTTTAGCTCTCGGTTCCAATCCAGTCAACCCAAAAAGGAGATCAAAGGTGGAATCAAATCCCTAAAACTCAAGAACAAAGAAATCGAATTGAAACCCTAATATATATGAACCCTAAAATCGATTGATTATTCTACTTGGTTGATCTCTTAAGAACTCTAAATCGAATTGAACCTAAGCAAAGATGAAACCCTAAAATCGGATTTGCTTGTAATTGAATGATTGATTGCATGCATGTAACTTGGTAAAATAGAAATCGCGTGGTTGTTGAAAATCGCATGAACCCTAATATGAAAATTGCATGACCTAGTCCTATTTGAACTTGGAATTGCATGATCTATTGTAAAACCGAACATTGATTGCATGATTAAACTGAATTCGAACTTGGTGCATGGTTTAATAAAATCGGACCCTAAAATTTGTTGATTGTTAAAACCGAATCTAATAGATCTTGCATGATAGGATTAAATTGGAAAATTTCCTGTTTGATTTTCATCACATAGAAATCGCATGCTAAGTAAAATTGGAAAATTGCCTGTTTGATATTTATCACCTAGAGATTGCATGTTAGGATTAAATTGATGATTGATTGAACCTGAAAACTTCCATATAGAAATCGCATGAAATCGTTTGTTTGCATATCATGCATCAAACCCTAAATTGCATAAAAAGCCTAAGATAAATCATAAAACTGATGCATGATTTCAGATGTCAAAAGTCCACAATTTGGATTTCGCGGCCCTAAATATCTCAGGAGATAATTATTTACAATGGGCACTAGATGCAAATATCCTTCTTAAATCAAAAGGGCTCGGTGAATGCATCAATGATGGAAAGAATGAGTCAGAGCGAAACAAATACAAGGCGATCATGATTATACGCCATAATCTTGTTGAGAGTCTCAAAGATCAGTACTTGACAATTGAAGATCCTCTAGATCTCTAGAAGGAATTAAAAGCAAGATATGATCACCAAAGAACATTGATATTGCCTAAGGCCAAATACGATTGGCTAAACCTAAGGCTCCTGGACTTCAAGTCCGTGGATGAGTACAACTCGGCCTTATTCAAAATAGTCTCGAAATTGAAACTATGTGCTGAGACAGTGACCGAGAAGGATATGCTAGAAAAGACCTTCTCCACCTTCCACTCAAGTAATGTGTTGTTACAACAACAATATCGTGAGAAAGGCTTCACGACATATGCAAGTTTGATCTCTTGTTTGTTGCTCGCGGAGCAAAACAATGAACTGCTGATGAGAAACAGTGAAATGAGACCTCCTGGATCAACCCCACTCCCTGAAGCCCATGCGGCCAAAGAAACAAAGAAAGAAACCGAGGCAAACCACGTCCAGAGATATCAAAAAACAATGGCCGTGGACGTGGAAAGAGGCAAGGGCGTGGCCGTAATAACTACCACCCCTATGGCCGAGGTCAAGGCCATAACGATCGCGGATATCAATCCGATTCTCAGTGTGGCCGAGGCTGTGGTCGTGGGCATGGCCGCAGACATCAATCAGGACATCAGTCCGAATCAGTTTGCTATCGATGTAGAATGGGTAATCATTGGGCCAAGACATGTAGGACTCCCAAACACCTTGCAGAACTCTATCAAGAGAGTGTTAAAGGGAAGAATCCCAAGGTCAACATGATCCAGCATGATAAAGAAGGAGACTTCGATCATGAACAAGATGATCATATGGATTACGAAAAAGATGATCTTGTGGAGACTTCTGATTGCTTAAAATAAAATCAAATTAGGCACTAGCATTCATGTGTTTGTTTTCATTTTGGATTTATGTCTTTGGATTTATTGGATTTGCTTAATTAATAATTTTAAGGCTTTTTAGACGAAATTCTTGTTTTGTGAATAATGAAAGACAACATGGATGAGTTCGTGGTGGACAGTGGGTCAAGCCACACGATCCTAAAAGACAAAAGATATTTCATAGATCTTACACTCAAAAAGGGCAATATAAGTACTATAGCAGGATCAGCTGCATTGTTTTCACCTAGCTCAAAGCAAAGTCTATTGAGTTTTAAAGACATCAAATGAATGATCTTCATGTTGAAACAATGGACGAAGGAAACAGAGAATTTCTTCAAATATTTAAAATCGTCCAAGGCCATAAGAAAGTCCTAGAGACTATACCTGCTATGGCTACCGGTTTATATTGTACAAAGATTAGTATGATAGAAGTCAATGCCACCGTAAACTCTTTGTTTACGGATATGTTCACTTTATGGAACGACCGGCTCGGCCATCCCGGATCGGGCATGATGCGAAAACTCATATCAAATACTTATGGGCACGCCTTGAAAGAAAGGAGAGTTATCCCAAAGAATCTTACTTGTGCCTCATGTTTACAAGGGAAACTCATTGTAAGGCCATCACCAGTGAAAGTGACTAAGGAAACAATAAATTTCCTGGAAAGAATACAAGGAGACATTTGCGGACCAATTCACCCACCTTGTGAGACATTTCGATATTTTATGGTCCTTATTGACGCATATACAATATGGTCACATGTATGCTTATTGTCAACTAGAAATTTGGCATTTGCTAGGTTCCTTGCTCAAATAATACGCCTAAGGGCTCACTTTCCAGATTTTCCTTTAAAGACCATACGCCTAGATAATGTTGGTGAATTCACCTCCGATGACTATTGTATGTCTATGGGGGTAAGTGTTGAATATTCTGTGGCTCATGTACATACACAAAAAGGCTTGGCCGAGTCATTCATAAAACACATACAACTAATTGCTATATCATTACTCATGAGGTTAAAGCTTCCAGTTTCGGCTTGGGGACATGCGGTCTTGCACGCTGCCGAACTGATTCGTATCAGGCCATCTAGTGACCATAGATATTCCCCATCTCAATTACTTTCAGGTCAAGAGCAAGACATATCCCATCTTAAGATATTTGAATGCGCAGTCAATGTGACAATTGCACCACCTCATAGAACTAAGATGGGACCTCAAAGAAGGATGGGGATATATGTTGGATATGATTCTCCCACGAACATAAAGTACCTTGAGCCGACCACGGGTTATTTATTTAAGGCTAGGTACCCAGATTGTCATTTTGACGAATCTGTCTATCCAACACTAGGAGAAGGAAACCGGCTGGTAAAAGAGATTGCATGGAATCAAACATCCTTAACATGGCAAGATCCTCCGACTCGTGAAAACGATATAGAAGTCCAAAAGATAATACATTTGCAAAAGCTAGCTATTCAAGTGCCAGTCACAAAATCATATATACCAGCCGTGAATGCACCAATTCGAATGGATGTCCAAGAAGGACAAAATCAAGTGGCTACAGAGTCTAAACCACGATTGAAACGTGGAAGATCAATTGGTTCCAAAGATAAGGCTCCTCGGAAATTAAAGAAAGGTGCTGAAATTCAGACCGAGGTTGAAGACGTTCCAGACATAAGTGAACCTAAGTACCGGAAAATGTTGCTTCGGACGCCAAGCTTCATGGTCCTGAAGTTCCTGATAACAACGAGATCTCGATCAATTATGTCATGTCTGGAATCCAATGAAACAGAAAGAATGTCGACATTGAAGAAATATTTGCATGCAATGTAGCACTTGAACTTATGAATGAGGATTTAGAACCCACGTCCATCTTAGAGTGCACTCGACGATCAGATTGGATCAAATGGAAAGAAGCTATAAACGTGGAGTTAAGTTCATTAAAGAAAAGAGAGGTTTTTGGTCCAATAATGCGGACACCTCATAATGTTATACCAGTTGGACATATATGGGTCTTTGTGAGAAAGAGAAACGAACAAGGTGAAATCGTAAGGCACAAAGCACGGCTTGTGGCACAAGGATTCTCACAAAGGCCAAAAATTGATTATGAGGGGACATACTCCCCTGTGGTGGATGCAACAACTTTTAGATTCCTAATAAGTCTGGCCATAAGAGAGAAATTAGATCTGCGGTTAATGGATGTTGTAACCACATACTTATATGGTCAACTGGATAAGGAGATTTACATGAAAGTCCCAGAGGGGATATGGCTGAAAGATAAAAGAAGTTCTCGAGAACAACATTGTATAAAGTTGAATAAATCGCTCTATGGAAACAATCAAGTCGAATGTGGTACAATAGCCTAAGTGAGTACTTAGTGAAAGAGGGCTATAAAAACGATCCCATAAGTCCATGCATATTCATAAAGAAATTCGACAAGGGATTCTTAATCATCGCGGTGTATGTAGACGACCTGAACATCCTAGGAACCTCTGAGGAAATTTCCCAAATGGTTGAATACCTAAAGAAAGAGTTTGAAATGAAAGACTTAGGAAAGACTAAGTTCTGTTTGGGAATATAACTTGAGTACATCAATAATGGAATCCTTGTGCATCAAATGACATATACAGAAAATGTACTCAAGCGATTTAATATGGACAATGCTCACCCACTGAGTAGCCCAATGATGGTGAGAAGCCTCGGACTGGACAGTGATTCATTCGGTCCAAAGAAAAAGGATGAAGAAGTCTTTGGTCCCGAAGTACTATATCTCAGTGCCATAGGAGCGTTAATGTACTTGGCTAGTCACACTATGCCAGATATATGCTTTGCCGTGAACTTCCTTTCAAGATTCAGTTCTTGTCCACCCCAAAGGCACTGGAATGAGATCAAACATATACTTCGTTACCTGAAAGGGACGAAAGACATGGGTATATTTTATACTAACCTTAACAAAGAAGGTTTAGTTGGTTTTGCTGATGCAGGTGACATTTCGGATCCGCACAACGGTCGATCCCAGACGGGATATGTCTTTACTCACGGTGGAACAGCCATTTCATGGCGATCCATGAAGCAAACACTCCCGGCTACATCGTCCAATTGATACACGAGTTTTAAACCCTTATTTCCTACTGCAAGTGCACAGCATACGAAGTAGTATTTAGGGGTCGATCTCACGAAGACCAGTTTCACACTTTGATCTAATGAGCTAAATTAAAAGCTAAGACAATTTAATTATGTTTTTGGTTTTTATAAATTGCAAATAATAAAAGCAAAGTCGGTTGTAAAGATAATTTTAAACAAGCGTTAGGTCAAGGAATATCGCAGGAGATTCAGAGCAACGGATCAAACAACTATTCAGGCAGTGATTAAGCATTAGACTCAAACATAAAGATAATATCAATCCACTGTCATGGTATCAATAACTTTGTCTAGCGACCTAGAAATCCTAATTGTCGTTGGTACTAGAAATCGCAAACAAGCATTAAGGATAGGTTCGATTTGTTCACAATTCTCCACTACATCTACTGTCGTAGGTAATGAATAAATTGCTCACCAATGTTTATTCTAGCAACCTAGCAACTGTCGTTGTCTAAATTAACCTAAGATCATGAATTAAGCGGCCAGTTTAACTCAAGCACTAAGATCAACAAGGATGAAGACTATCAATTCTATTTGCCTATTTGTGTTTAACCCTAGAGCTCATGAATTCCTTTGACAAACCTTAACCTAACTAAGAGATCTACTCAGACATAATTAAAGAAGAAGAAAACAAAGAGATTATAGAGTTCATCATAAAAGCTTGAATAGATAATGAAAGCTGAAAATAACTTAATAAGAACTTGAACAAAGCATAAATATAGATAATGAAAGCTGGAAATAAACTTGTAAGAACTTATTTAAAGCATAAATATAAGAACTGAAAGTAAAACTTAATTAAAGCATAAATATAAGAACTGAAAGTAAAGCATAATTAAAGCATAAATATAAGAACTGAAAGTAAAGCATAATTAAAGCATAAATATAAGAACTGAAAGTAAAACTTAATTAAAGCATAAATATAAGCTTAAAAGTAAGACTTAATTAAAGCATAAATGTTAAAGCTTAAAAGAAACTAATAAGAACTTGATAAAAACATAAACATAAAAGCTTAAAAGAGAGAAGGAGCTATGCTTTGAAGCTAGAGAAGAGAGGAGGAAGAAGATGGTGTGTTTTGAAGCATCAAGAGTGAGTTCTATATATAGGCCAAGGTGTAGGGGAGTAGGTAGAGCAGGGAACGATCGTTCTGATGGGAGAACGATCGTTCTCTATGGTCGATCGTAGTAGGTGAAGTAGGTGAAGTGGGGAACGATCGTTCTAGGTGGAGAACGGTCGTTCCGTGCATGGTTGTTGGTGGAGTAGGTGAAGTGTGGAACGATCGTTCTCTTCAGGGAACGGTCGTTCCTCTGCATTTGTCGGCAAGGTTGGTGAAGAGGGGAACGACCGTTCTGTAGGGGGAACGGTCGTTCTCCATGGTTGTTCTCCCTTAGAACGGGCGTTCTCTTCGGTTGGTCCTTTTCTCGTGTTTTCCGCATTAACTCGACTCGAACATGTCCGTAAACGCCAAACTCCATCGAAACTCCATAAAATCTGTAAAAACACTCAAAACAAAAGAAAAGACTCGAAAAGCTAACGAAAGATGCAAATAAAAACTCAAACCGAATACTAAAAACTTGATACACGAGTTTTAAACCCTTATTTCCTACTGCAAGTGCACAGCATACGAAGTAGTATTTAGGGGTCGATCCCACGAAGACCAGTTTTCACACTTTGATATAATGAGCTAAATTAAGAGCTAAGACAATTTAATATGTTTTTGGTTTTTATAAATAGCAAATAATAAAAGCAAAATCGGTTGTAAAGATAGTTTTAAACAAGCGTTAGGTCAAGGAATATTGCAGGAGATTCAGAGGAACGGATCAAACAACGCCAAAAACTTGATACACGAGTTTTAAACCCTTATTTCCTACTGCAAGTGCACAGCATACGAAGTAGTATTTAGGGGTCGATCCCACGAAGACCAGTTTTCACACTTTGATATAATGAGCTAAATTAAGAGCTAAGACAATTTAATATGTTTTTGGTTTTTATAAATAGCAAATAATAAAAGCAAAATCGGTTGTAAAGATAGTTTTAAACAAGCGTTAGGTCAAGGAATATCGCAGGAGATTCAGAGCAACGGATCAAACAACTATTCAGGCAGTGATTAAGCACAAGTCTAGAACTCAAACATAAAGATAATATCAATCCACTGTCGTGGTATCAATAACTTTGTCTAGCGACCTAGAAATCCTAACTGTCGTTGGTACTAGAAATCGCAAACAAGCATTAAGGATAGGTTCGATTTGTTCACAATTCTCCACTACATCTACTGTCGTAGGTAATGAATAAATTGCTCACCAATGTTTATTCTAGCAACCTAGCAACTGTCGTTGTCTAAATTAACCTAATATCATAAAATCAAATGATCAATTCGATCTAAGCATTAAGAACAACAAACCTTAACCTAACTAAGAGATCTACTCAGACATAATTAAAGAAGAAGAAAACAAAGAGATTATAAAGTTCATCATAAAAGCTTGAATAGGTAATGAAAGCTGAAAATAACTTAATAAGAACTTAATTAAAGCATAAATATAAGAACTGAAAGTAAACTTAATAGAACTTGATTAAAGCATAAAGATAGATAATAAGGACTGAAAGTAAAACTTAATTAAAGCATAAAGATGGAAAATAAGAACTGAAAGTAAAGCATAAGATTAAAAGCGTAAATATAAGAACTGAAAGTAAAACTTAATTAAAGCATAAATGTTAAAGCTTAAAAGAAACTAATAAGAACTAGATAAAAGCATAAATATAAAGCTTAAAACTGAAGAGAGAGCAATGTTTAGAAGCTAGAGAAGAGAGGAGGAAGAAGATGGTGTGTTTTGAAACATCAAGAGTGAGTTCTATATATAGGCCAAGGTGTAGGGGAGTAGGTGAAGTGGGGAACGATCGTTCTGGTTGGAGAACGATCGTTCTACACTTCACCTACTCCCCTACACCTTGGCCTATATATAGAACTCACTCTTGATGTTTGTTCTATGTGGTTGATCGAAGTAGGTGGAGTAGGTGAGCTTGGGAACGATCGTTCTAGGTGGAGAACGGTCGTTCCGTGCATGGTTGTTGGTGGAGTAGGTGAGGGCAAGAACGGTCGTTCTCTTCAGGGAACGGTCATTCCTCTGCTTTTGTCGGCAAGGTTGGTGAGGTGTGGAACGATCGTTCCCGAATGGAATGGTCGTTCCTTTGCTTGGCTAGAGCGATCGTTCCTCTTCAGAACAGTCGTTCTCTTGTGTTTGGTCATTTTCTCGTTTTTCCATCTTAATTTGACTCGAACATGTCCGTAAACGCCAAACTCCTTCGGAACTCCGTAAAATCTGTAAAAAGACTCGAAACAATAGAAAAGACTCGAAAAACTAAAGAAATATGCAAATAAAAACTCAAACCGAATACTAAAAACGAATCAAAATACGTTAAAAACACATAATATCATGTTGCTAGCTCCCGTGTTCTGTGTTGGTGAGATGAATGATGTTCGAAATCCTTTGTATCCACTCTGCCTTTCTTTCTTGATTACTCGGTGTAAAGCACTGGATTCCATTTGATATGTTGTAGCAATCATTTCAGCCAAATCTTTTGGGTTACACATATCAACAACCTCACACATTTCCGGAGTCAAACCGTTCATGAAGATCCCTTCTAACTGTTTGTCTGATAACCCAGAGACTTGTGCTAATAGGTCCTCAAAACGATGAATGTAGTTCGATACTGATCCTGTTTGTTTTAACGCAAACAGAGGCTGACTAGGATCTCATATTCTGACTTTACTGAACCTAGCAATCATCCTTGTCTTGAATTGTGACCAACTCATAAAAGGTCGTCTATGCAATTCGCTGTTAAACCAGCTTAAACCTCTCCCTTAAGACTGACAGAAACCACCTCCATCTTAGATTCTTCATTATAACCACCTAGTCGGAAAAATCTTTCCGCTAACGAAATCCAGGAGTACGCATCATCATCACCATTATAAATCGCCAATTCCACACGTTTTATCATTTTATCTCTATTCGTCACTAGGTTTTGCCTATCACTACGGCCATGTTCCTGGAAAGAGTGATGTACCTGGTGTGGTATGTTCGGATGAGAATTTTCTGAATCCTCGCGATTTCCTGCAATTCCTCGCACCAGCGCAATCAATTCCTCGAACTTGGAATTCATCTGCTGCTCGAGCTTTGTCACTCGCGCATCTCCAACTGCGACCTGCTCCGCTGGTGACTCCAGTGACAGAATCGACGACGATCGAGTCTCGATTCCTCCGGCTTGAGCATTCTTTGGCGGCATCGTGTCTTCGCTTCGCGTTGTTCGATCCGATCGTCACTCGCACCAATTTGATAAGAATACAAGCGCTTTATTGAATTCAATATCAAAGATCTGTAACAATTGCACGAAGAATCAGTATTCCGAATGTAATCGCTACACAGATTGAAGAACAGATTCTTCAATCTCCCTCTAACAAACTTTTCTCCCAAAATATCCGATGAACTCTAAAAAGATAAAAGCCAAAGTATTTATACTCGAGCCCGTTAAACGATGTCGTTCTCTTAACGGCTCTTTTTTTCTTTCAAGCAAACGACGACGTCTTTATTCCTTTATCACACGACGACATCTTGCTTAACGGCTCCTCTTCAATCTTTTTGAATTCCAGTTAATTCTGATTGCTCAATCGCTTCCTGGTTAATCTCCTCTGAGTTCCTCTTCCTTCTGATGTAAGATCTTAAAGGCTTATCACATAGTTAAGTCCATAATAACAAAATAGATTTATCAACTCATAGATTTTTCTCTTTTCCGCTTATATCTCCTATATATATATATATATATATTAATTGGGAAGACGTTTTGTCAAGTAGATTAAATTGAAGAGTACATGTCATTAAAATGCTCACTATTAATGGGCATGTTTAATGAGTTTCTGTTTACAAAACTCAATCTAATATAGGTCAAATGAAGTTATGAACTTTTATTTTTTTCTAATTTGGTTATATATATCAAATGTTTTTGAAGGAATTGTGGGACATGAGTCATTTTGAAACTTTAATTGTCAAAATGACCCCGTGCTTTGAAAATGAGGACGCCCAAATACAAAGGAGAGGGTCACTTTGACAATTAAAGTTTCAAAATGACACATTGTAACAAATAGCCAAATGTTTTTTTTTTACAAATGAAAAGATATTAGATTAACTATCATTTGTCAAAATTATAAGACTTTTATAATTTTTAACTATTTTTATGAAAATAATTTTAAAAAAATTGCAACCCATTTATATATATCAAATTTATTTTTTCTAATTCGATTTGGTTAAATTTAATGGATTTTATTGATTTCAGGTCTATATTTTGGTGAAAATTAAATATGTGTCAATTTAATTCTGAAATATGATTTTGAATATTTCATATTTAAAAATATTTATTCAACTATACAAAATTTCTTTGATTATATTTTAAAATATATTAAACATAAAAACATATAATCAACCAATATAAAAAAATTTATAACTTTTAACCTACTGAACAAACACAAAATATAATACACACATAATAAAATTATTGAAACACCAATCAACACAATATATAGTCTCACATAATACAATTCTTTTAACTTTAACAAAACAAAATTATACAACAAACAACTACAAATAGTATATTAGCCATAAAAAACTTGACTACTTTGATAATAGTTTATATAATAGTCAAGTATATACCAAATATTATTTCCCGCACATGATGCGGGCTATCATCTAGTTTAGAGTAGTATAATAAGGATATTTTGTATATAAACAACTTACAAACTTTATCAGTCTACTATGGTTATATAATTAAATATAGATTTTTTATTACTGCTAATTTCTCATTTTATTAATCATTTCAGTTTTCTCTTATATATTTTGTATCAGAATTTTAAATAACTCTATCATTCTCATAACGATGCATAGTTCACCAAACACTAGTTCAGGTTATTAAATTCAGCATTTTCAGTGGCTCTAAACTCCTATGATCAGAGTTCTAAATGTACACTTGTGCAGTAAATAACTCATGCAATTAGTTACAAGTCTATATGAAAACCTTGTAATTAAATCATTAAACAATATATCGAGACAAGTTATTATGAAATCATTGATTTTCTTTAATTTAACAAAGAGATCTATTCAGTCATGATGCGGGAAACACATCAGTTATAAATAAAAAATATCATTAATCTCAAATAAATAAATACAAACGGGATAAGAGAAATCTTCTCTGTTTTGGTATAAAGATGAGATCTCCTAGCTTGAAATCTCTTTTAGATTCAAAATATTTTGAATCTAAAACTTATCGTACTCTTGGGTGTCGTGACTTTTATGTATCTTCGAAGTGTGTCTTGTACAAGAGGCTAAAGCAAGTATTTATAACTATCTAAGTCAGTAAAAGTTTTAAGGGGCCAACCTTGGTCAAACTGAACACTTTGGGGGGCCTTGGTGTGTGACCGAGGCTGTGGGTTTTCAGATAAGGAAGGAATGAAAGCGCCTCTTGTAGGAGCTTGGGGGCGCACCGGCTTTGTCGTATGACTGAGGCCTGGCTGCTATTTTCTACTTATTTCTCTTGGTTACTAGATGGATATGCATTCACTAAAAATTGAATAACTCCCCAACCAAGATTCCAAATGACCTCATTCCACTTGAACATGAATCTAATTCACGGCACGAAGAGTTAAACTGACGATGATAATACGAGGAAGAATCGATCGGCTGCAGTTTGAGATTAATTATATTTTTCAAAAAGATATAGGTGTGAGAAAAGAGAGAAATAACCTTGCTAATAGTATTTTTCAAAAAGATATAGGTGTGAGAAAAGAGAGAAATAACCTTGCTAATAGTATTTTTCACTTATCATCGAGTTTCTTGTTAATGATATAATTGATAAATGTCCAATTGGTGGGATGTTTATCAATTAGGCCCATTTTATGAGTGAATACGAATTATGCTATATGGGCTCCGGAATAAGTTAACGGGGTTTGCCCAGTATATATTAATTCTTAAAGTGTCACAAGCCTGCAATACTCTTATGTAAGCAAAGCATTTGTATGGTATGGGTAGTCTTATAGCACAATGTTGTGATTCTTTCTCGTTACAGAATAACACGTTTCGAGTTGGCAACATCATGATTCATGTCCATAAATTACAATGGGTGGTCTTATAGCCAAACCATAGATCTTAAATTCGATTTTTAGTATCATATCGAAAAAATGGAAATAACGAGTCCTACATGGTATGAAGCGACATTACATTAGACTATTAGAGTCTAGACGGACTATTTAGCAAGAGTCATCATAATTTCATTTGTCTATTACCCTTTTGCAAAGAGTCAATATCGTCAAGCGGATAGTATTATTAACTCTTTTAGTGGATATTCTGAATCTCCTCCGTATTTTTCTGTGGATTTTGGTGTATATACATAAAACATATTAAAAGAACAAAAAAATTACAGTCTTTTTGTTTTTGTCAACATCGACTTTTAGACGTTGAGATTTTGTTAGATTTAGTGGCGCACCTTCGTTTATTTCTACATATAAGTACCTAAAAAAAAAAAAAAACAAATTAAGGTATCCTTTGAGAGCGAGTGCGTAACTAAAATTGATTGAGGTTTTTAACATTAGAAATACCTCAAATACCACACTTTCATGTTTTTTTGACAAAAATAACACATCAAAGTAAAAATGACAAAAATAACATTTATTTAATAGTCTAAAGATAATTAAATTAATAAATTTGGGTTCAAAAATAATTAATTAGGGTTTAAATTTTGGGTTTTAGGGTTTAAGTTTAAGGGATTGAAAAAAAACATATGAAAATAAATGTATAATAGTCTTTTTTCTCTTAAAATATGTCATTTTGTCATTTTCACCTTGGTGTGGTATTTTTGTCACAAAAACATGAAAGTGTGGTATTTTTGAGAATTGCCCTAAGTAAAATCAAAAGGTTGAATGACTCTAATACCAAAAAAATAAGTCTGCTGTTTTATTATTAATCTACCATATCCAAACCGTATGAAAATTTATCGCCAATATAAATAAATCTATCATCCCAACTTTTAAACTAGCATCAAACACAATAAGTGGATGATTGGTTGGACTGTAGCTGTATATTATTTGCTATAGAATTTGGTCTGTAGATATATTTGTTGTAGCTGTATATTCTGTATCTGTAGATAATAAATGACAAAAATAATAAAAAAGGAAAGATCTTCATACACCCATATATTTTTCTCTACAGCCTTTAAAATATGGCTTTAGCAAATAAGGCTTCTACAGCCATTTTTTTGCTGTAAGGGCTGTAGCTTTAAAAAAAAGAGATAAAACACGATTGGTAATTTGTTGGACTGTATCTAAAAATTAAAGCTAAAGATGGCTCCTACAGCCCAACCAATCATCCCCTAAATTTACCATGGATACATATTCAATTCACCGGTGATAATTCTACCACCATTAACTAAAAATTTATCACGGTTGAAATAATCTACCGCTACGCAAAATAAATATATCAATCGATAATAAATCTGTGTGATAAGTTTATCATTCGGTAAGTTTGTCACTTAAAATCAAATCTACCACCATTGACCATTAAATCTACCATTTTGAAAGATCTCTACCACATCCAAAAATATAAGTGTACAAAATAAGTTTATCTTTCTTAAATTGAATGTACCATTCCTCTACCAAACCTACTGAATGAAAAATAAATTTTCTAAATCTGTATATAAATACATCATCCCCCGTAAATAGAATAGTAGACTATTCTATTTTGACACACATATTTTTTTTAAATTTTTGAATAAGTGTAAAAAGGAAAATAACAATATTTTTGTAACTATGTTTGTGCTAACATTGGAAAAAATGTGAAAATATAAATATAATACTAATTTTAAAAGACTGGCATCATTTTAGTAAAAAAAAAAACAAACTTTACAAGATTGTTTTAGCAAATCTCTAATATATATTATTCTTAAATCGTCTCTTTTTTAGCATTCCACCAGAAATTATAAACAAATATCAAATTTTTTTCATTTTATTTTAGTATATAGAAATGATGTTTTAATAACTGTAAAGTACCAAGTTTTATTAAGAGAATATATTGATGTTTTATTAACATTCAGTCATATCCACAAAAGACTAAAACTTTGATTTATCTTTATTTTTTTTCTTTGCATTCTAGAATCTCCAGTATTAATGCATGTTGAATAAAACGGTTTTTGGGACCAGCGATTTGCGACTGCGACTGCGACTGCGATTAAGTGTCGTAGATTATTGTTTGTTTTCATGTTGCGGTGACCTGTTCATTTATATGTCGCAGGTAGGTGCGACTAGTCACGGCGATTTGTCGCAGCGACCTGCGACTGGTCGCTAAAAATTTTAATGATTCATTTTAAAACATGCGGTTAAACACAAGTCGTAGGTCGCACGACCTGCAAACGAACAACAATTTGCGACACGTAATTTGAGTCGCAGTCGCAGGTTGCGCGACCTGTAAACGAACAAAATTTAGTGCTAGTCATTGTGACTACTCGCACCTTTATGGTTTGATTATTATATAATAATCTCCTGAAGAGCCGGTTGGCTTTTGATGTAATCCGATGCAGTCATCGGTTTCTTCTTTTCCTGGTCACTCATTTTGATTGCCTGTTTTTCTCTGTAAATATTCTCTTGTTAGAAAATCAGGTAAAGAATTATTTTCTCCTTAAAAATATTGAATATCGAAATCAAATACTGATAATATGGCTTGCCATCTAGCAAAGATTTGTTTTGAGACTATAGGGTAATGACAAATAATGAAATAATATAATAATCCCAGGTTAACAACTTCTAATTTATTAAAACATTTTGAAAATCGTTTAAAAGAAAACTAAGCATCGAAATAAAAAAAAAAAAAAAACCCAATAGTGGGATTATTATATTAGTTTCATCAGTATATTCTAGTAGACTCTGCATATTATTTCAAAACTGTATCAATTACCACTTCAACTAATATTTTCGTTTGTAGTTAAAATAATAAACAGAATATATCTCTGTTCAATCAAAGATTAATCATACAGGAAGCAAAGACGTACGCAAGTAATGATGTAAGCAAGACGTAAGCAGTGACGTCAGCAGTAACGTAAGCAATGACGTAAGCAAGACTGTCGGCACCGTTAGATGAACGACACGTATCACACAAGTGTTGGCACCGTCTGATGAAAGCCACGTATCAAGCAACCTCTATGCAAGCTCGCCTATAAATACGAGCATCACCAAACCGAGAAGAGCACGAGCAATTTTCAGACTTCCTTCTCTCTCTAAAATCGCTCTACCTTCTCTCTAAATTTTCAAGTTTTAAAGTTTTAAGTTTTACTTTTGTAATTTTCAATCTTTGTACTTTTACTTTAAAATAAAACAAAGTTCTTATCAAAGTCTATCGCATTCTTGTATTTACAAATTTTACGTCAAATTTTTTATTTTTAATTTATAAGAAAAACAAAATAAAAGAAAACAAACTCGTATCAGATGCTAAAGATCTTCTCAAACGTTTTAATAAACCTAAGTATTTCGATGCTTAGTTTTCTTTTAAACGATTTTCAAAATAAAGACTTCGTGTTTTAAACTAAACAAAGATTCTCTAGAGAGCCTTCAATCCCTCTACAAGATACCATTGGTGTTCCAGGCCGTAAGACCCCAGGGAGGCAGCAAGTCCGTTGGGAAACCATAAAGGTATTGACGTAGAATCTGATTAATATCTTTCTAGCATGAATCTGAGTCTAGATTAAATCATGGCGTCCTATGTTAGAAAATTGTTTAAATCTAAACATGCATCAACATCTGCATCAACAATTAACTCAAGAGAAATTATGACAAAACTAACCTCGTTTAATCAAGATATTACAAAAAAAACTGTTTACCACATGTTAATCCAGAAAACATATATCAAATCGGAACTTTTGATTTTAAGACAGCCTATTCAATCAAAGAACACAAACAGACTTTATCTCTTCAAAATGAATTTGAAGAAATCAAATTATTATCTTCAATAGCTTTAGATAAATATAAACAAAAAGGGTTTAATTATATTCATTTCGGTTTAATACAAATAGCAATAAAACCCTTATCAAGAACCGGAATAGATTCACCAATACTTATGCTTTTAAGAGATAAAACCTTGTTGAAATTTGAAGACTCGCTCCTTGGAGCAGTTCAATCAAATTTATGCAACGGAGCAATATATTTTAATTGCGCTCCTAATTTTCAAGTTAGTCTTCATGACCCAACTATACTCAATACATTAGTATTAAATGTTCACTTACCAGAAATTAAATTTCAAAATGAAAGACACGGATATTTATTATTATACAGAATTTATTTCAAACAATCAACATCTGAATTTAATTCAAGATGTTTACTATATGATGATAAAGGAGAAACTACTATTTTAGCAGTTCACATTAAAGATACTCCAGCAGCAACTTATACACATAAACAATTAAAATGGAATGAAATAACTATTCCAGATCAATGGAAATTAGAAATAACTCAACCAACTAGAAATTTTGAACAAAGAAATATTTCAAAAATAATTGAACAAGTAGATGGAAAAATATTATTGCAATTTGGATCTTTTAAAGAACCACTCCCTCCTAGGATCAGTTCTTATTATTCAAGACCCTCTTTCTCTGAATATCAAACTCCTTCAAGAGCCTCCTTTTCTGAATATCGTACTAGACAATCTAGGCAAGATTCAGAGACAGAAAGCGTAAATCAAAACGTTAGACAAGATGTTAAATTTAAAGCACCTATAGCAGAGCCTGAGACAGTTAATTTTCCAACTTCTCCAAGTTCATCAGATTTCGGACAAATAAATGTTATATTAAAAGAATATGAGATAAATAAGCAATTTATAAAAGAAGTTTTTTATTCAAAATAAAATAAAGAAAAACGTGAATGGTATTTTAAAACATTTTCTAAGCAACAAGTAAATGAATTTAGAGAAAAATGGTATAATTGTATGATAGTAAAAGAAGTAGATATTCCATTTTTTATATGGTTTGAAACATATGCAATTGCTAATAATATTAATTACCCATTCAAAACCATTAGTACAAGTTCATCTTTAAGCCAAGTTTGGGAACAAGTAAATGGTAATAAAATTAAATCAGTTCATCCTCCTTTAGCTGATTTAAAAATAAATACGACTAACAGGCAAATTTTAGCTACCCCATTTAAAACTGGAGCCAATAAAGATGACAAAGAACCGTTAATTATGCAAGATATAAAATCAGTTTATCAACAAAATAATTATCAAAGTCAATTATTATATACTATCTCTAAACAAATAGACAGTATAGATAATAAAATTGACAATAACGAAAGTAATAAATTAGAACACTTTAATAATAATATTCAACATCCTTTTTCATCAGTAACAACACCTATCTTTAAACCTGTAACTAGACAAATTAAATTCCCAGAATATGAAATTTTAAAATCAATTGCAACTAGATTAGAAAATCTAGACAAAGGAAAAGTAATTAATAATATAGATGAAAATGATAATGAATCTAATCAAACAGATACTCAATCAGAAAGCGATAATTTAGAAATTAATCGAATAAAACACATAAATAATAATAAAATCATGAAATCCAGAAAACCATACTATTCAAGACATACACCACCCGATTTGTTATTCGAAGAACACCATAAATATTCACATAATGTATATACCGGTGAAGGAATATACAAATGGAGTATTGATGGACGTTCTGAGTACGAAATAATGAATTTATTTCAAGAAATGGGTATGGCTGCTATTGCTTTTAAAGCAAGAGGACATACTGATAAGCAAGCATGTGTTATGTTAATAACAGGTTTTAATGGCACTCTAAAATACTGGTGGGACAATTCACTAGATCAAATTAAACAAGATTCAATAATTAATCATGTAGAAATAAAAAGAATAGAAAGAGAAGATGGTTTATATGAAGAAGTAGAACATCAAAATGCAGTAGAAGTATTAATCCATACTTTAACCATGCATTTTATTGGTAACCCAAATGAAGAATCAGAAAGTAAAAAAATAGTATTAACCAACTTAAGATGTCCAACATTAGGAGATTTTAAATGGTATAAAGATGTATTCATAACCAATATATTTCAAAGAACTGATTGTAATCAACCTTTCTGGAAAGAAAGATTTATTTCAGGATTACCATCCTTTTTCGCAGAAAAGATAATCAACAAACTAAAGGAATATTCAGGAGGTCAACCTATACAGTGGAACTCAATTACTTACGGTCAGTTATTCGCCTTTATCAAAAAAGAAGGATTAGCAATATGTCAAGAACATAAAGATAAAAAAAGAAATGAAAAATTTAAATTTAAAACAACTATGGGATCATTTTGTAAACAATATGGTTATGATAAATTAGATCCCCCATCTAGAATTAAAAGAATAAAATATAGGCAAAGAAAAGCCAGAAAAGCAAAACATTATCAAAAGGATTTTGATAAAAAACCAACTGATAAATATTATTCAAAAAACAAAAAATATAAATCAAAAGATAAACAAAAGATAGTATGTTATAATTGTAAAAGACCAGGACATAAATCAACATAATGTAAAATGAAAAGAAAAATAAATGAAATTTTTCAAGATCAACCTGATATTCAAGAAAAATTAACTAAGTTATTAATATCAGAATCAGAAATATCTGAAGAAAACGATAGCGATTACCTAATCAATGAAATAGAAAATTCTAGCGATTCATCCTCTGAATCACAAGAATTAACCGATAATTTATGCAACTGTCAAACTATAAACGTAATAACAAAAGATAGTGATAAACAATTTCTATTAGATATAATAGATAAAATAGATGATCCAGAAATTAAAAAACAATATTTAATAAAATTAAAAGAAATAATTTCACGAAAAAGTCAATTATCTACACCACAGCCTTTTAGTTTAAATAAGATATTCGAAAAATATCCTACTCAAAATTTATTTAAACAAGTAACAACAGGAGAACTTCAAAATGAAGTAAAACAACTAAAGGCCCAAATCAAAGAGTTACAGTTAACAATTAACCAACAAGAATTAAAACAACTACAAATAGACGCTAGATTATCTTTAATAGAAAATAAAAATAATTTTCAGGCATGCTCAAATAATCAAAGTCCAGAATCAAATAATCAAGGACAAACTGATAATGATAAAAATTATATTCAAATAATTGATATAATAATTTATCAAAAATGGTACACAAATATTACTCTACACATCGGACGTAACTTCAAAATTAATATAATTACTCTAATGGATACAAGAGCAGATTACAACTGTATCCGTGAAGGAATTATACCAACAAAATATTATGAAAAAACTACTGAACGTCTAAGCAGTGCCAATGGTAGTAGTTTAAAAGTACAATATAAACTACCTTGTGCAAAAATATGTAACCAAAGATATTGTTTCATAAACCAATTTTCTCAAGAAGTAATATTAGGAACCCCATTTTTTACGCAAATATATCCATTTAAGGTTACTGAAACAGGAGTAACCACTAAAGTAATGGGTACGAAATTATCCTTTAATTTCTTATCCCCTATGAAAACTAAAGAAGTTCTACATTTACAACAAAATACCATCCAAAAAACAATTAACCTAATAAAGGGTAAACAAAATCATATTCAGTATTTACAAGAAGAAATAGCCTATAAAAAAATAGAAGAACAACTACAAAACACCTTATACAATAAGCAAAATTAAATCAATAGAAAATGAGCTTTTAAAACAAGTATGCTCAGAATTGCCAAACGCATTCTGGGAAAGAAAACAGCATACTGTAGAACTCTCTTATATTAAAGAATTCAATGAGAAAAATATACCAACCAAAGCCCGACCTATTCAAATGAATAAAGAATTGCTAGAGCATTGTAAAAAATAAATAACGGATTTATTAAACAAAAACCTCATAAGGCCATCCAAATCTCCTTGGAGCTGTTCGGCCTTTTATGTAAACAATCAGGCAGAGAAAGAACGAGGAGTACCTCGATTAGTAATCAATTATAAACCACTAAATGATGTCTTACAATGGATTAGATATCCAATACCCAATAAAAGAGATTTATTAAAACGTCTTTATAACGCAAAAATCTACTCAAAATTCGATATGAAAACTGGATTTTGGCAAATCCAAATAGCTGAAAATGATAAATATAAAACAGCTTTTACAGTACCATTTGGTCATTACGAATGGAATGTAATGCCATTCGGACTAAAAAATGCACCCTCCGAATTCCAACATATAATGAATGATATATTTAACAATTATTCTAATTTTACTATTGTCTATATTGATGATGTACTCGTATATTCAACATCAATAGACCAACATATCAATCACTTAAACACTTTTCTAAGTATAGTCAAAAAACATGGTCTAGTACTATCCGCTAAAAAAAATGTCTTTATTCCAAACAAAAATAAGATTCTTAGGACACAATATTTATCAAGGAACTATAACACCAATATCTAGGGCAATAGAATTTCCGATAAATTTCCAGACGAATTAAAGGAGAAATCACAATTACAAAGATTTCTAGGATGTCTGAATTATGTTTCAGATTTCCTACCCAATCTTAGAAAATCTATTCAATCTTTGTTTCAAAGATTACAAAAAAATTCAAAACCTTGGACCAATACACATACCCAATTGGTTCGACAAATAAAACAAAAGGTTAAAACTCTCCCATGTTTATCCATACCAAATCCTGAAGCAAATATGATTGTCGAAACTGACGCTTCAGAAATAGGTTATGGAGGAATCCTTAAACAAAAACTTTCAGAAACTAGCCCAGAATCAATAGTTAGATTCCATTCTGGAATCTGATTAGGACCTCAAAAGAATTATTCTACTGTTAAAAAAGAAGTACTATCCATAGTCAATTGTATATCAAAATTGCAAGATGATTTAATAAACAAAAAATTCTTACTTCGTGTTGATTGTAAATCGGCAAAAGAAATTCTACAAAAAGACGTCAAAAATTTAGTCTCAAAACAAATCTTTGCTAGATGGCAAGCCATATTATCAGTATTTGATTTCGATATTCAATATATTAAAGGAGAAAATAATTATTTACCTGATTTTCTAACAAGAGAATATTTACAGGGAAAAACAGGCAATCAAAATGAGTGACCACAAAAAGAAGAAACCGATGACTGCATCGGATTACATCAAAAGCCAACCGGCTCTTCAGGGCAAGCCCCTAACTATTCAAAACTCCTATTTAGCACTTGCTGAATTTCCACCACTTTCTTATTCAAAAGCAGTTAATACAGAAAAGGGTCAAACATCTACGCCAAAACCTTCTTAAACAACCGCACAACCTTCTTCCCAAAAAACTACTTATATTCTAAAACCACAAAAGGAACATATCCTTACTACCAACTTTACTCAACCAATAACCTTAAAACAACTCCAAAACTTTGTCGGTAGATATCTCTATGAAGATTGTCAATATCCAACTGACAATGTAGTCAAAAATCGTACCTTTTATGAGTATATTCTAGTAGACTCTAAGTTTATAGAAATTACTCATTACCCAGACAAAACCAATCCTAACCTTATATCATACTCCACTTGCAAAATACTGCGAGTTTATTCTATCCAAGAACTCGGCTTTATCCACCATCATACTATGCAACCTTTCTCAACCCCAGGATACCATATCCCTGGCTTTACCTATGTAGACTATCAACAAGCATTCTTCCGTCTCTTTTACCTTAGGGCATATGACTATTCATGGTTCATATCCCTAGACCATAAATGCCCAAAAACTATTCTAGGATGGTTCTATGAGTGGTGGCATTGGTTCGGACCAAGCGACCAAATCTATCCAACAGAAATAACAAAAACCTCTTTACCCTTTTATCTTAAACACGCACCTAAAACACCCATTCTACCATTATCCAAAATAAGCTTTCATATTGATATGGGCATACCATGGATATTTTCATGGCATTATAATCTCGTACCTCATTTACCCGATATGCCATACTCTCATATTCGAGAATTCCGTATCAAATGGTGGGATAAATACCTTTTAGACCGTTGTTCCTTAGCCAACATACAAAAATACTTCCAAATTACTGAAGAAATCCATACTGCAGTTCGTACTATATCCAAATCAATACCCCTTGTCACACCAAGCCAATTTACTCAAACACCTATGCCCACATCCACTATTAAAAGACCACAAAGCCCAACAAATTCTACGGGCTCTTCCAATTCCAAAAAATCATCCAAGAAAAAAAAACTCAAAAAAATCATCGCCGCCATTAGTCAAGAAATGGACACTACGGACGACGATGATGACGATGACGTGATTACCCAACTAAAAAACTTCGACCCCAACAACCCGTTTGGAGGTCCAGATAGTCAAGATCATTAATTGCATTTTCAAGTGGTAAAAAAAAAAAAAAAACCAATAGTGGGATTATTATATTAGTTTCATCAATGTATATTCTAGTAGACTATGTATATTATTTCAAAACTGTATCATTTACCACTTCAACTAATATTTCCGTTTGTAGTTAAAATAATAAACAGAGTATATCTCTGTTCAATCAAAGATTAATCATACAGGAAGCAAAGACGTACGCAAGTAATGACGTAAGCAAGACGTAAGCAGTGACGTCAGCAGTAACGTAAGCAATGACGTAAGCAAGACTGTCGGCACCGTTAGATGAACGACACGTATCACACAAGTGTCGGCACCGTCTGATGAAAGCCACGTATCAAGCAGCCTCTATGCAAGCTCGCCTATAAATACGAGCATCACCAAACCGAGAAGAGCACGAGCAATTTTCAGACTTCCTTCTCTCTCTAAAATCGCTCTACCTTCTCTCTAAATTTTTAAGTTTTAAAGTCTTAAGTTTTACTTTTTTAATTTTCAATCCTTGTACTTTTAGTTTAAAATAAAACAAAGTTTTTATCAAAGTCTATCGCATTCTTGTATTTACAAAGTTTACGTCAAAATTTTTATTTTTAATTTATAAGAAAAACAAAATAAAAGAAAACAAACTGGTATCAGAGCAAGACTGTTTTTATTTTATTTTGAAAACAAAATAAAATACAGTTTAAATACAGTTTTATTTACGAGTGAAATGGGTAGATATTCCCAATTGACCATTTAATTGGGTCCATGACCATCAATAATCTGAAATTGGTAATCCCTTAATTTTGTGGTCAAATGTAGTCTTTGTTGCCCCTACCCAAAATCGATTCACATACACCCTAGAAATCCTATTTAAATTGTTTTTTTTTTCTTTAGTCAACTTTCATTTAATGCTTGGTTCCCCACAGTTTCTTGATATTGTCAACAAATAGGATATCAGGTATCTTCGATATAATCTGCATAAATAGATCAAATAATGACATTTAATTGAGCAAACTCTCAACCCGTATGAGATATAAGACAATGGGTTTCCTGATAAGAAAATAATAAAAGTTAGATGCTATTCAATTTAAATATATATTGTTATGTGATAACACATACCATATAAAGATTAAATGTTCTGAAGAAAATTTTATGAGATGTTTTAGAACCTAATTTATGTAAATAGTTATTTAGTAAATAAAATTTAGAGTTTAAATTGCACATATATATAGTTAACATATAAGTACTTAACTAACTGTATGTCGCGAACTGAAAATGGTATCTACCGAAGATGTTTTTAAATGAAACTTAGATTATTAGACATTCAACAACACATTGTCATAGTAACAAAATAAAGAAGACAAAATAACACGATGCAACGGAGTAGATAGTTCTAGAGTAGGATATTACATGAGAAAAAAACAATTGACTAATTCAACCCTCGTAAACACTAAATTTGTTAGTCGGAAACTACAAATAAATTGTTACCGCGGAAAGAAACATAAGTTACCAAATATTCAGTTATCAGTTAACAATGTAGACGAACTGTCCGATACATGCTGGGAAGGAAGAACGGGGATTGCACGTTCTTCAGTGTCGAGTTCCTCCACTAGGTTTGTCTGTGTTGAGCCATGCAGAATCTTTGTTAGTTACAATATTTAGACGAAATGATAAAGATAACCTAATTTTATCAATCAATATACTTTATTATCAGTCAAATTGTTATCCGGAAAATATAATAGATAAATTATGTGTTATGTATGTTACCGTGATAACGAACACAAGTTATCATATATATCAATTACAAGTAAACAAAGTAGATGGATTACAAAGTTATCGGCAAAGTCAATATAAAACCAAATCCACTGAACTCAAATACCCTAGACTTATATAAACCCTAATCCCACCGAAATAACTTACTTATATACTATATTTTTGACAACTGTTCCTGATAAACACTAAATTGTTATCCGGAAAATACAATAGGTAAGTTATGCGTTATATAGGTTACCGTGATAACTACCACAAGTTATCATATATGTCAAATACCAGTTATCGGCGAAATCAATCTAAAACCAAATCCACTGAACCCTAAACTCTAAACCCTAATCCTCTAAACCATAAACCCCAATCCCTCATAAGTAAAAACTAAACCCTAAACACAACTATAAACCTTAACAAGCAAAACTAAACCCTAAACACAACTATAAACCCTAATAGGTAAAACTACACCCTAACCCCCTAAACCATATACCCTAACCCCTCAAAATAAAAAAAAGTAAACACTAAACACTAACTTATAAACCCTAATTCCTCATAAGTGAACCCTAAACCCTAGACTTAAACCCTAATCCCACCGAAATAACTTACTTAGATACTATATTTTTGACAACTATTCATGATAAACACTAAATTGTTATCCGGAAAATACAATAGATTAAGTTATGCGTTATAGGTTACCGTGATAACTACCACAAGTTATCATATATTTCAATTACCAGTAAACAAAGTAGATGAATAGGTTACCGTGATAACTACCACAAGTTATCATATATTTCAATTACCAGTAAACAAAGTAGATGAATTACAAGTTATCGGCGAAAGCAATCTAAAACTAGATCCACAGAAAATCGAAAAAAGCGACGAAAATTCCGACAAAATACAACAAATTAAAGGGTACAAAATAGGACAATAACACCAAATCTAAAGAGATTACCGACTCAGAGACATATGATCCTCGTTCTGTCATGTATAAAGCGTCGATCGAAGACGAAAATGAAAAAAAAAAAAACAATCACAGAAATTGAAAAAGGTGTGAGAAGAGATTTAACTGTAGCCGTATTTGTCGAAGAGGCTAAAGGCTTCCTTGAACTCGGAGATCTGCTCGGCTGTAAGTTGGTCTGCCATAGCTTCGTTCTTTCTTCTCCCTTTGCTTTTTTTTGTCTTCAATGTCTTTTTGGTTATGTTTGAATCGCCTTTTGGAACTGGTAAAGAAAATATCTAAATAAAAGGAAAAAAACTAGTAGGGGTTGATATTGAAATAACTCATTCAATGGAGGAGTTTTTTGTCTTTTTATGGATAGTGAATAGCATCAAAAGCGAGAAACTAAATATGGTGTTATTGAGGGATATGTGGTGGTATTACTCTTTATTTACCTGGCTCTGATACTTATAATACCATTTTGTAAAGACCATGATTATGTAAATATGAAAATCCCAGCATATGTGACATCAGGTGCCTACAATAACAGAGAAAACCCAAAGTTAAATGTATTAAAATATCCACGTTTATCAACTTTTTCGGATTAGTTTTTACTTTTCTCCAAACAAATTTCTTTTCTTTTTTATCAAAACAAGGAGGTGAGGGGGTTTTAGGAAACTCCTACTTAAGAATTAGTCTAATGCCTAAATCAAAAAAACTGTGTAGACATTCCAAGATAGTACAAGACTACAAGTGTATCTTTTTACCAAAGCATTTTAACCAATCACAACATAACAAGTCTAAACCTATTCAAAGACTTGATCTAGAATATAGTTATATAGTACCCGATATAAAAAGGATTGTGATATCCATTACTGCAAAATTGGGAAATTACTAAACCAATGTTTTCTGGAAACATGTTGCTAAACCAATATTGAATAGTGAGGAAAAGTTTTTAATTTTTTTTAATAATGAAAATATAATTATTTTTAAAAAAAATATAATATAAAAATAATATTGTAATAAAAAAACTCAAAATCAATGATTTGGTATTGTTATTTATGACTTCCATTTGTGACTGGTGTCTAATTCGGTTTCATTTAAATTATGGTAAACTTTTTGATTCTTTTAGATTTTATGGTAGAACTATTTGCGCTATACGAAAGATTATTATTAATGGTAGATTTATTTTAGTTGATTATAGTAAATTTGTATACCAGCTAATTTTGTAAATGATGGTAGGTTTGAATATCAATTTCCATTACATTTTTATTAGAAATTTGTTGTATTTATTATTCAAGTCAACAAAAAAGTTTGCAATCACTATATATTAATTAACATATAAGTATATTATCGTTATATGTAAATATACAAGTCTGCTATTACGTTATGTAGATATACAAGTCTCCAATCAGTTTGATAAATGATACAAGTGTACCACTATATATTTACCACCATAATAACCAATATATATATATCAATTATAATTGGTTTAAGTAAAATCAAAAGGTTGAATGACTCTAATACCAAAAAAATAAGTCTGCTGTTTTATTATTAATCTACCATATCCAAACCGTATGAAAATTTATCGCCAATATAAATAAATCTATCATCCCAACTTTTAAACTAGCATCAAACACAATAAATTTACCATGGATACATATTCAATTCACCGGTGATAATTCTACCACCATTAACTAAAAATTTACCACGGTTGAAATAATCTACCGCTACGCAAAATAAATATATCAATCGATAATAAATCTGTGTGATAAGTTTATCATTCGGTAAGTTTGTAACTTAAAATCAAATCTACCACCATTGACCATTAAATCTACCATTTTTAAAGATCTCTACCACATCCAAAAATATAAGTGTACAAAATAAGTTTATCTTTCTTAAATTGAATGTACCATTCCTCTACCAAACCTACTGAATGAAAAATAAATTTTCTAAATCTGTATATAAATACATCATCCCCCGTATTATGAGGAAATTTGATTAAATATTCTAGAAATTTTAAATATTTTGAAAACTAACCCCTGTTTTTGAATGTTTGAAAACTAACTTTCTGAAATTCAAAACCATTTAAATATCGTAAATAAATCAAACATATAAATTATTTTAAAATTTAATTTTTATTATTTAAAACTAATACATAAAATCTATTATTAATTTTTTCTAAATTATAGTTATAAAATAAAAATAAAAATCATCATTTTAACAAAATCAGTATTAAAAATTAAAAATTATAAAATATAATGTAATTTTTTTGCATCATATATCACTAAAGTTCTCATTTCTACTTAATTTAATTTAATTTTTTAAATCTTTTCATTTTTACTCTATCATAACTGAATTTCTAAATATAAGATGTTGTAATTTTTATTTTATTTTAAATTCATAGCACATTTATGAGATAGTTTAGTAATAACATTATCTGCAAATATAAATAAAGAAAATCAAATTTACTTGATATCTTTTATGATTTGATATAAGCTAGCAAAACTTATATCTAAAATATAATATACTATTAAACTATATAATTTAAGATATATATATATATATTTCAATTGATTTTTTTTTTTAGTATATATCATTTTTAATTATAAATTCTCAAAACTGATTATGGTATTAATGATTGTTTTATTTAATAAAAAAATTTAGTTTACAAAAAATTGAAAACATGTGTTAGTTTTCAAATTACAAAATATTTTGAGAATATTAAACCAACTTTCCCTAAATAGAATAGTAGACTATTCTATTTTGACACACATATTTTTTTCAATTCTTGAATAAGTGTAAAAAGGAAAATAACAATATTTTTGTAACTATGTTTGTGCTAACAAAGGAAAAAATGTGAAAATATAAATATAAGACTAATTTTAAAAGACTGGCATCATTTTAGTAAAAACAAAAAAAAAAACAAACTTTACAAGATTGTTTTAGCAAATCTCTAATATATATTATTCTTAAATCGTCTCTTTTTTAGCATTCCACCAGAAATTATAAAACAAATATCAAATTTTTTTCATTTTATTTTAGTATATAGAAATGATGTTTTAATAACTGTAAAGTACCAAGTTTTATTAAAAGAATATATTGATGTTTTATTAACATTCAGTCATATCCACAAAAGACTAAAACTTTGATTTATTTTTTTTTTTTTCTTTGCATTCTAGAATCTCCAGTATTAATGCATGTTGGATAAAACGGTTTTTGCGACCTGCGATTTGCGACTGCGACTACGATTAAGTGTCGTAGATTATTGTTTGTTTTCATGTTGCGGTGACCTGCGACTTGCGACTGATCGCAGGTTTTTTGTTCGTTTACAGGTCGTGTGATCTGCAACTTGCGACTGATTGCAGGTTTCCTGTTCATTTATATGTCGCAGGTAGGTGCGACTAGTCACGGTGATTTGTCGCAACGACCTGCGACTGGTCGCTAAAAATTTTAACGATTCATTTTAAAACATGCGGTTAAACACAAGTCGTAGGTCGCACGACCTGCAAACGAACAACAATTTGTGACACGTAATTTGAGTCGCAGTCGCAGGTTGCGCGACCTGTAAACGAACAAAATTTAGTGCTAGTCATTGTGACTAGTCGCACCTACCTGCGATATAAACCAACAAAAATTTGTCTCAAGTCGTAGGTCGTAGGTCGCAGGTCGCAGCAGATCGCGCGACCGGCAAACGAGCAGGACCAATAGCACATCATGTTTATACATTCCAATCTTTAGATCCTTGCCTCCTTGGTTAAGTACTTGTAACCTCATCCCTCATGTGCCTGAAACCAATAAACCGAAGGTGAAAAGTTTTGTAATTTCTAAGTACTGAAATAAATATATGTTGAGTTTAGGGGAAGAAAAAACAAAGCATCCATTTAAGAATCTTGACATGCTGACTTCTTATTAAGTCATTTCTCACTCCTGTAAGAAAGTGGGACAATTACTGACATGGCAGCAACTAGAGAAAGAAAATAAAGTAGAGTTAATACTTCCAGAATTCTTTGAAATATCAATCACAAAAATACGTAAAAAAGCAACTGAGAAATAGAAAAACGTGAATTGTCCTTTTTTTTAAGTAAGTTGCAATGAGTTGCAGTGAGCCATTTTGAAGTAATGGTATTTTTTTCTTTCTTTCCTTTTTTTCGGTCACATTTCTTTCTTCTTTTAAAGCATGAGATTTGATTAATTTTCATTAATAGTGAACTTTTAAAAGGATTTGTACAAGGCTTTCATTTTCCAAAAAATATTTCATCATATATCAAAATTACTATTCATATCTAGTTAACTATACATGGTTGGGTTTTATTTTTTAAACAAATAAATGTCATCCTTTTTATATAATGACATAATTATGTATGTGTAAATTATGTAAGAAAATAAAAATTAATAAATTAATCAAAGGCTAAATTAAAGAACTATAAATAAATTTTTGATATCGAAAAACTAATATACATTATTTTGCAATAAGTACATAATCAATATAATAGATATATGACCTAATATTAAATATATTATTAGCAGAAAATAAAAGTCTCAAAATTGTAAGAAAATAGTTTGGAGATACGAATCATCTCGGGATATAAAATAAAAAATAGATAGCATTTGGATAAATACTAAAAATTTGAAACAAACAGTATGAAGAGCTAAATGTATCAGAAAAACAATTGAGATGTAGGAATAATTAGTTTTCAATATTGATGATTTTGTATCTTTTTCATCAAAAATCGAAATACAAATATAAAGAAAAAACATCATATAAAAAAAGCACTAAGCCATATTATACATATGCGTAGATAACCAAACACAATATAACATCATCAATCTTTTTATATAGCTTCTATCCACACTTCTTAAACAATTTCTGAGCCAATTTATCAAGGATAAGAAAAATTATAAAATTCGTGATGAATCAGAAGCATTCTAGTTGAGAAAATAATTGGATAAGATGAGATCATTAAAACTACACAATTTAAAAAGTACAAAAGAAGAATATAAAGAACACTTGTTTACGCAGCAAGACACTTGAGAGACATCGGTCTTGCATAAAATACATTCCACAGAGGTAGAGAATCAATTGCTATTATTTCCAAGTGAAACAAAAATCGATCCGAACAAATATATTTTAATATTCATTTAAATTTTATTTATTTAATATTAACACTTTTAAAAATATAATCTCTGAATTCCCTCCTACACACACATACTGTATGAATAATCACTTAGTAATATGATTATATATGTAGGACAATTTGACTTGAGTTACAATTTCTCATTTAAATAGCAAAAGAGAAGCAGATCAATTTATTATATCAAATGTAATCGTTGTGCTCTTTGGACTTCAAATTGCAGTACCTCAAGATCATACGATTGATAACAAAAGGCATAAGATAGTGTTAGAAAACGTAATCAATCATTCAATATACAAGCATTCAAAAACATATAGCATCATAGACAAATATGATGGAAGAAGAAGAGAAATTGAGGACTGAATTTGAAATGAAACAAAGCAAAGCCTCTCAATCTCTCATCATTCTTCATTATTCGCACTCTATTACCCTCTCTACCCTACCACTCTACCCACGTGTCATTCTTCCTCTCTCCAACCCTCCAACATCCTCATTCTATAATTGCTATACATGTCGGCATATTTATCATTTCTTTATTCCATGTTTTCACAAATTATTACATCTGTGTTATAAACGAGTATGAATAGCTCCAATTTTTTTATTTTTTTTTAGTGCTTGTGTTCACTTGGTAAAAAGAAGAGAATCAAATGTTTTATACTGTGTGCTGCAGAAACCAAATAAAGTACAAACACAAAAGAAATTAGTGTAGAAGATACAGAAGTTATTAATATAAAAAGAATTATAATATTGAAATATATGGAAAGATAAAACTGTTATCAGTTTTTTATTCTGTAATATAATTTTATTCTATTTCAGAAGTATTTAAATTTATAAAATTAAAATATCATGATGGATATATATTTAATAAGATTTAGAAAGATAATAATAACAAAAGAAGATGAAGTAAGATGTGTTTCATAAAACAGTACAAGTATAGATATTTTATCATTAGCATATTCTATTACCTAATTTTTTTAAAAAAATTAAGACAAAATTATTCCTATTAGATAAATAATTTTTTAATTGATGTTATTCATGAAATTGATTTAGTTGTAAGTAATATAATATTTGAAATTATTTTTTGAAAATCATTTATTTTAGAGGTACTGTTTCTCAGAAATCTCTAAAGTTTTTTTAATTATAATTTATAAAACATAGGTATTAGATAAAAATATATATTTAATCCTAAACCTAATTACATAGTTAAAATTAAGCAGATTTTTAAATTAAAAATCTAAATCATTTTTGTAGTTGCATATGAAGTGAGTCTTAATATAATATATATTTATATATATTAAAATAATATGTTTATATATCCAATACTAAATTAAGTTTGTTAATGAAAGGCTTGGTGGTCTAGTGATAGTGCCAGAGGGTTAGTTCTATTGTATCTTTGATTCAAACCATATTTAAATGAAGTGTTATTCTTTATACTAGAATTTCCATAAACTAATCCAAGATTAGAAAAGATTATGGACTCAAAACTTAACAACTCTCAGGACCTTAGAAAAAAAAACGATTAGATACCAATATTTATAAAGTTAAATTTGACAAAATTACACAGTAACTCATTGTATATACGTATTATATTTATCGTATATTTCAAAGAAAAAACATGAAATTATACCAAATATAAATTTAGTAAAAAGTAAAAACTATACAAAAACCTCACTCAATTGATTTGATATGGAAAATAAAAAATAGAATGTAATTTATTATTCTACAATTTAGCTATTTACTATATACTACTGAATAAATTATCCAGTCAATCCAATATGAGTTTATTAAATGACATTTTCAGAAGACGAAAAGAACATGAGTTAAAAAAAGAAGAATAACATACTTTTTCAAACTCTAGAACATTATTGCTATATTTCTAGAATTTTCTTCAAAACAATGTAGTTGAGGAGAGAATGTAGTTTGGACACTCTACATTATCTTAGGGGTCTCTCTGAGTATAAAAAGGCACTGCCACTTCTGTGAATATTCAGAGAAGGAATGGCAAATTGTCACCGGTGACGTCATCAAGACAGCAACAACCACTAACTCTCTCGACGGTTTACGAGACAACTTAGCAATAAACATTTCCTTCTTGTTCTTTTCTCTGCCATTTCGTCTTTTCTTTCTTTTGTTGTGTTTGTTTTTTTCCCAGTTTCTCATTCACCTTTTCTTTTTGATAATAAATAATGGGCATAAATAATCTTCAATTTTTTTTAAAGAAAAAATTCACTCGAAAGTAGCAACCTACCACAAATTATTTACCGTCTTACCTCCTAAAGTTTTGTACCATCCAAGTAAATACAGGCTAAGTTAACCATAGATACACTACTTTTCCAAAAGGGATTTGTGGAAATAGTTATTTAAGCTACTTAGGTATTTTAGCAACAAATTAAAATTTCTTGGATATTGAAAAGTTATGTTAGGGATTCTTGATTTTCTTGTTTTATAGTCAAAAGTCCTATTTCTATAATAAAATTTTAGAAGTGTCTATATTCAGAATATTAACATTAAAAAGCATATTTAGTCTCAGTAGGGAGACGAGGCCACATTCATTTTTGTTGTTGTATATTGCAATTGTTGTTCTTTGACCAAGATTTTATATAACTTTTTTTTCAATAAAAACCATTGACGAAGAAAATGATCAATGTGTTATAAATCATTAAGAATTGATTCCATAACCGGTCCAATATCACCAAGACCAATCGGTTCATTCTATCCAGAGCAAGTGGTCTTTACTTGGTAGTTTTTTCTATTCTTTATTGTATTAGGTTTTCTTTTTTTTTGGTCATGTAAACCACTATAGATATGTACTCTTATTCATTCATTAATACATAGAAACATTCAGTTTCATCACACGTTATCAGTAGGAAGCTCTAGAACCCTAAAAGCTATAAACCTTCAAAATCCCATAAACCCTAACTCTCTAAAAATTCGATCAACCCTAGCTCATCCAATCGCCCCATTCAGCTCACGCGATCATCGTTGAAGGTTTAAGGCGAGGCGTTTTTCAGGCGGTTCATTGCAGGCGATTTGCTCAACTCGGTGCAGCTCGTTTCCGAGGTATTTTAGCTCCCGGTTCAATCCATTCAACCCACTCGGTGATTAAAGTAAACAAAATCGAATCCCTAAAACATAAGATCGAATCTGACCTAATGGAACTAGAACCCTAATCTGAAACCCTAGTTTTTGAAAACCCCAAAATCGATTTTATAAATCCCTAAATTTGATTTTGGTTCATTGATTAATTGTTCTATCGACTTTGAAAATCGATTAAGATTGTTTCCTTAATAGAAACATGTTTTAAATTCAATTATGATCCATAATCTGTTTGTTAAGTTGTAAACCCTAATTTGGAAACCCTAAAATCCGATTTTAGACTTAAACCCTAAATTTTCCTTGATTGATTCAATTTTATGATAATTGTTTCTGATTGTATTGATTGATCTATTGATCCCTTGAAAGATCAAAATTATTATATTTTGTTCTAGAAACTGAAACCCCCAAAACCCTAAAGAGGTACTGAGACCCTCAATCACATAGTTTCCTGAATCCGTTTTTATTTTAGCAATTCTTAAATTGATTTGATTGAAAGTTAGAATTGATAGATTCATTGTATATTGATTCTTAAAACTTTAATTCGAATTTGAATCCTAAAGGGCCTTGAAAACCCTAATTACTATATTGATTAAATTCGAATTTTTATTTTGAGGTTTATGAATGATTAGTACTTGATTGATTATTGCATGAGAGCTAAGATGATAGTTTTTCTTGATGCATTCATAAACTGAAACCTTGAATATATTAAGGACCTTAAAATTCTATCCTCATCTCATAGCCATGTGAGATTGTTCATTTTTGAATAATATTTTAGATGTATTCACATATAGATTACTTGATGCATTATAAAATTCAATTTGCTAAGGTTGTTGCATCATCATAGTTGTGTGGCTCAAGCATATAATTAAGCCGTGTGGCTTATGCGCATTATCTCATTTTGATACATATAGACCTAGCATTGTAAGAAATGGTCGAATGTCTTGAAATCATATGCATTGGTTGCATGAATTCTAAATTCTTGAATTGATTGATAATGTGATTCAGATGTGGAGATCCGAACCCTCAGATTATTCTGCCTTAAATCTCTTTGGAGATAACTTTCTAGAATGAGTAATGAACACTAGAGTTGCTCTGAAGTCTAGAAGACTCGGGAGATGTATCATTAATGGCAATAATGAAATTGAAAGCCAAAAGCATAGAGCCATAACAATTATGCGCTATCATCTCACTGAGGAACTGGGAGATCAGTACCTAAATATTGAGGATCTCTTTGACCTTTGGACATAGTTAAATGAAAGATACTCAATGGTATTATGGCGAAAGTCCATGGAAGAATGGAGGATTCTCAATTTCCAGGATTTTGAATCCGTGGACTAATATAATTCTGCTGTAATGAAAATCGCCTATGGTCTTGAACTATGTGGTGAAGTGGTAACACATGAGGACTTACTATATAAGACGTACTCCACATTCCATCCAAAGGATTTGTTGTTATCACATAAGGCCAAAAGTTTCACCAACTATAATGACCTATTGTCATACCTTTTGGAAACTGATCAAAGAAAGCAGAAAGTTAGAGATACTATCAGTAGATTTGAGAAACTGCAGAAAAGATACATTGATCAACGTAACAGTGAGATGAGACCTCCTGAAGCAAATGATGCTAATAATGATAAATAGGAAGTCGTGTGACAACACATGGACTATGAGGCCGGCTTATACATTGACTACAGAAATGGGATTTCGACTTTCTGATTTTATGTTTTATGTTAGGCACGTTTTTTTAATAATAGAACTACTTTAGTTTATTTCATTGCTATTATCTTGTTTGATTTTTGCTTGATAATATGAATGTTTTATTGCTTATGTAAACAAAATATGAGTTCAAAAGTACAAGTATAAAATCTCGACCAAAAGGCATTACCTAAAGGGAATGAATTTTTTTTTCACCCATATAAAACTCATTGAGTTATAAGAATGGTTTCCAAATAGAAACAATGGGCAAAAGGAAATACAAGTTCCTTAAAATCCCTAAGGCATTAAAAGAAAATGGTCGAGATTATACTTGAATTCTCTATTAATCTAGACTATACCAAAGATCCATATGATAGAGGCAAAAGCCATGGTAACCACAATAGGTATACCCCACAAAATTTACACTATATGGCATGACTGGATTAGCCATCCAAGTCTAAAACTTGACGCAAAGATTGATAATGAAAAGTCACAAAGAGTTATCCCATAGAATCTCACATTGTGTTACATGTGCACAAGAGAAACTCATTAGATTTATTGTTCCAAGCATCACAAAATTATAGTATATTCATGAGGGGGAGTGAGGACAAACTCGTGGTCCATGACTATACTACAAATTCGATGACGATAAGAAGACTTGGCCGAATTTTATAAACAAAGGTCATACCTATAAGGTTTATACTCTAAAGTCTATCAGCTTGGAGACATCACAAGTTTTACATTTATATAAGATTAATATGCATCAGGCCATATAAGTGAGCATAGATATTCTCATCTTAGATTGAATACGGGTCATGAGCCAGACATATACCATCTTAAGAGATTTTGAATAAAACCACCACATACATATGTGCCGTCTAAGATGGAACCTCATAAGAAGATTGAGAATATATATGTTGGATAAGAAATGTTTCTCCTACCAATTTTAAAGAAACCTTGAGCCAAATATGGGTGATCTATTTAATTGCCAAGGAACACGGATTACATGAGTTTAATGAATCTGAATATCCAACATTAGAAGGAGAAATGTAATAAGCTGATAGATAAAGGAATGATAAGAGAAATGAAATGGTATTTATCATCATTATCTTGGCAAGATCCTCAGACTTGAAAAAGATTTAAAGACGTCCAATGAGAACAAAGAAATGATACAAAGATCATATAAAGCTAACAGAATCAGATGCCAGACACATTGACCCGAAAAGGAAAGAAATAAATGACTTAGTCATTTCAGCTTAAGCACCACGAAATTGATGTCTTAGAGACACAATCAAGTTGCTACAAAGTCTATACAAGATAGACCAATAAGTTCCATAAGATAAGAAATCTCGGAAAGAAAAAAAAAGGGTGCATAATACAAATCCGATTTTATTAAGAAAACCAGTCCAGACATAGAGATATAAGGCTGGTCAGCTGAACATCTAAGGTACCAAACCATATAGCTTGGGACGCCAAGCTGCAAGGTAATAAAGGTCCTGGATAATGAAATCTCAAATCGATCAAATCATGTCTGTATCAAAATAGGAACTACATAAGAGTGTTAACACCAAAATGTATAAGAGAGCGCATACAAGATAGTAGAACTTGAACAATAAAGAAACAAGCAAGGATCAGAACCCATGAATAAGAATGCATTCATAGATTCATAAGATAAAAGGAAACATGGGATTATGAAAGTGATAGGCGTATTGGCCACATAACAAAACGCCATCAGATGATTAAACTGGTGGATAAATAGGTCATGTGAAGGAAAAAAAATTGTGAGGCCACATAATCTAAAGTGTTCATGTTTCCTACTTACAAGCATTTCAGAATAGCTTGGTTACAAAAGGATACTCACAGAGACTAATTAAGGAACAAATTATAAGGAGATATACTCCAAATGTGGTGGATGCTGCAACAAACTCGAAAATTTATGATGTCTGGACACATAAGAAAGAAATCAGATTGATATTGTAAGCAGCATATGGATCACTGGATAAATGATAAATAAAGGTACCAGAAAGATGAGAAAAGAAGTTCTCAAGAACAGCATTGTTCCTAAGCTGTTTATGGACTGAAAATAAAGCAACTGCATATAGTATAGACTAAGTAATACTTGGTAAATAAGTTCTATAGGAGCAATCTAAATCAGTCCATATAAATAAATATGAATTCCTTGTATATATACTAAACCAGTCCAAAGAAAGGTTAATTGGTTTCGATGATACAAGTTATCAATCAATCATTGGATAGACTATGATCTACATATATGGAACTGCAATAAACTTGCAGAAATCATAGCCGCAGTGTATGTGGATGATTTAAACATCCTTGGTACCTCTGGAGAAATCGTCCAAACAGTTGAATATCTAAAGAAAGAGTTTGAGATGAAAGAGCTAGGTAAAACAAAGTTTTGTTTGGGGCTCCAACCTGAGTACGTGAATAATGGAATCCTTGTGCATCAAATGTCATATAATGAAAAGGTACTCAAGAGATTCAATATGGACCATGCCCACCCATTGACCAGCCCAATGATGGTGAGAAGCCTCAGATTGGACAGTGATTCATTCGGTCCAAAGAATGACGATAAAGAAATTCTCGGTCCAGAAGTTCCATACATCGGTGCCATAGGAGCATTAATGTATTTGGCTAGCCACACTATACCAGATATTTTTTTTGACGTGAATTTCCTATCCAGATTTAGTTCATGTCCAACTCAAAGGCACTTGAACGGTATCAAGCATATCCTACGTTACCTACAAGGGACAAAGGATTTAGGCTTGTTTTATAATAACCTTAACAAAGAAGGTTTAGTTGTTTTTGCTGATGCAGGTTATCTATCTGATCCCAATAAGGCTAGATCGCAGACCGGCTCTGTGTTTACACATGGTGGCACATCAATCTTTTGGGGATCCATAAAGCAAACGACCGCGGCCACTTCGTCCAATCACGCGGAAATTTTAGCGATTCATGAAGCCAGTCGCGAATGTGTTTGGTTAAGATCAATGACCCAGCATATCCGATCAGATTGTGGCATGGTTGAAGACAAGGAACCAACCATTTTGTATGAGGACAACGCGGCTTGCATTGCACAGCTCAAGGACGGCTGCATCAAAGGCGATCGGACGAAACATATTTTACCAAAGTTCTTCTTCACGCATGAACTACAAAAAGACAGTCAAGTTCAAGTCCTACAAGTCCGGTCAAGCGAAAATTCAGCAGACTTATTCACCAAGTCTCTACCAACCTCGACGTTCAAAAGGCTGATTCATCAGATTGGGATGCGAAGACTTAAGAGTCTTCAATGATGCTCAAATCAGGGGGAGCAATACGTGTTGTACTCTTTTTCATTCACCATGGTTTTGTCCCACTGGATTTTTTATGGTAAGGTTTTAATGAGGCAACATCCCCAAACGTATTACAGAGATCTTTAAGCATCTAGCACGGTTATGTCCTCCAAATGAGAGTGTTATAAATCATTAAAGATGGACTCCATAACCGGCCTAATATGACCAAGACCAATTGGTCCATTCTGTACAGAGCAAGCGGTCTTTACTTGGTGGTTTTTCCTATTCTTTATTGTATTAGGTTTTCCTTTTTTTTTACTCATGTAAACCACTATATTTATGTACTCTTATTTATTCATTAATACATAAAAATATTCAGTTTCATAACATAATACTTTATTTTGTGTTCCTGAGTTACAAAGATTTTCATATAAGTTTTTTTTTTTAAATCGTGCTAACTATGATGGTTGGATTTTCAACTCAGTATTATATTTTGCGCTAGTCTTCTTCATTTCTATTTTTGAAACTGGTCCATAAATCATTTAGTGATAAATCGATAAAGATTGATTATGGATTCTTACCACAAGTGATATATTTTTCTATCACTAAATTTTCCAGTTTAAATTATTTAGTAAAACTTATAGATAGTCATAGTACAATCAAACAGTAGGAGGCTATTAATAACATTGTTTGGAAAGGATTTTGATTATCCTTTTCTACGATTATATTTTGAATTTAGGGATTATCTGTAACAGAATCAAGAGTAAGGTTATAGAAAATGGTTAAGATTGCATTGTGGTGTCTTATGAGAATCTTTCGACTCCAAAAACTTATCTTTCATTTATATATAAGTTTGATCGAAGTATATAAAGGTGTTCTTTTTGTAATTCATGCAATATTTTTGACTAGACGTGTAGAATTCTAAGTTAATTATCATTTCATTGTTAAATTTAAGAGTGTAGATAGAGATGTTATATTTGTTAGAGTAATAGATTTTGGGTTATTAGATATTGTGGGACATTAAAAACTATGGATTTCTCTAAGAGATATGGAACGCAATATTTTTTTTTTTAAATCATTATAATCTAAAACAACTATAATGTGATAAACTTGATAAAAACACATTTCAAACAATGTTTTAGCATAATATGTGAAGATAGATTTTTTTGTGTAAACTGTTAATATATATTCGCGAGCTGATTTGTCAATATATAGTAAACAAATTCATCTTTAACAACCACTAAAATAAAACATGAGTTGTGTATTAGAAGAAATTAACTTTTTAAAAACCTTAATGTGAATATTAGACACCTTCACTTCAGTGCATTTATTATCTCATGTGTTAGTGTGGTGTACGAAAAAAAGAAAGAAGAAAAAGCCTTATGTACGGTATTGTGAAGCAATCTTCTTCTTATCTTTAATTTAATATTTACTCTTTATTAACCAACCAAATATTATAAAAATTACAAAGTACAAACTTCACCCTAAATTCTAAGCTTTTGCCGATGTTTTAAATATTTTTGGGAACGTCTTTTAATTCTCCGAGAGGTACACCTTTATTTTTTTCTTCTTTCTTTATCTCTTTTGTTTTTTTCTAAAAACAAACTTTTAGGATATTACCTTACAAAAAATAAAATAAAAACAATTAAATTATTCGTCTACCACCATCGGAAAAGGACAAAAGACTTCGACTGCCCCACTCAGTGGCACAATCCTGTAATTTCCACTAAAACATTATACCCTTTCTCGAATTCATCGTCATCTTTGTTTTTAATAAGACAGTACCTTTTACTCCCATTTTCAATTTTTTTTTTCCTTTCACAGAAGAAGGAAGAGAAAAAAGAGAGCGATAAAGCAAAGCAAAAATAAGAAACAAGCTCTGTTTTCTTTTCACATCTTCTTCTAATTCTTGAAGTTGAATCAATGGCTGGAATTACTGGAATCCTAAAGCTTGAAGCTTGGAGCATACTGTGAAGAAGAATAAGAAGAAAGAGTGTCTCTTTTTTATTTTTTCTTCTCCAATTTTCTTTTCTGGGTTTGATTCTTCTTTTCTTTCTTACCATAAAATGGCATGTCGGAGTATGATCGCTAGTAGCTTAGATCCTGAAAGGAAGCAAAGTGGAGGACTTCGAACAAAACAAGCTGGAAGAGGATCTTGCCGTGGAAGTTAGTCTTTGTTCATCCATTTTCAATCTCCTTAAAAAGAATGTAATAATGGGTTTTTGTTTTTTCTGGTTTTTGCTGAGATTCGTTTAAAAAGTTATGTTCTTTCTTAGTTAAAGTTTTGATTTTTTTTTTCCTTGGGCAGTTTGAAATTGCAGTGTTGCAAGTGAAGAATCGTTCTTTAGTTGGAGCTGAGATATAGAGAGAAAGAGAGAGAGAGAGAGAGAGAAAGAAGCTATGGGTGTTTTGCTAAGAGAAGCGTTGAGGTCTATATGCGTTAACAATCAATGGTCTTATGCTGTTTTCTGGAAAATCGGCTGCCAAAATTCAAGGTACTTACTAAATCCTACCAAAGACCTAAGTTTAGATCTTTTTCAAAGTTTGAATATCAGTCAAAATTTTATCACTTTATGGATTTGTTTGTTAGTTTAAAGCTTATGAATTTTGGTAAGGTTTTATTAGAAACTCAGATCTCGAGGACGACTAGAATTATTTATCCCTGTTTTCTTGGAGTTTTGTGTTTGGTTTAATCTTGGTTGTCTGAAAGAATCTTTCGATTTGTTCTTGTTTCTTGACAAAAAACCATTTCCTTTTATCTGGTTATTGTTTATGATTTGTCCAACAGTTCAAGTTCATGACTTTGTTCTTAATAACTCTCTTGTCAATTCCATTTTTCTTTTTTGTTTCTTGTCCTTTTTCGGTTTGTCTTTCTTTAACCGAAAATCTTGTGTTAATAGTAACTAAATCCTCTTGTCCTTTTCTATTTGGATGTGTTAATTTTCTACTTTCCTTTTTTTGTGCAGCTTGTTGATTTGGGAGGAATGCTACAACGAAACCGCGTCGAACTCATCACTCCCTCGAAGACTTTCTGGACTTGGCATTGATACACAGGGGGGGAATGAGAAAGTTCAATTGCTTACAAACAGAATGATGTTGAACAATCGAATCATTTTGGTAGGAGAAGGGTATGTTATCGCTCTCTCTTCCTTATAAGTATTGTTTCTTTATATAAAGTGTTACGATTTGATTTAGTGAACTGGATTACAGGTTAGTTGGCCGAGCTGCATTTACCGGACATCATCAATGGATTCTAGCAAACAGTTTCAACCGCGATGTTCATCCACCTGAGGTCATAAATGAGATGCTTCTCCAATTCTCTGCGGGTATTCAGGTTTGATATTTTGTCTCTTTTTAAGTAAACATATGCTCAAGCTCATTAGATAGTTGTCTTGATTGCTTGTTTCGTTTCGTTGTCAGACCGTTGCAGTTTTTCCAGTTGTTCCTCATGGTGTTGTTCAACTCGGTTCTTCTTTGCCTGTAAGTTTCCGCGGTTAACGTTTTGTTCTTCACATGTTTTATGCATGGATTAGTAAGATTATTGATTCATGTTTTATGTTCAGATTATGGAGAATTTGGGGTTTGTGAATGACGTGAAGGGTCTTATACTGCAACTTGGATGCGTTCCAGGAGCTCTCCTATCTGAAAACTACAGAACATATGAACCTGCTGCTGATTTTATTGGAGTGCCTGTGTCTCGGTTAATGCCGTCTCAAGGACACAAGATCCTCCAATCTTCAGCTTACGTAGCTGAAACTAGCAAACAACATTTCAACTCTACTGGAGCATCAGATCATCGAAATGATCAAACGTTTGAAGAAGCTTCCTGTAGTCTTGTGGATGAACAGCTCAATCAAGCAAATCTTGGAGATAGACAACAAGGAGGATGGCAAAACACAACAAGTTATCTATCAGCAGCAGAAGTACCACCTTCGAATCCCGATGCGTGGCTGAATCAAAACTTCTCCTGTATGTCTAATGTGGAAGCAGTAGAGCAACAAATCCCATGTGAAGACTCCAGCTCCAAACGCTCTCTTGGTAGCGACGATTTGTTTGATATGTTGGGTTTGGATGATAAGAACAGAAGTTGTGAAAACAGCTGGGGCGTTTCACAGATGAGAACAGAAGTGCTCACTAGGGAGTTATCAGACTTTAGGATCATTCAAGACATGGATCCTGAGTTCGGTTCTTCAGGGTATGAACTTTCAGGAACAGATCATCTCTTAGATGCTGTGGTCTCAGGTGCTTGCTCCTCCACAAAGCAGATCTCAGATGAAACTTCTGAGTCATGCAAAACCACCATGACCAAAGTAAGTAACTCTTCGGTTACCACGCCATCTCACAGTAGCCCTCAAGGCTGTAACCAGTTATACGAGAAGAAACAAGGGACACCTGTTGGGCCATCGTCGGTTTACGGGTCTCAGATCAGTTCTTGGGTTGAACAAGCTCACAGCTTGAAGCGTGAGGGCAGTCCACGGATGATGAACAAGAATGAAACTGCAAAACCGGCTAATAACCGTAAAAGGCTTAAACCAGGAGAGAATCCAAGACCAAGGCCTAAAGATCGCCAGATGATTCAAGATCGTGTCAAGGAGTTGCGTGAAATCATACCAAACGGTGCAAAAGTAAGTGACAAACTCTCTGTTTTCCGACAGTACAATCAAATCCCTTTTGAAAGATTATTACTAAAAATAGGAAATGTTGTTTAACAGTGTAGCATAGATGCACTCCTTGAACGTACAATCAAGCACATGCTCTTCTTACAAAACGTCTCGAAGCATGCTGATAAGGTGAAACAAACCGGGGAATCTAAGGTAAACAAGAATAAATCATATTTTGGCGTGTTCTCTTCGGTTCTTGTTCTGACATTTCTTTTTCTCTTGCTATAAGATTCTGAAAGAGGAAGGTGCGTTTGAAGGAGGAGCAACATGGGCTTTCGAAGTAGGTTCAAAGTCTCTGATGTGTCCAATTGTTGTAGAGGATCTAAACCCTCCTCGCATCTTCCAAGTTGAGGTAACTTTGCTTCACTCCCCAAGTGATAATCTTTCACTTGCTACGTTAAGTTTTAGTGTTTTGAACTTCTCTTTGTTGTATTTGTGACAGATGTTATGCGAACAAAGAGGATTCTTTCTTGAAATCGCTGATTGGATCAGAAGCTTAGGATTGACAATCTTGAAAGGTGTCATTGAAACTCGAATAGACAAGATATGGGCTCGTTTCACTGTTGAGGTACATTCACAAGTTTAAAAAGTTTGTTTATTTTTGAAAGTTATATTCAGAATGATGGTTTAAATCACTCAAATTTTGGTTTTAGGCGAATCGAGATGTTACGAGGATGGAGATATTCATGCAACTAGTGAATATTTTGGAGCAGACGATGAAATGTGGAGGAAACTCTAAGACTATTTTGGATGGTATCAAAGCTACAATGCCTATTTCAAACACCTTACCGGTTCCTGGTGGCTGTTCAATGTAACACAAATTATTGACCATACCGGAGTTGAACCGGTTTGGTTTCATATAGAGGTTACGAGCGGACCGCTCCAAGATTTTAGGCTCGCTATGACTAACTAAAAAAGTCAAGTCTGAAAACAAAGATGATTATTTTAAGTTCTTTTTTTACTTTTTGTTTGTACATTTGCTTCTTCTTTTTTAGTTTATCTATCTTGCGGGATTTTTGCCAATTTTATTTCTGTATTGAATCTCATTTGTGTGGATTTTCTTAATTTTAATCATGTGGAGTCTGACATAATGAAATTTTAGTTAGTTTTTAAGATTAGCAAAACTTCTGCATCTACCGGTTTAATTGTTCAAACAATTTCACGACTTTCAAGGCCGGTAAAAAGAACCGGTCCATCAACAGCTTTAACAGTACACAAGCTCACATGTGTTTTGTACCTTTATGTTACTTTGATTAGTAACTCTTATGTAATATTATTAGCTTATTATTAAAAAAACAGAGGCTCTACTTTCAATGAAATTCACTCTTTATTAACACAATGTGAGGTTGAGAGGAAAAAGCTATATTGGTAGTTACACACATTACTTTAATCAACAGCCTTGTAACTAAAGTACTTAGTGTTTAATTCGCTGATCTGTGATGGATGTCTTAATCCACTCCTAATTTTACATTTTTCCAAAATCTTAGAATGCAAACCAATTTGTGGATCAAAACTAGTTTAATGAACCTCAAAAACAATTAATGTGCTTCACTTATCTGTGATGGTTGTCTTAATCCATTCCTAATTTTACATTTTTTTTTGAGTTCATACACATTTGTGGATCAAAGTTAGTCTAATGAAGCTCAAATACAATTGAAATTGTGTTTGTTATTACAATAATATGTTTTTGCTTTCTGCTTTTACCCTTTTGAGGTACCTAAAGTTTGCTGCAAAAGGTGCATGAACTATTTTGCTCTTGCTTTTAGCCTTCTCTCCACTCTACAGATTATGATGGGATAATCGACAGGACATTATGATTTCACAAATTTCATTCTATTTTCTTGGGCCCTTCAATTCTTACTTACTTTTAAAATTATGCTTCCCCAATACTTTAGCAACAGACGTACTATAGGCTAGAAATGTATATTTATTCTTTAGTATACTGTCGACCTTTTTCAGTTGTAAAAATTAACCACCAAATGTATACTATCTCATTTCGGGCGAACTTTAAAAATAGCAAAAAATCCAAAAATATATGATATAGCAACTTTTGACTTGCTTAGAGATTAAAAATATGATGAATCAATTTGCCATTTTCCTTAAATATAATATGATTTAGATTATTGGAAAATTTTGTTGCTTGAGATTAAGTGTTGCTATTTCCCTCAATATGATATAATATAATTTTTACATTTGTAAAAAAACATAGAAATTTGTATACTGTTGATTTTTTTTTTAAAGATATATATATATTTACATGCCATTTTCCTTAAATATGATATGATTTAGATAATTGGTAACAAAATTGAGATTTGGTGTTGCTATTTCCCTTATTATGACATTATTTAATATTTAAATATGTAAAACAAACAGAAAGTTGTATACTGCTTGTATTTTTGTAAAAAATTTATATTTTTTTAAAAATATATAATTTTTACAAAATTAGTGTTTATGTATAAATGTGAAAACTTTTATCAGAAACATGAAATATGTATATGCATAATTCAGCCCAAAAAGGTATATGCATACTTACAAATGTCTCTATCCCTACATTTCAGTACACAATTATTGGTATATATATATATACATGAACTAACCAATTAAACAATGCACGTGAAATTGTTATTGTATATCTTTACATTTTGTTGTTTATTTGTTTAGATATCGAATACTACCCATTGTTTTCTGACTCGATTATCTACCAAAACATCATTTAAGTGCATGCTTGTTGAAAAATTATGAAGTTTGTACTCAACTTGGAAGCCTAAAACATGAAGCGAATATGTGTTAGAGGCCATTTTCTGTATCTTCCCATAGGGCTTGTAAAATTATTTCTTAGTTGGCCAGTAGTTTGTCTCCTGATGTTTTGTACTCAAACTTTTTTTCCCATATCTGCCAAATAGTATTTTGCCATCAATCTTTGCCGTTATTGTTAACCACCTCTTCACTATAACGTTTCAGAATTCTCATTTTCTCTGAGTTTGCTATGCATTCATCAGAATGATGAATCCATTTCTCACATATTTGGAATCTTTAAAGAAGCCAAGGGTATGAGAACTCCACTTCAACCTCGTCATTATTATTTGAGTTTGAAACCTATACGCCATTTTTGGAAATCTATTGATAAATTTGCCTCCAAAATTTGTACATAGCTCAATGCTAGGATGGAGTCATTTTGACAATCCTACTACACTTGCTATAAGTCCCAAACCCTGCCACAAAAAGATCGTATGGGAAACGTCTTTCAGAGTGATCCACATCAGAATCCTTAATCGTCAACTTCAAACATATCTATTCAAACCCATATATCTGCAAGAGGGCAGATTTTTTTTACTATAACATGTATTTTTGCCACATGACATGTTGTTGATAAAAATCGTCTAACGAGGAGTTATCCCAAAGTGGAGCTGCATCCATAATATCCTCAGAAACCACTATCATCTTCGATCAATCTATCTCTCTAAACTGAAAATCATGTTTTGATAGATACGTCTTGTTTTTCATCATGTTTATCCCTTTATGCAAATTCGACTAAACATGCGTAGATTTAGAAGGAAGAGTTACTTCTTCCGTTGGACACCCCTTTATGACAGAACCGGCAGTGGCTGAGCCATCATTCTCAATTATATTGCGTGTTGTTGGTTTTTTAGAAATTCTAATTGTACTTCTGATTGTCTCATTAAATATTGATGTGTTTAGTATAATATTTGTTGTAAAACATTATTAATATTGTTAACTAAAAAATTATGAGTTTACAAAAAATATTAACTGCGAATATCTGAATTATTAAAATAATATTAATTCATAATTATAACTAAATGTGTAATGTGGTTAAACAATGTATTATGTGATGATTAAACGATGCATCTATATATATATAACTAAATATTATATTTTCTTAATTTATATAAAAACTAAAACAAAGATTCATTTAGAAACAAAATTATTATTAGATTTGGGGAGTAAAATTTTATCAGTATATACAAAAAAAAAATTAAGCGTGTTAGTCAAATGTAAATTTAAGATAGAAATATGAAGTGATTCTTAAAACGTGCGAGATAAACCATAATATGGAGTAATAACTTCTGGTCATCTATCCGAGTCAAAAAATTATATCTCTTGGAATACGCCGAGAAAGTTGGAGCCAGTGAATGGCACACTAAAATTCTTACAAGTTGTAACTTACAAGTTTCAACAAAAGATCGAATTTGCGGTATAAGAAAAAAAAAATTATCTATACTATATATAAATATATATGTTGCAAAAAAGGTAAAGAAATATATACGATGTCTCTACGTCTATACCAGTTAATCTTGTGAATAATAAAAAAAAAACAGAATAATATATCACGTTGAAATGCATTTAGAGTGTGTTTAGTCACTGAGGTGTAAAACTCAAAACTGTTGAAAAAGATGAAATTAAGAATTGAAGTGTCTGATTTGAGGGTGAAACTTAGCAATGACTCGGCTTCTGAGAGAGGACGAAAATTGATAGTATTCAAAGTGGAGTTTGATTCCTTGTTAGTGAGTGCGGTGACTCAGCACTTGCGTTTTCCTTGTCATTGCGCCACTTCCTACAAACTGAAGTACAAAACCAAATCATGAAACCAAGTTAAAGTCAATGACATGTAGCTGTTAAGTGTTAATTATTTATTTTCTGATCCCTCACAACCGATTTTTGATTTGTTCAAAAGGTTTATATCATCAGTCTTCGTTTCTGCATTAAAGAAATTAGATTAAACTAGTCTAAAGAAGTAAGATGGTATAATAAGATATAAGTTCTATCATATAACAAAAGGTGGTTTAATAAGAAATAGGAATAGAAATTGCATGCTTCTCTTTAGTTTAGGAACAACTTGTGGTTCTGTATCCCGTTATCACGTATCAAATAGATTTGATAAGAAGTTGGGTATAAGTACAATTTGTGAATGTGGCTACTTGTCCCCTTTTATTTCTTACAAAAGATAATTCATCGACTTTACTACATGTCGTAATCCATATGCACTTTAAGTATTTTTTTAGTGGTCATCTTATACGCGATCTCTATTTTTTTTTTTTCGTTTTCTTGTATAGCAATGAATTTGATAAGAAGAAAGTTGATGATGCTTGTTTCGCTAAGCTGTAGTCCAAATTTAAGATATCCAATGGCTCGATTTATTTTTCAAATTGATCTTACTTTTTTTCTTTCTCATTTTTCGGTAGATTAAGTAGAGGCTGCAAGTTGAGCTTACCCAGTGAGGCAGAATCCCCTGAAATTGATTAGAGGCCTCAAATTAACCTAAAAAGATATATATAGGTTACTATGGCCCATCCTTGTGTATACAACATCTAAGTGGGTGATTGGTTCGTTTTTAGCTGTAACTTTTTTTGTTGTAATATTTATGCTATAAGTACATTGGTTGTAGCTGTAAATATATTGTTGTAGTTTTTTTAGCAGATATTTTAGCTGTAGCTATATTGGTAGCTATAAGTTTTTGGCTGTAGATATTTTTAAATAAAACATGACTAGTAAATTATAAGGTACTAGGTGATTCTCCCGTGCTCATGCACGGGTATAAATATTTACTAAATAACTTAATTAAAATTATTGGTTAATGTTATCTTTTATTTATTTATAAGTTTTTATTTGTTTTGTCAACTATATGTATTCATGTAAATAGAAAATTGTTGTAATTAATTTTAAGATGTTATATATCTTATTAAACATATTTTGATATAAAAAATTTACATAGGTACCTTTATTCATTTTTAGATTTATTATATGGCATATATTTTTTTGAATTGAAATACAATTAGTTTTTTTGTTCTATTTAGGCTAAAGTTGGGTTCGGTTTTTCATCTTTGATTTGTAAAGCTATTTTTGTGAAATATGTCTATTGATATATGTTGTTTTTAATATGATTTTAAAAACACTTTCCTTTATGTAATTTTCGTTTTTTTATATATATACAAAAATTATTTCTCTTTATTAATGTGATTTTGAAAAAAAAATATCATTAAACAAAAAATTAAATCAAAAAGTTTTAGTAATGGAAATTGTTTTAAAGTTATTTCTTATTTAATATGATTTTATAAAAGACTTTCCTTTTTTGGAATTAACGTTTTTATATCTAATAAAAATATTTCTGTATTTCAATGTTATTTCCTTTTTAATATTATTTTTTAAAAAACTTTTCCATTTTTATAATTTTCGTTTTTTATATCTACACAAAAATTATTTTATGTTTTAAAATTATTCACTTTTATTAATGTGATTTTAAAAAAAAAAAATCATTAAATAAAAAAGTATATTAAAAGGTTTCAGTAATGGCAAACTAATATAATAATTTGAATTCATTAAGGGTATCTCTGTAATCGACCTCGTGAGAATTAACATGAGCGCGACACGTAGGAAACTGACTTCTCAAATAATATTATAGAGATGTGTAACATGTATAAAATAATTATTTTATATTAATTAAAATACTTTGTATTAGTAAAAAAATGAAAACTATCTCTTATTAGAATTTAAAAAATTAGAAAATTACTAAAAGTTCTAAAAAAAATTGAAAACATTATAATAAAAACCCTAGCTAAATAATAATAAATTTTACCTACGACTATTCCACAAAGTCAAAGCAATCTCATCTCGACTTTTTTTATATCAATTCTTTCATATTTATTTTTCATATTTTCCTTATTTCTCATATTGGTGAGGGTTTGGTTTTTATATCAATTCTTTCATATTTATTTTTCACTTTTCCCTTTTCTTAAACTGTTAATTTCTATTTTCATTTTTTTTCTTTTTCTAAACTGATAATTTCTATTTTCATATTTATCTAATATTTATTAATGATTTATTTTCTCTACAGTTTCTACAGACCCAAAAATAAGGATGTAGGATTTGTTGCCTAATACAATACATAAAGAGAAATATTTTTTTTTGCTGTATCTTTAAAAAATTAAAGATACATAGTGATTGGTAAAAATTAGGAAACTTTTATGTAGAAAAAAATAAAGCTACATCATAATTGGTTGGATATTGATGTTTTAATGCTAAAGAAGGTTGTAGGAGCAAGATACAGCCCAACCAATCACCCACTATATGTTATGATAGAGTAATATTTTTTTTTCCTGAATTATTAGGAGGTTCTGAAGGAAAGCTCATAAGTTTTCCAGACCCGAATTTTTTTTCCTGAATTATTAGGAGGTTCTGAAAGAAAGCTCATAAGTTTTCCAGACCCGGTACCACAGCATGTTAAATTAATTTTGTTCCAAACATCATTCGAACCAGCGACTTCTAAAAATTTGTCTTGTTCTTTTTGTGCTTAAATCAAAATAAATAAAATTTATGGATATATTAAAATAAATGATTCTTTTTTAAGAAATTGTTGGAGATGTGGTATGAGTCATCTATACAAAAGTATAAAAATGTTGCGTGTTATCCATTGTTGTTAGCATAACTAAAAAAGTACCAAGGTACAGCTTAGAGGACACATGATCGAATGATGTTTGAACGAAACTAATATTACATTATATGATCTCCGATATCAGAAAATTACGTACGGACTTCTATGCAAAACTGCTTGATAATAAAAAAAAAAGGAGATAAAGAGTTATAAAATAGAGACAGAGAAAAACAACCGTAAGAATAACGAAGAAGCAACTGAGAACCCTAAACCTTAGAAAGATAACAAATTCGTGAGAACAAGAACTCTGTAGTAAGTATACCTAATCCAGTTTTGTGTGTACATGGACATTTTACTAACACACAATTGGCGTGGTACGTGATCTCAAGTAGATTGTATGTTGACATTTTTGCAAGAATCATAAAGTGATTGAATCCTATTTCCAAATTTATTTCAATCTATACTTGAAGTATGAGAATCGAACGCATGAATGATTTTACAATAGTTAATAATATGGAACAAATGATAAGAATTAATACTACGCATTCATATGTTGCTCCATCGCACATTCAATCTTTAGACGATTAGATAGATGATTCTTTTTAAATAAAAAACAATAATAACACGCATTTATATCAAAAAAAAATTGTCATACACTCATACGGTTTAATACTGGTTAATTAGTGAAATAAAAACAAAATTAGACAAGATTAGCTAAATGGAATGTCATTTATTCATTTAGAGGACTCACTATTTGAAAAAACATAAAATATGTTCTGTTATTGTATTTACAAATCAACCTGTCATAAATATCTCGTAAATGCACCAATATTTAACTACTACTAGACTCGTACCCGCGCGTCGGCGCGCAGGATATGAATAATCTTTTTTCAATTAAATATATAAATTTATGAATTTATAATTTTTTGTGATATAATTATAATTCATAAAACTATTAAAAGTAAATAATTACATAAAGTTGTGGTATGAATTATTTTGTGAATTTTTTTTATGGCTTGATTAGAAATTTAGAGAAAGAAAGTAGGTTCGACATCCAACAACGGTGGTTCAAGTCAGTAGCGGAGCCAGAAAAATTATTTATGGGGGTCATAAAATTTTATCATAAAAAAAAATCCAAAATACTTTATTAAAAATCATGAAAGACTTCGTTAAAAATCAATTTTAGAAGAAGACAAACAACAAAACTATTAAAATTTTAGGATAATTTAATGTATAATGGGCTTATTTGTATATCAAAAAACTTTTATTAGACTAAATTAGTATTTGGGTTAATATACTATTGGACTTTCATTGTATGGGGGTCAAATTTTTTGTTTAAGGGGTGTCAATTTTAAAATTTAATACTAAAAAGACAAATTTTTAAAACTTCATGGGGGTCATATGACCCCCCTCCCTCTTAACTCCCTCCGCCCCTGGTTGAAGTCCGTTCTCAAGTCCAACCACTTGGACGTATATATCAACGTCGATTATCATTTCGACTATCTGTTGCTCTTTAGAGCATTTGCTTTCGGGTTACGGATGAAGTTTTTTTATGAGTTTCTTTACGCTGCTGAGCAAGTCTCGCCCCTTAATGCGTCTATCTTTTATGTTATTGTACTGTTGTTCTTTACTCGTCTAGACGTTGAGCATGACTCCGGTTGTATCTTCCCAAGTCCATTGGACGCTTAGTTTCTAGTATAATCTGTAGTCCAAAAAAAAGTAGGTTTACAATGTCAATTTTTTTTTTGAATTGTGGTTGGTGAAATTATTTTCATAATATTGATATCTAATCAATAAATTTGATTTAACTACAGAATTTATGATATTAAATATATTGTAATCAGATATTTTTGTAAAGTTCTGTTATGGAAATCAGAATATAATTAATATAATTATTTTTTAAAATTCGTTTCGAATATTGTTTTTTGAATTGTAAATATTTAACATAGTTTTAATATATGCTAAGAGCGAATAATATATATTGTTGATTTTTGTTTTTATATTTTCTATTTTGGTTAAAGATATATTTGTGTAAGTTATAATTTGAGAAGTGTTGCTAATTTTATTTTGAATTGACTATAATAATATATAATTTATATTAATTTCATATTTATAGTATGATTATATAATATATCATTGATTTATATATATAGTTTTAATTATTTTAATATATGAATATTATAGTTTGAAAAAATGACAGACCCATTATATATATATATATATATATTTGAATGTAATTTCACATTTATTAAAAAATATATGCTAATCCGTTAATTTATTAGTTATTTTTAATGTCATAGAAGATCAATTAAATATCGTAACCCATATTATTGTTATTTAAATATTTTAATAATACAAACTATAAAAACCCTGTAATTATATATTTAAAAATATTAACTTGTTTCACTTTATAATTGAATAATATAATATATATATATATACTTAGTTTTAATATTTTCATTTTATCAAGTTAAAATATATCAATCTAATTTAAGAATTTTAATTTTCCAAGTTAAAAGTTTATATTTTATAAACTATATTTTATTAATATTATATTTGAATTATTTATGTATGTTTTTATTTATTAATAATTGAAGTATGTTCAAAAATATATATATTTATTTTGATTTTGTAATTTATAAAAACAATTGATGTCTTATATTATTTACTTATATTTATTATTTGATTTAATAATTTAATATGTATGATTTTATTTTATTTTCGTTTTTAATTAATAAAGAAAGTGGGACCCATTATTTTATATTGTTTGGATACATATTTAATAGAGATACTCTGAATTTTATCATTACCAAAAAAAGTTTTTTAATCATAAATGTTTATCTCAACTTCTGATCTAAATCGTTTATCTCAACTTCTAATCTTAACCGTACATTATAAATGATATCATAATGACAATTATACCCTTAATGAAAATCTTTAAAAATCAAAGAAACACAATGGCACATATCGTAATATAACATATGACTAAAAGTTAGTTTAAAAAAAGTTCCTGTTTTAATATAGTAGATGACAATCGTATAAATCGTTTAATAACGTCTAAAACCGCAACCACTAAGAGCATCATTATTGGGAGGTTCTATACTTGAGTCTCTAGAAAAATAAAGATAACATAAAATAATATAAAATATTTTTTTATTGTGAGATGTTCTAAACCTTGTGTAATGATTACACAAAAAACTCTACATGAAAAGTTTTTTGTGTAATCATTACACAAGATTTAGAGTCCTTCACCATAAAAAAATATTTTATATTATTTTATGTTATCTTTTTTTTTCTAGAGACTCAAGTGTAGAGCCTCCCAATAATGATGCTCTACCTACTCCAAACTCCCACACTCGCTGTTTAAACCAGTCAAGTTCTAATACTTGAAAAGGCAAGTCTTTTTTCTTTAAACAAAACCAATGATAAGTTGTTTACAAAAGCCATGATATTCATAATTTAATATCATTATATAAGCTGTCCATCATATTATCTCTTTCATTCTCCTTATAAATACATAACATGTGAAAAACCCACACACACAAACACCTCTTCTCCCAACTCTCTTTCTCCCTCTCTGTGCAATTGATAACAAAAAGATCGGCTTAGACAAATCAATAAAAATGGAAAAACTGAGAGAGATTGTGAGAGAAGGGAGAAGAGTGGCAAAAGAAGACCCAAGGAGAGTGGTTCACTCGTTTAAAGTGGGTCTTGTTCTTGCCTTAGTCTCTTCCTTCTATTATTACCAACCTCTCTACGACAGTTTCGGTGTTAATGCAATGTGGGCTGTCATGACAGTTGTTGTCGTCTTCGAGTTCTCTGTTGGTCAGTCTTCTTATTCTATCCTTGAAGCACGTTTTTATCTAGTATAACACTCTTCATATGATCCTCAAATCTTTGACATCAAATATTAATTTGATCACTATGCATGGCATGCTTAGAGTCATATAAATTTTGGATAAGACATGCATGATCACTACTTGTTATAGCTAGATTTGTCATTTTATATTGTTATAATAAACTCAGACGGTGTATATATATGTAAGGTGCCACACTAGGAAAAGGACTAAACAGAGTAGCGGCAACACTATTTGCCGGGGCACTTGGAATCGGAGCTCATCACCTTGCGAGCTTGTCCGGTCCAACTGGAGAACCAATTCTTCTCGCAATCTTTGTCTTTATACAAGGTATATTTGTATATACCATTTAATTCTTACAAGTATAGTTATAAGGCCTGGATCAGTACATGACTGTTTATGTTGCATTCATGTTTGCTTTTGAGTTTAAATAATATAGTAACGTGGTTTTTCAAACGTATTTTATGAACTTAAGATAGGAAATTTGGAATTTTCTTTACATGTAACAATAAATGTAAAAATTAGTGTTTGAAACAATCGAAATCTTAACCATTTATCAAAACTAGTACTAACGACTGTGTTTTTTCTTTATTTTCGGTTGGATACTTTAGCTGCGTTGTCGACCTTTGTGAGGTTCTTCCCGCGGGTGAAGGCGAGATATGATTACAGTCTGTTGATATTCATACTCACCTTTGCGTTGATATCAGTATCTGGGTTCAGAGAGGAACAAGTTCTCGTGTTGACTCATAAGAGAATCTCCACTGTGATCATCGGAGGACTCAGTTGCGTCCTTATCTCCATCTTCGTCTGCCCTGTTTGGGCCGGCCAAGATCTTCATTCTCTCCTCGCTTCTAACGTTGAGAAACTCTCCTTCTTTTTGTTAGGTATGTCCTCTAATGATGCTTGTTCTACTTTAAATAGTATAAAAACTTTTTAAGTTAGTTTGGAACATAAGATACTTTCTAGGTGCTTTGCACTTGGTCACGTGTGTTTGTCGTGGGAAAAGTGCCAAGTTATTATTGTGGATGACTAATAAGAATATGTTAGAGATCAGTGAAGATGTTAGAGATTTTTTCTAGCTAAAACTCTTTAGTTATAAGAACTACAATTTTATTAAAAGCGGATGAACATTAAATAGTTTATGTTAAATTACATGTTGACATATGTTAGTCAAATGGTTAGTCGGGGACATGTAATTTTCATTACATATGTACACCATGCGTCCATGCCATTAAATAAAGGAATTGCTAGTTTCGTCATTAAGAAAAATAAAAGTTGGAGTTTTGCAGATTTTGGAGACAAGTTTTGTGAAACGGTAGAAGATGGTGACACCAAAGAGGTTGACAAACGAAAAAAGGATTTTGACAACTACAAAAGTGTTCTCAACTCAAAAAGCAATGAAGAATCTTTGGTGAGTGGTGGTGAACCCTGATTTTTTTCCTTCTTGCTTTATTTTCTTTTTACCACTATATCTTATTTTTTAGCAAACTCATCATTATGTTTGTCGTTTTTCTTATATAGGCTAATTTTGCGAAATGGGAACCAGGCCATGGCCAATTCAGATTCCGTCATCCGTGGAAACAATATCTATCCATCGGTGTATTAATCCGACAATGTGCTTATCGTATTGATGCCCTGAATTCATATCTTAATGCAGATGTTCAGGTAATGTTTCGTAAAATTTAAATTTAAATGAAAACTTGTTTGTGATGAATGATGTTTTGAGAAATAAAGATTTCAGATAATTTGAAGTTAAAACCAAAACGAAATGCTTAGACCTAAACCAGTTACCAATCACTTGTTTTAAAACTGATTTGTTTTCATTGATTAGGGAACCTCAGAACCAAAACCGGACTGAATATATAATATATATCTAAACCAAACTGAACCGTATAAACCAAAATATATTAAAACTTTATTGTATTAATCACATATATTATTTTAATTTAATATAACCCATATATAATAAATTATATTATTACATATTAAATATTTTTATTACACACCCTTATTTCTTTATACATTTGTTATCAAAACTGATAATTTATATATATATATATATAAATTCAGGTGCCAGTTGACATGAAAAGGAAAATAGAAGAACCGTTGCGAAGAATGAGTTTGGAGTCAGGCAAAGCGATGAAAGAAATGTCAGTTTCATTAAAGAAAATGATCAAACCATCTTCTTCCGATCATCATGTCCAAAACGCACAATCTGCTTGCAAAGTACTCACCAACTTACTTAATTCAGGCATCTTGAAAGAAGTTGAGCCAGGAGAACTAATCTCACTTCTCACGGCAATCTCTTTGCTCATTGATATTATTAACCTAACCGAGAAAATCTTGGAATCTCTACATGAACTAGCATCAGCTGCAAGATTTAAGGACAAGATTCAGCCGCTTATATTAGCTGAGAAACCAAATGGGAGAAGCATTGTTTGTAGCTGGCCGACCAAATGTCATGATGATCATGTGATCACAATTGTTCACGATGATGCTTATAACGATGATACATCAAAAAATGATAATCGCTCTAAAGAAGTTTTGATTCATCAGAAACATGAAGATTGCGTACATGGGAAAGATGAAGATGGGGATACACATGTACATTCGACTTGTGAATCATGTGATCTCACTAATCTTCGTGTTGTTGTAGAATGTAGATAATGATAATCTCAAATAGTTCATCATAATTAATTATGACGCATTTAAAAATGAATAATTCATTTGTGCTAAGAAAAAGTATCAATTTAATTAATTAAAAAGAAATTGATTAATGAGACAAAATGCTTAGAACAGTAAAGAGCTTTGTGTAAAGCATAGTGACAATAAAAGTCTTTACACTTACGAGGAACACCATTGACCAGAATAATAAGAGAATCACCATCGTTGTGAACCTGTGACAGTATCTCAAAAAAGTAAAAAAATAATATTTTAATTAAATAATTATTTTTTATTTTTGTTAAAACACCTAGACCATCTACAAACTGACACATGTGCTAAAAGTATCAGAACTAGTCTCTCATAAGTTCTGGAACGAGAACTTTTGAGAACTCTTTCTAATTCTCTCTCATCCTTTTTTAATACCAGATACTCTGCTTCAGAACCCTCCAATGACCTTGCTCTAACATCAAATCTAAAGAACATAAAAGGAAGACTATTCAAAATTCGAAAAAGTGGAGAGAAATATCAAGAACCGAGTTGGTTCTCCAAATCGGACTCTCATAATTATTTCCAAACATTGTCATCAACCTCCTACATGCAAACCAAACACCAACCACTGCTATAATTCCTTAAGGATTTTTTGGTTCTTAATCAATCTGAAAAAAAAAAGAATCTGAAACTAGATTGAAACACACAAAAAATGGTTATAAACTGTTTTGAAGAGAAACTATGTAATTTTTACGGATTTTACAGCCATTCAACCTTTGCCGCTGGATTTTCTTATCAACTATCAACAATCACCTCTGGAGCTGGAGCCTTCTTATTTGCTCCTTGTCTACATTTGGGCTTCGCCGTTTCTCTTTGGTTGTTATCATACAAAATCAAGAAAATGTTTTTAATATGTATATTAGATCTTGTACAAGAAAACAAAACGCAATGAAGCGATACTGGAATAGGAGAAAACCCTATGTCCATTATTGAAACAGAAGCCTCAATATTTTCTGAATGTCTTTCATATTTAGTGGTCTTCTTCGATCGGTGACGGTTTCTATAATGTAGATGTCTCTATTCTTCGGCTTTAGCATCTTCCGAATCACTTTTCTGCAATATAAGGATAAAAAGATGCATCAATGAAACTTTTTTAATTTGATAAGTGAAGCATTATAAAGGGGATCTTGGTGTGGCTTTCTTAAACGGTAAAATTAGGTTTGCCATCGAAACTGCAAAATAACATTTTTTTAAGCAGAAAAATATGATTTTTCATCAAAACTGCAAAATTGAATTTTCTTGTCAAAAATGTAAGATAACAGTTTATACCAAACTGTAAAGTCGTTCTTTCCAGCTAGAAATGCAAACTGTTTTTCATCAAAACTGTAAACTCTTGTTTTCCTTCAAAATCTTAACGATTTTTTTTCTCGTCAAAATCGCAAGCTTTTATTTTCCATAAACACTGTAAATTCATGTGGTTTCTCCAAAAAATTTCAAAATCACATGTTTCGCCAAAACCACAAAAATCTGTTTCCCACCAAAATCACAAGATAACATTTTCGAGTTAAAATCAAAAAAATTTATCTTCTCTCAAAATCATAGATTCACATTTTTCTACCATAATTTTAAATATAATTTAGATCAAATATTAATTTAATATGATTAAGATTAAAAGTATGGTGAAGATAAAAAAATTACGATTAAAATATGTTCATTTTATTCATTTTTATTAAATACATCTAGATGTAGATGTAAATTTACAAAAAAAAAGTAAAATAGATAAACAAAATTGCATTCAAATGCAGCATTTAGATGCATAAATCAAATTGTATACGAACAAAATCCAAATGTATAATTTAGATAACATTTAGATGGAGTATCTATTATCTAGATGAAACTTCTAAATACACAAAAGAATTGAGCCTAACTCAAGCTAAAATAATTTTATCTACTTGAAACTCAAATTCTCTTTCTACGGTTGTTTTTAGTGTTAGTGATGTAGCTTGATAATAGTCTGTCTCTTGTAGCTAGGTGAATGTTATTGCCAGCGATGTTCAGTTGACCAATTATCCAACCAGATTGCAATTATTAAAATGATAACAAATTTAATCAAAAATATATTAAAACCACCAAACCAACACCAAACCGAAAAATTCAGAACTAACCAAATTAACTGATTTTAAGTTTTAACTGATGTTAATCGAATTTAAACCAATAAACCAGGGTTAATTTTGGTAAGGATAAAAATAACCAAACTAACCGATAACCAAACTGAACCAAACCATGATTCAATTCGGTTAATTTCGGTATATTTTTCCAAAACCAAGTTAATAATTAAAAAAAAAAACATAAAACCGAACTAACCGTAGTAGTTGCAATAGTTAACAAAGACGTTGGATATAGCAACACTTGATTAATATTTTAATACCTTGATTAACTGTTACCACCCATCAGCGACTAACTTGAAAGTTGAAACTTTTTTTCAGTTAGATCCCTTTGGAATTTGGACGGTCACCGATAAGAAGAAACTTCATACACACATTATAAGCAGCCTTCAGACCTCGAAGCAAAAGAATTCAAACGAATTATATATTCATGGAAGCAGAACATTGAAGCTGTAATCTCAGTTTTCACACTTTCTTTTCTTTAAAATGACTGATTTGCAATTATGTAAATTTGTTATTTATAACTGAAAAATAGAATTATATGGAATCTGATATGATTTGAAAGGGGAATATTGGCACTCATGAGATCTTGTATTACACCAAAAAAAAAAGTTTTGGGATGGCATTGGAGGAACGAAAAATTGATTGCTATCTCTAGTATTTCCAACTATAAAGCACGTGAAATGCTTTTAATAATATAATAATTTTCTTATTCTCTTAAGGAGTAAGATGCATTTAAATTTGACAATAAAAATATACCTTCAATTACATTAGAAAGATCCGGAAAAGTGGATGGATAAAGCCGTAAGCGTTCTTTGAGGTGGGAAAAGTGGTGACGTGAGCGAAATCGCCAGTGTCACATCTCAAGTGTCAGTCTCTGATAACAAACCTCGAGCTAATAACAATAATATCGTATCATATTAGATTTGGTATCATTAAGGATAATAATTAGCTCGAGGTTTCTTATTACGCCATCACCATAAATATTTTCATATTACTTTTTTTTAATACAATATTATTACTAAAATAGCATTTATTAAGTATATATGTGTGTCGTTTTAATCTCCTCCACAATCGTAGCCTCCGATACAAGTTGTGACTACAAATCGTCATCTTTGACATTGACACTGACACTGCCTGTCACTGCCGATTACATTTATACTACTTCCCACCACATCATCGGTTCATCAAATTATCAGATGTTTTTAGTTTAATTATTACTATCATTTCGATTAATCAGCTGCATTGACAATCGCAAAAGTACTGGAGTAATACATTCCCCAACGCCAAACTGTCTAGGAGAAGTTTTAAATTTGTTGTTCACACGTCAAAAAGAACTATGTTAATATGGAGCAACATAGAAAGTAATAGCCACCTTTAATTCGAAATGGGTTTTCTAAGAAGATTATGAGAGATCCGTGGGAAACAAAAGTAGTGCTTATCTTACATTCACCATCGACAAGGCTAGCAAAAGAGAGTAGTTAAACAGAAAATCTCTCTCAAGATGACACCGATTAAACAGAAGAGTTAATATACAATACGAAATAACTAAAAGCAAAAAGAAAAAGAAAAGGAGGTTCAAGGGAGATGAGAGTCGGTTCTTGGCTTTCTTGGTGGGTTCACATGATGGTGCAAAGGGTCAGGTCCTGAAGGAACAGTCCTTAGCTCTTCATTTAACCCTAAAACGTCATTCTTCTCTTCTTCATTTCCATTTGCTCCTCCCCTTTCATTTTCCTTCATCATCATCATCATCTGAAATATCAAACACCATTTTTAGTAGCATATTAAAAACGTGCACACTTTAGTATAGTCAAAGACGATATAGATATTTGAGTGTGCGTATGTGTTTATGACAAAGACATATTCTATGTGGAAATGATATATCTACGTTCAGAGGCATTAGTAAAAGTTGAAGCAAACCTTGCGAGTGGGAAGTGCATGAACGTGGGCATGAGCATGAGTGATATCTGTAGAAAACATTGTAGTGAGAATATGTGAACACGAGTTATAGATATATAGATGAGCGAGAGGAAGAGAGAGAGAGACCAGAAGCATCATGCAGGAACATGAGGCACAAGAGAAGCAGTAGCACCAGAGTCCTCGAATCCATTTGGCAGAGATAGAAGATAAAGAGAGAGAGAGAGAGAGAGAGAGAGTGTAAAAGATAGAAATGTTTCTTTACTGTGGTAATGAGATTAGAAGGGGACACTTCAATTTATAGGCTGCAGGGAGGAGGAAGGGGATATCGCTTTTCGGCAATATCCTACTAAATATTTTGGTTGCTTTTTGTAAATATTTATATAAAATATATATAGTACGGTAAATATTCACTAATCGACAGCTTCGATGAGCATATGTATTATAGATGGTATAAGTGCAACGTATAGAGAGTTTATGAACTTGTTTAAGCACACACAAAAAAACTGTCTGAATATACAACACTTACAATTTTGTATTTTTCACTCGATTACAGATGCGTTTCCTTACAATCATTTAAAATTGTAATGTAAATGAAATACGGCTCCTTGCTAGTTTTTGAACGGAACTTGGACTATTTACATTTTTTTTTTATTTACATTTGCTAAGTATAAAATCCAAAGAAAGAAAATAACATAAGCAATATATATCCTTCGAACTACATAATTGGATTACATTGAACTAAACAGTTCATATTTGAAGTCACTAAAAATAATGAGACGAAGATAATAGCAAGCTTTAGCTAAAATTATATTTGGACTTGAAAGTTCGACTATATCAAAATAAAACATTTATAAAATGTTATTCAATGATAGATTTTAAAGCATCAAATATGATGAGACTTGGAAAATCAATAAATAATGTAGACTATCTAAATTATTTCTATTAACAAAATACTACGCACAGATAGAAAATATTTTTTTATCAATTCTTTTAAAATTTGGAAAATTATCAGAAACATATAAATAATAACATCCATGCTCGACAATTATAAAAGAAAAAAATTTATCTACTTAACTTGCATGGCCTATTCCACTGTTAACATTCAGAACCTTCTTTTATATATATATATATACAACTAGTGGTAGAAAGTAACTAGTGGTATATATATATAAAAAAATATATATATAAAAGATAGTTAAAGCTCTTTCTAATAGAAACTAAGTCTAAAAATTACTATTTTTCGTCTCTAAAAACTACTTTCTATCTCTTCCTACTTATTTTCTAATCTCTAATTAATCATAACAATATTCTGTTTTACCCCAAAATAAAGTCATATATTATTTCTATAAATATATTCAATTCTGTGACCTTGGTTTACGATTGATTCTGATTAAATTAATGGACAGAGGAAGAATAACGGAGAGGGAAAAAATAAAAATATGTTAGAAGAAATAATAAATAAAGAAGGGAGTAAATGTGCCTTAACGGCGCCGTATCGACGGTACCATCGACTGATGTCATGTGTCAGAGAATGATACCTGGAGACTGGAGTACTTCTGACACGTGTTAACCTGATGGCGTCAGATCTTAGCCGTCCGATCATAACAGATATTTTTTCTTCTTTATTTTTAAGTTTTCAGATTCTGTTTTGCTTTCGTTGGCCACTTATTTTTTTTTTTTTTGTCATCTGGGTTTTGAATTATCGAGCAAAAGCTCTGCAACAAGGTTTTGACTTACACATAGAGCCCAACCAAGGGAGACCGAAAAGAAAATTATAACTCTCCACTGTTCCAAACCAAACGACATTACACTATAAGAAAAACTAAACCTGAAAAGCGATTACAAAGGGACAGTCTCATTACCAAAGAGCTGTAAAAGCCAACTTGGAGCGTTGGTAGCCACATAGGATTGAATCCGGCCCTGTGTAGCCACGCTTTGGGCGATGAGACGAGCCCCTTTATTTGCTTCCTTACATTCGAAAATAAGTTGCCAGCCAATGACCTTTGCCAGCGATAGTAACGTTTCCTGAATTTTGAATTTGAAGGAAGGCCATGCTTTAGGTCTGAGCAAAGCTTCCAAAAGCTCTTTGTTTTCAAAGGCGAACATAACTTTTTTGACTTTGTGACTTGACATGCTTTCAATAGCCCATATCAAAGCTAAAAAACAAGTCTCTTCCCACGAGTCCAAGTTAAAGAAAGCTCTCCTACTATGAATAAGAACCGTCCCCTGCTGATCTCTGAGAACCCAGCCCGCACCACCCAGCTTCTTTTTTTTGTTCCAAACCGCTCCTATATTACACTTAACCCAGCTCGGTGGTGGAGGAACCCATCTATTCTCCCTATTCAACTCCACTACCCTTTCTTCATCATTTACTCTCGTCTCTCTCCCATCTAACACCTGAGCCAAAAACCAGTTTTCCGATTCATCTCTAGCCTTTTGAACTGTATCCGAAGATAGGAACTGAACCCCTTCAAACAAAAAAGAGTTCCTATTTTTCCAAAGAAACCAAACAATCCAGGGAAAGCTATTCCTAATGACCATAGAGACCAACCTATTTTTCCCCAACCCCAAGAGATAATTAACATTAGCGAAAATTGAGAGTGAGTCAAAATCTGCCAAAGGAAAAGGAATCTCAGACATTGCCCAAACTTGTCGTGCAATGGAGCAAGTGAATAAAACATGATTAACCGATTCGCCTTTCATTCCACAGACTTGACACAGTCCGTCCGTTTTCATCCCTCTTGACTCTAGATTGTCATCCACCGCTACAGCTCCTGATAGTGCTTTCCATATAAAAATTTTGATTTTTGAAGGCGCCTTGATTTTCCATATCTGAGTTTTGATATGGTTAAGAGATGGTTGAATGGCTGCCTCTCTTTGGACCAAAGAATCTTGAAGCTTATAAGCAAGATCATACCCCGATTTGACATAATACAAACCATTTTTATTATCTTTCCAAGACCAAGAGTCAGCTTCTAAGACGATCGGTTGAGCTTTCGATATTTCTTTAATGTCACCCGGTACAAAAATCTCCTTTAACTTCTCTTGATCCCATCTTCTCGTTTGTTCCTTCATCAGACTGGACGCCATCAAATTGACATCAAAAAACCTATTTTTCCTCCATGGCGCTCTCATCACTCCCTCATCATCTTCCAACCAAGAGTCGATCCACACTTTGATTGATTTGCCATTTCCAACCACAGGTTTGAGCCCCTTTAACAACAACTCTCTCCCATGAAGGATGCTTCTCCAGGCAAAAGAAGGTCTAGACCCTAACGACGATGAAAGAAATTCACCTTGATCAAAATACCTGCTTTTGATAACTCTAGCCATCAGACATTCTGGTTCCATCAACAAACGCCAAGATTGCTTGGCCAGTAGCGCTTGGTTGAAACATTCTAAATCCCGGAACCCCAAACCTCCTTTGTCTTTCGGTAAACACATCTTTTCCCAACTCAGCCAATGAATTTTCCTCTTATGATCAACCGCATTCCACCAGAAACTACTCATTGCACTAGCCAGATTTGAGGTCACCGTCTTGGGTAATTTAAAACAAGACATTGCGAAAATAGGCATAGCTGAGCTAACTGTTTTGAGTAAAACTTCTTTTCCACCCTGAGACAAGGATCTGTTGAACCAGCCCGAGATTCTGCTTTTGACTCTGTCTTTGATGTATGAGAACATTTCTACTTTTGATCCACTTAGACATTCAGGCAAGCCAAGATACTTTGCTGTGCCACCTTCTTGATGAATATCCAAGATATCTTTGATTGGCTTCTTTTCCTCATTCTCCACTTTTAGACCAAAAGTAACGGCAGATTTGTTTAAATTTATGGTTTGCCCTGTTGCGTCCCCATACCGTTTAAAGATTTGCTGCAACACAATAGCCTGCTGATTGGACGCCTTGCATAAGAATAAACTATCGTCTGCGAACAAGAGATGATGCACCATTGGTCCTTCATCTGAGAACTTGATCCCTTCTATCTCCCCTGCCAATTCTGCTTTATTCATCAAGTGTGTCAAACCTTCAGCGCATAACACAAATAAAAAAGGCGAGAGCGGGTCTCCTTGACGTAGACCTCGTTGTGGAGTGATAAGGCCAAAAGGCTGGTCATTAATCAGAACGGAGAATGTGACCGATGTAACACAGAACATTACCCATCCCACCCATTTACTATCAAAGCCCATCGCCTCCAACAAAGATCTCAAGTAGGACCATTCCACTTTATCATACGCCTTTGCCATATCAGTTTTAACCGCCATGAACTCCGTGGCAATACGCTCATTTACCCGCAAACTGTGTACAACCTCGTGTGCAATTATAATGTTGTCCGAGATGCTTCTGTCAGCCACAAACGCTGATTGATTGACCGAAATGAGTTGGTCCATAATCGGTTTTAGTCTCTTCACCAAAATCTTTGATACTATCTTGTAGATCACTGAACATAAGCTAATGGGTCTCAGGTCTGTCATGATAGAAGGATTTGGTACCTTAGGGAGAAGACATAAGTGTGTGTAATTCCAATCCAAGGGGAAAGAACCAACCTCAAAGAAAGCCTGAATTTCCAAAGTCACTTTCTCCCCAATGACCTCCCAATATTGTTGGAAGAACAAACCAGACATCCCATCCGGGCCTGGAGCACTAGAGGCACAAATGCCGAAAGCTGCTTCCTTTATTTCCTTTGCTGACACACACTTAGTTAGGTTGATGTTCATCTGATCCGTGACTTTGACTTGGAAACCATGAAACCAATCCACAAAATCTGTTGGGTTAGAAGACTTGAAAAGCTGTGTAAAATAATCTGTTGCAACTTCTCCTTTAGCAGCTTCCGAGAAGTGATCTATACCCCAACCATCAGTTAACTTTTCAATCGACTTTCTTGCTCTAGATTCCTTGACAGAGTTGTGAAAAAATCTAGAATTGCAATCACCCACATGAAGCCATTTATCCTTGCTTTTTTGTCGCCAGTAATGTTCTTCCTCTCTGTACGATCTAACCAGCTGAACCTTCAAAAATCTTAATTTACTAGTAGAAGGCTTTGAAGCAGATTGTTCAATTTCCAACTCTCTTTCACCCTGTTGAATCCTGTCTCTTGAATTCGTGTTTGATCTTTTTTTCCACTTACTCAAGCCTTTGCGACAAGTTCTCAGCCTATCAGAGATCGCTACTCCACTGATCTGACTATTTTTATTCCAAGATTCAACAATTATCTCCTTCACTTCCGGATTATTTAGAAATCTCCTGTCAAACTTGAAGCTTCCACGATAAGATTCTTGTGAATCCACTAGCTTCACAAGAACTGGGCGATGGTCAGATCCCCTTTTATCAAGAAAAGCCTGGTTCGAATTAGGAAATTGTTGCCTCCATTCCAAGTTACCAAAACATCTGTCTAGTCTAGATTGAATCCACAAAGTATGCCTCATACGTCCCCAAGTAAAAGGGTTTCCTATGCTTGACAGTTCTTCAAGGTTTCCAGCATCCACCATGTTTGAGAAAGATTCAAACGAATCCTCTTTTCTAGTTGGACCCCCGATTTTTTCCCCATTGTGAAGCAAGTCGTTGAAATCTCCAATCACACACCAACTGTCAGGTCTATTTGCACCAATTCTACTTAACCTTTCCCAAAGCTGAGGCCTGTACAAAGGATCAGGAGGACCATATACACAGGACAGAAAAAAATTGATTGCCCCAAACTGTACAAGGCAATCAATCAGATTTTTATTCACAAACTTGAAGCAGATATTTACAGACCTCTTCCAGAATAAAGCTAAACCCCCGCATTTACCAACTGGATCCACCGTATATACATGATCGTACCCTAACCACTCTTGCATATCTACCAAAACATCTCTTTTGTTCATTGTCTCCATTAAGAACAGCACCTCCGGGAAATACCTTTTCCGCATTTCCTTTAGGCGTGGGATTGTCAGGTCTAGATCACTTCCCAAACCCTGACAATTCCAACTCAGTATGCTCATCACCACTTGGGCGATCCCTCCTTTGGGATCACCTTTTGGTTTTTACGCCTAGCGCTTTTTGATGTAACTTTAGCTTCATCCGCAGCCTTTCTTTTTTCTCCTGTCACCTTCTTCTGATCTTGTTTGCCATACAATTCTTGTAGAATGCTTCCTTTAACCCCATCAGAACGGTTTCTTACAGATATGTGAGGTCTTCTCCTTCCCCTAGACACCTGACGAGTTGTCCCGGATGAGGTAACTACATTAGAAACCCCATATTCCGTCGAACCACTCTGGCGTCCAATGTCCAGTTGAGAGCTGTTATGACTTTGAATGTCCTGTATCTTCATAGGAGCAGAAGCAATTGATTGTTTCGCTGAAGAAGATTCACACTCCACATTTTTTTTATTTTTCCTCCAAAGAACATGGTCACTTAGGATGAAGGAGCTTCCTGTCGCCCTGGCATTTTCCATAAAATTGTTGTCTTGATTTTCCCCTACAAGCTTCTGAGGAATCGAGGTATTTAGATCAAAATCGAAAACCACCCCTTTTCCTTTTTCCAAATTCTTCGTGAAGACTGGTGCCGCTTCCATCCGCAGAACTGTTTTCTGTATATACGGATCTTTTTCTGCTTCTGCTACTGAATTTTGCACTCTCTCAATTCGGACTGGCTTATCCACCTCATTCGCCATCAGTAGGTATTTTCTCATCTCTTGCAGAACTTCCTCAGCAATTTTTGGTCTTCCCGTAAGTTTGCTGACTCCCACCTGATCTTCTTTAAGAACACCAAAAAGCGGATCTTCTGGATTTAGAACAGATTTTGATGTATTACCCGCTTCGGGCTTTTTTCCTCCTTTCTCTCCTTGTTCTTCTCGATACTGCTTTAACACCATAGGGCAGTCATCTTTTGAATGGTTTAGCCGTTGACACATAAAGCATCTCCTTTTAATCCTTTCATAATTGAAGTTCACCACCACCTCTTCGCCGTCAGGAAGGTTCACAACCCTAGCTTTCCTCAACGGCCGCGACACATCCATACGAACCTGAACTCTCACAAATTCTTGACTCTGCGGTGCCTGAGGATCAAACGCGACGACTTTTACCTCACCTAAAGGATCTGCTAACAGAGCAATAGCTTTCTCAGTGTAATAGTTCACCGGAATATTCCGGATCTGGACCCAGACAACGATGAACTGAAGATAATCCTTCGGAGGGAACTCCACCCAGCGCTCCAGAGCTATAGACCAATCATTGAAGGTATGAGCCCCTTTGTCCAGTATTTCCTCCATATCGTGTTCCTTGTCAAAGAAAAATTGAAAGCGCTCCTTAGAGAGAGCGACACCTCGAACTTTTCCTTCTTTTTGCCAAATCCTTGGCATGTCTCTAATGAGCTTAGACATCTGCTGTGTTTCCGGGTTGAGAATGCGACCAATGACACTATTGACGTTCCTCCCACAAGATTTGTACTGTGGAAGATTCGGCATCTGAAGGGGTTCCTCTTCCTCTTCTAGAGATAACTCCATTAACGCCTTATCCATGGCGAAAGACACGACCGACAGATCAAAGAAACAGAAAAAACTCAGATTTAACTTAAGAACACCCTCAAACAAACACGGAATCTCACTCTCAGTTTAGCTAATTAGGTTAAAAACGAAAGAAACCTTGGCAAATATCAAAAGGGAAAGTGATTTTATCCCACTAGGCTCTATTTACTACAGCTCACAAAGACTCTGATAGTAAAAGAGTATCTTAAGCCCACCCTAGGCATCTTTTTAAGTGAGATATCTAAACCCGGATAAGTTGGCCACTTATCTTTTGTGCTAATTAAGTGGCACACTTTTTAAATCTACTTATCTACCACTAGTTGCATATAATATTCACGACATAATTCTTAAACATCAATGACATTTCTTGTGTTAATATTGAGGTAATGTCCAAGTTATGGATCCATTAGGCTTGGGTATTCGGTTTAGCTCAGTTAGTTCGGTTCGGTTTAAACGGTTTTCAGTTTTTCGGTTTTGGATAAATAATTTCGAATGTAACTGAATTATATTTCGGTTCGGAACTCGTTTATTCAGTTCGGTTTTATGTATTATTATGTGTTCTGGATAAAACCGAAAATGTTTTATATCTCGGTTAATTCGATTAATTTGGTTAAAAATCTTGGATATTTTTGGTTAATTCGGTTAATTTCGGTTAATTTTGGTTTTATTTTCGATTTATTTGGTTAATTTCTGTTTTTTCGGTTTATTCGGTTCGGTTTATTTGGTTAACCGTACGGCTAGTGTTGCCGAACCGAACCGAGAACGATTGAATTTCAAAATCAATATCGATCGGTTAATGCATATGATGTTTACAAAAATCAAAACAAAAATTTTCGGTTCGATCGGTTCGGTTTCGGTTAGTGCCGATGGCCCAGGGCTAGGATCCATGATTCATTTTGGATCAACATAATGAATCTTGGTAAATGTCAATTGTAAAATTATTATTAGAAAATAGCGAGAAAGTACCAGCAAAATAGAATGAAAATGTAGCAAAATATTCAGTTTAATTACCATTCTTTTATTTCGATAAAATTATAACATGAGAAATCACAAAATATTGTAAACTTGCTTTTCGATTCATAAAATTAGTACTAATGTCTTCTTTTTGCTAACAAGATATAGTATTATTCATGTCGTCGATTCGTTACCGTTACTGTAACATCAAGAAAGATAAAACAGCCTGGAAAATGCAACGAGGTGAAGAAAATAGAAACCAGAAATGACGAGTGTAACGTTAAGCGACAAGAGATTTGATGGAAGAAATCACAAAGGTCAATTCTAAGTTTCTAAAACCTTTTTACGTTCATTGGTTCTTTGTTTAATAACTTTGCTTGAGTTGCGAGCTACATACAAAAAGAATATATAAAAGGGTCAAGATTCTGCAGCATATATGGCTTCTAATGGTGAAAGTAGTTCAGGCGGTGTAGATCATGCAGATCATACAGATCAAATGGGATAAGTGCAGATCATGCACATCAGATAGGACAAAGGCAGATCAAGCTGATTAAACAGTTCAAAACTCGGTTTTTTGGGTTTTTTGATACTCGTTCGGGTTCGGTTTTGATTTTTTCGAGTTTTCGGGTTTAGATATATAGGATCCATTCAAGTATTTTAGAATTTTGGTTCGGGTTCGGGTTTGGTTCCATTCGGATTCGGTTTGAGTACTCGAAAATTATAAAAATAAAATATAATTTGATTAAATTTAAATTCGATTCAATTAATTTGACATATATAGCTAAAAGTTTCATATATTTTACTTATTTTGATATTTTAGTTATTTTAGTTTAAAAGTAAATCATTGATGTTTATAGAATTTTCATGTTTTTAATCATGTTTTCTCACCTCTTTTTGATCATTTTAGTTGCATTTAGGTTTGTTTAGGATTGCATTTGTGTATGTTGTCCCAATCAGGTGCTGGAGTAGCTGCATTGTGGAATTGGGGGGAGTCAAGAAGAGATAAGTCAAGAAAACAAAGAAAACAACTCGGAGTCACTGTAGCGACTGGATGTAGCGTGTGGATTTGGGTCGCTACAAATCAACCGTAGATAGCGACCAGATATAGCGACTTGATCCTCTCGCTACGAAGTTTAAAACATTACAGCGTTATATGGCGCCTGGATATAGCGACGTGATCGAGTCGCTAAGAAGATGAAGCTCGAGAAGAAGAGTCCATAGCGACTTGTCCTAGCGACTCGATTTCGGTCGCTACAAAATCAAGAACTGCAGCGACTGGAAATAGCGCCTGGATTCCAGTCGCTACGAGCATCCCACTCACTAAACAGCGTGTTTTCCACTATACCAACTCCCAAAAAGTGTTCTCTCACCCTTTAAAAAGCTGGATCTCGACCATTATTGAGAAGAATGTTTTTAGATCTGAAAAACTAAGCTTTGTATTGTAGAACAAACATCTAGATTCTTATCTTTGTATGAATCATTGAATCTTCTTTTTATCATCTCATATTTTCTTATGAACATGTCTTCTTTCTTGATTACTTTGAGTTTAACTTGTTCTAGTATGGAGTAGTTTCTTAATTAGATTCTGGGATGGGTTGACCAAGGATGATCTGAAGGAGTTTAGAGTTTGATTAGAGGTTTCTAAGTTATTTCTTCTCCTAGAGTGGATTGAACCATAGTTATAAGTCTTGATTGCTTAGAACTATGATCTTAGGCATCTTTGTACATCAAAAGTGTTCAAAGTGCTAGAACTGATTCTTGGAGAGTCTAGTACTCACTTAGCCAATGAGAGTTGATGCTAGGTTGCTGGAGAGACTAGAAGAGACTTGATTGAATGCATATTATCTTGTAGTTTCCAATGAGAATTGAGTTTACAAACTGCTTGATAGTATAGGATTGATGTCATGAGAGTGAATCAATGTACCATTGTGTTCTTAGTTTAGAAATGATCTAGTAAGGCTCCTAGTTACCCTTTAGTCTCCAAAAGATCATCCAAAGTCTTAAAACCTAATCCCAGGGTCTAATGCTTTTAAATATTGAATCTTAATCTTAATCTTTTGCTATTGCTCTGCTTTTCTATAAATCATTCTGTTTCTGTTTGAATCACCTTGTTTAATATTTGCAACTTATTTGTTTGTTAGATTACTTGCTTTTATCTTGTTTACCTTGAGGTTACTTAGTTTCTTGTTAGTTTAGTCACTAAAACCAAAATCTGATTGCACTTGGATTGAGAACTGAATCTATATTGTTGTGTGTTTTAAACCCCCCTGAGATTGGATTGACACCTTATTACTATGATGACTAGGTTCATTGATGCCTAGAGTAGTTGCAAGGAATTGAAAAATATCTACTATCAATTTGGCGCCGTTGCCATCTTAGGGACTGTTTTAAGCCATTAGTGATTGGTTCAGACTTGAGATCAAGTCACCATTACATTTTCAACCACTGGTTACTTATAAATCGTTCTGCTTTTGCAGGTGTTAGTGTATGAACTTGAGGAGTAGAGGACCAACCAATCTTGTTCCAAGAGCTGACGACATAAAGGCTTTGGAAAGACAGATAGCAAGAGAAAGGAGAGAGCAGGAGAGACTTGCTCATCTGCAAAGGCTAGGTCACACTATGGCTGCTAATCCAGAAGATCAAGGAGCTAATGACAGAGCACATAGGCCAATGGGGACATTGATGCACCCCACATCTATGGCAACAGATCAGGAATTCGTCCACCAGCCATAGAGAACAACACATTTGAGATCAAGGGCAGTTTGCTTAGTATGATTCAGAACAACAAATTCCATGGCCTGCCTATGGAAGACCCCCTTGATCACTTGGATCAATTTGACATGCTCTGTGGCACTGTCAAAATCAATGGAGTTTCAGAGGATGCATTTAAGCTGAGGCTTTTCCCATTTTCTCTTGGGGACAAAGCACACTTATGGGAAAAGAATCTACCACAAGGGTCCATTCAGTCATGGGATCAATGCAAGAAGGTTTTTCTTTCAAAATTCTTCTCAACAATTAGAACAGCAAGGCTAAGGAATGAAATATCTGGTTTTGTTCAAAGAGGGACTGAAAACTTTGGTGAAGCTTGGGAGAGATTTAAAGGATACACACTTCAGTGTCCACATCATGGTTTTTCAAAGGAGAGTCTCCTTACCACTTTGTATAGAGGAGTCCTACCAAAGTACAGGATGATGCTAGACACAGCCAGCAATGGGAACTTCCTTGGTCTATCTGAGGCTGATGGTATGATCTTGGTGGAGAATCTATCACAAAGCAATTCAGCATATGGAGAGGACTATGACAGGTCCAATAGAGTTGATGGAAACACTAAAGCAAAAGAGGAGGTACTGCAGGCATTGTGTGACAAGATGGAGAAGATGCTCCAAGCAACACAAAGGAACATCAGTTATGTTGGGGACATGGATCAAAACCAATTCTACCAGGAGGCTGCATTAGAAACAGACCAAGAGTGCCTAGAGGAGGTCAACTATCTGGGTGGACAAGGCTTTCAAAGAGGGTTCAATCCTAACTACAGACCAAACCCAAACCTATCCTATAGAAACCCAATGTAGAGAATCCAAAAGACCAAACCTACCCACCAACCAATGCTAAACCTCCACAATCCAGGGAACTATCAGCCTAGACCCCACTTCAAAATCAAACCAACTTCCAACAAAAACCTCAGTACAACAATCAAGCCAATTTCCAACCCCAAAACCATTTCACCAATCAAGGGAACTTTCGCCTAGACAACAATTCCCTAACCAACAACCATTCTACAACAACCAGGTCACAACCAAAATCAGGGACAAGCAAGCTCTTCCCACACTAACCCTATGGATGAGACCAATGCTTTGATCAGACAGATGTTAGAGAGTCAAGGCAGCTTAAAAAAGCAAGTTGAGAGCATGCAAAACATATTAACACCTTGGAGGATCAGGTCACTCAAATTCCAAGAGACCTATGGGACAGCTGCCAGGGAAACCAGAAACCAACCCCAAAGAATATGCTAATGCAATCACACTTAGAAGTGGGAAGCAACTTCAGCCTACAGTTGTCATTGAGGACAATGAACCTCAGAGAGGGGAGGATGATTCTCAAGATCCTGCTGAGTTTATAGCTGCTAAAGAGAAATTAGAAGCAGAGACAGAGGGGTTGGTAGACAAGGCTGCATCAAGGAAAACTGTTTGAGAAGGGATCTACATCAGCTTCAAAAGAGAAAGTATTTGACCTTCCACCTTATGAGCCAAAATCCTTTTCCAGGGAGATTCAAGAAGCAATTGGTGGACAACTACAAGAAGATGTTTGATAAGCAGATGGAACAAGTCCAGATCACAATGCCAATCATTGAAGCCTTCATGATGGTGCCTCGATACAGCAAGTTCCTTAAGGATGCTATTAAGGAAAAGACTAAGCTCTTAGAAGGAATGGTTGTGCTTACACATCAAGTCAGTTCAATCATCTCAAGGAAAATCATTCCAAAGAAGCTTCCTGATCCAGGTTGCTTCACACTCCCTTGTTCTCTTGGCCCATTTGCTTTTGAGAAATGTTTGGTAGACCTGGGAGCAAGTGTCAGTCTTATGCCTTATTCAGTAGCAAAGAAGCTAGGTTTTACCTCTTACAAGCCAGCCAGAATTCAGTTGGTGCTAGCTGATAGATCTGTCAAATCCCCTGTGGGAATGCTGGAAGACTTGCCAGTTTTGGTGGGAGATGCTGAGATACCCACTGATTTCGTTGTCCTGGAGATGGATGAGGAACCAAAAGACCCTCTAATCTTGGAAGGCCCTTTTTGTCTACTGCTGGAGCTGTTATTGATGTTCAACAGGGCAAGATTGAACTTCGCTTGGGAAAGGATTACACCCTCCACTATGACATTAACAAAGTTATGAAGAGACCAACCATTGAGGGCCAGGTGTTCTACATCGAAACTTTGGAGGACTTGGTAGATGAGTTCTTGGAGGAGTTGAACCAAGAAGATGCTTTGCAAGAAGCTTTGACTTCAGTGAGAGATGTGACTGAGATGAGTTCAGAAAGTGCTGAGTATGTTAAGCTGATGGACATGCATAAAGTGAAAGAAGGACCAGACTACTTTGAAAAGCTAAGGCATGAAATTCAGAGTGTCAGCTCAGTTGAGAGAGGGGAGGAAACAAAGGAAGCAGCTAGCAATGGTGAGTCTAGCATTGAGGATGACTGGAGTGAACTCAAAGCTCCAAAGGTGGACCTCAAACCTCTTCCCAAAGGATTGAGGTATGTTTTCTTAGGTCCTAATGAGTCTTACCCTGTCATTGTGAATGATGAACTTGATGAAACTGAAATTGCATCATTAGTTCATGAGCTTAAAAAGTATAGGAAGGCAATAGGGTACTCTTTAGAAGATATCAAGGGAATTTCCCCCTCCCTTTGCATGCACAGAATTCACTTGAATGATGAAACCATGACCTCAATTGAACATCAAAGGAGGTTGAACCCCAATCTAAAGGAAGTAGTTAAGAAAGAGATTCTAAAATTGTTAGATGCTGGTATCATTTACCCCATATCTGATAGTAATTGGATCTCTCCTGTCCATGTTGTTCCTAAAAAGGGTGGAATCACAGTTGTTAAAAATGATGATAATGAGCTAATCCCCACTAGGACAATCACTGGCCATAGGATGTGTATTGACTTCAGAAAATTGAATGCTGCATCTAGAAAGGATCATTTCCCACTCCATTTATTGATCAGATGTTAGAAAGGCTAGCAAACCATCCTTATTACTGCTTCCTAGATGGTTACTCAGGGTTTTTCCAAATCCCCATCCACCCCAATGACCAAGAAAAGACTACATTCACATGCCCCTATGGAACCTTTGCATATAGAAGAATGCCATTTGGATTATGTAATGCACCAGCAACATTTCAGAGATTGATGATGTCTATATTTTCTGATATAATTGAGCATATTGTAGAAGTCTTCATGGATGACTTCTCTGTGTATGGCTCTTCTTTCTCTGTTTGTTTATCTAATTTGTGCAAGGTCTTAAAGAGGTGTGAAGAGACAGGACTTGTTCTAAACTGGGAGAAGTGTCACTTCATGGTTAAGGAGGGGATAGTCTTGGGTCATAGAATCTCTGAGAATGGAATTGAGGTAGACAAGGCCAAGATAGATGTGATGGTGAATCTACAGCCTCCAAACAATGTGAAAGGGATCAGAAGCTTCCTGGGACACGCAGGCTTCTATAGGAGGTTCATCAAAGACTTCTCCAAAATTGCTAGGCCATTGACTAAACTTCTCTGCAAAGAAGTTACTTTCGAGTTTGATGAGGAGTGCATGGAAGCTTTTGACAGGATCAAGAAAGAGTTGATCAGTGCCCCCATTGTACAACCACCAGATTGGGAGCTCCCCTTTGAGCTCATGTGTGATGCCAGCGATTTTGCTGTTGGGGCAGTCTTAGGCCAGAAGAAAGACAAGAAGCTGCATGTAATCTACTATGCCAGCAGAACTTTGAATGAGGCTCAACTCAAATATGCCACAACAGAGAAGGAACTCCTTGCCATTGTCTTTGCTTTTGAGAAATTCAGATCCTACTTGGTTGGGTCAAAGGTGGTAGTATACACTGATCATGCTGCTTTGAGACATCTATTAGCAAAGAAAGATGCCAAACCAAGACTGCTAAGGTGGATCTTGTTGTTACAAGAGTTTGATTTGGAAATCAAAGACAAGAAGGGTATTGAAAATGGAGTAGCTGACCACTTGTCTAGACTGAGGATAGAGAATGATATACCCATTGATGACTCTCTACCAGAAGAACAGCTCATGGCAATCTGTGCCATCGTGGAAGCTTTGGAGACATCAAATAAGTTGGAGGAGGCCAGAAACATAGAAGAGAAATTCCCATGGTATGCTGATATAGTGAACTACTTGGCTAGTGGGAAAGAGCCATTAAACCTTGAAGGGTATCAGAAGAAGAAGTTCTTCAAAGATGTCACCAGATTCTTCTGGGATGAACCATACCTCTACACTCTATGCAAAGACCAGCTGTACAGGAGGTGTGTAGCTGAGGAGGAAGTTGAAGGCATTCTACAAGGGTGCCATGGGTCTGCTTATGGTGGTCACTTTGCCACCTTCAAAACAGTTGCAAAAGTACTTCAAGCTGGCTTCTGGTGGCCAACATTGTGGAAGGACACACACAGCTTCATCTCCAAGTGTGATCCTTGCCAGAGGAAAGGCAACATTAGCAAAAGAAATGAAATGCCTCAGAACCCAATCCTTGAAGTGGAGATTTTTGATGTCTGGGGGATTGACTTCATGGGACCATTCCCATCATCATATGGGAATGAATATATCTTGGTGGCTGTGGACTATGTGTCCAAATGGGTAGAAGCCATAGCAAGCCCTACAAATGACTCAAAGGTGGTGCTAAAGCTGTTTAAAAACATCATCTTCCCAAGATTTGGAGTGCCAAGGGTGGTAATAAGTGATGGAGGCAGACATTTCATCAACAAAGTGTTTGAGAGCTTGATGAAGAAATATGGAGTAAAACACAAAGTGGCCACACCTTACCATCCCCAAACCAGTGGACAAGTGGAGGTATCAAACAGGCAGATCAAGGCCATTTTAGAGAAGACAGTGGGTTCAACAAGGAAGGACTGGGCTGTCAAGTTAGATGATGCATTGTGGGCATATAGGACAGCATTCAAAACTCCTTTGGGAACAACCCCATACAACTTGGTTTATGGGAAAGCTTGTCATCTGCCAGTGGAACTAGAGTATAAGGCACTGTGGGCTGTAAAGTTGCTGAATTATGACATCAAAAGTGCTAAGGAGAAGAGGCTGATACAGCTAAGTGAGCTGGATGAAATCAGGCTAGATGCATATGAGAGTTCTAGAATCTACAAGGAAAAGACTAAAGCCTTTCATGACAAGAAAATCTTGCCAAGGGACTTCAAAGAAGGAGATCAAGTCCTGCTGTTCAACTCTAGGCTCAAGCTATTTCCTGGAAAGCTGAAGTCAAGATGGAGTGGTCCTTTTAAGATCAAGGAAGTGAGAAACTATGGGGCAGTTGTCTTGTGGAACAAGGATGGAGAGGAGTTCATAGTCAATGGACAAAGGATCAAACCATACATGGCAAAGGAGCTTATTGAAGAAGGAGGATCAATTCCTCTATCAGACCCACCATCCACATAAAAACATGGGAAAGTCAAGCTTAGTGACTTTAAACAAGCTCACTTGGGAGGAAATCCCATGGTTATCCCTTGTATATACTTTTATTTGAAGCAATTTTATCCTTTTCTGAGTGTTTTAGTTTTGTTTCAGGTACTACAAGAGTGAGATCCAAGCAAGGATGGAAGAAAGGGAACACAAATGACTTGAAGGATCATAGCGACCAAACGTAGCGCCTCGATTTCGGTCGCTACGGGAAATGATGGGACAGCGACTTGTTGTAGCGACGTGATCGAGTCGCTGGAAAAAGGAGGAGTTTTCAGCGTTCATATGGCGTGTGGATGTAGCGAGTCGATCCAGTCGCTACGAAATAATGAAAAATAGCGACTCAATATAGCGCCTGAAATTCGATCGCTACGGGATATAGCGACTTGATGCATCGACTCAATCCACTCGCTACAGGTAAGTCAACTCTTCTCTTAGGTGTTGACCGGTTCAAAACCAAACAACCTACTTTCCTTCTCCTCCTTCCCGTCGATTTCACCATCACCTTCATTCTAAAAAAAAAAAAAAAATTCATCAACAAGAACAACAACACACAAATCACTCATCTCTTCACTAAAAGTTGTGATTTTTCTTGCTAAATTCACGATTTCTCATCCTCCATTGAGTAATTCCTGCATTTTTCCCTCCCTCTCAATCTCCAACAAAAAAAGGTAACTCCTCAAAACTTAATTTCTCCATGATTAAGCAATTTTCGATTTCAACATTTTTGTGCTTTCATGGCATGAATCTTGTTCTTAATGATGAAAAACTTGTTGGGTATGAGTTCTGTGTAGAATGTCTTGCTCAATTTCCCTTGAACTTGATTATATTGAAAAATTTGTGAAATAGGGTTCTTGAGTAGGAATTTTCGAAAATTTGGGGAAAACTCATGATTGTGGTTTCTTTGGAATGGTTTCAGTATGTTTATGATGTGTGCAAGAGATTAAGATGATTGGGAAACCTCTGTTTCTAAAAATTTTCGAATTTAGGGTAAAGAGTTGAAATTTTTTCATGAATTTTCGAAAATGTGTTGAGTTAATGTTTCATGGAGAATGGAACTGGTCTTTGTGATAACTTGTTGCTGAATGATGAACCTTCTGCCCTTGTGGCTCTGATTATTGAAAGGATGTGTTCATGATTGATCATCCTTATGTTTGTGCTTTGAATTAGACTTAAGATTAACATAGTTTTCAAGTGTCTTCTATTTTGCAGGCAGAAATGGGTAGAGACAAAGGGAAAGAACCAGAAGCTGCACAACAAAAGAGCAAGAAAGTTGTTGAACCAAAAAAGAAGAAAGTTCCAATGGCTAAGCCAAGGCAGAGAAAACCGCAACAAGAGCCTGAACCTGATCCTGCTGAGGAAGAAACAGTGGAAGCAACTGAGGGAATGGCCAGTGGTTCATCTAGTGCTCCTGCAAAGAAGAAGGCACCAAAGAAGTACAAGTACAACGATTATCACAACGCTTTCAAAGCAATGGAGTGGGTTCCAACTAAATTCCCAGATGTAGAGCTGTTGCATAGGATGGGGATATATGATGACGTGCGGATGATCATGACAAACATGGGGATTGCTAACCTTCTTGGGATGAGACACCGCCATTCCAAACCAGAGTCCTGTCAGTTCTTAGCCTCGCTGGAGGCTGTTTTCTATGATAGCTCGCAGTACACTGAGGAACATGGCACTGGTTTGATCAAGTTCAAGGTTCAAGGAAAGAGCTTTGAAATGGGTTTCAAGGAGCTGAATGCAATTTTTGGGTTCCCTGAAGGAATTGACTCACACTTCACCAACCACAAATATGAGACTGGAGCATTTTGGAATGAGATAGGTTGTGGTACGCACACTCCAGGTGCAATTGCAAACTCTGGGATCAGACACCCTGCAACGCGGTATGTCCATAAAATCCTCGCTGAAACTTTCTATGGTCGGCCAGAGCTGTCCAAGGTCAAAGAAAATGAGCTTAAGTTTCTCACCATTGGCTTCCGCCCTTTGTTTGGAGGAGTTTTCAATAATGGCAGAGAGATACTGACAGGACGCAACCAAGGAGATCTAAATGTTGTGGGTTTGTTTGTGAAAAGACTCCTAGAGCTGAAGGAGTGGGGATGCAACCACAGAGACAAGGAACCATTGGTCAGACTTGGTGGTATGATCACACCAATCCTAAGAGCGAGGCCAATTACTCTGACTCCTACAACAACAGATATGTTTGGTGACTTGATTGATGAGTTCTACTTGCAGAAGACAGGGTATCTTGAGGGGAAGTGTGGCGATATGTATGCTTACAGATACAAGGAATTTGATGGAGAATTCATTAAGGTACTACTACCTGCTCCTGCCTTGACTTCACTGGCTCACAGAAACAACATCGAATTCGATCTCACTGGCTCACCGTATTGCTACAACCCTACGAGACACGGTGGGCTTCAGCTCATAACACTTGAGAGTATGAAAACATCTAGAAATGAAAGGGCAGAGAGAAGAGCAGAAAGAGCAGAAAGAGCTGAAGTGAGAGAAGAAGAGCAGCCAGATGAACCCATTTATGGTGGTGCTCGCTACCATTTCAGTCCCCATGACCGTGCCCTCCCAAATGGCCCACTCCAAGAAGCTCACAAGAAGATAGAAACACTCCAGCGCTGGAACAAGTGGCAAGATAGGAGCCTGAGGAAAATGTCTGCTGGATATGAGAAGATGGCTAAGGGTTATGACAAGATGAAGAAGCAGATAAAGCACTTGACAAGGCTGCTTGGTTCTGGAAACAAGCAACACAAGCGAGCTTCCCACCATGACGAGGAAGCAGGATCATCTGCACCTTCTCACTTCCGTCGCTCTGCCTCTTGTGATTTGGATGGTTTAGAGGCACCACCACAGCTGCACAGGTCCGCCACCACAGGGAGAAGACAAAGGAGGAAGATGAAAACACCCTCCCCACCGGTTTCTGACAACGAGTCGCTGGACTTCACCATGGATTTCTCTCCTGAGCCCTCATGCTCACCTCCACACTACCACTTCTGAGGTACTACTCCACCTTTTTCTTGTACATAATTTTCAGTTTAGCTTTGTTCTTGTTTCTTTTTATTTTTCGGTTACTTCTCCAATTGTTTCTCACCGAGACGGTTTGAAATAAGTTGGGGGAGGAGCTAGTGTTTAACCTTGTTTTCTTTGAGTTTGTTTTCCTTTTGCATTGCATACATAAAAAAAAAAAAAAAACACAAAAATATCTTCCTTCTTGCATTGTATAAAGTTAAGTTTTATAAAAAAAAAATGAAAAAAAATTGCATAAAAAAAAAAAAACAAAAACAAAAGCATGTAGTTTCCCATTTATTTTGCATTTTAGGATTGAGTCTAGTTCATTTAGGTTGCATATTTGCATTTGCATAGGGGACAATGATGAATTTGCCTTGTAAAGGTTTGTGCATTGGATTGAAAATAGGGCCCTTTTGAGTACTTGAAAGTTGCTGGAACTTCGGTTTGGAATTTGGAATACTCTAGCCTAGTGAACCTTGCATGATCCCCAATTCAACCTCATGAGCTAATAGACTTGAATTTGGACTTAAATTCTCTTGCTTAGGGGTTTGAAATGCACTCTCATGGCTTTTGCTTGGGTTTCCTTTGCCCTTTTACCACACTTATGTTAACCAAGCACCTCTCCTTCCCTTAGAACCATTTACCTCCTTTCTAGCCACCATTGTTTTGATTGAGTGAGGCCTTTTTCTGATAGCATTTACATGTGCAAAATCTTGAGAGTATTGGGAACGACAAAGGTTGATCTTCATTTTGGCTAGGATGGGGAATGAGTGAGTGATATTCTTGATGATAAATTCTTTGGGATAATTCTGAAAATGAGCTGAGTTAAATTATAAAAAAAAAAAAAGGAAGAGTCTCTTGTTTAGCTAGTCTAAGAAGTTGCTGTAGAAAGCTCTAAGTGAAAGCAAGTAAAAATAAAAAAAAATGGTTGAAAGAGAGCTAAGTATGAGAAGTTTAAGAAAGCTCTAAGTGACTAGCAAATGAGCTCATTCAGAAAAAGATATTGGGAAGTAATTGGGGTGGTGAGTGAATAAAAAGAAAAGATGGACATTGTGTCAAAAGGGTAGAATTAAAAAAAAAATGTTTTAGGAATGGGTAGAACAAATGAGATCAATCTTTGTATGCATCAGTTGTTCCCCTTCTTAGATAAATTTTGTGCAATGTTTAATGCTCCTGATTTGAGAGTTAGCCACCACAAAAGAAAAGAAAGCTTGAGCCACCATAAAAAGCCTTGATCCTTTAACCAAGTGAGAGTGATTGATTTTCCCTTTTTGCAAGAATGCACTTGAATTTTCATTAATGAATGTAAGAGGTTGAATTGGTTTGATTGCTTGAGTTCCAATTAGTTTGATAGACTAAGTTTGAATTTTAATGGCTTGGAAGAGTACAAAGCTAGGCTGTTAGTTCTTGCAATTGTCAACTACTTTTAAGGACCTTAGGTTGAACCTAATATGGAAATCGTTTGGCTCTGAGTCCCCACTTTCAAACCTCTTTCTCATAATTTTTCTTTGGCTTTGCTTGAGGGCAAGCAAAGGATAAGTTTGGGGGAGTTGATGTTTATAGAATTTTCATGTTTTTAATCATGTTTTCTCACCTCTTTTTGATCATTTTAGTTGCATTTAGGTTTGTTTAGGATTGCATTTGTGTATGTTGTCCCAATCAGGTGCTGGAGTAGCTACATTGTGGAATTGGGGGGAGTCAAGAAGAGATAAGTCAAGAAAACAAAGAAAACAACTCGGAGTCACTGTAGCGACTGGATGTAGCGTGTGGATTTGGGTCGCCACAAATCAACCGTAGATAGCGACCAGATATAGCGACTTGATCCTCTCGCTACGAAGTTTAAAACATTACAGCGTTTATATGGCGCCTGGATATAGCGACGTGATCGAGTCGCTAAGAAGATGAAGCTCGAGAAGAAGAGTCCATAGCGACTTGTCCTAGCGACTCGATTTCGGTCGCTACAAAATCAAGAACTGCAGCGACTGGAAATAGCGCCTGGATTCCAGTCGCTACGAGCATCCCACTCACTAAACAGCGTGTTTTCCACTATACCAACTCCCAAAAAGTGTTCTCTCACCCTTTAAAAAGCTGGATCTCGACCATTATTGAGAAGAATGTTTTTAGATCTGAAAAACTAAGCTTTGTATTGTAGAACAAACATCTAGATTCTTATCTTTGTATGAATCATTGAATCTTCTTTTTATCATCTCATATTTTCTTATGAACATGTCTTCTTTCTTGATTACTTTGAGTTTAACTTGTTCTAGTATGGAGTAGTTTCTTAATTAGATTCTGGGATGGGTTGACCAAGGATGATCTGAAGGAGTTTAGAGTTTGATTAGAGGTTTCTAAGTTATTTCTTCTCCTAGAGTGGATTGAACCATAGTTATAAGTCTTGATTGCTTAGAACTATGATCTTAGGCATCTTTGTACATCAAAAGTGTTCAAAGTGCTAGAACTGATTCTTGGAGAGTCTAGTACTCACTTAGCCAATGAGAGTTGATGCTAGGTTACTGGAGAGACTAGAAGAGACTTGATTGAATGCATATTATCTTGTAGTTTCCAATGAGAATTGAGTTTACAAACTGCTTGATAGTATAGGATTGATGTCATGAGAGTGAATCAATGTACCATTGTGTTCTTAGTTTAGAAATGATCTAGTAAGGCTCCTAGTTACCCTTTAGTCTCCAAAAGATCATCCAAAGTCTTAAAACCTAATCCCAGGGTCTAATGCTTTTAAATATTGAATCTTAATCTTAATCTTTTGCTATTGCTCTGCTTTTCTATAAATCATTCTGTTTCTGTTTGAATCACCTTGTTTAATATTTGCAATTTATTTGTTTGTTAGATTACTTGCTTTTATCTTGTTTACCTTGAGGTTACTTAGTTTCTTGTTAGTTTAGTCACTAAAACCAAAATCTGATTGCACTTGGATTGAGAACTGAATCTATATTGTTGGTGTGTTTAAACCCCCTGAGATTGGATTGACACCTTTATTACTATGATGACTAGGTTCATTGATGCCTAGAGTAGTTACAAGGAATTGAAAAATATCTACTATCAATCATATATTTGAATTTATAATTATAAATTAGTATAAATAAGTTATATCAAGAAAAATATAATTAATTGGTAATTTTAGCCAACAAAAACAATCTAGCAATGCAAGTTCCAAATCTTTTGACTTCTTTCGACTGCCAAATCGATCATGCTTCTTTATTAATTCTTCCAGGTGATTCCTTCTTAAATTTTATTCTGTTGTAATATTAACCTAGATTTTTCCCACGTTGTATCATTTACCATGATCCACTTGGATCCATTTCATACTTTCGTAATCTCTCAGAGATTCCAAATATTTTTTTTAACCCGATATCTCCGAAGTAAAATGTTTTTTTATTATATTACTAGATCCGGACCCGTGCGTTGGCGTGCGGAATATGATTAATAATTTTGCAATTAAAAACATACATTTATTTTATTTATAAATTCTTTTGATATAATTATAATTTATAAAAAAAATTAAAATTATACTTTAAAGTTATGGTGTGAATTCATAAATTATTTTGTCGTACAGAGAGTGCGCGAGATGATTTTAAAATTTTCATTTAAATACATCAATTTATGAATTTATAATTTTTGAAGATAATTATAATTTATAAACTTATTAGAAGAAAACAATAACATTAAAAAATAATTTTGAATACAATACTTTAAGGTTGTGGTGGAAATTATTTTCTGAGTCTTTTTTCTGACTTGATTAGAAATTTAGAAAAAGAAAGTAATCATAAACAAAAAGAAATAGATAAAAAAATAAAATAAAGAATCAATATAATTGAAAGATAAGTGGAAATTTAATTAAAAGGTATGTGGAAGTAAATTGTATAATAGAAAATTTAATAATTACATACTAAAATTTATGAAAATGTTTTGCTTAATATTTATATTTGTTAAGATATTGGATTTTCAAAAACATGATTCTTATTTCAAAAATAATATCTTCATATTTTAAGGAATATATCAATCATAATGTTTTTGTAATTTTTTTTTAAAACAATATATCAATTATTAGAAAAGTAACAGACATTTTACAGATTATTCAACATATAAAACATTACAGTTATATGTAGAGGTTATATAATTTTTCCTAACCATTTGGGCTTACAGACAACTGAAACAGGTTATATATCAATTATTAGAAAAGTAACAGACATTTTACAGATTATTCAACATATAAAACATTACAGTTATATGTAGAGGTTATATAATTTTTCCTAACCATTTGGGCTTACAGACAACTGAAACAGGCTATTTTTAGAGATGTGAGCCGACGTAAACTCACAATTGTTTCATTCTAATTAATCCAAATCGCAAGCCCACTAAATTAAAATATTTTTTTCATCCTAGATTTTGGTCCGCGCATTTGAAGCGCGAGAATGTATTTTTGATAAAATTTGGATTTAATAGAAAGAAAATATATACTTTTAATTTTTAATTTGCTTAATATTTTTTTATTTTAAATAATATATTTATATATTTGAAACTTTTAGATGTGTTAACAGTTTTATCTACTATAGATATATCATATACTTTACTATATTTTATCCCGTTAGCGAACAACATTTCTATTTTGTTTTTCGTTATTTTAACTCATTTTATAGTGGTATAAAACTTTGCAAATTTGATAATTAACCGTGCAATAAAAATCATTTCGTAAAAACATTAATTCCAACCCGTTCATCAGATTATCAAATAACGTAATATTGAATAATTTATAATATTTAAAATTTATTAAACTAAAAGTTTTTATCTAATTCTAAATTTAAACAATTTGTGTACTAAGTTATTTTATTTACATTTACCACTTGATTTAATAATTTAACCATACTTATGAAATATATATATATATATATATATATTATATATATATATTATAGGATTTCCATTTTTTCGTTTTATAGATGAATATTTATTTGAGTATTTTCACAATTAATAGTATTTTTAAAAACAATTTGAAGAAAATGAAAGATATGAAAGATATTTATTTTAGATTATGTTATAATCTCAACCCGTTCAACTAAAACAAATATTAATCCGAACCCGTTAATTTAGTAGAAAGAAAATCTATACTTTTAATTTTTAATTTGCTTAATATTTTTTTTATTTTAAATGATATATTTATATATTTGAAACTTTTAGATGTGTTAACAGTTTTTTCTACTTAGATGTATCATATAATTTACTATGTTTTATCCCGTTAGCAAACAACATTTCTATTTTGTTTTTCGTTATTTTAACTCATTTTATAGTGGTATAAAACTTTGCAAGTTTGATAATTAACCGTGCAATAAAAATCATTTCGTAAAAACATCAATCCCAACCCGTCCATCAGATTATCAAATAACGTAAATATTGAATAATTTTTAATATTTAAAATTTATTAAACTAAAAGTTTTTATCTCATTCTAAATTTAAATAATTTGTGTACTAAGTTATTTTATTTACATTTACCACTTGATTTAATAATTTAACCATACTTATGATATATATATATATATATATATTATAGGATTTCCATTTTTGTTTTATAGATCAATATCTATTTTAGTATTTTCACAATTAATAGTATTTTTTAAAACAATTCGAAGAAAATGAACGATATGAAAGATATTTTTTTTAGATTATGCTCTATCTCAGCCCGTTCCACTGAAACAAATATTAATCCGAACCTGTTAATTATATAATAGAATAATATAAATATTGAATAAATTTTAATATTATACTTTTATTAAACTGAAAATATATCAATCTAATTTCTAAGATGAAATGAATGCAGTTTCACATTTATAAAAAAAAAAATAAGTTAATCCGTTAGTTTAATATGTTATGTATCAAATATTCATTTCTAAACTAAAAATATATATTAAAATTTACGAAATATATCTATATATATATCAATATATTACGAAATCTAATATTAAAATTATTTATATATAGTCAAATATTTTTGCATAATTTGTTTTCTATAATATCTAAAATCCAATATTTTTAAAAGGAAGTTTCCATTTTTTATATTTAAAAAGATATCATCTGATTTAGTTTTGATTTAATTTTGATTTATTTTTGATTTAAATTTTAAGCATAATTAGTAACATAATTAATAGCTAATGAATAGATCAAATGGCCCAAACAACCTTTTTTAGGTAGATGTTTCTTCCTTTACTAGTATAGATTACTCTCTTTTTAACAGCAAATTCATTAAAAATCAAAAACGGGATATGTTAGCCAAGTTCAGGCCCAGAGGATCCAGCCCAAAATGGTAAAAACACTCTTAGCTGCATTATCAGCAGGAACATTGTTTGCTCGAAGAATGAAAATGAAAAATACAGAATCAAAGAGAAAAGCGAGAGATTGAATATCAGATAGAATTTCAAAGATTTTTGAGATGTACTCCCGATAATTGATAGCTCGGATCAAGTCCATAGCGTCTGAGTATAGCTAGAATTGAGAGATACCTAGCTCCAGAGCCCGAAAAAGGGCGTTCCTAATTGCCAAAGCCTCGGCCATCAACGGCGAGGAGACGTGATCTTTTGCCGAGCTACCATTATATGTGGTCCCATTAGATGACTTGAGGATCTATGCCGTCCCGGCGTTCAATGTAGTCGAGTTCCATGCTGCGTCGGTATGACATATCGTTGCTTTTGGAGAGATTACGGAGAATCGAGATCACTGGTTTCCGGTGTGGAACGGTGGTAGTTTCTTTTTTAGCGGTTTCCCACTCCCGAGCTGCCGCAATGGCTCTGGTAATTACAACATCTGGTGAAGCTCCAAAATCATCGAAGATGGCTTTGAACCTGACCACCCATAAGGTCCAACAAATCCAAGGGAAAAGAGGAGTGGACATGGAGGAGGTAGAGTAATCCATTTTCTTTCCAACTTAATTGTTTCTTTTACATTAGGGAGATCAGTTGTTATGACCAGGATTTTTAGAGGGGATCTATCCCAGACTTGTTGGGAAAATGCGCAGAGGCATAGTAGATGCTCCCTAGTCTCTAAATCACCACACTGGGGGCATAGATCAAGATCAAGCAACCCCTCTTTTTGAGTAAATTTTCCCCTGTAGGGAGAGCATCTTGGGCTAGATTCGAGAGAAACAATTTGAGTTTTGGTAGGAGAGGTCCATTCCAAATCTCATTCATCCAATTAAATTCAGGATCGTCTAGCTAGTGTAGGTTATTGAGATCCTCTTTCACCATGATGTTATATCCTGATTTTGTAAAGTACATGCAGTTTTTGTTGGGTAGCCACAACAAGGAGTCTGCACCTCCAGTTCTGCTTGGTTTGATGGACAATATATGTGAAGCGTGATAAGGTAGAGTTTCCAGAACTAGCTGTTTCTTCCAATTGCCTCTTTCATCTATAAGATCCGACACTAACCTGTCTTTTGTATCTTCGTTCGCTGGTCCCATTGGTCTGAGCGAGGTAGACAGTGATAGCCAGGGGTCATTCCAGATAGATACATTCCTACCATTACCAATTATATATCCCAGATGTGGCTTCGGTAGATCTCTCCCTAGCCGAATGCCATGCCAGCCGTGAGATGAGGTTGAGTTTTGGTTCACCTCCAAGAAAGGTACATCCCTGCAATACTTTCCTAATAATACTCTAGCAACTAAACTGTTCGGATGTTTGATTAGTCTCCAACTCAGTTTAGCTAGTAGCGCATCATTGAAAGCTTAAATATCCTTAAGGCCCAGACCTCCTTTACGTTTAGGTTTGATTATTCTTTACAAAGAAATCCAGCATGTTTTACGGGTGTTAGACGTAGTGTCCCACCAGAACCTTGTGAGAGCCGATTGAATACGTTTGCACAGACTCTTAGGTAGCTTGAAGCAAGACATTGAATTGGTGGGGATAACATAGAGAACATACTTAATCATCGTTAATTTCCACACCTTTTAGAGGCACTTAGACGACCAACTAGCTGCTTTGATGTGTATCCAATCAACAATTCCCGTGAACAAATCCTTTTTCCTACTTCCAAAGTGCTCAGGGAGGCCTAAATATTTCCCTTGGCCTCCTTCCTTCTCAAGTCCAAGAAAAGCTTTAACTCTAGCTTTTATATTCTCTGGTGTTTTCCTTGAAAAAGTGATAGATGACTTAAGAACATTGATGGTTTGTCCTGATGCACTCTCATACCTCTTAAGTATTCTTTACAGTGATTCACAGCTCTTAGCACTTGTTTTGCAAAAAAACATAGCGTCATCAGCGAGAAGCAAGTGATTGATTCTAGGACTTCCTTGTTCCACCCGGATACCAGGGAGCGTACCATTGATTTCCGCTTTACGACAAAGCCCTGACAGTACTTCTGCGCAGAAGATAAAGATATATGGAGACAGAAGATCTCCTTGTCGGATCCCACACTGAGGTATGACTCTTCTTGTACACTTTCGTTTATCAGAAAAGAATACGAGATTGTTGATATGCATTGAACGAGTATACTAGTGAAAGCCTGACTGAATCCAATCTCTTGAAAACGGTTGCAATGAAAGACCACTCGAGTCTATCATAACCTTTAATCATGTCAGTTTTCACCGCCATGGAGAAATGCTTTACAGCTGCTGAGGTTATAAGAAAGTTAAGGGCTTCATGTGTAATGATGACGTTGTCTTATATAGCTTTGTTTGATACAAATGCAGATTGAGTCTGTGACACTAGAGCTGGCAGGATATGCTTGATTCATCGGGAAGGATCTTAGAAATGGTTTTGTAGTAGACACTACAGAGGACTATAAGTCGATAATGAGCCACCGTTTGGGGATTTTTAATCTTTGGGATCAGGCGAATGCTTATGGAGTTGATTGATTTTGGAATTCATCCTGAGGAGAAGATACTAGAAGTTTCTCTAGTAAGGTCTTCACCTATTGTTTCCCAATTAGACTGGAAAAGGCCAGATATAGATACGTGCTATATTTGGGTTGATAGAAAAAAGAGCGGCTCTAACCTCCATCTTAGTCGGTATCACAATTAGTCTCTCATTTCCTCGCTTGTGATCTTTCGCTGAATAACTTCCTCCACTATTTCAAGGCAGATAGAGTTTGTGGAATTGAAGAGATCTTGGCAATATGATTTTATAACTGCGACAATATCCTCTTCTTTAAAAAATGGTTCACCTTATTTATTTTTAATCACCAAAAATATATTAACAGCTGTACGTCCCTGTGTTACAGTGTGGAAGAACTTGGAGTTCTTATCACCAAGCGTGAGCCAAAGGACCCGACTACTCTGTTTCCAGTAGGTCTCCTCCAACTTGTAAGCCTCTCGAAGTCTTTTATTAATTTCTTGGATTTTGGACTTAGGGTATTAGGCTCAGACATTGCTAGTTCCAGGTTTGCTTTCTCTTCATTTATACTCTTGAGGTTATTTACATGATGCTCTTTGTTCCATTTGGAAATAACCTGTCTACAACGGTGTAGACGAGATTCTACAGATTTGTTCTTGAAGCTTTTCCAGATATAAGTGATCAATTCTATGATTTTCGGAATAAACGGGAGCTGTCAATCATAACGAAAGACCTCTCGTCTCTTTTTGCTGTCTTTGTCAAAACATGTGAGAAGGGGATGATGATCCGAGCCCTCGAACATGAGGTATTTGCAGTGACTCTTAGGGAACTTTTCTGCCCATGCACTATTTCAAAACCGCCCGATCTAGTCTGCAGTGAATGGTATATCCAAGTCTTATCCCTCTCCAAGACATGCTATTCGCGGTATGTCTAGTATCGTAAAGATCATTTCCTGCTATGAAATTGCGAAAATCACCAAAAGAGCCTTCTGATCTTGCAGGACCTCCTACCTTCTCCACATTATCCATAATTTCATTAAAATCACCCAACAAGAGCCTAGGAGGATCCCGGAGTTGGGCTTGAAGGGAGAGATCAACTCAAAGAGCTCTTTTGCGAGTTTGTTCAGGCTCTTCATAAAGGAAGGTGCTCCTAAACTGTTTGCCTTTATGTATCATGTTCGCTTCTATGTAGTTGTTGCTGGAGTTAGTAATCGTGAGCTTAACGTTATCATTCCAGAGAAGAGCTGGGCCTCCTCCTCCTGGTGAGTGCGCTGGGACCAAATGATATGAATTCATTCCCAACGAGGTTAGTTTTTCCAGAACAATCATTCTTATTCTTGGTCTCCATGAGATATATTACATCCTGTTTAAACTTTTTGTGTAGTTCCTGGATGCGACATGAGAAATTAAAAGTTTATGTGAGATGTAAGGGAGAAGTTAGAGCTTTCTCTCTCTTCTCTCTCTCACATCTTTCAGAGAGAGAAAGCTCTTTGTGTCTTTTTACTTTTTGCTTCCGATGATAATCAGATTCGTTAGTAGGATAATAAATTTCAGCTTATCTGATCTTTAAAAATAAATAAATAAAAACCTGTGTTTGGTTTCGATTTCTTCACTTGTGCTAAACCCTTTTTGATAAAGAGTAATTCTTACTCTTGCCAATAGATTGGGCATATGGAGTCAAGTTTCTTTTGAAAAGGGGGGTTTAAGTTTTTGATTTGATCTTAATAGAGTTGAGATAGATCTAGTAGAATATCAACTTTATGGTCTAATTCTCTCTCTTTCAGATTAATTCCATGTTAATTCTGGTGAAATAAAGTTTCGACTCAAACTTTTGGTCATCTGGAAAAGGGAATTGATACACGAAGACGCTTTCTCCAACCTCATTTAAGAGTAAAATCTTTACAAATAGAAGGTTACAGATGAAGTCTTTGGTCAATAGATGATGCAGCGATGAGACTATCTCATCGAGGACGACGGAGGCGTTTTTGTTGACGGTGGCTGAAGTTCTTACCTGACATTGGCGGTGACAAAATGGTGGTAGCGTTGGTTCTGAGAAAGCTCCAGTTTGGCCACGTGTTTTCTTTTTTGCACACGTGTTGAAGACTGATGAAGTTTAATCTTATTTTTATATATTTCACGTATAGTTATTGGGCCTCTTTGAGTCTAGTTGTGTATCAAATCTTTACCCTCTTTGTAACAACCCTAACCCAATTAACCCAGTCCATTTCTTTTTTAATTATTTTCTTGGTTCAATTAAAGCCCAGATAAAATAAAAAAACCCAAAATCCTATTTTTACCAACGTCCCATTTCGGTAGTTCCTAACTTTCACCCCTCTCTCTTCCCTATATAAAGAGTCCCTTCCCTTCTCTTTTTCTCCACCAAGACAAAGCAATGCTTTGCCCAGTGGTCAGTTGTTATCGGATCATCCGACGACCAACCATTGGTAAATCTTTTTAGTGAATTTTTTCCGGCGAGTTCTGCCAATTTTCCGGGGAGCTTCGAGTCAAATTTCCGGGAAATTCTTGCGAGCTTTTTAGTAATTTTTTCATCTCCTTTCTCTTTATGTTCTTTTCCTTATGTAGATTTGTTCGGTTTTAGTTTAGTCTAGGTCGGTTTAGGTAGATCGAATAGGTTTGGGTTTCCGGGTCTGGGTCTGGGTCAGGTCGGGTTGGGTCCGGTTTGACTGGGTTGACCGGTTGAACTGTTTACTTTGACCATTGACTTTGACCAGTTGACTAGTTAACCATTTTCTGCTGTTCAAAAGCCGTTTTCATTCGATTTTTAGTGCTGATTTCAGTTTTACCATCCGTTCGAGCATACAGAGTTCAGAAACCGTAGTTATCATCCGGTTTGGCTAAGGTTAGGGCATCTCCGCAGAACATCGTACTTTTCATCAAAAATGCGCCTTAGATAGAATTTGATACTGAATGTGTTCCGTTTTCTTGATCGAGTCTAGGTAGCTTTGTTTGTTAATTGAACATAGGAATATAGATGATTCATGATATAAGAACCGGTGGTGTTCTTATACTGAAGGATAGATTGATGGAGCCTTGAGATGGTGATCAGTCTTTCTCTTGGCTAGTTGATGGTCGAAGGTGGAGATCTACACAATGGCGAGCACTTCTCTTGTGTTGGATCGATGAATGGGATGCGATGGTGGATTGAATCACGACACAAAGGAGTTGGCTCTTCCTTTGATACAGTGCATCTCCTACTCTTGAACGAATCACACGAACAAGAACAAGAGCAAGTGCTTGAGAATTCTCTTCTCGGTTTACTCTAGAGCAAACTGACTCATATATTAATCAAGGCAAAAGTGGTGGCTACAAAGCTGTGAAGAGACTTTATTAAATAGTCAAGTAGCATGAACCTTCTAGGGTTAGACTCTAAAAACAACAAAAATGACTCAAAACAACAGGACGTTTAAAGTAAAGAAAAGAAACAAACTGTAAGGCATCCAACATGGAGCCATTTATGGAAAACTAGAGTTCGGATGCTTAAAACAAAGAAAACGAGAAATAAAACTAAGTGTTGGAAGCTCCGGACTCACCTGCAAGCACAGTATAGCAATTATAAACCTTACCTGACTTACCTTGCTGATTGATTGAATGGATTAGCGTGTGAGCTTCCTTGAAGGTGTAAGTACGACCGCTTGAAGTAGCTTCCGAGTTATCTTGGTCTTGAAGCTCTTGATGCTTGATCTTGAAAGCTTCTTCTTCACTTATCTTGATTTGTCCAAAGTCTTCAGCTAGGTTCTTGATGATAGTATTAGGTGATAGCTCCCCGAGTGTAGTCTTCATGTCCTTTGCAAGGCTGGCTCGTTCTTTGGGAGTCTGGTCTTGTGCGATCTCTTCATAATTGGTCCAGCCGAGTTCTTCAGGCTCCAAGGAGTAGATGTGGGCTTGTACATCTGCATTGAATCTCCTTCTTAGTTGCTTGGACTTGGACCTTGTCATGGGGCCTTCCAATACGGTTGGTGGCTCTGGCTCTGATTGGATGTTTACATCAGATTGGATGTTTACATCAGATTGGATATTTACATCAGATTGGATGTCCTCAAAACTGAATCTCCTGCATCATATGGAGATAGATCAGCAACATTAAAAGTGTGAAAAATGTTAAACTCACCTGGCAGGTCCAAATGGTAGGCATTGTCGTTGATCTTGGCTAGGATCTTGAATGGGCCATCTCCTCTTGGTGCTAGCTTCGAGGCGCGTTTGTTTAGAAATCTCTCTTGCCTCATATGCATCCAAACCCAGTCTCCTGGTTCAAACGTTTATTGGCGCCTTCCTTTGTCAGCATTGCGCTTGTACTCCTCAGCTCTTCTTCTCATGTTAGCTTTGGCCGTTTCATGAAGCTTTTTGATGACCTCCCCACGGTTTGACTCCATCTTGACTAACCTGATCACGAATACAGTATAGGAAAAGGTCTATTGGCATAGAGGGTTATTGCCTAACAATAAACATCTCAAAAGTTGAGAACTTAGTAGCTGAATGTCGTGACCTGTTATATAGCAAACTCAATGAATGGAATGCACTCTAGCCAAGTATTCATGTTCTTTCCAAGTGTGCTCTAAGTAAAGTGGATAGAGTACGGTTATACCACTTCGGTTTGTCCATCCGTTTTGAGGAATGACAATGTGTGGAGAAAAGAAGTTTGGTTCCTAACTTCCTCACCACAGGTTCTCCAGAAGTGGCTCAGAACTTGTGTCCCTGTCAGAGACAATGGTCCTTGGTATCCCTGCAAACACCTACTACTTCTTGAAGAACAAGTTTGCGGTTTGTGTGGCATCATTGGCCTTATCACAGGGAATGAAATGGGAAATCCTCTCGAAAAACGATCAACGATAACAAAGATAGAATCCTGTGTGTTGATCTTGGGCAACCTAAATAAAATCCATCGTAATATCCTCCAAAGGAGCATTAGGAATAGGTAAAGGCATATAATACCATGGGGATGAGATTTGGGACTTAGCCTTGTGGCATTGAACTCACTCTAGCAGAATCTCTCCACATCTTTTTTTAAGCAGAGCCAATAGAAAATTGCTCCATAACAACGCTAAGGTCTTGTCTACTCCGAATGTCCCATGAGTCCTCCTCCGTGAGCTTCACTCGCACCATTCTCGCATGGAACCCTGTGGAATACACAAGCGTTTATCCTTTGAACAAGACCCATCATGCAATAAAGGCAGAGAAACCCCTTTGCTGTGTTTCCTTGTAACATTCTCCAAGCTCGGTCATCCTTGTATAAGCTCCTTGATGTTCTCAAATCCCAAAAGTTGCTTCCATGGTCGCAATCAGTAGATGTCTCCTCGACAAAGCATCGGCAACACACATATCTTTTCCCTTCTTGTACTTGATTACATAGGGGAATGTCTCCACGAATTGTAGCCATTTTGCGTGCCTCATCTTGAGGTTGGTCTGGCCTCTTAGATGCTTCAAGGTCTCATAGTCCGTGTGTATGATGAATTCCTTTGGCAAGATATAGTGTTGCCAAGTCTCTAAGGCGCTCGACCAATGCTAGAGCTCCTTATCATATGTAGGGTATTTAGAGTTACTCCACTTAGTTTCTCACTGAAGAAAGCTACTGGTCTCTTTCCTTGGTGTAGACAGCTCCAATGCCTAAACCATGCATCACACTCCACTTCGACAGTTTCCTCAAGTTGGGCAATGCTAGGACTGGTGCATGTGTCAAGCGGCCTTCAAAGTGTTGAAGCAGTATCTTGAGTTGGTCCCCAAGAGAATGGTGCATTCTTCTTAATCATAAGCTGTGAGTGGTGCTGCCACGGTGCTGAAGTCTCGCACAACAAACCTCCTTAGAAGCTAGCCAGCCGTGAAAGCTCCTAACATGTCAATGGTGTTGTGTGTTGGCCATTCTGAACCCGCTTTGATCTTCTCTTCATCTACTTGAGTCCCTGTTTACTCACTACAAACCTAAGAAAACAACATGGTTCAGTACAAAAGACGCACTTCTTTAAGTTGGCATATAGGCCTTCCCTTCCGAAGCGTTTTTCAAACAAGTTCTAAGTTCTCAAATGTTAGTCAGATAACTGTGTGCTATATATGAGTATATCATGCAAAATAAACGTACCACAAACTTGCTTATAAACGATCTTAGAACCTGGTTCATGAGTCGCATGAATGTCACTGGGTGCATTCGTGGACACAAATGCATTACAGCCTCATACAGCCATGCTTGGTTTTTGAAGGCGTCTTGCCGCTCATCTCCTTCTCCGCATTCTTACTTGTGGTGATATCCACCTCTGAGATCAATCTTAGAGAAGATTGTGGAACCCTAAGCTCATCCAACATGTCGTCTAAGCGTGGAATTGGATGTCGGTACTTGATGGTGATGTTGTTGATTGCTCGGCAATCTACACGCATTCTCCAAGAACCGTCCTTCTTTGGCACTAAAGCACTGGCACGACATGTGGCTGAGACTCTCTCGATGGTATCCTTGGTGGGTCCATGTTCTTGGACTTGCTTCTCTAGAGTGCTCCTTGTTTCTCTTGTGGGATTCATTTTGTACGCGGGCTTTGTGGGCGCAAGCGGAGCCTGGTACAAGATCATCTGGTGCTCTATCCCGCGATTTGGTGGCAATCCTGGTGGATAATCTTCAGGAAAGATGGTCCTGGAACTTGTTGAGCACGGCCACTAACCTCGTTGGTAATTCTAGTTCTTCAATTCCTGTTCTTAAACATTCTTTGTAAAACCTTAGGAATATAGTGCCTTGGGCACTCATGACATGTTTTAAATCCACTAGAATTGATGTAGAGACTAGTCTTACTTACCAGATGGTTCTCTTTGTTCATTTCGCTTTTGAAGCTCATAACTGTCGCTTGGACTTAGTGAGAGCAAAGTTTATTTACGATCCTCATAGAGCGTGAAGTGATAATGGTTTGTACGGCCATCATGAAGTGTGGATCTATCAAATTGCCATGGTCTCCCTAACAGTAGATGTCCTCTTGCATTGCACTACATCACATAAGACTTGATCTTTGTACTTTCCAACACGAAATGGAACTGTCACTTGCTCATTGACCTTAAGCTCCGTGGGTTGTTGAGCTATTGAAGCTTGTATGGTCTCGGGTGCTTGGTCTTTTCAGGCCTAACCTGTCTACCATGTACTTGCTAGCAACATTAGCACAAGACCCTCCATCAATCACAAGATTGCAAACCTTATCATGATGGTGCAACGAGTGTGGAACAGTTTTCTCGTTGTGCTTGATCTTCAGGGTGGTTCAGCAACACACGCCTATGAAAAGCTTCTCTCCTGTGTCCGGATACTCAATGTCTTCTCCAGAGCTCTCCTCATCGCTCTCCATTTCATCTTTAGACTCATATCCTCCATCAGCCGTGATGAACATTGCTCTCCGGTTTGGACAGTCTCGTGCGTAGTGTCCTCTACCTTGACACTTAAAGCAAACCATGTCACGAGAGCGGGATGATTAGGAGCAATGGGTCTTACCTGTTCGGCACGGTTGGTCTTGGCTACTTCTTTAGCCTTATCTTTGTTCCGTGCATCATAATCCAACCGCTTTGCCTTTGTCCATAGCCCTGTTGCTACTTGAAGCCCATGGTTGATTTGATTTGTTGCGGTTGAGTAGGATGTCTTCTTCTTGATTTGACTCTCTATTTGAACCGCTAGATGTAGTAGCTCATGTAAGTTCTGGTACTGACTCGTTCCATCTTGCGTTCATCCGATCATGAAGACCATCAACACAATTGAGCCATCAAGGCTTCCTCGGATTCCTCCAGCTCTAATGAGTTTCCTTAGCTTCTCAAACTCTTCAAAGTACTCTCAACTGATCTGTTTCCATGTGCCAACTTACGAAAACGTTTCTGTAGTCTCTATGATAATGTTCAGCACATACCTTTGGCGTAGGAGGTACTTCATGTCAGCCATCGGTTGAATAGCTTGGAACGTTGCCTTCTTCTTTCAGCAAGTGTTCTATCCCCACCAGATAAGCATTCTCGGTGAGTTAAGCTGTGGCAATGGCAACCTTCTTGTGCTCATTGTATCCATAGCACTCAAGATATACTCCATGCGTCGCTCCCAATCCATGTAAGCTTCTGGATCAGCTTTACCTGAAAAGGTAGGAGGCTTTAGTTTAATCTCATGATTCTTGCCTCTATTGTTTACCTCTCTTTCTCGGTTGTTGAGAAGGGGATCTTGTCTCCTCGTTCTTTGGCCTTGGTTTTGATCCAGCTAATTATCTTCCAATACCATCATATCCTCATCGGTCTCATCGTTTTCAGTGTCTCGGTCTCTTGCAAACACATTGTGGATGAGTTACCTTCTTGGTGGTTGCTCAAGTCGGTCCAAGCGTGCTCCGAGTTGCTGTGCGAGAGCCTGCATCTCGGTTTGGAAGGTGGCCATCATCTGAGCCATAGCATATGCGGGTTGACGCCCATTGTCTCCCATTGCTTGATTGTCTTGCGTGACTTGCACTCAACAAAAACAAGTAAACGAGATCAATGCACCATGCATTTTATAACAAAAGAACTCGAAAAACAAAACTAAACAAGATAAGGAATGAATGGTTTGATGCCAACAAGAGAAAGGAACAATGTTTTCTTTTTTTTAAATTTATGCGGTTTAAACTAGAAAGGAAAGGATGAGATGCGATGCAATCACAAAAAGAAAAGAACAAATGCGACCAAGACAGAAAAGGAAAAATGTAATGCACGGTTTTTGAATGATCGATTAAACCTAAGAAACTAAACAATGGTTGGTGGCTACTATGGATGCACAAGGATGCTCGAATTCAAGACTAGCAAGACTAACAATGGTTAACAATTAATCAAACCGATCTAACACCTAGTATGACAAACGGATGATCTATATGGTTCTTTTTTTTTTGATTTTATGGATGCAACACCAACTAAACGAAAACAACTATTTTTTTTTGATTTGGATGATGCAAACAAGAAGCTAAACAAACGGATGCGCAGAAACAAGAGAAGAGTTAAGGGATAGAAGGAACCAAAGTTTGGCAACTTCGGCTCTGATATCAAACTGATATAAGAACCGGTGGTGTTCTTATCTGAAGGATCGATTGATGGAGCCTTGAGATGGTATCACTCTTTCTCTTGGCTAGTTGATGGTCGAAGGTGGAGATCTACACAATGGCGAGTGCTTCTCTTGTGTTGGATCGATGAATGGGATGCGATGGTGGATTGAATCACGACACAAAGGAGTTGGCTCTTCCTTTGATATGGTGCAGCTCCTACTCTTGAACGAATCACACGAACAAGAACAAGAGCAAGTGCTTGAGAATTCTCTTCTCGGTTTACTCTAGAGCAAACTGACTCATATATTAATCAAGGCAAAAGTGGTGGCTACAAAGCTGTGAAGAGACTTTATTAAATAGTCAAGTAGCATGAACCTTCTAGGGTTAGACTCTAAAAACAACAAAAATGACTCAAAACAACAGGACGTTTAAAGTAAAGAAAAGAAACAAACTGCAAGGCGTCCAACATGGAGCCATTTATGGAAAACTAGAGTTCGGATGCTTAAAACAAAGAAAACGAGAAATAAAACTAAGTGTTGGAAGCTCCGGACGCACTTGCAAGCACAGTATATCAATTATAAACCTTACCTGACTTACCTTGCTGATTGATTGAATGGATTAGCGTGTGAGCTTCCTTGAAGGTGTAAGTACGACCGCTTGAAGTAGCTTCCGAGTTGTCTTGGTCTTGAAGCTCTTGATGCTTGATCTTGATAGTTTTTTCTTCACTTATCTTGATTTGTCCAAAGTCTTCAGCTAGGTTCTTGATGATAGTATTAGGTGATAGCTCCCCGAGTGTAGTCTTCATGTCCTTTGCAAGGCTGGCTCGTTCTTTGGGAGTCTAGTCTTGTGCGATCTCTTCATAATCGGTCCAGCCGAGTTCTTCAGGCTCCAAGGAGTAGATGTGGGCTTGTACAGCTGCATTGAATCTTCTTCTTAGTTGCCTGGACTTGGACCTTGTCATGGGGCCTTCCAAAACGGTTGGTGGCTCTGGCTCTGATTGGATGTTTACATCATATTGGATGTTAATTGATTCTTTTAAATTTGCTAGAACTAGGATAAGTCGTTTATGTGTTGGACGTTAGGGATTGCGGGGGTACAGAGACGGGACTTCTATACTTGCGTCGCGTGTTGTTTGAGGCGGGGTACTGGCAGCTTAGTCGATCGGTTGTCCAGTGCCTCAGGCAGATCGATAAAACGTCTGTGGACGGTGTGATTGGGCACTATCCCATATGACCTCCCAGCGAGAGGGTGCCGCCGGTCACTGGATCCGGCAGTAGGGCATTGGCTGTTCTTTGGGTACTTTAGGTATCGTGGTTGTGCATGTTTAGTCTATTTTCTATGTTTGGCGTGCTATGATCAAATTTGCGTTTTCTGGGATTAGCATCCCATACCTCACTGAGTGACTTTCCTGTTACTCACCCCTCTTTCTTCCCTTTCCAGGTGAGACGGACAAGTATTTTATACTTTGACGATACTGATGCTTCTTTGGGATTTTATGTTTTCTTCGTATTTTAATTTATACTTTGAACATTTGAGGTAGTTGAGTTATGAGACACTGATGATTGTAGTATTAGAGTTATGTGACGTGGTTAGTGGCACGCCGTTCTTGAATGTCGATGAGACGGGTGTTACACTTTTATGGGTTTAATGAAATTGAAGTTGATTAAAAAAAAGTTTATGTGAGAAAAGAAAGTAGTTTATAATAAAACCCTTTTGTAAGAAATTGTTGTTTCACTTAAACAATCTAAAATTTTGAATAACAAATGAATTATACTGTATATTTCAAACAAATTAATTGGAAAAATGTGAACTAAAAGGTTATAGCGATAAAAATATGGATTAAGTGATCCAATATATATGTTTAAACCATGCAAATGGATAGAAAGTATTCTATAATGTATTTGCAATCTATTTTTCCATATTTACTATCAAATATCCATCAGCTATCAGTAGCGGACCCAGAAATATATTTTACTGGCGTCAAAACACAAAAAAAGAAACATCTAGGAGAATTTAAAGTCTCTTACATAACCATATATTTTAAACTACTATATTTTACAATAAAAGAATTTCATTTTGATTATTTTAGAGGTGTCAATTGCACCTTCTATTAGCAACGTAGGTCCGCCTTGGGCTATATGTTTTTACTGTTCACATCACTTGAACCATTTTTGAATAGGTATTTTCAATGTGTGATTGTCCCTTTATTTCAACAAAATAATTATTTATAAAATTTGAAATTTGGATAAAATTACGTAAATCCACTGTAGTCACTACCAAATCTTCATACTTATTCTTTTCAAAATTCAAGAAGGAGAAGCATCATCCCCTATATATTATTTGAGAATCCTTTTTAAAAGACTAACCATTACTTCATGTGTTTATTACAAGAATGCCATCTTTACTTATATTAATTACATATAATGCTATTATATGATTTGATCACTTATATTAATTATCACTATTACATAATCAAAACTATGATATATCTCATAGACTCTAATTAAAATACATGTTATTTATTCATTCATAAAATATATAACTTTAATTATGTATTTGACCAATATAATCAAATAATTTTATATTAATATATATATATCATGTTTATTAAATAACTTTTACTTGAAAAAAATATATTATATTTCAGTATAGTTATTCGTTTTAACTTATATTTATGAATTAAAATAATAACTATATCACTTCATAATAATTTATTTACGTAATCTTTATTATATATATTATAATTCTTTAATCTTTATTTAATATAAAACTTATAAATACTTTTACTTTATTAATATTATATTATAATCTTATAATATATTAAAAATTATATATTATTTTTCTTAAAGATTATAATATAATAAAAAGTATATATTATTTTTCTTAAAAATCAACTTACAATCAATTTTAATATATAAATAAAAATCACTAATTTATATCAACTTAGTACTTACCATGATTATCAGATATATTTATTATAGTATATAACTACAGCTATAATAAATTTCATTGTATTTAAACATAATTCAAATTTCCTAAAATAAATCAACATAAAATATTTGATTTGTATTGATACCAATCAGTAATAAAATTATGGTAATGAAAAATTATTCTGTTTCTAAACTTAATTAAATAAACATATAGTAGTTGAATTTATGTCTATTCATATCAATTTTGAAATAAATTCAGATATAAATAATATGCCATAATTTTATACTCGATCAATAATGATAGAAAATAACTGATTTTTTAGCAATGTTATCCTATATATGATTTAATTGTTTTTCATTTATTAATATACAATTTTAAAAGATTTTGAAAATGTTGAAATCACATTATATATCTATATAAATGACTATAAAATTATATTTAATTAATATTTATATAAATATTTTACTCCGCGCATGGCGCGGGTTACTACCTAGTTGAATTCTATATATGATGCCGAATTACAATATTTCATGAAGATCTATATGGAGAAAGAAAATCCAGTTTATTTAGATTTTTGTAATGAATTACATAATATTTATATGCTCGTGGAAAAAGAAATTCAGAATCAATCTTTTGCACAAATAAAAACTGTAATTCATGCTTAACATTTACACACACTTGAATCCCATCCACTGAAATAATGGCTAATAATTCTATCCATTACAATTTGATCTCATGATTCAGTTTTGATTTTTGGTTCATTCCATCCGAAAATGACAACTTTCCAAGCAAGAGCATAAATGCTCTTTTTGACATACTTTATCTTTGCCTTCCAAAAATCATATTTCAATGCAACGACTATCACCTTTAAACTAGTAACTAGGTAGTAATCCGCGCCATGCGCAGAGTAAAATATCAATATAAATATTTATCAGATATAATTTTATTGTTTTTATATAGATTATGTCATTTCAACATACTCAAAATGACAAAATATATTAAAGTTGTATATTAGTAAAAATAAAAAATAAAATAAATCATATATATTATATATTGGATAAATTTATTAAATCAGTTATTTTTCTATCATACGGAATTAAGTAGAAAATTATGATATATTATTTATATCTGAATTTATTACTAAATTGATATGAATATGCATAAATACAATTACTATATGTTTATTTCCTTAAATGTAAGGTTACTTATTATAATTTATATTATTAGTTAATTTTAGAAACAGAATAGTTTTTTATTACCATAATTGTATTAATGATTGTTATCAATACAAATCAAATATTTTTATGCTGTGTTTTTAGGATTTTTGAATTATTTTTAAATACAGTGAAAGTTATTGTAGCTGTAGTTATATACTATAATAAATATATATGAAAATCATGGTAAGTTGATATAAATTAGTAATTTTGATTTATATATATTAAATTGCTTTTAAGTTGGCTTTAAGAAAATAATATAAACCTTTTTTATTATAGTCTTATAATATAATATTAATAAAGTAAAAGTATTGATAATTTTATGTTCAATATATTATATTTTGTATTTGAAAAATAAAGAATTTTAAATATATAGAATATAAAATTGTGTAGATAAATCATTATGAAGTGATATAATTATTATTGTAATTCATAAATATAATTTAAAAAAATAACTATACACTGAAATATAATATATTATTTCATGTAATTTTTTTAATAAACATGAAATATATATTAATATAAAATTATTTGATTATATTGGTCAAATACATAATTAAAGTTATATATTTTATTTATTAATTAATAACATGTATTTTAATTAGAATCTATGTGATATATTATAGTTTGTATTATGTAATAGTGATAATTAATATAAGTGATAAGATGATATAATGACATTACATGTAATTTGTCTAGTAAAATAAGTTTATGTTTGTAGCTTGAGAAGCTTTCTCCTTTTGACACATCATCACGGCAAATTTGAAATAAACACATGAATAGAAGGTTAATTTTTAATATATAGGGGATTAGCTCTTGGTAGTTTTACATCTTCTCACAGGATCTCACATGTTTGCAAAAGTACTCATCCTGAAACCAATTGAAAGTGCGAGAACTACTGATATATAGACTAGAACACAAAGTAACACAGAAGAATTCTCTACAAGAAAATATATTACTAGATAATCTTTTCAGTTCACTTATTTTCAATAAGATCAAGACATGCTTTGACTTACTGATCTTCCTCTCACGTTCAAAGTCTATAAAAAAACTGAAAACCTCTCAACAAAACCATTTAGCCCTTTAATTAGTGTTTGTTTTATTACCAGAAATCCAAAATCTCTTTTGCTAAAACTTTTTCAATTGTGTAGAGCACATACAATGGTTCAACAAATCTATTTATACCTATAGGCTTGAAGGCTAACTCTAGTTCGTTTTCTAAGTCAAGATATACAAATCTCTTTGTGAATCTTCTACAAGTTCCAATAAGCTCTTTTTCTTTTAATTAATAACTTCTTATAGGGTTGTCCTTGTCAATTTGAATCGTTCATACTTAAACTCCACATCAGCAATCAAAAAGCTCAACTTTCTGTTTTACTTATACTATTATGTTAGTATTTTCTGAAAATTCTAGACAATTGCATCTTCACCTTGAACTTGAAGCAGCTGCTCTTACGTGAGTGTTTCAAAGAACCTGATTGCATGAAGAAGTGGCATAAACTGATAAATTTAGCAAGTGATCGAAGTTTACGAACAACCTTCACTGTCAGGAAGCAAACTATTGCAAGACGTATTCTTTTTTCTGATTTAAAGCTTTCTTGAGTTCTATTGTTCTAGTTGGCTAGTACGGCTACGGCATATGGTAAATTAGAGCCCAAAGCAACAAGCCCAAAGAAATTCAATTAAAACCATGTGTGTAGGTTTTTCTAGGAAATAGGTTTATGTAATAGTAATACTTTAGTTATGAGAATCTTTTATGTAACCAAGGTTGCCGATAGAGCAGCCTCATTTAACATTTGTATAAAAATCAATCTGAAATCTTATTGAGTTTTTGGTGACAAATCTAAAGTCCTCCTTTCATTTTATTTCTTACATCTAATAAAGTTCTTTAGATCTACTTCTATTTCAATAAATCCTTGTCTTGGATTTTCCTACATGGTATCAGAGCTTCAGCCGATCTATGGGGTTTATTTCTACAGCCCAAAGCTTTTGTCTTTCCAACAATATTTTGTCCGCCAAAAGAGGCTGCTGAGATTCAATAATAGGAGAAGATTTCTTGCGGATTTGAGCTGATGATGTTCATGAAAATGATCCGTCCGCATCTTCATCTATAAGCTTATGGTCTGAAAGTCAAGCTTTTTCCTTTCTATCACGTTAAAGAGCTGTTTTTCATTTCAGACAGAACAAAAGGGAACTGATAGTTCTTTAAGAAATTGAGATGCTAGTTGCGGTTAACATTGATAGATATATGACTTGTGAAGCTGAATGATAAGCTAGTTATGGATTTTCTAAGGATGTTTCTAGATGCTAATCTCTAGTTTTATTGAATGCACACAAGATGCTCGACTGAATGCCAAAGAGAATAGATGATTGTTCAAATGCATTGTTTTGGTGGTAAATTAATTGGAAACAAAGAGTGAGTAGAGTTTTGTTAGTTGTAGTATGAAAATTCTTTCGGCCATGAGATAGCTTAGGAGTTAAAAGATGGAAAAACATCATTGTGAGATAGGTAAAGAAAAACATGAATATGTTCTCACATTAATTATTCTCTAAGCTGATTAGGCCATCTACATCAGAGGTTCACAAGGTTAAAAGTTCTAAAAAAATATAAAATATTGATCTGGTTCTACAAAAATGATGAACTCGGTTTGGTGTGGATCGATTTTAAGACTCGCTTTCTCTTCCGTCTCACCGCATGTTGTCTCACTATTGGCAGAATTTTTTTTCTTTTTTTGACATTAAAAAAAAAGAAAAAAAAATATTAACCTCAAGAAAGGTTTACTGATGTGTTTGCTCTTAGAGTCATATCTAACTACTTCATGCCGTTCATTTAAATGGTGAGAAGTTTAAAGGTTTTTACAAATAGGCACACAATTTTTTGTAGAGTAATACATTTTATTATTCTAATCAAAGGTTTTGATGTAGAGAGTAATGTTATCAAGATTAGAAAGACTTCAGTTTATGTTCTAATCAAAGGCTCAACAATCTGGTGCCTCGTCGCCTTTGTTCCTGTAGCCATTCTAGCGACCGTCAATTGGACACTAGCTGCTGTTTCGATCGCAGACTTTAGGTCACTACATGTGTACTTAGTCCAAGGCTTTCTATCTTCTTATAGGGCTATTGATGTTGAGTTTAGAGGATTTCTCTACAGCTTTAGCTTTTTAAGTGATATGTTTTCTTCTATCTATCCTTTGTTTAATCTTTATCTAACTAGTGTATTAGCTCATCTTTTGCCTATGTTAGACCCTCTATTATGTATTGTGAACACCTTCTCCGTTTACGGAGACATCTAAATATATAAAAGAAATGTTCGACCAAAAAAAGAGATCCCTTGGCCAAGTGGTGAGAAGTTTAAAGGTTTTTACAAATATGCACACAGTTCAATTTTTTGTAAAATAATAGTATATTTTATTCAAATTAATGGATACAAAACATTTTTTTTTTCCACCCTCACACAACTGTCAACTGTTGTTACAAATCTAAAAAAAATATAAAGATTTCACTTTCCCACTTTTGCAGCGTCAAAATTGAATTCCTTTCCTTTTGTTTTCAGAAAATTTCAAAAAAGTTTTCTTTCTTTAAATATAAATAAACCTATAATAATAAATAATGACACAAAACCGTGTCTTAAAAATAAATTAAAATTTAACGCGTAAGAAAAAAAATATCCATTGCCCAATCACAATACCGAGTCAATCTCCGGTTCGGTTTTCAAAATATTGGTTTAATACCTTTCTGTCTATTTACTTAAAACAGTTTCTCTTCTTCTCCACTTTCTATCAGATCAAAAAAATTAAAAATCTCAGATTCTCTCGTCTCTTCGAAAATCCCTAGATTTCACTATGCAGCAAGACCCGAATTCAAGACCCGCCACTGGGTATCCATACCCGTATCCATACCCGAACCACCCACAACAACCCGCCGCTTCCGCCAACGGTTACCCTCCCAACGCCGGAACCGCCTACCCATACCAAAACCACAACCCTTACCACGCGCCTCAGCCTGATCCACGCGCCGTCCTAATCCGCCGCCTCTTCATCGCCCTGATGGTCTTCATCCTCATCTTCGGCCTCATCCTCTTCATCTTCTTGATCGTCGTCCGTCCCGAGCTACCAAACGTCTACATAAACTCCCTCTCCGTCTCCAACTTCAACGTCTCCGACGATCGCCTCACCGGAAACTGGGACCTCAGTCTCCAATTCCAAAACCCTAATTCAAAGATGTCGCTTTACTACGACAGCGTCTTCTGCACTCTGAACTACAACCGCGAGTCCCTCTCCGAGACGCGGTTACAACCGTTCGATCAAGGGACGAAAGATCAGACTCCGATCAACGCGACGCTCTCCGTCTCCGGGACGTACGTCGAGTCTCGCCTTGTTGATTCGATTGGGAAAGAGAGAGCTGCGAAAGGAAGCGTGGAGTTTGATTTGAGGCTGGTTTCTTCGGTTACGTTCCGGTACGGTGTGTATCGGAGGAGGAGGTACGTTACTGTTCTCTGCGATGACGTGGCGGTTGGTGTTCCGGTTAATAGTAGCTCAGGGAAGATGGTTGGTTCGGGAAAGAGATGTAAATCTTATTGATAAAACAGAAGAAAAAAAGTGAGTTTCTTTTTTCTTCTTTGGAATCAAGAAAATGAGAATTTGAATTTGCGTAAGATTAGGGTATTTCACAATTTAACTAATTCCTTTTGTTTCTTGATTCAATCTATGGTTTTTTTTTTCAATGTGGATGATAAAAGTATTCATCTTGGAGAAAGAAACAAAAGAATATTTTCCAGCTAATGTGTTCTTGAATGATATGATTCTTTGTTTCGTTCTTGCTGATTCTATATCTTGACTTACCCTGCAAACTTGAACGGTCTTTGGAATGGACATAACTTGAGTTACGATATGTCGAAAGATTGAAACTTTAGAGGTTGTGGAATGATCGAGTAACAAGCCAATAGGGATATGCTTACTCTTGTTGGAGAAAGCTGACAATTTTGTGTGTTTCTGTTGAGTAAAGATATGTTTTTGATCGACTTTGTATTATGTGGTAGGGCCATATTCTGTTTTCTACCTTCAAGTTTTGTTTGTCCTGGTAACGATATGTCCAAAGATTCAGAAGTTGTAGAATAATTGAGTAACAAGTCAATAGGGATATGCTTACTCTTGTTAGAGAAAGCTGAAAATTTAGTGTGATATTGGGTAAAGATAAGTTTTTGACCGACTTCGTATTTTGTGGTAAGGCCATATTCTGGTTTCTACCTTCAAGTTTTGTCCTGGTAATGATATGTCGAAAGATTGAATCTTTAGAGGTTGTGGAATAATTGAGTAACAAAGCCAGGGATACGCTTACTATTGTTAGAGGAAGCTTGACAATTTTGTGTGTTTCTATTGGGTAAAGATATGTTTTTGATCGACTTCGTATGTTGTGGTAAGGCCATATTCTGGTTTCTATCTTCAAGTTTTTGCCTTGGTGATGTCTCGAGTTCGTGTTCATGATACATTGTTGTCTGGATATGCTGATTGCGGCTGAATGGTATTTTATTAGTATACATCTGCTACTGTTGTTTTGGATTGGTGAATGAGAGAAATGATTAAGAGATAATGTTCTCTGAAGGTTCTAGTTGCTTTGGTAAGATTGTAGGACCTTTACTTTATTCTGCAGTATATATGCTGGATTTGTGGATGCGTTTGATTTGTAACCACTAGAGCTTTCTAGTCGATATATGAACAAATAGTTGCTGCTTGTGGGGTTTTATGTCCACCTTTCTGCATTTAGCATCTGTTACTCTTAAAATTAATTTTCTGCATCTTAAAAACATTAGGAATAGCTCTTGAGTGGTTATTTGCTCTGTCTACCAGAGTCGAGAGCTTCGTGCTAGGCATAGAAAGGTTTCAAATGTAGTAAAAAGTAAAATGATGTTTCAATTTTCAAATGTATGTGTGTTTATATATATAATTTATTACAAATGTATTGTATGTTTAAAAATTATTTAATTTTGATGTATATAACCATTTTGATAACTTTGTAAATCTATTCGTATGTATACATACTTTCATATTTAAATTTCGTTATTTAAATTTAAAATTTAAAATATTATTGAACTTTAAAAAAGAAAAGACTGCAATGCTTTAAGCGCAAACAAGAGTCTGAAAAATGTATCGGTAAAAATGAAAAACAAGAGTCTAATAAATGGATCGGTCTCTGGTTCTACTTGAAGCATAACTTGAAGCAAAAAATGAAAAACAAGAGTCTAAATGTAACTGTCACTTGAGACAGTGCAATTGACATCTGGGTAAATTTGTTGGGGGAAAATAGTAAATAAGATTAAAAAAAAATAAAAAAATATGGACAGTAGTAAAACAGATAATTTATAGAGGAGTAATAGAAAAGAAAGAAAAATAAAAGGAAATATTCAGTAGGAAGAAGGTTTCTGTACATTAAAAAGGAGATTTCAAATCCAATGTTCTATAACTCGTGAATGTATTGATGAGGTAATATGTCTATACCACATATATGTATGTAATTAACATATTGAATTGTTTATTATATACACATATATATATACATAATACATCAATCTTTATTTTAGAAAATTTCTAAAACCATACTTTTTTCCATTCCTATAATTTTGTACTCTTTACAAATCTTGATTTAAGAAAGTCTCCAAAACCATCATTCTCTACTCTCTAAGCTTCTCTATATAACTATCTGCGTCTCAAGGTAACTACTTCAAAAAAGCTCTATAAGAATTAAAGACGTTAGCGCACTTTAGCATCTCAAACAATGTCGAACACTGAAGCAACGGCGAAGAAGACTGAAGCAACGGCGAAGAAGACTGAAGCAACGGCGAAGAAGACAGAAGCAAACGAGAAAGGCGCAACGTCAACCGTAAATTACAAAGACATCCAAACGAACAGAATAACAATAATAGTACTCTGCATTGTTGCCGCTCTGATTGTATTAGCCGGTGTTGTTGCACTCATCCTCACCTTTACCAGACCTCCTGTCCCACGGTTCATGCTTGACGATATCTACGTTGATCCCGCCTCGAAGTCAAACGTTCTGGTAAGTGTTTTTAGGCTTTAGCCTCATTCTTTTCCCAAACACAACCAAACTGTTCCACCCTAGTTTGTATATTCAGATTCTTGTTATGTTAAAACAGGTGGAACTCTCATCGACCAACCCAAGCTCCTCGAGTATTTACTACAGCAAGATGAGTATACACATGCGGATCGAGAGAATTTTCGAGTCAGAGAGGGTTTTCTTGCAGAACACGCTACAAAAGCCACATGAACGTTGCAAATGGACAGCTGTCGTAGCAACAAACAATGTCAAAAACGATAAGCCTAATGGTAGTTTTCAGATTAGAGACGGTGTGAAAGACGGCGAGGTTATTGCAGATGTAAAGATCAAAAAGATACATTGGATCTTTAACTTGAATAATAGGTTTCACGTTACGTGTCCAGTTTTGCTCAACTTGAGAAACTTGACCGCAGCAGTTTCAAGACCAATGTCTACTTGTCAGATCCTTTAGGTTCTTGTCTTCCCTTTTTTTCTTGTTCTTACAGTTTCTATGTCGGCGTTTTTCTTGTCTTCCTCTTTACAGTTTTAAGATGCAGATTTTGTGTTGTTTTGAGTTGGAAACCTAATTAAAGGCCTGGATTTTACAACCTGGACACGATTCTCTCACTATTTTAGTCACTTTTTTGTTGTTATCTCATCATCAGTCATCCCCATGTCGTTTGTGTGAATCTTTTAGGGATATTTTTTACACTTTTACAGAATTGGTTCATTACAGTCGAGCCATGATAGAAGAGAAAGTTCACCAAAAGTAACATGTTGCACAACTTGATGAGTGCATATAATAAATAGTTTGACAATGTTTAGCAAATAAACGAATCACTTCTCCACTTCCTGTTTTGTAGGATTAGTGACCCATGTTCTTTTTCCCATTCAGTTATTTGTTTCTAATTTGTAAGGAACCGATGTTCCACCTCTTTCTATTTAAACCAATGAAAACAACAAAAAGTGGTAGTCATAACTACCCAAAAAGAAATTGTGTGTTTGTGTGTTCTTATGTTCATGTTTCTAGATCAACAATTGATGATTCCATGATTAGGACCTATCATTTGGTATCAGAGCATGTTTTGTTTTTGATTCGGACCACTTTGTGGTATCAGAAACATTATATTTTTTATCTTCCTTGTTATCGGTATTCTTCGTGAATCAACGATTATCAAGAACCCTCATTGGAACGGTCATTCTTCAGAATCAACGATCATCGAGTCCTCGTCGAACGGCCATTCCTCGGAATCAGCGATCATCGAGTCCTCGTCGAACGGCCAATCCTCAGAATCAACGGTCATCGAGATCTATCTAACATTTTTATTTGTTTTCTTTGTTATTCTTTGTTTTAAAAAAAAAATCAGATTATTACTTTTTACCATCTTCTACTCGGGTTTGTTGATCAAGTTCAACAGCTTTTCTTTTTACGGATTAACATCTGTTATTCTTCCACAGTTTCTTAAAAAAAAAAAGGTTTCTCATTTTCTTATTGGCATCACTTCTTCTTACGACTAGAGTAGGAGCATGCAATCAACCACCCACGCGTTAACACTATGTACAGAGAAAGAAGATACATGAGTGGTGACATGCCAACTTGAGGAAGAGTTTCAGTGACTAAAACCTTGAGGACAAGGTTCATTTTTACGGGGGAAGTATTGATGAGTGCATATAATAAATAGTTTGACAATGTTTAGCAAATAAACGAATCACTTCTCCACTTCCTGTTTTGTAGGATTAGTGACCCATGTTCTTTTTCCCATTCAGTTATTTGTTTCTAATTTGTAAGGAACCGATGTTCCACCTCTTTCTATTTAAACCAATGAAAACAACAAAAAGAGGTAGTCATAACTACCCAAAAAGAAATTGTGTGTTTGTGTGTTCTTATGTTCATGTTTCTAGATCAACAGTTGATGATTCCGTAATTGGGACCTATCACAACTATTCTTCTATCTTTGTTTTCTTGCGAACCAAGAACCGTTCTCAAGCAGCAGCGATCGCATCCTCGCTTTTCTTGTGGTAATTAGTGGCTTTATGAGCTTGTTTCGCTGTCTCTTTTACTGATGAGTCTTTCTCTTCTGTGGCATCAGAACCAATCTTCTTCTCAGATGCAGTTGACTCTTCTTCTTGCGGCTCCATACTTCTCTTACAACTTGATCCAATAACATCTTCGGATTCAGGCGACACTTCCTTCTCCGGTGAATCTGCTATCTTCTCTTCTAGCTTCTCTGCTTTTCTCTGTTCTTCGAGCTTCTCTGCCTCTCTAGCTTCGATATCTCGAGCTCCGAATGCAACATTCTTTCCAATGTTGAAGTAGAAGTCACTCAAGTCTTTCTTCTTCGTAACCTAAGAGAAGATGCAAACAAGCAAAAGACACTACAAAAAAAGGTCATAAAAGATCACTTAAAAAACATCACAAAGCTAATTGATGCTTTATTAAATTACTTAATCGTGAGTGATTTAAAATGAATGGATTAACATCAGTTATGATAATTGATGCTAATATTAACATGTTTTACATCATTTTATTGTAAATGATACAATTATTTATTATTTTGCATCATTTAGGGACATGTGATACGAAATATAAGTTTACATCAATTTAGTAAGTAATGTATTGTTGAAAAATGTTTAGATCAATTACTCTAAGGGATATAATATTTTACGTCAATTACATATGATGCAAAAAATTCTGTGAAATATATCACATAAATAAGTGATATTTTTTAAATTACTTTCTGATAAATGATGCAAACTAAGTAAATAAACATCATTTATTAAAAGTGATGCTAAAACTACCTTATTTAACATCATTTACTTGTAAACGATACAAATTCATATTAATTTGCATCATCTAAATATTTATGATACAAAAAATAATTACATCACATTCACAAAGAACCCTTCTCCGGCTCTGTTTTCAACCCCGACTCCATTGAAAAACATCGATCCTGCAATTATAAAGGTAATTTGAACTCCAGTTATCATTAAGTGCTATAGCTATTCTTTAGTTTTAGATTTCAATATAGTATCATCGAAACACAAGAAGAGATATAAATACATATGTGTTTTCAAAATCAGGTTATCATGGATAAATCATGGATATTGAAGCCACGATTATCTCAAGAATACATAATTGGGGTTACAAGTTTTTTGGATTTTGCATTTGGTCAATCAAATGCAGACATGCTGAAGTGTCCGTGTAATCGTTGTTCTCTCGCCAAATATAAGTTGAGGGAGGATATCGAAGGCGATTTGATGTGTTTTGGCTTTTTATCTTCCTACACAAGTTGGGTATTGCATGGAGAGAATATTTCTGTGACAATGGATGCAACTGAAACACCTTCAGATGCTAACGTCAACTCATTTGATTCAACTATGAATATCTTAGATGATCTTTTTCCTAACATAGATACGACTGCTGAATTTGTTTCGTCTGAACAGCCTATGGACAGCGATATACCATCAAGCTCAACTGAAAATCATGGAAGAGGAGAAGGTTTTGATGAGTTGCTTGCTGATGTTAATCAAGAACTATATCCAGGATGCTCTAACTTCTCCAAGCTTTCTTTTATTTTGAAGCTGTATCATATCAAATGCCTGTGTGGGATCAGCGATAAAGGAATGTCTATGGTGCTTGAATTGCTTAAAGAAGCATTTACAAATGCAAATCTTCCAGGGTCATTGAATGATATGAAAAAAGTTATTGCCAAGCTGCGCCTGACGTATGAATCAATTCATGCTTGTCCGAATGACTGCATGTTGTATTGGGGAGCAGACGCTGAGCAAGATAGTTGCAAAGTTTGCAAATCATCTCGATGGAAAACAAATGTTGTTGATGGAAAAAAACAAACTCCTGCAAAGGTATTGCGCTATTTTCCTTTGAAACCACGGTTGCAGCATCTTTTTTTGTCATCAAAAACAGCTACTCACATGAGATGGCATGCAACTGATACAAAAAACGATGGTAAGCTTCGACATCCGAGAGACGGCGAGGCTTGGAAAGCATTTGATCTGAAATATTCTGAATTTGCGTCTGATCCAAGAAATGTCAGACTAGGCTTGGCAAGTGATGGGTTCAATCCATTTGGAAACATGAGTATTAGTTATAGCATTTGGCCAGTCATCTTATTTCCCTACAATTTGCCTCCATGGATGTCAATGAAGCAGACATCGATAATTCTATCTATGGTTATCCCAGGAAAGCGCACGCCTGGTAATGATATTGATGTCTACTTGCAGCCACTTATCAAATAATTGAAGGAGTTATGGTCGGATGGGGTCAAAACATTTGATGCTTCTACAAAAGAAACATTTTACATGCGAGCAGCCATCATGTGGACAGTTAGTGATTTTCCTGGTCTAGGAAATTTGTCTGGTTGGAATACATATACAGATCTAGCTTGTCGAAGCTGCAATTTTGATTTCATCGGAAAACGTTTAACTCACTGGAAAAAACCATGTTTTATGGGTCATAGGCGTTTTCTTCCTATGGATCATGCATTTCGCCAAAATGGAAGTTGTTTTGATGGAGCTGTAGAAACCAGAGCTCCACCACACAGACCGTCGGGTTCTACAGTTGTTGAACAACAAGAAGAAGTAAACGTAGTACTTGGTAAGAAACCTATTGTAGTTGGGAGAAAGCGAGATCAAAATAATGCCGAGAGTAAGCATACGCAACAATGGAAGAAGAAAAGTGTATTTTTCGAGTTACCTTATTGGGAGTTCATTATGCTGCGACATAATTTGGATGTCATGCACATAGAGAAGAATGTGTTTGACAATCTTGTCTACACATTATTGGATGACAATAAGAAGTCCAAAGATAATCTGAAAGCTCGAAAGGAACTTCAAACGCTTGGTATACGTCCTGATCTGTGGCCTGACGATAATGGCAAGTACAAAGCAGCATCTTTTACTCTATCTAAGGATGGGAAAGACATTTTCTTAAGTGTCTTAAAAGATGTTAGGCTGCCTGATGGTTATGCTTCAAACATATCAAGCTGTGTTGATGTTAAGAGTAAGAAGCTAACAGGTCTAAAAACTCATGACTGTCACATGATAATGAGAGATTTGCTTCCCATAGCAATCCAGAATCTGCTTCCGGCTGATGTGACATCAACCATTGTAGACCTTTGTCATTTTTTTAGAGATATATCTGCGAAGGTACTCGATACCGTTGAGCTTGATAGATTACAGTACAGTATCGTGGTAATATTGTGTCGTATGGAGATGTTATTTCCTCCATCCTTTTTTACTGTGATGGTACATTTAATAGTACATCTAACAGAAGAAGCAAAACAGGGTGGACCAGTTCCTTTTCGCTGGATGTATCCTATTGAGAGGTGATTTTTATTGATCCCTAATGTGGGATAATAGCATACTTCATACACTATATATTTATTTCTCTATATATTTAACCTGACTGATACTTGTTGACTTATCTACAAGACTCTTGGACATTTCAAATCTTATGTACGCAACCGTGCAAAACCTGAGGGTTCTATATGTGAACAATAATTAGCTGATGAGTGTCTGACGTTTTGCTCAATGTATTTTGATGATATGGAGACAAGATTTACTCGGGTTAGCCGTGCAGATGATCGACCTCTCCATCACAATAGTCTACGACCTGATTCTGAACTTGCAAGTAGTTTCCCCAATCTTGGTAGATTTGTTGGACCCGGGCAGCTCCATTCACTTAGTTATTTAGAGATACAGCAAGCACATCGACATATAATAATCAACTGTCAGCTGTTTGATCCGTTGAAAGAGTACAGTTTATCCCATTTATCAATAACAAATATATAGTACCTTCATTAGATTATGTACTTCTCTAATATAGTTATTGTAATCTACTATGCAGGAAATACAAAACTGATCTACGCATGAACCAACCTCGGCACAGTAAAAGGAATCGTGCTTTTGACATCGACAGAGAATTGCATCTTAAGTTCGCAAAATGGATTAAAGAGAAAGCAGAGAGCAACAACGTAGATGGAATAAATGATGATATGCGATGCTTAGCTTTCGGACATTCAGACAAAGTTTTGAGGTATACAGCTTACAATGTCAATGGTTTCAAATTCAGGACAACAGAAAGAGATGATGTCCTTAAGACACAAAATTATGGAGTTTATGTGGCTGCTGAGACAATGAGCTATGCAAGTACCCGTGATATAAATCCAAGAGCAGGAGATGTACCTTATTATGGGAAGATGGTTGAAGTTATTGAGTTGAACTACTATGAGACTTTCAAAGTTGTTTTGTTCAAATGCAAGTGGGCTGATACTCGTTCTGAAAGAGGCTACAAAGTGGACGCATCTGGTCATCCCATGGTAAATTTTTCACGCGTAATACACACCGGAGACAATGAAGAGGATGAGCCATATGTATTGGCATCTCAAGCAACAATGGTTTATTATGTAAAACATCCTTCCGAGGCGGATTGGAGTTTCGCCGTTCATGTACAGCCTAGAGACCTATATGATATGGGTGAACATGAACCATTGGATTAGTTAGTTCGTTATGGTTACTTATAAGTTCTCTTTGTTTGAGGTTGTGTTTTTTTTTTTTTTTGTTTCTTCTCAAATTATTCTTTTCGTTTTGGGAGAATAACCTCTGTTCTGATGCTTTTGTGATTCTCTGTTCTGATGTACGAAAAATTGATTTTTACGATATGATTAAGATCATAATAAGAACAGAGTAATTAAGAACTTAACATGCCAAAGTTTTGTAAAAGTCTTACATGCTGAGTTATCTAAGCTATCTCACAAAAACTGTTACAAAATCAGGAGATAGCTTAACCGAAACAGTACTTAACAACATATATTAAAAACATAAACACTAAGTTACTAGATTAGACAGTAAGTGCTTCCTATCTAGACCACTATGACCTTGGACACCATCTTTAGTGTAGGAAAGGTTGTCTCCTCCATTATTAGCTCCATCTTTATTTCATCGTTAACCTTGACATCATTAGCTTCCAGGAATTCTCTTAGCCCATGTGTTAATTTCAAACGCTTCTTCGCATTTACTGTGTCAACGATGAGCTTAACCGCATACTCAACTCTGTTTTCGGCAACCAAAAACATATACTCCACTCCATTCTCGGCAACATCGAACAGACCTGAGAAATGAGTTTAAATAGCTATATCTCCTAATCACTGCAATTACAGTACTTCGGAAGACGCAATATGCAAAAAGATTGTAAGAAGAAAAGATTCCAATTAAGCAAATTAACTTGACACAGTTCCCAAACCTGAGAGCTACTTAAAGACAGAAAGTGAAAAGGGACAAAACTAAAGACTTCGACATATCCTAACAAGCACTAGTTTAGTAACTCCAGAGATAAAGAAATACAAACATGATATAACCTAAGAGAAGATAAAAACAAACGAAAAGGCCTGAGAAATGAGTTTAAATAGCAAAGACAAAGAAAAGTACGTCAGAAGACAGCAGAACATGAAAAAAGATTGTAAGACTGCGATCAAGCAAATTAACTTGACACAGTTCCCAAACCTGAGGGCTTCTTAAAGACTGAAAAAGGACAAAACTAAAGAACTCGACATATCCTAACAAGCACTAGTTTAGTAACGCCAGAGATAAAGAGACACAAACAGGGTATAAGCACTATCTGTCCTATATTTTTTGACAGGGTCTTCACGCCATTAATCTCGAGAAACCATTGACCTCGAAAAACTAGACCGTCGCATCACCCATAATCAAGGTCATGACTATTTGTAGATAAATTAATAAAGGTTATTCAGTTATCGATTTATCGTGGATACTATCAGCTTTTTCGAAATGATTTATGTTTCTTTCAAAAGCTGTATTCTTATAGAAATTTTGTTAATATTTTTGTAGAAAAAGCTGTCGGTTCTTTTCAAAGGCCATTCGTTATATACCAATTTTGATATGCAGTATTTCATTTATCTTACTTCTCCTACAACATCTCCTACTTAAATAAAAAAAACCTCAATTGCTCCCAAAAATCTTATTCATCCTATTGCTAATTATGACCTGATCTCGAGATTGCATTGGGACAAAACAGATTGGAGTGTTACAGTAAAAGTCATCAAAAATGGTTTGAAAGGGGTGGAACAAAACGCGATTCGTTACGGCTTATGCTTATGGATGAGAGGAAGTTTGTTTTATCAATTTATCTTTAGTGTCTCAAGAATCCATTTCGTGTGAAGTCCTATACTTAGGCGAATTTTCTATATTTTCAGGGTGAATATATTCAAGCGTATGTATATCTTCGACAACTAATCAAGTACTGTGACAAAACAATTTATGAAGGTCAATGGAATAGTCTAACTATTTTTGTTGTCTTTGATGATATCAAAGAAGAACCAAATACAATGATTGATTAATTTGCTATTAAAATATGCGAAAACACAGTCATCTTAAACACTCCTCCAAGAGAAACCATACAACACATAGGTTTCTATACGGCTGAGCAGATTCTGTGAAGAGAATTCGATATTGATCTTCCACCGAGTTAAGATTTTCTGTTTTTAATGTTTAAAACTTACTCTAAAATCTTAAGATCTCCTGTATCAGCAACTCAGAATGTGAAACGTTATTTAGTTTTATTGTGAGACATTCAGACACACTGAGTTTTATTGTGGCCATGGAAGACCTGAAAACAGTATTTGATGAAAGAGAGATTTCGAGACCTAACAAAAAGACGAGCAGTTTGACTTTCACTTTAAGGATGACAAGTAATTGCTTTGTAAGGTTAGTGTTATAATTACTTGGACAATGTTTAACAGGGGGTTACTCTTAAGATGTATGACATTAGGAAAACTAGTTGTCGATATGAATGACAATATTTGTGATGAACCTCATATGAGAGTGTTATGCCACTTAACAGATTGGTCTGACAAAATCGACGATGGTTAGTTTTAAGACAGTTCGTAAGACCTTCTACAAGGTCATGGCATTTTTTGAACAGATTTTTCTTATATGACTTTGTTCGTTAGGTGGTACCTCATATCTCAAAACCAGAGGTGGCATCTCAAGAATTGATTTCCATCATGTTTTTACAGACACAGCTGCATTTACGAAGAGGTAACAGTTATATCGCTGAAACTATAATAAATATTTCACATATATATAGTTGTTTACTTTAGATTTATGGTTCTCAGATTTTGGACCAACGAGGATCAGCAAATTGTTGATCTTGACGAATGATCATCATCGAGCACATCGTAATGGTCGAGCATCAAGTGAAGGAGTTGCAGGTAAGCTATTCTGAATATTATCTATTATTTATTATCGAGTAGGATGTATAGTACTGGATGTTTTAAAATTATTTACAGATTTGGGCTGAAATGAAGCAATGAAGTATCTCGAACGTCTATCTCTCGATCTTCTCTCTGTTTTTTTTTAAAACGCATTATCTTTATATCGTGTTTAATTTTATTTTAGAACTTATGTTTATTTTTTGAAAACTTACGTCAGTTTGAGTGTTGATACAATTGGCTGCAGTTTAAACCCTCCTAAGTTGAGATATATATATGTCCAAGTTAAAAGACTGTGATTTGTATAAAGATACAATATAAACTTATCATTTTTGATATATTATATTGGGTTTCGGATTATATAGTGCTCGGTTTTATTGGGCCTTTCATCAACCGTGATTTACTTTATTATTGGGTCTTATAACTTATTATCGGTTTTACCATATTGGGCCGAACTTACTAGAAGTTAAACATACAATTTCGTGTATATTAATCATGTATTTAACGTTATAATATGAGGATAAATTTAAATCAAGATTATGAGGATAATTATTGTTGTTTAAGAAAGAAGTATTTTTTTAATGTGTTTCGGCCCGTGCCACCGTGCGGGTCCTCACCTTTTTTTTGTCAACGGGTCCTCACCTAGTATGTATCTAATTAACAAATTGAAGTGTTTATTATATGCAGAAATCTCTATATATTATCCGTAGATGTACATAATAAATAAATCTTTATTTTAGAAAATTTCTAAAACCATACTTTTTCCATTCCCATAATTTTGAACAATTCTTAGGTTCACCTCCTAAGGTGAATCTAAGAATTCACCTCCCTTCCCATAACCAATAAAAACGCCATGTCATATTGTAATTAAAATAAACTTAAATAAATTCAAAATAAAAAAAAACTTAATTATTGACAAAAGAAATAAACTAATCGTATTAAAAAAACTAGTTTAGGGTTTAGAGTTTTAGGTTTAGGGTTTAGAGTTTTGGGTTTAGGGTTTAGGGTTTAGTATTTTGGGTTTAGGATTTAGTATTTTGGTCTTATGGTTTAGGGTTTAGGGTTTAGGATTTATGGTTTATTTTTAATGTTTTGGGTTTAGGGTTTAGTGTTTAGGGTTTAGGGTTTAGTGTTTTGAATTTAGGGTTTAGGTTTTAAATATTAATCTTTAATTCCTAAACCAAAAACCCTAAACCTGAAACCCAAAATACGAAACTCTAAACCCAAAACATTAAAAACTAAACCATAAACCCTACATCTTAAACCCGAAATACTAAACCCTAAGCCCTAAACCCCAAATAGTAAACCCTAAAACCAAAATACTAAACTCTAAACCCAAAACATTAAAACCTAAAGCCTAAGCCCTAAACCCAAAAATACTAAACCGTAAACCCAAAAGACGAAACCCTAAACCCAAAATCTAAACCCTAAACTAGTTTTTGTTGTTTTATTTATTTTAATACTATTAATTTATTTGTTTTGCCAATAACTAAGTTTTTATTTATTTTGAATTTATTTAGCTTTATTTTAATTCTAATATGACGTGTCAGTTTCATTGGTTATGGAATGGGAGGTGAACTCTTAGATTCACCCTAGGAGGTGAACCTAAGTATTGTCCCATAATTTTGTACTCTTTACAAATCTTGATTTAAGAAAGTTTCCAAAACCATCATTCTGTACTCTGTAAGCTTCTCTATATAACTACCTAGGTCTCATTGTTATTACTTACAAAAACTTCACAAAAGCTCCATAAGCATTAAGAAGTTAAGCTCACTTTAGCATCTAAACAATGTCGAACAATGAAGCAACGGCGAAGAAGACAGAAGAAAACGAGAAAGGCGCAACGTCAACCGTAAATTACAAAGACATCCAAATGAACAGAAGAAGAACAAAAATAGCACTCTATGTTGTTGGCGGTGTGATTGTATTAGTCGGTATTGTTGCACTCATCATCACCTTTACCAGACCGACGCCTGTCCCAATGTTCATGCTTGACGATGTCTACATTGATCCCGTCTCGAAATCAGACGTTCTGGTACGTGTTTTTAGATTTTAGCCTCAATTCTTTTCCCAAACACAACCAAACTGTTCAACCCTAGTTTTTGGATTCAAAATTCTTGTTCTATCAAAAACAGGTGGAACTCTCATCGACCAACCCAAGCTCTTCGAGTATATACTACAGCAAGATGAGTGTACGCATGCGGATCAAGGAAATTTTCGAGACAGAGAAGGCTTTCTTGCAGAGTACGCGACAAGAGCCACATGAACGTACCACGTGGACAGCTGTCGTAGCAAAAAACAATGTCAAGCCTGATGGTACTTTTCAGATGAGAGACGGTCTGAAAGACGGCAAGGTTATTGCACATGTAAAGATCCGAAAGATAATTGGGATCTTTAACTTGAATAGTAGGTTTCGCGTTACGTGTCCAGTTTTGCTCAATTTGAGAAACTTGACCGCAGAAATTTCAAGACGTTCTTATCTTTCTTTTGTTGGTGTTCCTCCTAGTGTGAGGAAACCATAGGTTTGGTTGAGATAAAACCAAATCAGAAGTCTTGTGTGGAAATCAGAAGTCTTGTGTTGATTCTGAAGTCTTGCGTGGAAACTGAAGTCTGGTGAGGAATTCTCAAGTCTGGTGTGGAATCTGAAGTCTTGTGTTGAAGGTTTTTATAAGGGCTTATAAGGTTCTTTTCCTATGACCTATATAAGCTTTGTGACCTAATTCTTTATGACACAGAGATAGACACATAACAATTAACACACAAAAGAAAAGAGAGAGAGAGAAAGAAGAAGAGAGGAAAGAAAGAGAGAAGAAAGGGTTTTCGTCTGGTTTCTTCAAGGCTGTGTTCGAGGGATCGAAAGTGGTCCGATCTGGCTGATATTTTGTGGGAACCTTCGTGACTCAGTGTGTTTGAGATTCAACGGTGGGATTGTCGTTTCAACGGTTGGTTTCTCGTGAATCGGGGTTTTAGTGAAGCTGGTCGCTACAGTTCTTCAGCAGTTGCAATCTTGAGTATTTGGGAGATCCATCGGTGAGTTCTTCTCTGATTGAGCTGAAATTTGGCAGAGATGTTGTTGACTTGTTCATCTTGGATTTTTACGGTGGGATTGTTCTTTGGTTGCCGGAATCCTAGTGAGCTGAGGTCGTTTGTATCTGGTAGTTTTGTCATCTTGTATTGCTCTCTTGTTGAGTTCTCTTGTTGTTAGAGATTGCTCTCTTTGAGCCTTAGTCTCTGATTCTGTTCTGTAGGAACAGGGAGGACGTAGTTGTAAGACTCAAACATTTGATATAGTGGATTTTGAGTGGACTACGGTCCCGTGGTTTTTCCTTCTCACATCGAGAAGGTTTTCCACGTAAAAAGATTGTGTCTCATTTAGTTTCTTGCTTAGATCATTTGTGCCATAGTTCAAGTTCATTCCTCACAGGCTCACACAAGTGCGGGGAAATTTATTCCGCTGTGCATTCGTGTGTTTTGTGTTTTCCCCAACAGAGTGGTATCAGAGCTTAAGGTTTTGTGAGCTTTGGATTTGGATAACTTTGGGTTATTGGTTTGCTTGTGTGAGCGATGGAAAAGATGGAGAATATGAGCAGAATGATAAGCTTGAATGGTAACAACAATTATCATCTATGGAAGGGCAAGATGGAGGATCTTCTCTTTGTGAAAGAATTTCATCTACCAGTATTTCAGGAGGAGAAACCTGATAATAAGACTGAGGATGAATGGAAGCTGTTTCATCGCCGAGTGTGTGGTTTGATAAGGCAGTGGATAGATGATAATGTGTTGCATCATATTGAAAATGAGGTTAATGCTCGTTCTTTGTGGTTGAAGCTGGAGCAGTTGTACGCTCGGAAGACCGGGAATAACAAGATGCTTATTATTAAGAAGTTGATTGAGCTGAGGTATCAGGAGGGAACTCCGATGACGGATCACTTGAATGCGTTTCAGGGATTGCTCAACAAGTTGTCTGATATGGGCATCAGGTTTGATGATGAGATTCACGGTTTATGGTTTCTTGGTACATTACCAGATTCTTGGGAGGTATTCACAATGTCTTTGTGTAACTCCGCGTCGGAATGTGTCATTTCGATGGATTCAGTGAAGAACAGTGTCTTGAATGAGGAGACAAGAAGGCAGTCAAATGCTAGTTCCTCGCGTTCAAATGTTTTGGTTACTGAGTCAAGGGGGAGAAGTTCACATAGAGAATCCAAGAAAGAAAATAACAGGAGCAGAAGCAAATCTAATAAACTTGCGAATATAGAGTGTCATTTCTGTCATAAGAAAAGGCACATAAAGAAAGATTGCTGGAAGTTGAAGAAAGACAAGCAGCAAGGAAAGCAAGAAGAAGTAGATCGGTTGACAGTCACTCAAGATGAGTTTCTCATTCTTCTTGAGGATAATTCCATTAATGTATGCCAAGACACCAGTTGGGTGATTGACAGTGGAGCTACTACTCATGCTACATCACAGCGGGATTTGTTCTCTACCTACACTCTAGGTAAGTATGGTTTTGTAAAGATGGGTAATGATGGTTTGGCTCAGGTTGTTGGCATTGGTGATATTTGCTTGGAGACTAGTCTTGGGACTAGGTTGATGCTTAAGGATGTTAAGCATGTTCCAGACTTGAGGATGAATTTGATATCTGCAGGAAGACTTGATGATGAGGGTTTTCTACAGTTTACACGGTGGTGGTAAATGGAAGCTTTCACGTGGTTCTCTGGTTGTGGCTCGAGGTGAGAAGCTTTCATATTTCTATTTGATGCAGGCTAAGGTCTTCAAAGATGCTGTTAATGCAGTGGAGAATGTTGATGCCATGGAGCTATGGCATAAGAGACTCGGTCACATGAGTGAAAAGGGAATGTCAGTGTTGTCAAAGAAGGAGGTCATTCCGGGAATCTCCGGATTGCACTTGCCTAAGTGTGCACATTGTTTGCATGGAAAACAACACAGAGTTTCTTTCAAGTATTCTGCACCTTCTAGAAAATCTGAGGTACTTGACTTGGTGCATTCAGATGTGTGTGGTCCAATGAAGACAAAATCTCTTGGTGGTGCATCATATTTTGTCACATTCATTGATGACCATTCTAGGAAGTTGTGGGTTTTCACTATGAAGACTAAAGATCAGGTTCTGGGATATTTCAAGCATTTTGTGGCATTGGTTGAGAGATAAACGGGAAAGAAGTTGAAATGTATCCGCAGTGATAATGGTGGTGAGTATTCTGGACCATTCGATGCTTATTGCAAAGAGCATGGTATTAGGCATCAGTTCACGACACCTAAGACTCCAGAGTTGAATGGGTTGGCTGAGAGGATGAACATGACTATTGTCGAGAGGATGAGATGTTTGATTTCACAGTCAGGCTTATCGATGACTTTCTGGGGTGAGGCTTTGAGCACAGTTGTTCATGTGCTGAATTTATCACCAAGTGCTCCATTGGAGGGTGATATTCCAGAGAGTGTTTGGACTGGTAAGGATGTTTCCTATGGTCATTTGAGGGTCTTTGGGTGTAAGGCATTTGTTCATATACCTAAGGATGAGAGATCGAAGTTTGAGATGAAGTCACGGCAATGTGTGTTCATTGGTTATGGTCAGGATGAGTTTGGATACAGATTTTATGATCCCATTGAGAAGAAGCTCATAAGGAGCAGAGATGTTGTGTTCATGGAAGATCAAACAATCAAGGACATTGACAAGTCCGGAAATCCAACTCAGAGTATTGAGAGTTTGATCGATTTAGAGGCTAGTCCTTCTACATCTGTCCACGGTCAGGTCGAGGATGAGGTTCAAGATGATACACCCGGTGCAGATGCTCCCGCACATGAAGATGGTATTGGTGATCATGGTGACGATCATGGTGAGACACCAACTACTGAGAACCCTCCTATTGTTATAAGATCCGAGAGAGGTCTTAAACCGTCGACAAGGTATGATCCTAGTGAGTATGTGTTACTTACTGATGGGGGAGAGCCTGAAAGCTTTGATGAAGCTATGAAAGGTGAACACAAAGATAAGTGGCTTGGTGCTGCTGGTGATGAGATGGATTCTTTTGAAGAGAATCATACATTTGAGTTGGTGAAGTTGCCTAAGGGAAAGAAGGCATTGCTTAATAAGTGGGTGTTCAGAATTAAGCATGAAGATACCAGTTTGCAACCTCGATACAAGGCTAGATTGGTTGTGAACGGATACAGCCAAAAGAAGGGGATTGATTATGATGAAATCTTTTCTCCTGTTGTGAAGATGCAGTCCATTCGGATTGTACTTGGACTGACAACAAGTCTTGATCTAGAGGTTGACCAAATGGATGTAAAAACTGCTTTCCTTCATGGAGATTTGGAAGAAGAGATTTACATGGTACAACCGGAAGGCTTTGTGAAAAAGGGTGAAGAGGATTTAGTTTGTCGCCTGAAGAAAAGCCTTTATGGATTGAAGCAAGCACCGAGACAGTGGTACATGAAGTTTAAGTCTGTTATGGAGGAGCATGGTTATAAAGAGACTACTGATGATCACTGTGTATTTATTCAGGTGTTTGGTGATGATGATTTTATCATCTTGTTGTTATATGTTGATGACATGTTGATTGTGGGCAAGGACATGAGCAGAATTGAGGAGCTGAAGAAGCAGCTCAGCAAGTCATTTGTCATGAAAGACTTGGGTCCAGCGAAACAGATTCTTGGTATAAGAATTGAGAGAGACAGAGCTGAGAGATTGATTCACTTATCTCAGGAGTACATTGAGAAAGTACTTAAAAGGTTTCACATGGACAAATCTAAAGTGGTGAGCACTCCTCTTGCTTCACACATTAGATTGAGCAGTAAACAGAGTCCAAAGACATATGCAGAGAAAGAAGATATGGCAAGAGTTCCATATGCTTCTGCAGTGGGTAGTTTGATGTATGTCATGGTCTGTACAAGACCGGATTTAGCTTTCGCCGTTGGTGTAGTAATCCGGTTCAATTCCAATCCTGGAAGAGAACATTGGAATGCTGTGAAGTGGATTTTGAGATATTTTCGAGGGACTTCTGGTTTGAAGCTTACCTTTGGAGGTAATGAGCCATTGATTGTTAGCTATACTGATGCTGACATGTCTGAAGATGTTGACTCCAGGAAATCTACTTCGGGTTATTTGATAACGTTTGCGGGCGGAGCTGTTTCATGGCAGTCAAGGTTACAAAAGTGTGTTGCACTTTCTACCACTGAAGCTGAGTTCATAGCTGCAACTGAAGCTCTCAAGGAGTTGTTGTGGACAAAGAACTTCTGTGAGGATATCGGTTTCAAGCAGGATAAGTATGTGTTGCTTTGTGACAGTCAAAGTGCGATATGTCTCGGAAAGAACTCTACATTTCATTCGCGTTCGAAACACATTGATAGGAGGTATCATTGGATACGTGATGTGATTGCTTCTAAGGAAGTGGGACTTGAAAAGGTTCATACGAATGATAATGGAGCTGATATGATGACAAAGTCATTGCCGATGGAAAAGCTTGAGGTTTGCCGTGAGATAGCCGTAATAGCTGTTTCCTCCAACTACTCGGAGGGGGAGTTTGTTGGTGTTCCTCATAGTGTGAGGAAACCATAGGTTTGGTTGAGATAAAACCAAATCAGAAGTCTTGTGTTGATTCTGAAGTCTTGTGTGGAAACTGAAGTCTATTGAGGAATTCTCAAGTATGGTGTGGAATTCTGAAGTCTTGTGTTGAAGGTTTTTATAAGGGGGCTTATAAGGTTCTTTTCCTATAAGCTTTGTGACTTAATTTTTTATGACACAGAGATAGACACATAACACACAAAAGAAAAGAGAGAGAGAAAGAATAAGAGAGGAAAGAAAGAGAGAAGAAAGGGTTTTCGTCTGGTTTCTTCAAGGCTGTGTTCGAGGGCTCGAAAGTGTTCCGATCTGGCTGATATATTGTCGGAAGCTTTGTGATTCTGTGAGTTTGAGATTCAACGGTGGGATTGTCGTTTCAACGGTTGGTTTCTCGTGAATCGGGGTTTTAGTGAAGCTGGTCGCTACAGTTCTTCAGCAGTTGCAGTCTTGAGTATTTGGGAAATCCATCGGTGAGTTCCTCTCTGATTGAGCTGAAATTTGGCAGAGGTGTTTTTAACTTGTTCATCTTGGAATTTTACGGTGGTATTGTTCTCTGGTTGCCGGAATCCTAGTGAGCTGAGGTCGTTTGTATCTGCTAGTTTTGTAAGCTTGTATTGCTCTCTTGTTGAGTTCTTTTGTTGTTGGAGATTGCTCTCTCTGAGCTTTAGTCTCTGATTCTGTTCTGTTGGAACAGGAAGGACATGGTTGTAACACTCAAACATTTGATATAGTGGATTTTGAGTGGACTACGGTCCCGTGGTTTTTCCTTCTCACATCGAGGAGGTTTTCCACGTAAAAAGATTGTGTCTCATTTAGTTTCTTGCTTAGATCATTTGTGCCATAGTTCAAGTTCATTCCTCACAGGCTTACACAAGTGCAGATAAATTTATTCCGCTGCGCATTCGCGTGTTTTGTGTTTTCCCCCGCATCTTTTTTCCTTGTTTCTACAGTTTCTATGTCGGCATTTTTCTTGTCTTCCTCTTTACAGTTTTAAGAGGTAGATTTTGTGTTGTTTTGAGTTAAGAACCTAATTTAAGACCTGATTTTTACAACCTGGACACCATCTTTACGAGTCTCTCACTATTTTAGTTACTTTTTTTGTCATCTAATCATCAGTCATCACCATCTTGTTCCTCGCATCTCTTTTTCCTGTTCTGTGAATATGTGAATCTTATTTCATGTTACTGCAATTTCTTATTCTCGCAATTATTTTTCTTCAACACGAAGTGGGAGAAGAAAAACGATGAAAGAAACCGAACTTAGTCTTACAAAAAGAATTGTCATAGAAAACTTATTTTCTAATAGCATAATGGGAGAAATACTATTTGGTTAGACAATACAAGTTCTCCAAATAACATTTTTCTTAACTTTAATTAGCGTTGTCTTGAAAAGCTTTTAAACAAAGGGCGCCTCGATTATCAGAAGAGAAGTTCACCAAAAGTAACCTTAACTTCTTAGTCTTTCTTTATCCTTCCTCTGGTTTTGTCTTCTTATCACTTTTTTTTGGCTTATTTGATGACTAATTACTGGTTTGTGTGAATCTTTTATGCGATGTCTACACTTTGGTTCATTACAGTCGAGCCATGATTTGTTTCATGCTAAATTTAGCTTTTGTAACTCTTCTTTGCTAGTGTAATTGGGTGATCGTCTAATTGAAGAAGATGTAGTTGAAAGAGCTCCAGTGATATGTTCAAAATAAGATTTTCTTTAACACTTTGGTGAAACTGCACAACTATTCTCCTATCTTTGTTTTCTTGCGAGCCAAGAATCATTCTCTAGCAGCAGCGATGGCATCCTCGCTTTTCTTGTGGTGGGTTGTGGCCTTAGGAGCTTGTTTCGCTGCCTCTTTTACTGATGAGTCTTTCTCTTCTGTGGCATTAGAACCAATCTTCTTCTCAGAAGCAGTTTGTTCTTCTCCTTGCGTCTCCATACTTCTCTTACGACTTGATCCAATAACATCTTCGGATTCAGGCGACACTTCCTTCTTCGGTGAATCTGCTATCTTCTCTTCTTTCCTCACCTTTTCTAGCTTCTCTGCTTTTCTCTGTTCTTCGAGCTTCTCTGCCTCTCTAGCTTCGATATCTCGAGCTCCGAATGCAACATTCTTTCCAATATTGAAGTAGAAGTCACTCAAGTGTTTCTTCTTCGTAACCTAAGAGAAGATGCAAACAAGCGAAAAGGCATGAGAAATGAGTTCAAATAGCTATATCTCCCCATCATTGTAATTACAGTAAGACAAGAAAAGTACTTCGGAAGACACAACATGCAAAAAGATTGTAAGAAGAAAAGATTCCGATCAAGCGAATTAACTTGACACAGTTCCCATGTTGGAAAGGAAACTATTTTAGAGGTGATGAAGAAAGTGTTTAAGAAAATTTGGTAGAGAAAAAATGTTAAAAGGAAGACTTAGTAGAAGGCTTTATATTTCTTGATTTTAACTTGGTTACAAATGAAAGGGAAGTGAGGTATTTATAGCCTCCAAAGTACAAAATATCTTGATTATTTTAATTCTAAATCTAGATTATTCTATTATACTATCTAGAATTTTATATTAGAAAATACATAGATATTTATCTTCTAAACTAATCTAGAACATTTTAAGGAGGTGGAGTGATTAGATATTTTAAGAGAGCTTCTACAAATTGGATCAAATTGTTTGGGTTTGGCCCATGATTTAATCCAAAATCAAGTTTAGTTTTCAACACCCCCTCTTAAACTTGATTTTGCTACCCAGAGCAAACTCCTCATCTTGATGAAGTCTTCACGCTTAAGAGGCTTGGTGAAGATATCAGCCACTTGATCGTTTGTCTTCACATACTCCAATTGCACTTCCAACTTAGTAACACACTCTCTAATGTAATGATAGCGAGTGTCAATGTGCTTACTTCGATCATGGAAGACATGATTCTTTGCCAATGCTATTGCTGACTTGTTGTCCACAAAGATTTTTGTTGGCTCTTCTTGTGGCAAGCTCAACTCTTTCACCAGATTTCTTAGCCAGATAGCATGACACACACATGAAGTAGCTGCTACATACTCCGCTTCACAAGTAGAAAGGGTGACAAATGGCTGCTTCTTTGACATCCATGTGAAAGCAGTTTCTCCAATGAAAAACACAAATCCACTTGTGCTTTTCCGGTCATCTACATCTCCTCCCCAATCGCTATCGCTATATCCAACAAGCTTGTAATCATCAGAAATATAGTAATACAAGCCAAAGTTTATGGTACCTTTGATATAGCGAAGGATCGTCTTGGCTGCCTTGAAGTTAGTTGTTGTTGGATGCTCCATGTATCGGCTCACAACTCCAACTGCATATAGGATGTCTGGTCTTGTGCAAGTTAGATAACGTAGGCTTCCAACCAAGCTCTTAAAAAGTGTTGAATCCACACTCTCTCCTTCTTCTTGCTTTAACAGCTTGGCTCCACATTCCATTGGCGTGCAAACTGGATTTGAATCATCCATCTTAAACTTCTTAAGCACCTATTTAGCATATCCTTCTTGAGTAATGAATATTCCATTTTCTTCTTGCCTCACTTGAATTCCAAGGTAGTAGGACATCAATCCAATATCGGTCATCTCGAACTCCTTCGTCATCTCCATCTTGAAATCTTCAAACGTACTTGGATTGTTGCCTGTAAATATCAAGTCATCTACATATAAGCATGCAATCAGTATATCATTTTCTTGTGTTTTGATAAAGAGCGCATGCTCATATGGACACTTGATGCAGTTTTTCTCTTTGAAATAATTATCAATCCGAGTGTTCCATGTTCTTGGTGCTTGTTTTAGCCCATAAAGTGCCTTCTTCAACCTCAACACTTTGTCTTCTTCTCCCTTGATTATGTAGCCTTGTGGTTGTTCAATGTAAACTTCTTCTTCAAGGTCTCCATTCAAGAAGGCTGATTTGACATCCATTTGATGTATCCTCCAACTCTTTTGGGCTGCCAATGAAATTATTAGTCTAACAGTTTCTAAACGAGCAACGGGAGCAAATACCTCGTCATCGTCAATTCCGGCTCTTTGACTATATCCTTTTGCCACCAATCTTGCTTTGTATCTTTCAACTTCTCCTTTAGAGTTCTTCTTTGCTTTGTACACCCATTTCACACCAATTGCTTTATGCCCATTTGGAAGTGAAGCTAACTCCCATGTCTCATTCTTCTGTATCGCCTTGATTTCTTCATCCATTGCATCCTTCCATGTCTTCTTTTCCATAGCTTCTTGGAAATTTATGGGCTCGCAATCCGCAAATAGACAAAATAAGGTGAGATTTTCTTGATTTTCAGTTACCTCATAGATCTCTTGAAGACTTCTAAAACGTGGAGTCCTTTCACATGAACTCTCATCTCCTTGGGAATTTGGTGTTGGTGAAGTTGGTGGAGTAACTGGTGGCTCCTCTCTTGGTTGCTCCAAATTATCTTCTTCAATATGTGGGAAAAAAGTTGTAGTCTTCATCAATTGATCTCCAATCCCATTCTCCTTCTTCACCAAATATGACATTCCGACTGATGATTGTCTTTTTTGTTTCGGGGTTGTAGAGCTTGTATCCTTTGGAGTTAGCATCATACCCAATAAAGATGTACTTCTCGCTTTTATCATCTAGCTTGCTCCGCTTCTCTTCTGGAACATGAGCATGAGCAAGACTTCCAAATACTCTTAGATGTGAAACCCCAGGCTTCCTTCCCATGCTTCTTGTGGTGTCTTTCCCAATACGCTTCTTGTTGGAGATCAGTTTGATAGATAAACCGCACACACAACTGCTTCTACCCAAAACTCCTTTGGTAGCTTCTTACTTTTGATCATGCTTCTTGCCATCTCAAGGAGAGTCCTATTCTTCCTTTCCGCTACTCCATTTTGTTGAGGAGATCTAGCCACCGTCAATTGTCTTCTAATGCCGTTATCTTCACAATACTTCAAAAATTCTTTGGACATGAACTCTCCTCCACGATCAGATCTCATGGCTTTGATCATAAGGCATCTTTCCTTCTCAACATAGGCTTTGAACTTTTTGAAGTTTTCAAATACTTCGTATTTTTCTTTCAAAAAGTAAACCCATGTCTTTCTTGAGAAATCATCAATAAAGAGAAGGAAGTAGTTACTCTTACCGAGTGAACTTGGTTTAATCAGGCCACATACATCTGTATGTATGAGTTCCAATGGCTTCCGTGCTCTTGTCTCTGACTCCTTTGGAAAGCTCATTTTGAATTGCTTTCCAAGTAAGCACCCTTCACATACTTGATTTGGATGATTGATGCAAGGCAATCCTCTCACCATTTCCTTCTTGGAAAGTTGCTCCAATCCTCCAAAATTGAGATGCCCGAATCGAAGATGCCAAAGCCAAGACTCATCTTTGTAGCACATCTTGAGGCATTGTGCGATGTCATTTTGAATGTTTAGGACAAACATTCGATTCCTTGTCATCGGCACCTTGGTGATGAGATTGTCTTCATGATCTCTTATAGAAAGGTTGTTATCCTTTAAATGAATATCATAACCTTTCTCTAAGAGTTGTCCTAGGCTCAAGATGTTGGTCTTCATGTTTGGAATATAGTAAACATTGGAAATGAATTGATGATCTCCATTCTTCAATCGGATGAGAATATTTCCTTTACCTTTCACCTCCATCTTTGATTCATCTCCTAGAGTCATGTTTCCTTTCACTGACTCATTCAACTCCACAAACATGCTTCTTTCCCGCACATGTGATTGCTTGCACCACTATCGAGGTACCATTTGTGAATCTCCTCTGGTTCATCTTTCTTGTAAGCCATCAATAACATATCATCTTCTTTGCTCCTTTCTTCAACATAGTTGGACTTCTCTTCAACTCTATTGTTGTTCGGAGCTTTGCATTCGGAAGAATAATGTCCAAACTTTCCACAATTGTAACATTTAACACTTGACTTATCGTACCTTGTTTTTGGGCTTCCTCTTCCACTGCCTCTTGATGAGTTTTCTCCTCTTTGGTTTGTATGGTCTTCATTGGATCTCCAACCACGTCCATCTACATAACCACGACCTCTTCCTCAGGCTTGAACACCACCATGTCTTTGATAACTTCGGCTACTTTCTTATTTAGTATCAATGCGCATCTTGAGTACTTGCTCTGTGATGTCTTCATTTTTCTTCTTATTTTCTTCATATGCTTGCAGTGATCCAAGAAGTTGCTCCATCGTCATAGTGTCCAAGTCTTTTGTCTATTCAATCACCGTGACAATTTGCTCAAATTTTGAATCCAACGTTCTAAGAACTTTCTCCATGATTCTTTCTCACCGTTTCTTTTTAGGTTATTAGTAACCGTTAAGACTCTTGAGAAGTAATCAGAGATGAGTTCACCTTCCTTCATATGCAAGGCTTCAAATTCGCCTCTTAAAGTTTGAAGACGTACCTTCTTAACTTGTTCAGCTCCTTTGTAAGAAGTTTGAAGCTTCTCCCATGCTTCTTTGGCCGACTTTGCTCCTGCGACCTTCTCGAATGTGTCTTCATCTAATCCTTGATAGATTAGACAGAGAGCCTTATTGTCTCTCTTCCTTGAGTCTCTCAGACAATCCCTTTGAGTTTGAGATAACCCACCATTATTCTCTGGTTCAATGAAGCCTTTCTCGACTATCTCCCACACATCATGTGCTCATAGGATAGCCATCATCCTTAAACTCCAATTGTCATAGTTGCTCTTTGTGAGCATTGAGACTTGGAAGGGAACACCATTGTTTGACATTTTTAAGAGAACCAATCAGGCTCTGATACCATTTTGTTGGAAAAGAAACTATTTTAGAGGTGATGGAGAAAGTGTTTAAGAAAATTTGGGAGAGAAAAAATGTTGAAAGGAAGACTTAGTAGAAGGCTTTATATTTCTTGATTTTAACTTGGTTACAAATGAAAAGGAAGTGAGGTATTTGCCTCCAAAATACAAAATATTATATTATTCTATTATACTATCTAGAATTTTATATTACAAAATACATAGATATTTATCTTCTAAACTAATCTAGAACATTTTAAGGAGGTGGAGTGATTATATATTTTAAGAGAGCTTCTACAAATTAGATCAAATTGTTTTAGGTTTGGCCCATGATTTAATCCAAAATCAAGTTTAGTTTTCAACATCCCAAACCTGAGAGCTAATTGAAGACAGAAACTGAAAAAAGACAAAACTAAAAACTTCCGACATATCCTAACAAGCACTAGTTTAGTAACGCCAGAGATAAAGAAACACAAACATGATATAACCACGAAAGCGTAAGACAAAGAAACAGAACTTACATCATCTCTTCCCTCATGAAGTTCACGCAACCTTTCTTCCGCAAAGAAGATGATAATCCTTATTATACTAAAGCACAAGTCACTTGGCGAATCAAATTCTGGCTTGTGCTTCATATATATATATATAATTTTTTAAAACATATTCTTTATTTTCTGAAATAAAAAAATCGGCAGCTGAGCAATTTTTATGTATTTCTATTAAAATAAAACAAATTAAGAAAAACTCATAATCCCTTCTCCACAATATAACCACCAAATCCCTAATTTATCTCCCATTATCACCACTGCGTTTAGAAATACTTTTTATTTTGAACAAAAAGGATGTTTATGGGATAAGACTTAAAAATACTTTTTATTTTGAACAAAAGGATGTTTATGGGATAGAAACAATCATATTAACTCAATGGACAAGACTTTTAAAATTTCAAGTTACAATCAGCACAAATTTCTTTCCAAGATTGATGTATAATTTAAAGCTGGGTTCACCAATTAATGTTAAGATAAACGTCCCACTTTAAATTTTGATGTTTTATTTACCAAAAATAAAAATGGTACCAGCTCGACTTTGCAAAAACAAAAAATACGAATTTAAAATAAACATTAATCATAACAATAAACGGAATTTGATTGCAAATACTTATATATTTTTTTGAAGCTGCATATACTTAAATTTCTTAAAAGATGTCTATGAAAAAAACACTTCTGATTGCAAATTCTCATGTAACCTCAGACACTTAAAATATCTCAGATCACCATCAATACGTTTAATAAAAAAATTCCATAACTCCCAACGGTTTCATCTCCTATATAAACTTCTCTTTCTCTTTTTCCAATTTTTTTTAATCTTCTTAGTTTCTTAGTTGTGTTAACATTTATTAGATGCATTCTATTTTTTTTAAAAAATCAGTTCTTTAATTTTAAATTAATGATTTTATAATATTTCACATGATATTAAAAAATCTTTTACTATTTATACAGATAATTTTATTATTCAAAATGTCAATGCCCATGCTATGCATGGACCCGAAATACTAGTCTATATTATAATGGCGGAACCTACTCTCTCTAGAGAACTCCATGTCAGATTTATAATATCGCCACGTGTCCTATTGTTCTTCTCGAAAGGCCCTTATTAGAGCATCATTATCGGTTAAAGGGTTCTAGCAAATTTTGAATTAATATTTTTATTTATTTAAATAACTCATTCAATCAGAAAAACTTCTCCATGCTTTACGAAATTTATGTCCATTGCTTGATTTGACATAAACTTTTCCTACCATTTTCCCAGCTCTTAAGTAATCATCCATTTGCGGCTCACGATTCCGAGAAAGATAAGTTTTGAAATCCCTTCCAGCCTCCAAAAGAAATGAATCCGAAGAGACACTTTAATTTCCAATCGACAACACTGTTTGCAAACCTCACGACGAACAAGTTCAGTGTTCTAATCTTTCAATTTCAGGTTTGTAATCTAAAAAAAAAAAATATTTAATGGAAACCAAATTGGCAGTTCTTACCGGATATTCAGGCTGATGAATTTTTAACCAATCCTTACACGTGACATTACAGCTAAGGTTTTCATCCCAACATTCCTTCCAATTCCACTGTCAGTCACATAACTGATTATACAGTTTCTTATCATTCTTTCTGCTTTGATGTAATGTGTTAAAGCTCCTTCTCATTCATTTATGTCGATTGCAGAGTGATAGAGTTTAGGTAATCAAGAACACTTTATTGATAGAAGAGAACGATTACAAACGATAAGGATCACGATCTCATGTTGATCGGATCTGTGATCTCATGTCGATCACCACCAAGCTCATATCCCTATGGTCATATAGTTCACAATTCGCATAACCCTAAATGAACAGAGAAGAACTACATTTATACCAAGTCCCGCAAACCCGCTGAAGCAGATAGAGGCTTTAAAGCAGATAGACGAAGTCTATCACAGAGATGACCTTCCGTTTATCTCTTCACCTCATTTGTTCTTCAAGTTATTTTTTTTTCCAAAAAAAGAAAGATTATACGTCTCCTCTTCTACATACGAATCCCAGAGAACCTGGTTAGTTTTTTTATGTGCCTTTCTATATCACTCTGATATAATGTTTGTTTAAATATTTATTTGCCTATTTATAATATAGATTCGGGGTAGAAAACTGTTGTAAGTTTTCCCAAAAAAACTCATATAATTGTAAGCTATTCATTTTTCGATTTCTTCAGTAAACTACAACCTACTGTGATTAATATCTCCTTCTTCAATAGGTTGCCGCATTTGAAAACAAAAAGAAGTCAAACTTTTGGCTTCACGCTCATCCATCCCCTGGCAATATAGAAGCTAAAAATTTCTCATAAACATTTTCTTCTCCTTTTTCCTTCATAGACTTCGAAAAAAAAACTCAGTAATGTAATTGTTCGCAATTTAGGAAATTTCTTCATGACTTGCGCATGGAAATGTGTCACCTTAGTACAACTCATAGCCACTTCCACATAATGTGAGTATCAAAATAAAATTCTCTTATAATTGTTGTTTTGGTCTTATAATATTCTGCCTAAACAAAGGCCTCTCAAATCTGCAGCAAAATGGAAGTCTGGTGGCTGTCGTCGCAGGACCTTTGATGAACTGGTTCGTCAAGAGCCGCGCCAATGTCCTTCTTCAGGTCTCTTACGGGAATCAAACCTCTTATTGATGTGAAAAAAAATGGAATAACATTGACTATCATCATGGAAACTGGTGCACACACCATGGTGTCTTAACTGTGACGCTAGGACCAAACAGGTTGCCCAGTTGTCCTAACACTTTATAGGGTTTCAGAATGTCGTCTTTGCAGTTTACACCGCCACTAACAGATATCTGCAGCAAAATGGAAGTCTGGTGGCTGTCGTCGCAGGACCTTTGATGAACTGGTCGTCAAGAGCCGCGCCAATGTCCTTCTTCAGGTCTCTTACGGGAATCAAACCTCTTATTGATGTGAAAAAAAATGGAATAACATTGACTATCATCATGGAAACTGGTTCACACACCATGGTGTCTTAACTGTGACGCTAGGACCAAACAGGTTGCCCAGTTGTCCTAACACTTTATAGGGTTTCAGAATGTCGTCTTTGCAGTTTACACCGCCACTAACAGATTGCATTTATATCAGTCCGCGACAGTCCATCATCGACGTTTCTTACACTCTTTGCCCTAGAGGAAAAAAAAAAACATTTTAGATTTTTTTCTGACTAAAATATTTGAATTAAATGTTTGCTTGTCTATTACCAGTCTTCAGAAAACTTTGGCCATCAATGCTGATCCAGTAAGGATTCGTATGACTATGAAACACTACTAACATAGATGATGTGGCTACCTATACCAAAAAAGAAGTTAAAAACATTCAGCTCGCTTTAGTTGCTATGGTCATGTGTTTGTTTGTTTCTTTTTAAAACTGTGTACCAAAATTATTAGTACATGTTATTTAGATTAAAAAATATTATCTATTTTTGTGTTAGGGTTTTGTGCTGTCAGTTGGTACCATAGCATAAATAAAAAGTTTTATCTACGTAAAATAAAAAGATTGTTAGATGCAATGTTTCTTAAAGACTGTTATGCTAATTTTGATATAGTAAAAAATCTCAGGAGTGCTCTTTAGTTCAATGTAACAAATCCATCAAGAGAGAATAAACTATAGACAATGTTATGGCACATTTTGAAAAGCTTGATAAAGCTTGCATAGAGTATACAAATAAGTAGATCGATCAATGTCATTTTACAGTATTTAACAATCATAAACATGTCTTAATATTACATGAGAGTATAATTACATTCTGATCTTGAACCAAAAACTACAGTAAGATCACCGAACGCGGAGAACAGGTCGTGCTGGAAAGAAAGGAAATGCGATTCTCATCCACGGTCCAGAGCAATCGAGGGCTGTAAAAATGATTGAGAAAGAAGTTGGAAGCAGATTCACTGAGGTATGAATCTATTACTTATTTACCATCTTTTTTTTTTTGTTTCTTGTGTTCTAATGCTAGGACTAAACTTTGGTATTGGGGTTAATGCAGCTTCCTAGCATTCCTGTGGAACGTGGAAGCGGAAACATGTTTGAAGGAATAGGTGGACGATCTGGTGGATCCTATGGAGGAGGCATGAGGGATCGCAGTTCAGGTGGATGCGGTGGTGGTGGAGGAGGATACGGGGGTGGTCGTTCAGGTGGATACGGTGGTAGTGGTGGTGGTGGAGGACGATACGGTGGTGATCGTTCAGGCGGATTTTTGGTTCAGGAGGTTCAGACCGTTCTTCAGGTTACGGGGGCTTTGGTTCAGATCGTTCTTCACAGTCAAGTGGAAGGAGCAGCTTTGGTGGGTTTGGATTGAAGGATCCTAACAGATTTTACTGAGAAGTGTTGGGTGGGTTTTGTTCCGACCCAGCAATAATGTTGGACTTGGTGACTCGAGTAGAGCTTAGCTACACAAGGAGTCCAGGCTATATATAAATCTGTAGCTCCTTCTTGCCTCATAAACAAACATATTTTTTTAAAGTTATGTCATATTCTCTAATTTATTTTTTATTCTCTACATCGGTAGAAAAATTGTTCCCTTTTTGTAATCTGGCTACTTCCATAAACATAAATGAGCCACTCGTCCATCAGAACATCATCTCTGCGCATTCGGTCCTAACGATCCACCGCCACTTGTCTATTGGTTATATTGATACAGTATAACCTTGTTTGAGTTTCCAGGTAACCCAGGTTGATCTTCACCGCCACTTCCATTCCCTTGGTGCTGGAGTTATCGAGGAGGTCCGTGTTCAGAGAGACAAAGGTTTTGGGTTTGTGAGATATTCTACTCATGGAGAGGCCGCCCTCGCTATCCAGATGGGAAATACACATTCCTACCTCTGTGGCAGGCAAATGAAGGTAAGAACTAAACTATATAACTGTTGGAAAGGAAATTATTTTAGAGGTGATGGAGAAAGTGTTTAAGAAAATTTGGAAGAGAAGAAATGTTGAAAGGAAGACTTAGTAGAAAGCTTTATATTTCTTGATTTTAACTTAGTTACAAATGAGAAGCGGGTGGAGGTATTTATAGCCTCCACATTACAAAATATCTTACATATTATAATCTAAAATCTAGAGAATTCTTTCATAATATCTATATTATTTTATTCTTAATTATCTAGATAATTCCATATGAATATCTAGATTTTTTTGTTTAAGGAGGTGGAGTGATTAGATATTTTTAAGTGATCTTCTAGAAATTGGATCAAGTTGTTTTGGATTTGGCCCATGATTTAACTTGATCCAAAATCAAGTTTAGTTTTCAACACCCCCTCTTAAACTTGATTTTGCTACCCCGAGCAAACTTCTCATCTTGATGAAGTCTTCACGCTTCAGTGGCTTGGTGAAGATATCGGCTACTTGATCGTTTGTCTTCACATACTTCAATTGTACTTCCAACTTAGTACACACTCTCTAATGTAATGATAGCGAGTGTCAATGTGCTTACTTCGATCATGGAAGACAGGATTCTTTGCCATGCTATTGCTGACTTGTTGTCCACAAAGATCTTCGTTGGCTCTTCTTGTGGCAACTCAACTCTTTCACCAGATTCCTTAGCCAGATAGCATGACACACACATGAAGTAGCCGCTACATACTCCGCTTCACAAGTAGAAAGGGTGACAATTGGCTGCTTCTTTGACATCCATGTGAAAGCGGTTTCTCCAATGAAAAAAACAAATCCACTTGTGCTTTTTCGGTCATCTACATCTCCTCCCCAATTGCTATGGCTATATCCAACAAGCTTGTAATCATCAGAAACAGAGTAATACAAGCCAAAGTTTATGGTACCTTTGATATAGCGAAGGATCCTCTTGGCTGCCTTGAAGTGAGTTGTTGTTGGATGCTCCATGTATCGGCTCACAACTCCAACTGCATATAGGATATCTGGTCTTGTGCATGTTAGATAACGTAGGCTTCCAACCAAGCTCTTAAAAAGTGTTGAATCCACACTCTCTCCTTCTTCTTGCTTTGACAGCTTGGTTCCACATTCCATTGGCGTACAAACTGGATTTGAGTCATCCATCTTGAACTTCTTAAGCACCTCTTTAGCATAGCCTTCTTGAGTAATGAAGATTCCATTTTCTTCTTGCTTCACTTCAATTCCAAGGTAGTAGGACATCAATCCAATATCGGTCATCTCAAACTCCTTTGTCATCTCCATCTTGAAATCTTCAAACATACTTGGATTGTTACCTGTAAATATCAAGTCATCTACATACAAGCATGCAATCAGTATATCATTGTCTTGAGTTTTGATATAGAGTGCATGCTCATATGGACACCTGTTGAAGTTTTTCTCCTTGAAGTATTTATCAATCCGAGTGTTCCATGCTCTTGGTGCTTGTTTGAGCCCATAAAGTGCCTTCTTCAACCTTAAGACTTTGTCTTCTTCTCCCTTGACTATGTAGCGTTGTGGTTGTTCAATGTAAACTTCCTCTTCAAGTTCTCCATTCAAGAAGGCTTATTTGACATCCATTTGATGTATCCTCCAACTCTTTTGGGCTGCCAATGAAATTATTAGTCTTACAGTTTCTAAACGAGCAACGGGAGCAAATACCTCATCATAGTCAATTCCGGCTCTTTGACTATATCCTTTTGCCACCAATCTTGCCTTGTATCTTTCAACTTCTCCTTTAAAGTTCTTCTTTGCTTTGTACACCCACTTTACACCAATTGTTTTATGCCCATTTGGAAGTGAAGATAACTCCCATGTCTCATTCTTCTGTATCGCCTTGATTTCTTCATCCATTGCATCCTTCCATGTCTTCTTTTCAATAGCTTATTGAAAATTCATGGGCTCGCAATCCGCAAATAGACAAAATAAAGTGAGATTATCTTGATTTTCAGTTACCTCATAAATCTCTTGAAGACTTCTAAAACGTGGAGTCCTTTCACTTGAGCTCTCATCTCCTTGAGAACTTGGTGTTGGTGAAGTTGGTGGGGTAACTGGTGGATCCTCTCTTTGTTGCTCATCTTCTTCAATATGTGGAAAGAAGTTGTAGTCTTTTTCAATTGATCTCCAATCCCATTCTCCTTCTTCATCAAAGATGACATTCCGACTGATGATTGTCTTCTTTGTTTCAGGATTGTAGAGCTTGTAGCCTTTGGAGTTAGCGTCATACCCAATGAAGATGTACTTCTCACTTTTATCTTCTAGCTTGCTCCGTTTCTATTTTGGAACATGAGCATGAGCAAGACTTCCAAATACTCTTAGATGTGAGACACCAGGCTTCCTTCCACTCCATGCTTCTTGTGGTGTCTTTCCCAAGATGCTTCTTGTTGGAGATCGGTTTGATAGATAAACCGCACACACAACTGCTTCTGCCCAAAACTCCTTTGGTAGCTTCTTACTTTTGAGCATGCTTCTTGCCATCTCAAGGATTTTCCTATTCTTCCTTTCCACTACTCCATTTTGTTGAGGGGATCTAGGCACCGTCAATTGTCTTCTAATACCGTTATCTTCACAATACTTCAAAAACTCGTTGGACATGAACTCTCCTCCACGATCAGATCTCATGGCTTTGATCATAAGGCCACTTTCCTTCTCAACATGGGCTTTGAACTTTTTGAAGTTTTCAAATACTTCTGATTTTTCTTTCAAAAAGTAAACCCATGTCTTTCTTGAGAAATCATCAATAAAGAGAAGGAAGTAGTTACTCTTACCGAGTGTGACTTGGTTTGATCGGGCCACATACATCTGTATGTATGAGTTCCAATGGCTTCCGTGCTCTTGTCTCTGACTCCTTTGGAAAGCTCATTTTGAATTGCTTTCCAAGTAAACATCCTTCACAAACTTGATTTGATGATTGATGCAAGGCAATCCTCTCACCATTTCCTTCTTAGAAAGTTGCTCTAATCCTCCAAAATTGAGATGCCCAAATCGAAGATGCCAAAGCCAAGACTCATCTTTGTAGCACATCTTGAGGCATTGTGCGATGTCATTTTGAATGTTTAGGACAAACTTTCGATTCCTTGTCATCGGCACCTTGGTGATGAGATTGTCTTCATGATCTCTTATAGAAAGGTTGTTATCCTTTAAACGAATATCATAACCTTTCTCTAAGAGTTGTCCTAGGCTCAAGATGTTGGTCTTCATGTTTGGAATATAGTAAACATTGGAAATGAATTGATGATCTCCATTCTTCAATCGAATGAGAATATTTCCTTTACCTTTCACCTCCATCTTCGATTCATCTCCTAAAGCCACGTTTCCTTTCACCGATTCATTAAGCTCCACAAACATGCTTCTTTTCCCGCACATGTGATTGCTTGCACCACTATCGAGGTACCATTTGTGAATCTCCTCTGGTTCATCCTTCTTGTAAGCCATCAATAACATATCATCTTCTTTGCTCCTTTCTTCAACATAGTTGGACTTCTCTTCAACTCTATTGTTGTTCGGAGCTTTGCATTCGGAAGCATAATGTCCAAACTTTTCACAGTTGTAACATTTACACTTGACTTATCATACCTTGCTTTTGGGCTTCCTCTTCCACGGCCTCTTGATGAGCTTTCTCCTCTTTGGTTTGTATGGTCTTCATTGGATCTCCACCACGTCCATGTACATAACCACACACCCACCTCTTCCTCGGCTTGACCACCACCACGTCTTTGATACCTCTGCCATATTCTTCTTTAGTATCAATCCGCATCTTGAGTACTTGATCTGTGATGTCTTCCTTTTTCTTCATATGCTTGCAGTGATCCAAGAAGTTGCTCCATCGTCATAGTCTCCAAGTCTTTTGTCTCTTCAATCACCGTGACAATATGCTCAAATTTTGAATCCAACGATCTAAGAACTTTCTCCATGATTCTCACCTCATCTAACTTCTCACCGTTTCTTTTTAGGTTATTGGTAACCGTTAAGACTCTTGAGAAGTAATCAGAGATGAGTTCACCTTCCTTCATATGCAAGGCTTCAAATTCTCCTCTTAAAGTTTGAAGACGTACCTTCTTAACTTGTTCAGCTCCTTTGTAAGAAGTTTGAAGCTTCTCCCATGTTTCTTTGGCCGACTTTGCTCCTGCGACCTTCTCGAATGTGTCTTCATCTAATCCTTGATAAATTAGACAGAGAGCCTTCTTGTCTCTCTTCCTTGAGTCTCTCAAACCATCCCTTTGAGTTTGAGATAACCCACCATCATTCTCCGGTTCAATGAAGCCTTTCTCGACTATCTCCCACACATCATGTGCTCCTAGGATAGCCATCATCCTTAAACTCCAATTGTCATAGTTGCTCTTTATGAGCATTGAGACTTGGAAGGGAACACCATTGTTTGACATCTTTAAGATAACCAACCAGGCTCTGATACCACTTTGTTGGAAAGGAAATTATTTTAGAGGTGATGGAGAAAGTGTTTAAGAAAATTTGGAAGAGAAGAAATGTTGAAAGGAAGACTTAGTAGAAAGCTTGATTTTAACTTAGTTACAAATGAGAAGGGGGTGGAGGTATTTATAGCCTCCACATTACAAAATATCTTACATATTATAATCTAAAATCTAGAGAATTCTTCATAATATCTATATTATTTTATTCTTAATTATCTAGATAATTCCATATGAATATCTATTTTTTTGTTTAAGGAGGTGGAGTGATTAGATATTTTTAAGTGATCTTCTAGAAATTGGATCAAGTTGTTTTGGATTTGGCTCATGATTTAACTTGATCCAAAATCAAGTTTAGTTTTCAACAATAACTACTTTTTGCATTCTCCTATTTGGGAATATGCTAAAGCAGTCTTCTTTGTGTTTTATTGTTCTCAGTGTTCTTGGGGAAGCAAACCAACTCCACCCGAAACAGTGTCAAACCCGCTTCCTCCACCAATCCCTGGATTCTCAGCCAGCGATCTCTTGGCTTACGAGAGGCAACTAGCAATGAGCAAGATGGCGGGAATGAATCCACTGGCGCATCACCCTCTGGGACAACAAGCTCTGAAGCAAACTGCAACGGGAGCCACTGGTTCGAGCCAGGCCATCTATGACGGTGGTTTCCAGAATGCGCAGAGCTCATGTATTATCAGTGAGTTCTTCCTTGAAGCCGTGATTTGAGTGAAGAGAGCTTTTCTTTTCTACCATTATGTAATGTATTAATCCTTCCTTTCTTTTATATATATATTATTATTCTAACTTATGTTCTTGTTATAATGTTATCATGTTGCTGTGGGTTTGTAGTTTGTTACGGGTTTTGTTTTTGTTTTCTTTTTCTTCTTTTGTTTACCTACGATTTTCCTTTTGCACATCTTCAACTTGTTATTCTATTTCAACTTTGATTTAATGTCTATTATACGTGTTCTTATATCTTAATTCTAGTAGAACCTGTAACCATAAACCGATAGAATGTATATATTCGGATATGTTTCAGGTCATTTGTGCAGTCGACTGATTTAAAATGATGCCTACCAAAAGCAACGGCGATTAGCGGGTAAATAAACAGATCGAGAACAAAAAAAATTCAAAATAACATTGCCTCATTTAATATCTCCAACTACCACATTAATCATCTGCTACAAGCAAAAAGCACACTGCTACAAGCAAAAAGCAAATATCGAGTACGGCATCCTTCCTTCCCAATGTAAAGAAACCAACACCGATAGTGTTTTGCACTAGTCCAAGACCGTAATATCCGAGAAATCCGAGAGAATAAACCTCTATATGAAAATGAATATGGAAGAACATTTAGAGAATACTTGAAAAACTTTTAGAGAGAGTATTAGAACTTATGATGAACACTCTTTCTTTGAACTTGATTTTATTTCACTTGCTCAACTTGCTTACAAATGAGAGAGGAGAGAGCTATTTATAGGCTTCAAAATTTCAAAATATCTTACAAACCTTATCATAATCTCTAGAACTCTCTACCATAATATCTAGATTTTTTTATCTTACAATATCTAGATTTTTCTACTTAATTAGCTAAACATTATCTTATAGAATTATCTAGAATACTTAAGGAGGTGGAGACCTTCTAGATAAATTCTTGGGCTTAATTTTGGGTTTGCTCCAAAATAGAGAATTTGATTACTAAACCATAACTAAGCTTAACCCAAAATCATGTTTAATTTTAATACTTCCCCTTAAACTTGATTTTGTCAACCATCCCTAGCTTTGAACGAAGTAGCTCAAACTGACCTTTTGGTAGTGACTTGGTGAAGATATCTGCAACATTGTTTTCACTTCGAACTTCCAAAGCTTCAATCGTTCCATCAAGCACTTTCTCCCGTATAAAGTGATGTTCCAACTCAATATGGTTAGTCCTTGCATGGAACACCGGATTATTCGCCAGCTTGATAGCACTTTGATTATCTCCATAGATAGTAACTGGTTTGTTGATTGGCTCGAACAAGTCTTGAAGGAGTCTTCGAAGCCATATGCACTCTTGAGCTGCGAGTGTTGAAGCTTTATACTCTGCTTCAGCGGTTGACAACGACATTGTTGCTTGCTTCTTGCTGCACCATGAAACGCTTGTGTCTCCGCACAGAAACACATAGCCCGAAGTTGATTTCCGATCATTCGGATCTCCACCAAAGTCTGCATCCGTCAAACCATAGAGAGAGACCTTGGCATTGTACTTTATACACCAAACCCATGCCAAGAGTTGTCGTCGCATACTTCAAGATCTTCTTCGCTGCTTCTAGATGTGGCTTCCTCCGTGTCTGCATAAACCGACTTACAAGACCAACCGCAAAGGAAATGTCAGGTCTTGTAATAGTTAAGTACAGAAGACTTCCTACAAGAGATCGATAAGGTTGAGGATTGGGTAGCAGAGATCCTTCATCGCGCTTCAACTTAATGTTTACATCCATCGGAGTAGTACGTGTCTTTCCTTCGTGTACCCCAAACTTCTCAACAATCCTTCTTGCATAACTTTGTTGGCCGATGAATATTCCATCCTTTACTCTTTCAACCTCCAAACCAAGGAAGTTGTTAAGCTCATCCAACTTCTTCATCTCAAACCTTATTGACATATCCTCTTGTAGACGAGCGATTTCCGCTTCATCATTCCCGGAGATTATCAAGTCATCCACATAGAGAAGAACTACCACGTGGACTCTTCCATTCTTCTTGAGGAATAGGCTCGGATCAGAGTTAGATGGGACAAACCCGCAAAACTGAAGAAACTGAGCAAGCTTTCCATACCAGGCTCTTAGAGCTTGTTTTAACCCATATGGAGCTTTCTTTAACTTGCACACATAGTCAGGATGCTCCCTTGATATATAACCAGGTGGTTTCTCCATATATATTTTCTTATCAAGTTCTCCGTATAGAAAGGCATTCTTCACATCTAACTGCCATAACTTCCAGCCAAAGCTTGCAGCTAAAGATAAAAGCGAACGTACCGTAGTCATCTTCGCTACTGGACTGAAAGTCTCATCATAGTCTTCTCCATACTTTTGAGAGAATCCCCGAGCAACCAACCTTCCTTTATATCTATCAATTTGTCCATCTGGCCTTCGCTTGATACGGTACACCCACTTGCATGAGACGGGTTGGACATCCTTGGGTTTTGGAACCAAATCCCAAGTTTCATTCTTCTTAAGGGCATCCATCTCCTCCTTCATTGCGGTCTCCCACTCTTTAACTCCTTTTGCTTCATCATATGATGATGGCTCTTCTTCGTCTAATGGATCTGCAAAGTAGCATGAGTAAGTAGTGACAAACTTGTCATCTCTGAACCGAGCAGGCTTGACAATGTTCCGTTTCAGTCGTTGATTAGCCATGGAACCATGGTCTTCTTCCCTATCTTCTTCTTGGTTAGTGCTCCCCCTTTCACCTTGTGTCTCTTGTTCAGAACTTCCACCTTCACTTGGTACCTGAACAGCTGGTTCATCGCCTTTGAGGGAACCGATACCATCTTTCTCAAACAAGACTTGGGGCGGTCCATAATATGAAGAAACTTCATCAAAGACAACATCACGAGACACAGTGTACATGTGTGTCTCTGGATCCATACACCTCCAACCCTTCCTTTGTTCATCATAGCCGACAAAGATGCACTTCTTCGTCTTGGCCTCCAGCTTAGTTCTATGAGAATCGAACATATGGACATAGCAGACTGATCCAAATACCCTGAGATGTTTCACCGTTGGCTTCTTCTTATGAACCATCTCATATGGAGACTTCATATTATTTGGGCTAAGCGACATCCGGTTGATGACAAAGGCTGCACATCTCATACCTTCCGCCCATAAGGCCTTAGGTAAATTCTTCGCATGTAGCCAGCTTCTACAAGTCTCGCTTAGATGTCTGATCTTCCTTTCTGGTACTCCATTTTGTTGAGGTGTATATGGACATGTAAATTCTCTCTTGATACCATGCTTCTGGCAGAAAGAGAAAAACTCCTTTGACATAAACTCCCCTGCATTATCCGTCCTTAGAGTCTTGATCTTCCTACCTAACTCTCCTTCCACGGTGACCTTGAATTCTTGAAACCTTGAAAATTCCTCTGATTTTTCCTTCACGAAGTATACCTAAGTGTACCGTGAGAATTCATCAACGAACAACAACAAGTAGCGGAACCCGGAATAGGAGGATGTTCTCGTTGGATCCATCAAGTCAATATGGACCCTTTCCAATGGAGCGCTGCATCATGAAGTAGAGTTGTCAAATGGAAACCTATGTGATTTTCCATATTGACAACCTTCACAAAGTATTCCTTCATTCTGAATCTTCAACTTTGGAAGCCCATTCACCAGATCTTTATTCACCATAACATTCAACTTAGTCATATTTATATGACCAAGCCTAGCATGCCATATAAAGGCATTATCATTAGTACTCATCTTCTCCACATAAGTGTTAGAGGCAGATAAGATATAAAGATCTTTAACACGTGCTCCGGTGTGAACTACTCTGCCTTTAATTCCTGAATACTTTTCAAGAATTTAACATCATTTGGGCCAAATAAAACGTAGTTACCTGAGTCTACCGCATTCACCACTGAGAGAAGATTCTTCCTTACTCCAGGGACATGATATACATTCTTGAGAGTGATTGGACTTCCATCATCTCCTTCAATGACAACAGTCCCTTCCTTCTCAACACGGTGGATTGAATTATCCGCGGTAATAATGGCTTCTTTCCCGTCATGACTTTGAATACTAGAAAATAACTTCTCATTTCCGGTAATATGATGGCTACAACCAGAGTCCACGATCCAATCATTTCCCAGATTTTTAATTTTGGATGTACCTGAAGATGCAGCCTCCACCGTGAAGCATTTTCCCCAGTCTTCGTCTTCAGCATGAGCTTTTGATTCTGCCATATTTGTTTCCTTCAGCTTGACTCTACAATCCTTTTTGAAATGCCCAAGTTTTCCACACCGGTAGCACTTGAACCGCTTCTTATCTCCCGTAGAAGATCCTTCCCGTCCATCATTGTTCTTTGGACCTTCATACTTGGGTTTGCCTTTGAACCTCTGTTGCCTCCGAGCTACAAAAGCACTCCCCGAGTCATCTTGGATTTTGACTCCAGCCATTTGTGTGGCTAATGATTCTTGTGAAGATAGCAGGTTCTCAAACTCCTCCAAGGAAGGTTGTGTAGCCCATACTTGAACGGAAGTCACAAACGGTGTATACTCGGGCCGTAGACCCCGAATAATAGACCGCTTTAACCGGGCTTCCGAAATATATTCCTCCGGGTTAAGAGTATTAATCTCAGATCAAATGTTCTTTACCTTGATGAAGAACTCTGAGATTGAAGACTCCCCCTGCTTTGCATTCGCCAGCTCATTCTCTAACAACTGTGGACGAGCTTCATTCTTTTTGTTGAACAACTGATCCTGCGCCTGCCAAATGGAACTAGCGGATGTGCACCTTGAGACATGCTCAAATACTCCTGAGGATATTGACCTCTTCAACGAAAACTCCGCTGTGGCATTCTTCCGTGTCCATTCTTTTGTCGCTTCCGCGGTTGCAGCATCTTCCCTTGGTGGTGTTGTGCTGCTACCACCGACGACGTCCCATAAGTCCTTACTCACCAAGTATGACTCCATGCATGACTTCCGTAACCGGTAGTTAGATTGGTTTAAGATCTCCATCCCCAATCCAACAGCACGACCCATTGACTCCATACTTAGAATAAACTCAAGTTCTATTTAAATTCCGATCTTGAAAAGAACCAAATTATAATGGCTCTGATACCATGTAAAGAAACCAACACCGATAGTGCTTTACACTAGCCCAAGGCCGTAATACCCGAGAAACCCGAGAGAATAAACCTCTAAGTATGAAAATGAATATGGAAGAACACTTAGAGAATACTTGAAAAAAATTTAGAGAGAGTATTAGAACTTATGATGAACACTCTTTCTTTGAACTTGATTTTATTTCACTTGCTCAACTTGCTTGCAAATGAGAGAGGAGGGAGCTATTTATAGGTTCCAAAACTTCAAAATATCTTACAAACCTTATCATAATCTGTAGAACTCTCTACCATAATATCTAGATTTTTTATCTTACAATATCTAGATTTTTCTACTTAATTAGCTAAACATTATCTTATCGAATTATCTTGAATACTTAAGGAGGTGGAGACCTTCTAGATAAATTCTTGGGCTTAATTTTGGGTTTGCTCCAAAATAGATAATTTGATTACTAACCGATAACTAAGCTTAACCCAAAATCAAGTTTAATTTTAATACCCTACGCTCCAACTGAAGATGACTCATGTGCTTTCAGTCGTGTCCTGAGGAACTAGAAGAACAATGCATATCTGTCAGTCTCTTAGTGATGAGTGCTTTCAGTCGTGTCTTGAGGAACTAGAAGAACAAGACATATCACTACAAGAGAACATGTGATTAGCCACCAGAATTTACGACCACATATGTGTAGTCGTAAATTAAGGACCATTTTACGACTACATTACAAGTAAACCAAGATTGGTCGTAAAGTGGAGGTAAATTTGCTACTAATAGTATTAGTCGTAAACTAGTCATAACTTTACATCTAATGTAGACTAGTTTTTCTTGTGGTCGTACATTAGATGTACATTTACGACTATCTTATTTCCCAATTTAACATCTGATTGACGACTAATTCACGTGTAAATTTTACATCTACTTTACGACTAGCTTTTCAAGTAGTCGTCAACTAGTCGTAATGTTACGACTAACTTACATCCAAATAAATAGCATCCGATTGACGACTACTTCACGAGCAAAGTAGTTGTACTTTGGTTGTTAAGTTATGATAAAACGTTAATTCATTGTAAAATTGTTACGTACCAAAATCGAAATTTCTCTATAAATATGTACTTTTCCCTCATTCTTAAGATGCACCAAAAAAAAACAAGAAGAGAAAAAAATGTCTAGAAATATTTATGAGGTTTGAAGTGGGATGTATGCGCATAAAGATTCAAGGGGAAGAGTAACAGACGACATTCTCAACAGAGCAGAGATATTCATGTACCAGGCGAGACAGATGTCTATGGCAAATATGATGGATATGATTCTTGAATCAACTCCAAGGGTGAACCCGGCGGTTGCAGCTACGTAGCAGAATATGCGTCCGAGCTTTATCCCTAACCCTACTCCGGAAGAGCAGGCGGATTTGGAGCGGCGTGCGGATGAGAGAAGTGCCGAGATCTTCGATGAGATAAACCTTAACGCTTAGTTTTTCGGTTTTAATTATTTTTTATTTTGAATATTTTAATATTGTATATGGATGTTATTTTTTTTATGGATGATTAGTTTTTTTCTAAAAAACAAATTTTAAATATTCTAAAAATTTTCAAATTTATTAAATTTATTAAATATTATAAAAAATAAACATTTCGTGATTAAATATATTAAACGTAAGTCAGTTTTTCCTTTACGACTAATGAACATCTACATTAGATGTTAGATGGTCGCTCATTTACGACTAGCTTACCTCTGCAGTCGAAGTAAAATAGTCGTAATAGTACTACTAGTGTACATCCAATTTTACTTCTACTTTACGACTAAGCATTTACGTCTATTTTACGACCAACTTTTTCTGTCTACTTTACGACCGTCTATTTTACGACCAACATTTTACGTCTACTTTACGACCAAACATTTACGTCTACTTTACGACTAAAGCATTTACGTCTACTTTACGACCAAAGTAGTTAGTAGTAATTTTAGGACCATTTTGCCACTATCTGGGGATTACGACTAGCTGATAACGACCAATCGTGTTTGGTAGTTAGTTGGTCGTAAATCCCCTTTTACGACTAACTAGCTACTAAATCTGTAGTCGCTAATAATATGTTTTCTTGTAGTGATATTTCCATGCCTTATCGAGCATCGTTTCTTGACCAACAATTGTCTGTTGAAAACTCCACCTCGGATGTTTGCGTTTTCTCCGCAACCGCTTTGAAAACTCCACTACATTTTAGTTTCTCAACCTCCCTTAACGTCAAGAAAACACTTTTTCCATAACGATAGCTGGATATTAAACTCTTAGAGCAAAACCCACAAAGACACAGCCTTTGAAGTTCAACATTCCTAACACTAAGAAGATCACTGACTCTGTTTTCGATAGTCTCAACTCTAGCAAACCATACCTGGATTTCTGCAAGCCTCTGTATACCTCTGTCTTCCTCTCTTGTGACCCTTCTTGATAAGTCATCACGCTTAGCCTGGAGCTCTTCCATGGTTGTCTCCAAAGATGTGAGATTCTTCTCAAGATTGTGAATATAACCTCCTTGCTCCTCTTGCCATTGAGAGACTTTATTCATACATGAGTCACAGGGTATCCATAAAGATACGCAGTTCCCCATATCACAGAGAAGTAGAGATCAGAGCAAACCAGAGAGGAAGCAAAGAATAATGGAAGATTATAGACTTTCTTTTCGTCCACAATAAATAAGATAAATTTTAGATAGAGGAGTCCATGTATCTGTTAGTCTCTTAGTGTACTGAGGAACTAGAAGAACAAGACAAAAAATAAGACATTTCTTTTAGTCAATTAGTGTCCTCAGGAACTTGAAGAACAAGACAATGCCTTCTCAAGCTGATTCTCTGTCCCAGATTGAGAGTGCAGAGCAAACAGATCAGTTCAGTTTTCTCTATTTGAGAAACCATTCCCGCTTACCGGGGAAAGTTTCATTTACTCTACCCAATGCTGGTGCAATGTTTTGGACTACTTTAAGCGAGTTCAAAAATTGTGCATTTTTTTATTAAGGACCGTAAAATAATAACAATATAAAAAATATGTTAAAGTTTCATAAGATTATCCAACTCCATAAAATGTTTATAAAAAAATAAAAATTATTATTGAAATATAACTCTTTTGCATTTTTTCCTCCATAATCAATTATTAAACTAGGATAGTCAAATTTTCAACCATAGATGTCTCAATTGACAACAAAACCAACTCATTTAGGAGGTGTTATTGAATTTGTCTTTTTCAACTTTGATTTAACATGCCTATATCCCAATTCTAGTAGAACCTGTAACCATAAACCGATAGGATGTAATGTATATATTCAATTAACCATCATTAGCTTCCTAACAGGAATATTGTTCCAATCACATAATGTATGTTAGCTCAAAGTAGAATTTCATACTAAATAAATCCATTAAACTAATTAAAATAAGATTATTGATTAAATTATACTCCGTCCGTTCCTTATTGTTTGTTGTTTTGGAGTTTAATTTTTGTTTCAATTTATTTGTTTTTTTTGATACTTTTATGTAAAGTTAATGAGGCAATATTGGAAACCGGGTAAAAACTTTTTTCCAATGATTCTCTTTCCAAAAAGTATTTACTGCATTGTTCTCTTTCCAAAAAAGCTGCATCAAAGAGTAGAAAAAATAGATGCAATTTTAGTTCATTAAAGAGTAGAAAAATACCTGGATCAATTGAACAATCTCCATCGCCATTGTTAAAGCTTTCTTCAGTTGGTGGAATTTCATTTAAGTTAAACAAAACTTCAATCTCTTCATTTTGAGCTAACAAGTTCAAATCAAAATTAGAAGCCATGAAGAAAATTTAGAAACCATTTTTTTTTCTGTTTGTATAAGTATAAACTTTTTTACCTATTTTGGCTCCATATTAAAAGTTTTGAAATTTTTGACTTCAATTGAACATAAAAAATTTGGCTCCAATTTGAAACAGTCACGAAAAAGTAGCAGCCAAATTTGCATGGGAGTCTTTTCATATTCTATCCTAGTTAATAGGAGTAATAGCTTTAATTAAAAACTGATAGTAATTACTCTTTTTGTAACTAATATGTGTGCATTATGTTGTTAAAACAACAAACAATAAGGAACGGAGGGGGTATTAAATAATTCATGAATGTAGATTTATAATAAACGGACAGAAAACAAAAAAAAAATTCAAAATAACACATACTTCGTTTAATCATCTCCAACTACCGCATTTAATATCTCCCACAGCTACATGCGAAAACCAAAAGTGAAGAAAGCGATGTCAAAAAAAAAACAAAAAATGCAAACGTGAAGAAAGTGAAGAAATCCAGAGTACAAGGCTTAAGTTTTCAACTTGCTCGAGTTGAAAGTGAAGAAGTGAAGAAGATCCACAGTACCAGGCTCAAGTTTTCAACTTGCTCGAGTTTAAAGTGAAAAAGATCCGCAGGATGCTTTGTTATACTAAATAATAAACATTTACCGCTCACGACAAAGGTATGAACAACACTCCTGTGGTTCGAACTTCATTTTGTTTATCAAAGTTCTCTCTACTGAATGAAGAGCCATCTTATCTTTCAGTCCCTTAGTGTCCTGAGGAACTAGAAGAAAAAGCTTTGGAATTTGCTTTTACACAAGACATTGTTGTCTCAAGCTGGGAATCAAGAGATAACAACCATGGCTTCTCAAACTGGGAATCAAGAGACAAGAACAACGCAGTCACAAGCTAGGATGAGGCGGAACAAAATATATGATCTTCTTTGCCTCAAGATGTTTGCCATCATATATATGTTTGGACTAGTTTGAAAAGAGCACTTTTTCTGGATGCAGCTCTTGTACATTAGGCATCATTTTTTATGTTGGAGATGAGATTGAGATCGAAGAGGCTGAGGTAAACAAACAATCTTCTGACTTTGTTTTATGCATACTCAACTATCATTGAACATGAGTACAAAGTTCAACACAAGTACAAAGTTTGTACACGAGTACAAAGTTTATTTTTTGTTGCTGTGATGTGTAGGAAACAAAAACCCGTAGAATATAACTACTTAATGATTAAACTATGTGTTGTTGTTATATAATCAAAAGCTATCTGTATTAGAAAGCTGTGGAAAAAAAACTTTGTGGGCAGATTGAGTTTACGTGGATTTTGGAAAGCTGTGGAAAAAAAACTCTGTTCTACAGATTTCTATAATTTTTAATGATCAAAAATATTTATCTCGTTTAAATATTAAAGAAATCAACAATCATGTACTCAATTGGAATAAGTACTGTAATTCTATTTCAGCACCGAACTTTGTAGTTGTGTTGTTGTAAAGGAAAACACAGATTGGTCATGTTCACTTTTTCTCTTATCTTGGCTTCGAGTCGTTTCCTTTGCTACGGAATGTAGAAAGTGAGACGAATGATCTCTTAAGATCGCCATCTTTTTCTTTAAAGCTCCCTAAACACACAAGACACAGAGCTATGACCAGAGGACTTTCATGAAACCATTTAAAACAATGAAAATAAATGTAAACAGATTTTATACCTTGTTCATCCTCAGAAAGCTGACTTGGAGAAGATGCCATTCTTGATTTCCTTAATTCATCCGATGATCGATAAGCAAAATCGTCGTCACCTTCAGATGTCGTTACAGAAACCCAATCCATCAGACTTTCCGCAGCACGAATTTTCTTTCCAAACTTTAGCAAACGTTTGATCCCTTTTGCTAAATCCTTCCGAGAATGGAGTGGAGAAGAGTTAGAAACAATAACAGGACTCTGAGCTGTTGTTCCCCATTTCTTTCTTATTCTTGAGCTCCAAGATGCAGGATTACCCATGGGAGAATAATCCATGGAAGCATCAGCATCGGAATGCTCGTGAGGATAAGAGAAAGCGAGGATAAGAGAAAGCGTGTTGCAAGTTTAAGTTCCACGAGAGGGGACTCTCACTCGGTGAATCCATTAACGTGGCAAAATTATGCTGAAACGTTAAAGGTAGAGTGTTCACCAGCAGGGATGTCAAATGGGTCAGCAGTCTATGGGCGGACCATGTCCAAATTGCAATGGTCCCATTATGGACAAACTATATTTGTCCATAAAAATAATGGACCTATTATGGTCAGACAATATGGATATTGGGCCGCTCAATAGATTTTAAAATCTACGTTAGAATGTTCAAATTTATTTGAGGAAAAAAATATCTCCAAATCCACAATTTTTGCCAAAGACAGTGATTTTTTGTTTTCCCGCCAAAAATGTGAATCCGCAATTTCCCGCCAAAAAACGTGACTTCCGTTTTCTTGCCAAAAACGTGATTTCTGTTTTCCCGCAAAAACGTGAATCTGTAATTTCCCGCCAAAAAAGCGAATCTGCAATTTCCTGTAAAAAACGTGATTTCCTTTTCCCACCAAAAACGTGATTTCTGTTTTTCCGCCATGTGATCTCTGTTTTTCCGCCAAAAAAGTGATTTCCCTTTTCCCGCCAAAAAAACATAATTTTTGTTTCTCCGCCAAAACATCGAATCTAATTTCCCGCCTCCTCATCCTGTTTGTCGACTTTGCAAGTCTTTATATGGTCTCAAACAGGCATCTAGGCAATGGTATAAGAGGCTCTCTTCTATCCTTGTTGGTGCCAACTTCATACAGTCATCACTCAGAACCTACCATATCACAATGATAGCATGTTACTTAATTTTCACAATTATTGGCCAAATTTCACTACCTTAACAGAACAAGGCAGACTTTGCAAGTCCACTCCTTTTGCTTTCACGGGAAGTTGGATCGTCCCTATTATCTTTCCGGAGAAATCCGTCAACGGTTTTGGATGGGTTGCGAGATGCCAGACCCAGTATTCATCCTCCGAAGGGTTTCAAGGAATATTACGTTCACCGTGCCAACAATGTCGATTAGAATTCTCGGTATGTCATAATCTCCGATCGAAAGGCTGATGACGAAAAGATTGTTGTGATGGTGGTCGATTTCGGCAGCTTCACCTCCTCGGAAAGGGATGATACTATTTCAAGAATCACTGCGGTGGACTGACTATATGTCACACTATTGCAGGGGACATATACCATAATATAAATTGTGAGTCTAAATCAATACTAAATCTATAAAGATTCTTATTGGTAACAAGAAAATATTTCCAAATATTACTGATTATAAATCTGATCTAAATAAAATTATAGGAACAATTTTGAGTCATTTGTTTTGCATATACTCGATGTGGGATGTTCACCATTTAGATTTACAATCTTTTTAATTATTTTATAAATTTTATTTAACTGAATTACTATTTTCTAGACTGTGACTTAATTTATCATAATGTTATTATATTTCAATCCCATCTACAATAATGCAATCCAAGAATCCCACTATACGTCTTACCAAAAAAAATAAGAATCCCATTATACGTACTCTGTTTATTAGGCTAAAGTATATAGTGCTTTGCATTATTTTCTAATTTAAGTTTTAGAGAGATAGATTATTAGTAATAACTTATTATGTTGTTGATTAGGCTAATGTGTGTCTATGTTTATGTAGTTATATTCTAACATTTATATGATAGAGTCCCATCAACTAAAAACTAGTAACCTTTCATTTGATTTCATAATAAAATTTATAATGAATTTCGAACAATATACATAGTTGTCCGAAAATTTCAATAATGTTCTTACAAATTATGCAACGTAATTACCACAACTAAAATTTGTCAGAAATTTATAACGAATTTCCAATAATATAATATTTGTTGGAAAATTCCCAAAAAATCCTATAAATTATGTGATTATTGTGGGAGTTATACGTGTTCTGCAGGTCATAGACGAGACGACATAGAAAAGTTGGATTTTGGATCTTGAGCCTTATGATCTGCAGGTCATAGACGGCATAGAAAAGTTGATACACATGTTAAATTTGGAATCCTATAACTGCAGATCATAAGGCTCAAGATCCATGAAAATGCACCATGCTTCCTTATAGTAAACATTTACCCGCTCCAACTGCAGATCGAGTTTTCAGTGTAACAATACCAAGACGACAAAGGTATGAACCTTAACGAGAAATCTCAAATTAATGCGGAAACACTCATATGGTTTGCGTAAAGATCCCACTTACAAGATAAATTTCATTTCACCCTAAGTTTATCAAAGTTCTCTCCGGTGATAGAAGACCTATCTCATCTTTCAGTCTCTTATCTTAGTGTACAGAGGAACTAGAAGAAAAAACTTCCAAAATTTGCTTGCACACAAGACAATGCCGTCTCAAGCTACGAATCAAGAGATAACAACCATGACTAGAAGAAGTACTTCTCAAACTGGGAATCAAGAGACAAGAACAACGCCGTCCCATACTGAGAGTGGAGAGAAAACTGATCAGTTTAGTTTTCTCTATTTGAGAAACCGTTCCCGCCTACAGCGGAAAGTTCTATTTCCTCCATCGACTGAAAAGAAGGGAGTTGCGCCCAACTCTAGAATGGTTGCGGTTCTTTGCTTGGATTTGGAGACAATTGGATGAGAAGCAATCAGATGATGATGAAGAAGGTTGTAGATTCTGCATTTCATAGAACGGTTGCTTGTCGCTGCGATCTGTCTCGGTTACTTTTAACCATTTTCATAGGTTCCTTGTGCCACAAGCTGAGTCTTTGGAATCTATTTGTGGAGGTGGGATTTGTCGATAGTGTTAGGTTCTAGAATCGCTTGTAAAAGCATGGTTAGAATGATCCTGTGCGTTCTGCATATGCGTTTGGATCATATCACTGCTTTCTCTACCTTGTGTATCACTAAGTGTCACATGCAGTTTGATAGCATGGTTAGTTTTAGGTGTAAGAGATCGTTTTGAATGATCACGTGATGAAAGGCATTGAAAAGGCTCCGCTCACCATTGGGGTTGTTGTGTCCATATGGGTTGTCAAAACTGCTTTAATTATGTATTTAGCCGCAGTGTTGGCCCGAGGTCATGCAACGCCTAAAGTAATTAAAAAAGTGATGTCTTTTAATTGTAATTAATTTTTATTATCACATTTTTTGAAATATGTAATCAAAATAATGTGATATTTTGAAACTTAATTTTTTTTTCACTGAAGAACATCATTACATTACTCATGCAAAAAAAAAAAGAATGATTGCTAATTTAGTTTAATCATTCTTAATTTCTTTGTAAAGATTTACATACAAAAATAGACAACTATTACTAATTGAGAAAAAAAATAAGAATACATATATTATTACCAATTGGAAAAAGATAAAAAAATAAACTTAACAGATGTCATGATCACGTCAATTAGTGAATTCGAATTAAATTTTATTTTATGTGTTATAAATACTCAATTGTTGCTTCTTCCTTTTTTTTTTGCTTTTGTTTTGCTCTTCTTTGTTTTTGTTTTCGCTTTTTTTTTGTTTTGTTTTTTAATAGAATAAAAAATTAATTTTAAATTTGAATAATGAAATAGTTTAAAATAATTTTACTGCCGCATGACACGATTATGTTTGGGATTCTGATTTTTGGGCTTTCGATCCCACTATTAGAATGGGGCAGAACAAAATTTGCCTCCAGTTCGTTTACCATCACATATCTGTTTGAGCTGGTTTGTAAACAGCAGTTTTTCTCGATGCAGCTGTTGTACATTAGGCATCCTTTTTATGTTAGAGATGAGGTTGAGATCGAAGAAGTTGAGGTAAACAAACAATCTTTCGACTTTGTTTTATATATACTTAACCATCGTGGAACATGAGAACTTTTTTTGTTCTTTTTTGTTAACTGTGTGTGGTGTTGCGATCTGGATGTATGTGGAGAAACTGAAAGGTGACGGAAACAATTTTCATGGGAAGGAACAAAAAGGTGTATACATACAACAACTTTGGATTATGTGATAAATTGGTCATTATTTACACTTTCTTGTTTGTGCTTTGTTTGCAAATTGTTGGACGTATGTATATATAGTAGTTCGATGCACACATACGTATCTCTACAAGTCTTTCAAAGTTGAATTATAAATTTTTATAGAAGTTTTTTATTTAAAATCTTTAACTATCTTATATAATACGAGGTTTTTCACCCACGATACGCGTGAGGATTTTTTAAATATTTTTATATAAGAAAACATTAATAATATTTGTTGAAATATTATTTTTATATTCATAATAGTATAAAATAATATATTTAATCACTAAATTTACATATTATGGATGAATCAGCTATTTATATAATTTTTTTATTTAACATATTTTTCATTTGAATTATTTTTGATAAACAACTTATAGTTTATTTTTCGTATATTTAACAATACTCTAATTTATATTTATTAATTATATATTTTACATCATATATTTGTCAATAATTTATTTATAATAAACAACTTATATCTTTTTGTATATTTAACAATATTTTAAGAGACAATTGGGTGGATGATAAAATTTCAGACCCAAATTATTTTTTTGGTAAATTAATTTCTGACCCAAAACAATGTAAATATTTTGCCACCTCTTCGGACCAAACTATCCTCACGCGCACCATTATATTCTTTCCTCCTTTTGATGCACTTAATGACTTCACTCAAAACTGCTTCTGCCTCTGGGTTTTTTAACCTGTAATTAAATAATAGTTGGTGCATTAACATTTAACTAGAAGATAGAATTACAAGAAAGAATCTGATCATTAGTCTTAACCATTTAAATCACATGCATTAAACTTCGGTGAAAATATTTCAGTTATCCATGTTTACACATACCACGGAAACATTTAGTTATGCATGCGTTACAAATAATTGTAAGAACTTACAAATTAAAGTTTTAAAATTACAAGCAATAATGATTAAATCACATGCGACCTACCTTCTTACGAGTTATTAAAAAATATATTTAGACAGCTACATTTAAGACTACATAGAGTTACATTTATTCACATTCAATATATGTTATGCCTTTACGTGTTATAAAAAATGTTTAACCATTAACATTTAAAATTACGTGCAATTTTACGGTTTTATTTGTTATTAAAAAATATACCTACGTTAGCTTAATATATAAGTTTATATGCATTGATATTTTAAGATAACATGTTGTAATAATAAAATCACATGCAACATAATTCAGTTTCAAACTCATTAGAATTTTAAGATTACATGCAATAATGATTAAATCACATGCAACCTAATTATTTTACGTGTTATTGAAAATATGTTTAGACAACTACATTTAAGATTACATAGAACTACCTTTAAATCAAATGCAAAGTTATATCTTTACTTGTTACAAATAACTGTTTGACCATCATCATTTAATTTTACATTTATTAAATTATAAATCACATGCAATTTTATGATTTTATGTGCTATTAAAAAATATACATTCGTCAGTCTAGTACATAAGCTTACATGCATTAATATTTTAAAATTACATGTAATACTAATAAAATCACATGCAACATAATTCAGTTTCAACACATTTGGCATGTTAAAAATATAAATAACAACATATAAAGTTATATTTACCAATAAAATTTTATATATATAAAACTGCATTTGAGTAATCAAGTTTATATAGATCTTACCTCAATTTGTGCATGATGATTAAAGTTCCTCACAGATCTATGAATCGGCTTGTAGATTCGATTAAGTGGCAAAAAATGAATATCATAGAAGTTCTAGTTGAGGTTTTTGATGTACAAAAAAACTACAGCCACTAGATCTAAAAAATTTGTTGTTTGTTGATTAAGATCATGGACCAGTTGTTTCATCTGTATCAAATGATTTTTCTGGTTTTAAGTTGACCATGGAGAAACAAAAAAAAGTGAAAGAAATGAAGATTGAGAGAGATGAGAGAAAGAAGCGAACAGAAGTGAGAGAAAGAAGGGAAGAGAAATGAGAGAACGAGAGAAATGAAAGAGAAAGAGAGTGTGTGTGATAATTATCATTAATTTGCATTCATTCACTTACCCATTTATTCCCCACTCGCACCCTGCGTGACATTCACTCTCTTGCTAACTTGTTTTTTACGGGTACCCTTATACCAATTTTCTATAACTTTTTTTCTCTTTGTTGTTTACCTAATTTGTATTCAAATTCTTATTTTACACCAAATTGTCCCATATTTTAATTTATATTTACTAATTATGTATTTAACATCATATAAACTACTTTTTATGTTCTAGTGGTTTGAAAAATGAATTCTAACGTTTTTCCGTAACATCAATATTTTTTGTGAATAGTTCATTATCTTATATTATAAGTTATTTTTTACGTATATATTTCATTTTATAAATACTTGGATATTAGATTCGAATCAAACATTTTAACCTTTCAAATCTATCTAGAAGTACACAAGTGTCATTTTAAAAATATTTTTTCTAATTATATATTTGTTAAAAAACTACCAAAAGAAATATAGTTTTATAAGTACATCAAAATCTATATAATTCTCAATATTATACTAATTTTATAGCCTAATAGTTTTTCAATAAACTTTTAAAATATTTTTACAAAACCGACATATGTTTTTTTTTTAAAATAGAATAATGCAATTTAATATTTTAGATTTTTAGAATTTCTGATGTTTAGATAAGTGATATTTAAATTTTGCTATGAAATATTAATTTTATAGAAAATTTTCAATTTACAGAATAAATTCAATCATGTCGACAAACTAAATACAAACACTCTAGAACATGGTCTACTAACTTTTTTTATATCACATCATTTTTTTTTCTCTTAAGCTCTAAATGAATTCTTTTTTTTTCTTCAAAAAATCGATCAAATTGTTTAATAAATATCATAAACTCAATATATTATTTATTTGGTTGAGTAGCTCTAAAGTCTAATCTTAAAATTATCATTAGTTTACTCTGTTCAACCTATAATATTCGTCATTACATTTGTTTGTTTCACAGTTAATTACAATATTGCATAATATATTATATAAAAAACTATTTAATAATAATAAGCATATAAAGTACGTATTTTTAATATAATCTCATATCCATTATATTCAAATACTAAAAAGTTAAAATATATGAATCAATTAAAACTCTAAAAATATACAAAAATATAATTAACTTAAGATGATAATTTGGAATGTTTAATTAATTATTTCAAAGCTAATATAAACAATTTTAAAACTATATAATGACAATTATGTTAGTATAATATTTAATTGGCTAATTTAATCAGCTTAAAAGGTATATAATTTCAATCTTTTTAGTATAATCAAAAAATAAACACCAATATTATGTTTGATCTATATTTGTTTGTCACTAATATTTATTTTAAGTTATATATGGTGAATTATGTAATTTTTAATTATATTAAATTATCAAATATGCGTAATATAATATTGGGAAAAATGTCATTTAATACCAAAACTATTTCATTCTGGCCATTTAACACCTGAACTTACGACCTCGCCAAACAATACCTCAACTTGTCATTGACTGCCGAAAAATACCTGAACTATTCGTTGACTTGGCCAAATTAACACAACGTTAAATCACTGTTCATAGATCGTTAAATACTAACGTTTAAACCAAAACGACGTCGTTTTGTTTAAGCCGAAAAATAAAACACGTCGTGGCTGACTCGAACCCGGGTCTGGCGAATATGGGGAAGGGTTTAGAACCACTGAAACAGTGGCACATTATCGATATCTATTCAACTTATATAAAATATATTGGTTAATATTGGCACATTCGAAAAAACCTAAACAATTCGATAAAATTCATAAAAATTCATAAAAATTCAGAAAAATACATAGAAATTCAAAAAATTCAAAAAAATTCAAAAAAATTCAAAAATTCAAAAAAATTCAAAAACATTCACAAAAATTCAAAAAACTCAGAAAAATTCAAAAAAATCTAAAAATCTAAAAATATCATAAAATTCATAAAAATTCGTTAAAAACCTAAACAATTCGTTAAAATTCATAAAAATTCAGAAAAATACATAAAAATTCATAAAAATTCAAAAAAATCTAAAAATATCATAAAATTCATAAAAATTCAAAAAAATTCAAAAAATTCAAAAAACTCAGAAAAGTTCAAAAAAATCAAAAAATATCAAAAAATATCAAAAATTCATAAAAATTCAGAAAAATTCAAAAAAACTCAGAAAAATTCAAAAAAAATCTAAAAATCTAAAAATATCATAAAATTCATAAAAATTCGTTAAAAACCTAAACAATTCGTTAAAATTCATAAAAATTCAGAAAAATACATAAAAATTCATAAAAATTCAAAAGAAATAAAAAAATCAAAAATTCAAAAAAAATTCAAAAACATTCATAAAAATTCAAAAAACTCAGAAAAGTTCAAAAAAATCAAAAAATATCAAAAAATATCAAAAATTCATAAAAATTCAGAAAAATTCAAAAAAACTCAGAAAAATTCAAAAAAATCTAAAAATAATTATTTTGAACTTTAAATGTTTTTTGATTATTTTCAATTTTTGATATTTTTAGATTTTTTTGAATTTCTCTGAGTTTTTTAAATTTTTATGAATTTTTATGAATTTTTTGATATTTTTAGATTTTTAGATTTTTTTTGAATTTTTCTGAGTTTTTTGAATTTTTGATTTCTTTTTGAATTTCTTTTGAATTTTTTTGAATTTTTTTGAATTTTTATGTATTTTTCTGAATTTTTATGAATTTTAACGAATTGTTTAGGTTTTTAACGAATTTTTATGAATTTTATGATATTTTTAGATTTTTAGATTTTTTTTGAATTTTTCTGAGTTTTTTGAATTTTTGTGAATGTTTTTGAATTTTTTTTGAATTTTTGAATTTTTTTTGAATTTTTTTGAATTTTTTTGAATTTCTATGTATTTTTCTGAATTTTTATGAATTTTTATGAATTTTATCGAATTGTTTAGGTTTTTTCGAATGTGCCAATATTAACCAATATATTTTATATAAGTTGAATAGATATCGATAATGTGCCACTGTTTCAGTGGTTCAAAACCCTTCCCCATATTTGCCAGACCCGGGTTCGAGTCAGCCTCGACGTGTTTTATTTTTCGGCTTAAACAAAACGACGTCGTTTCGTTCTGACCAAAACGACGTCGTTTTGGTTTAAACGTTAGTATTTAACGATCCATGAACAGTGATTTAACGTTGTGTTAATTTGGCCAAGTCAACGGATAGTTCATGTATTTTTCGGCAGTCAATGACAAGTTGAGGTATTGTTTGGCGAGGTCGTAAGTTCAGGTGTTAAATGGCCAGAATGAAATAGTTTGGGTATTAAATGGCATTTTTCCCATATAATATTAGGTTAACTTTTATTAATTAAAATTTATAGATATATTTCTTACCTTATCAATTTGTTTTTAATATTATTATATTAAATTTATTCTAAGTTTTTTTTGTCACCATTGTAGATTATATATAGTTAATTATACAAATGAGATAATTATTTTAAATTAAAAAGTTTCCTAATATAATATTAAGTTGATTTTTTTATTTAATATAACTTTATAGATAATTTTCTTATCTTATATTTTCAATTAGGAAGTTTCTTAATCTAATATTAAGTTGACTTTTTGTTTAATATAAATTTATAGATAATTTCCTTATCTTGTGTATTTTAAACTTTAAATGTTGATGTGGAATATTACTATTGGTTGTTTTAAAATTTCAATCCTATGTGGACACTCTTAGAGCACTATAGCTTCAACTTTTATATATTAATAGATAATAAGTTTTTTTTAAAAAAAAAAGATATAAAATGAAATTAATTTCATACAGATTATTACATATTTTATGATACTCCAGCCGTCCCAAAATAATTGATGTTTTAGAGAAATTATTTTATACCAAATAGAGTGATTTTCTCACTTCAAAATATAATATTAATTAGTATTTATTTTGTTATTAGTTGAATTGTGATTATATAAGTAATAAACAGTATTTTAATTTTAAAAAAAAACTAAAAATTAGTAAATAATTTCTTAATTTGTGTACTAAAACCTTAATATCACTTATTTTGGGATAGATGGAGTAATCATGCAACGTATGGATGATTGTAGAGTTATGTAACAGCCCAAATTATCTACTTCTTTGTTGTGATGTGTAGGTAGGAAACAAAAACCCTAATATGTATCTCCAAATATCAACTACTTAATGATTAAACTATGTGTTGTTGTTATATAATCAGAAGCTATCTGTATTAGAAAGCTGAGTGGCATTAAAAACAACTCTGTTGGGCATATTGACTTTTATGTGGATTTATATGAGAGCTTCACCATATAAGTGACTTATGAAACTTAATTTGCAGAAAAAGTGATCCAGCGTGCAAGGTGCACTTTCTGTGGGTGAATTTACACCTACAGCCCTTAACCATAATCGAGATGTTTGACTCTCTCTCTCTCTCTCTCTCTCTCTCTCTCTCTATTGGATCTCTCTCTCTCTCTCTCTCTCTGTCTGATCTCTCTCAGCGATCTCTCTCTCTCTCTCTGACTTGTGCGTCTCGCTCATCCTTGCTCTCGCTCGCTGACATATGTGTTGTTTTACAGATCTGTGTTTCAGATTTTGGCAAGAAATTGAAACGAAGAAGATGATATAAACGTGGACGTACACAAATCTGAACGCATATTTTATGTACATACACCAACATATGTATGATACTTATACGAGGAAGGTGTAGTAATATAAGTATGGACGTACAGAGACCTGAGGTATGTGTGTAAACGATGAACATAGCACTATTAAAGAGACAGTGAGTGCCGATGAAACCTGGTTGGGTGTGGATTTGTTCAGGTATGGACGTATATGAGTGGATATTTGGACAAACATGAATTCACCTCAGGTCAATGCCCATTCGACCACGAACAGCTGCCTCCCCTTCTTTTGCCCATACCGGTGGTTTCCATTACATCGCATTCAGAGTTAATTTTACTCAATTGTAGCCATTGTATTAGTGATTTTATGGCCATGGATAACCTTAGTTTCGGTTTTAACTTCAGCATGTACGACCACAACACTAGATGTATGGTAGAAGAATACATGGTCGTACAATGATCTTATAGGTCAGTAGTAGAGATCGATGTACATTATAGTTAGACATGTTCAAACATGTATATTAGCTGAAACATTTTGTTAATGAAGTATTTATCATATATGATTTAAACACTCTGGATGAGTAATTGTGTTTGGCTGTAATCATCGTGTTTGTACGCTATACCGTTGAGAATTAGAGTGGATGCCTTATGATACGGATACAGTCAAATACCTGTAAGTGAGGATAGGGATGTACGTAGGGTTTCACTGTGGAAGGATATTGTATGAAATGTGCGTGGTCGAACATTGGAACATCTGAAGTTCAAGTGTGGATGTACAGTGGAAGATATGTGTGTGGTTTTAACATTAAATATAAGACGTTATCGTGGACGAACATTGGATGTCTCTCTCAGTTAGCTTTGATGGTGCGTTTGAGGTGATTCTAAATTCGATGCGTTTAAGTGTGCAGTCCTCAAGATATATACGTACAACTAGTTGAACATGATATATATATGGACGTCGAATGGTGAATGAGAATGCCTTGTTGGGTAAACTGTTCTGTAACAAATGAACAATGCGCAGAAGGCCATTCCAGGTGTTTGGGATATGTATTGCACCTGGTCGGCGTCTCGTAACCGAAGAGAAGATCACAGTAGAACCTGGTTGATGCGTGGAAGTACAAGTATGACCTGGTTGATGCGTGGATGGAAAATGTGAACGTGAAAGTGAGAAGGATAAAGCTTTTCAGTTAATAGACATTGTTCGACCATGACCATCTTCTCCATCCCCGGCTTCATACGCCACAACCTGGTTGTCCATCAATTTCGATGTTCATCAAGTACGATGTGGTTGTCCATCAAGTTCATTAGTATTGTACGGATCTGACCACCCTTGAAAACTTCTTCTTCTTCTTCTTCTTCTTCGTCTTCCTTGACGAATCCGACGGATTCTTCGAGGTTAATTGTTCGTTGACGAATCCGACGAATCTGACAGATTCTTCAGATCCACAACCTCATTCTCCTCTCTCTCTCTCTCTCTATCAATGATCTCTCTCTAAGCGATCTCTCTCTGCCAACGATTTCTCTCTCTCTCTCAGCGATATCTCTCTCTCTCTCAACGATCTCTCTCTCTCTCTCTCTCTCTCTCTCTCTCTCTCTCTCTCTCTCTCTCTCTCTCTCTCTCGCTCTCTCCCTCTCTCTCTCTCAACGATGTGTTTGAGTTAAGGGGTAATTGAGGGATAAGATTCTCGATTGTTGTGCATAAATCACCAATTGCATGAGAGTATGCTTATTTGACACATAAAGATGAAAAAGTCACTCTAGGAGCAATTATCTCGAAATTTTTTTTTTTAAAAGCGCAAATTAAAATCTCTATTGTGCAGATTTCTATTACTTTTAAATGATCAAAATATGTTTATCTCATTTAAATATTAAAGAATTCAACAATAATGTACTCAATTCGAACAAGTACCGTAATTCTATTTCAACACTACAAACTTTGTACTTGTGCTGTTGTACAGGAAAACACAGATTGGTTTGGTTCTTTTTTTTTTCTCTTATCTTGGCTTCGAGTTGTTTCCTTTGCTACGGAATGTAGAAAGTGAGAAGAATGATCTCTTAAGGTCGCCATCCTTTGCTTTAAAGCTCCCTAAACACACAAGACCCAGAGCCATGACCAGAGGACTTTCATGAAACCATTTAAGACAAGAAAAGAAATGTAAACAGATTTTATGCCTTGTTCATCCTCAGAAAGCTGACTTTGAGAAGATGCCATTCTTGATTTCCTTAATTCATCCGATGATCGATAAGCAAAATCGTCTTCACCTTCAGATGTCGTTATAGAAACCCAATCCATCAAACTATCCGCAGCACGAGTTTTCTTTCCAAACTTTAGGATCCCTTTTGCTAAATCCTTTCGAGAATGGAGTGGAGAAGAGTTAGAAACAATAACAGGACTCTGAGCTGTTGTTCCCCATTTCTTGCTCATTCTTGAACTCCAAGATGCAGGACTGCCCATTGGAGAATAATCCATGGAAGCATCAGCATCAGAATGCTCGTGAGGATAAGAGAAACCGTGTTGCAATTTTGAGTTCCACGAGAGGGGACTCTCACTTGGTGAATCCATAAACGTGGCAACATTATGCTGAAACGTTGAAGGTAGAGTGTTCACCGGTAAATCTACCTGAGAAATTGATCTCAAACAAGTGACATTTTCATCCTCTGAGGAGTTGTCAACTTTGTCACTAAGTAAAGTCTTTTCATCAACAATGTCCTCAACTACTAGAGTTTCCATTTCTCTAGCTTCCTCTTCTTCATTGACAGGATTCTCCACAACTTCTATTTCTTCTTCATCTACCTTAGATTCAATTTCAAACTCTTCATTCCTCAGTTTCTCTGGTATGTCATCAATGTCAGTTTCAGTTATGTGAACTCTATGTTCGCAGAGAAGCTTTTCCTCAATGATCTCGGTCTTCGGGGCTTAACAGGAGAGGGTATATCTTCCTTTGTAGTCTTCTTATTACCACTTCTCACCTGTGTTCGCATCATAGGAGGATTTCTGACAGCTAAGGAAGATGGTTTTGTGTTTTCTTTCTTAAGATCAGAAAAATTGGGAACAGAAGATTGTGCAACCGGATTACTCTCTGTTTTTCTTCGCCCTCTCCCGGAAGTAATGTTAGTGTTTGAAAATTTACCTGATGGTTTCAAGACTTGGGAGCTCCGGTTTGGTGATGGAGCCTTTCTAACTTGAGAGCTCCTAGAAGCACTCTTTCCACTGACTGGCTTATCTTTCACGTCTTCTTCTTCGCTCTGTAATGAGCTTATAGGATGCTGTATAAAAGATTGACAAGCGTTAACAAAATCAAATTGCAAATAGTACAATAATAAGTTGTTTATCATCATCATCAACTAAATGATTTTGATTACCTGAAACTTTTTCATACTTGACCAAGAATTAAAAGATCTGAATTTCTCTGCATGTTGGCGTGTGCTTGATATCGAATCCTGTCTCTTCTCGTAAGCAGCATAAAACTTAGCCTTCATCTTGGTTCTTCTTCTCTCAAGAGCTTCTTGCATTGAATTTAACTTTGTTTCTTTCGAACTCCATTCTTCTCTCAGTTTTGCATCCATTTTCTTCATATACGTCTCATATAGCTTCCCTTTAGAATCATCTGAGTAACCTAAATCAGATAAATCCCGACGCATTACAACATTCTTGTTGTCTTTCTCATCACCAGCCGAGTGATCTTCACGAAAACCCCGTCGTTGATGCTCAGCAAAAATCTTCTCAAGGTCATCCGCCTTCATTTTCAACTCGTCGTTAGCCCCTTGAGAGCTTTCCCTATACATTCTTGTCCTCTTCATTTGATCCACAGATGTTGCACGAACTCTATTATTGTTGATTTTCCCAGCTGAATATGCATTCACAAGACTGACATCAAGATCATCCTCTACATCAAATAACTTTTCTCTCTGTTCAGACCCTGCAGAATCATTAAGATGTCCAAAAAAAAATCTCAGTTTTGGTATTCAAAGCCTTACTTTTAAATGTTTATCAAGACCTCGTAAAACTAACCTGCAGAAGCTTGTTTTGTCGAGGTTGTAAAGGCAGGTTGTTTGTCTGATGGACGCACATCTTTCTTCTGGCTTTCTGATTGAAGTTCATCACTTTTGATATCAATACCATTTGCTATATGGGCTGACCAAGATCACGAATGTCCATAAGGAAACATGAACGATGGTTGTGCCACATTGTGGGGCTTGGGAGCATAGCTCTCCTATTCTCTCTGCCTTAAATCATCACCATCAGAATAATTTTGAGAATCATCACGTTTAGTAGAAGACACATCATCATCATCACCCTTTCTTATGTTTTCTTCGGAGTATTGTCAGCTTCATAGCTAATGAGCCTGTAGACTCGGACGCTGAGTTGAGTACATGTACTCAGTAGGAGGCATTCGGTCCAACGACATAGAGTATAGAATCCTTCTAAAATGACAATATCAAAACGAACAATGTGTCCGATGGAATTTATGTGATATTTTTTGAAGTTGATTTAGACTCACAAGTAAGAAAAGATTTACTTACTTCTCTGATTGCTGTTACTCCTACTGCTCCAGCTCATCTTACTAGTGGGGGTACGACAATGAACCTAAAGGATTTCTCCCCAGAGCAGATTCAAAAATTGGTTGCTTAGTTCAATGCTCAGTTCACTGCTCCAGCTTTGTCTTCTCAGTCTGTTGCTTCCACATCTAATGCGGCTTCTATCACTAACCATGGAGTCGTGGCTCAACTTTCTACTTCGGGTATGGTCTTTCCTTCCACTAGCCTTATATATAAACCATCCACTTACTTTTCAGAACCATTGCTTATCATCTATTGAAGTCATTTTGCCGCATGATGCTTGGATAATTGACAGTGGAGCATGTTTGTTCAGATTTAGCATTGTTTACAGATTTAGTCCCTGTATCTAGTGTCACAGTCACTCTTCCAAACAGTACTAGGGTTCTTATTACTCATACTGACACAATTCACTTATCGGATTCATTGGTTCTTCATCATGTTTTACAAGTTCCAGATTTTCATTTTAATCTGACTAGTATCAGTTGTTTGCTTCGCATATTGAATTGTTCTGCTCATTTCTTTCCTGATTGTTGTTTTCTTCAGGAACTTTCACGGGGCTTGATGATTGGGAAGGGTGATGTCCATCATAATCTCTACATTTTAAAGACATCTCCTGCTAAATCATCATCTCCTTATCTTTTTTGTGCTTCGGTTTTAGTTGATGAGTCTGTTTGGCATCACCGTCTTGGTCATCTGTCTACTGCAGTTGCTCATATTCTCAAGTCAATTTTATCATCTTCAACACAATCTGTTGGGAATAGTCATTGTTCCATTTGTCCTTCAGCTAAACAAAGACGTCTTGCATATGTTTCTTATAATACTCTTGAGTATACTCCTTTTGTGTTAGTACATTTAGACATTTGGGGTCCGTTTAATGTTGAGTCTGTTGAAGGTTATAGATATTTTCTTACTTTGTGATGCTGCGTATTTTCGGGTGTGAAAACAACAACCAAATGTTATTTTATCGATCCACGAGGAAAGCAAGAATAGGCACACCAAGAGTACAGGATTTTAATCGAGCTAAACGAATCAAGATTGTTTTTGTTTTTGGTTTTTATAAATAGAAAATAATAAGATCGGTTGTAAAATCGGTTGAAAAGATAATATTAACAAGCGTTAGGTCAAGGAATATCGCAGGAGATTCAGAGCAACGGATCAAACAACTATTCAGGCGATGATTAAGCATAAATCTAGAACTTAAACACTAGGATAATATCAATCCACTCTCGTGGTATCAATATCTTTGTCTATCAACCTAGAATTCCTAACTCTCGTTGGTACTAGAAATCGTAGACAAGCCTTAAGATCAGGTTTAATATGTTCACAATTCTCAATACATCTACTCTCGCAGGTAATGGTTAAATTGCTCACCAATGTTCTTTCTAGCAACCTAGCAACTCTCGCTGTCTAAGTTAAACCTCATATCATAAGATCAAGTGATCAATTCGATCTAAGCATTAAGAACAACAAGGGTGAAGATATCGATTCTATTAGCCTATTTGTGTTTAATCCTTTAGCTCATGAATTCCTTTGACAAACCTCAACCTAACTAAGAGATCTACTCAGACATGATTAAAGAAGATAACAACATGATTATAGAGTTCATAATAAAAGCTTGAATAGATAATGAAAGCTGAATATAAACTTATAAGTACTTAATTAAAGCATAAATATAAGAACTGAATTTAAAGCATAATATAAGAACTGAAAGTAAAGACTGAAAGTAAAGACTGAAAGTAAAGACTGAAAGTAAAGAACTGAAAGTAAAGAACTGAAAGTAAGAACTGAAAGTAAACTTAATAGAACTTGATTAAAGCATAAATGTTTAAAGCTTAAAACAAACTAATAAGAACTTAATAAAAACTTAAACTTAAAAGCTCAAAGGAAACTAGAGGCAATGTTTATAAGCTAGAGAGAAGAGGAGGAAGAAGATGGTGTGATTTTTATCATCAAGAGTGAGTTCTATTTATAGGCCAAGATGAGGGAAGTAGGTGAGACGGGGAACGGTCGTTCTAGGTGGAGAACGATCGTTCCCCTTGGTCGATCCGTAGTAGGTGAGGTGTGGTGTCGGGGAACGCTCGTTCCGGAGTGTAGAACGGTCGTTCTCATGCGTTTTGTCGGTAAGGTGGTGAAGTGTGGACCACATGGGAGAGAACGGTCGTTCTCCCATTGTTGTCGGCAGGGTTGGTGAAGAGGGGAACGATCGTTCCTTGGAGGGGAACGGTCGTTCCATGCTTGGTAAGAACGATCGATCCTTGGCTTCGGTGATGTTGTCGTTCTGTTGATGTTTGGTCCTTCTCTCGTTTTTCCGTCTTAACTTGACTGGAACATGTCCGTAAACGCCAAACTTCTTCGGAACTCCATAAAATCTGTAAAAGACTCAAAACAATAGAAAGACTCGAAAAACCAAAGAAAGATGCAAATCAAAACTCAAACCGAATACTAAAAACGAATCAAAATACGTTAAAAACCGATAATATCAACTCTCCCCAACTAAAACCTTTGCTTGTCCCCAAGCAAAACCAGATATTTTACAAAAAGGAGAGGTTAGAAAAATGTGTGAAACTCGTAAAACTTATAGGACCATACTCTAAGTCAATTGCCCGTAAACCGCATTCGCAAAGTTCAGATCAAACCGTACTTCATTGTACTTCTCCATAACCGTAGCAAATAAATGAAATCTCATGATCAAGCAGAACTTAATATTTAACATTCATTATCAAATGCGTGTACTCTCACAAAGGGAATATCTAACATGTTATGGTCTAGGTATTAAGGTTGGTATTTGGTGGCTCAAGTGTTTCGGTTTCTTTTAGTAGTATAAACATATGCAAATCATTATGCAAAATCACCGTGAGACACAGACCAATTAGGAGGTACACAACTCTCCTTAACTCTAATCCTTCTACCCTTTTTTAACAAGTCACAAATCAAGAACATGATTAATTTCTTTTAACATTTTATGGAATTAACGATATTACCTAGACTTTCCCGTTCCTTCCGTTTTCTTTTCTGTAATGCAAATAAATTTTTTTTTCTTCTTTTTTTTTTCTTTTTCTTTATTTTTTTATTTTTTATTTATTTTTATTTTTTTTATATTATTATTTTTTTTTTTTTTTATATCGGAGAGTGGAACCGTTTAGTCTCTAAGATCTGCATCAAAAGAACATCAACAATGTAAGCTTATTTCTTGAATGTGAATAAAACCTTCTACCCTTTAAAAGTTCACCCTCTTTTGAAACGAAAATTTTCAATGAATATGTTCAAAGAGAGAGACCAATTTCTAGACACATCCCATGAGTTTAATCAGAAAGAGACCACCTATCTAGACACAATCCTAAAGAAAAGTTGTGTCGGTCCGTATACTCCATAGTTTTTGCACATGAATGCAATGACAGTAAACGAAGAAAAGTGGGTTTCAACATGGAAATGGTAAGGGTGTGGTACTAGACTAAGGATAAGTCTAGCCATTTGGAGTTAGCAAAGATTGGTAAAAATTGATGCAAAGAAAACTCCAAATGTAAAATCCAATACATGATTATCAACCCCCTACGTGAGATAAATTAAGTCCATATTAAGTTCCGATAATTCGATTAAGTTCAGATGATTTGAGAAATTCACTAAATGATCAAGTTATGGATTTTTCTGCGTTTCCAAACTATCCTCAAACAATGCTAAGCAGTCCTAAGGTAATGACATCAAACATGTTGCAATTCCAAAAAGTTTAACAATTTCACACATTGTTTTGACTCGATAAATGTTTTTTTTTTTTTTTATTCTTTTTGAAATTTTAAACACACCAAAATAAAATATAAAACACCACAAAAAACACATCGTTAGTACACAAATGAATCCCTCCCCCAGACTTGTTTTTAACCGTCCCGGTAAAACAAATCTGAATGAGAAACCCGCAAACTCATAAATAAAATAAAAATGTCCTAAATGGATTTGACAGTGGTGTAGGGACAAGAAAACTTACCTGAAGACGTGCACCCCCCTTCTATTTTTATTTTTATTTTTATTTTTATTTATTTTTTTATGGAGCACTCCGGCGGAGCAGGTGCTCGGAAACAGATTTGGGGTGCTCGCTCGTTTTTTTTTTTTTTTTTTTTTTTTTTTTTTTTTTTAACTGAAACAAAGAAAACAAAACCAAAAATCAATAGTAAAAGAAAATAAAAGAAAAACACTTACCAGCGGGTTGCCTCCCACCAAGCGCTTGGTTTAAGTCGTTAGCTTGACTTCTGAGCACAAGTGCTAATCATGAGAATCAAAAGGCTGAGCCAATGCACCTTTGGTCCTTCTCTTATTGGGAAGAAGAAACAAAGTGCGCAAAAAGGCATACAATTGTCCGAAGGAAATAGACAATATTCTCATCAAGGAAGTTTACTACAAATGTAGCGTGTATCTTCAAATATTCCTTGACAGTGAGATGTTGTTGAGAATCAAATGCATTCGATGGAAAGATATAATCAACTTTAGCTTCAAACAAGTTTGTCACAAAATAGTCAACTTTATCTCCATCAATCTTATAAAATACCACATTCTCATTATCATCATCATTCTCAACCTTAGGGTTCTCTATCTCATCCAAGATCTTATCTAAATCAAATTCATCCCCTAGGTCAGATTTTTCAAGAAGCGATCTAGATTCCTCTAGCATTAAAGAGTTAAGCTGGAGATTATGATCATTCAAAGCACAAAGATAACTAGTATCAAACATATTTCATGATAATCTCTAGCAAACTTTTCTACTCTTAAGGCATCTAGTCTTTGAGTCTCACATATCAAATCATAGCATTCATCAATGAGTATGGAGGAAGGTGAATCATAAGGTACATCTTCAATAGAAGGCATGTGACTATCCTCAAAATCTTGAAATTCAAAGGCTAAATCGGATGTACCTTGTAATTGGAATGGTGGAACCCAATATATTACCTCCTTAAGTGAACGGGCTACCATTATCTCATAAAACGTAAGCTCTCTTCCTTCTAGTGCTGCTCGATATGATATGAGGTTCAACCGGATCATTATTGCTAGGTCACTCCTTTTCAGGATTGTATGCTGCGTATTTTCCACACAAAGCTTATCCAACTCCACTCTTTGTTCTGGTGTAAGTATGTTCTCATCAAGAGGCTCATCTTCAATGTATTCTTCAAATGTGTCCTCCTCTTCTTGTGGCCAATCTTTGTAGTCCCTGGCCATCAAAGTTAGTAAAAACCCCAGAAGTTTTTCTTTTTTTTTTTTTTTTTTTATAAACTAAAATTTAGACTCGGTAGATTCCAAATCTCAATGGCTATTGCTAATGCCTTCCCCGGCAACGGCGCCAATTTGATGCTGCGTATTTTCGGGTGTGAAAACAACAACCAAATGTTATTTTATCGATCCACGAGGAAAGCAAGAATATGCACACCAAGAGTACAGGATTTTAATCGAGCTAAACGAATCAAGATTGTTTTTGTTTTTGGTTTTTATAAATAGAAAATAATAAGATCGGTTGTAAAATCGGTTGAAAAGATAATATTAACAAGCGTTAGGTCAAGGAATATCGCAGGAGATTCAGAGCAACGGATCAAACAACTATTCAGGCGATGATTAAGCATAAATCTAGAACTTAAACACTAGGATAATATCAATCCACTCTCGTGGTATCAATATCTTTGTCTATCAATCTAGAATTCCTAACTCTCGTTGGTACTAGAAATCGTAGACAAGCCTTAAGATCAGGTTTAATATGTTCACAATTCTCAATACATCTACTCTCGCAGGTAATGGTTAAATTGCTCACCAATGTTCTTTCTAGCAACCTAGCAACTCTCGCTGTCTAAGTTAAACCTCATATCATAAGATCAAGTGATCAATTCGATCTAAGCATTAAGAACAACAAGGGTGAAGATATCGATTCTATTAGCCTATTTGTGTTTAATCCTTTAGCTCATGAATTCCTTTGACAAACCTCAACCTAACTAAGAGATCTACTCAGACATGATTAAAGAAGATAACAACATGATTATAGAGTTCATAATAAAAGCTTGAATAGATAATGAAAGCTGAATATAAACTTATAAGTACTTAATTAAAGCATAAATATAAGAACTGAATTTAAAGCATAAATATAAGAACTGAAAGTAAAGACTGAAAGTAAAGACTGAAAGTAAAGACTGAAAGTAAAGAACTGAAAGTAAAGAACTGAAAGTAAGAACTGAAAGTAAACTTAATAGAACTTGATTAAAGCATAAATGTTTAAAGCTTAAAACAAACTAATAAGAACTTAATAAAAACTTAAACTTAAAAGCTCAAAGGAAACTAGAGGCAATGTTTATAAGCTAGAGAGAAGAGGAGGAAGAAGATGGTGTGATTTTTATCATCAAGAGTGAGTTCTATTTATAGGCCAAGATGAGGGAAGTAGGTGAGACGGGGAACGGTCGTTCTAGGTGGAGAACGATCGTTCCCCTTGGTCGATCCGTAGTAGGTGAGGTGTGGTGTCGGGGAACGCTCGTTCCGGAGTGTAGAACGGTCGTTCTCATGCGTTTTGTCGGTAAGGTTGGTGAAGTGTGGAACGACCACATGGGAGAGAACGGTCGTTCTCCCATTGTTGTCGGCAGGGTTGGTGAAGAGGGGAACGATCGTTCCTTGGAGGGGAACGGTCGTTCCATGCTTGGTAAGAACGATCGATCTCCTTCGGGAATGGTCGTTCTGTTGATGTTTGGTCCTTCTCTCGTTTTTCCGTCTTAACTTGACTGGAACATGTCCGTAAACGCCAAACTTCTTCGGAACTCCATAAAATCTGTAAAAGACTCAAAACAATAGAAAAGACTCGAAAAACCAAAGAAAGATGCAAATCAAAACTCAAACCGAATACTAAAAACGAATCAAAATACGTTAAAAACCGATAATATCACTTTGGTAGATGATTGTACTCGAGTTACATGGGTTTATATGTTGAGAAATAAAGGAGATGTTTCAGATTCTTTTCCTGCTTTTCTTAATCTTGTTTCCACTCAGTATAATGCGACTATCAAAACTATCCGTTCTGACAATGAACCTAAATTGACTTTCACATCTTTACTTCATGATAAAGGAATTTTGCATAAATTTTCTTGTGCTTACACACCTCAACAAAACTCTGTTGTTGAAAGAAAGCACCAACATTTGTTAAACGTGGCTCGTTCTTTACTATTTCAGTCTAATGTGCCTTTGCCTTATTGGAGTGATTGCGTTCATACTGCTGTTTTTCTGATCAATTGTTTGCCTTCTCCTTTACTTGGTAATAAATCTCCATATGAGCTTTTGTTAGGGAAGGTTCCTGATTAGCGTAGCTTTGGTTCATTATGTTATACATCTACCTTGTTGAAGGATCGTCATAAATTTTCTCCTCGTGCCTTGCTTTGTGTGTTTCTTGGTTACCCTACTGGGTACAAAGGATATAAGGTTTTGGATTTAGAATCCCATTCGGTTTCTATTTCTCGAAATGTGATTTTTCATGAAACCATTTTTCCTTTTAAAACTAGTGAGCTTTTGTCTACGACTGTGGATAAGTTTCCTAATACAATTTTTCCCATGCCTGCTCCTTTGCATTTTTTTGAAACAATGCCATCATTTGATATCCCTGCTCATTGTCCTGTTTCTGTTGGTTTTGCATCTTCATCTGCATCTTCCTCTGCATCTACATCTCGTAGTCATTCCACACTTAGTACCACAGAGACACAGGATATAGGGAATTCTTCTGTTGCACTTGCTAGGCCTAGACGAACTGCTAAAGCTCCTAGTTATTTGTCTGAGTATCATTGCAATCTCTTACCATTCACCTCTTATACCCCATCTCTTACTCATACCACTCTTTATCCTCTTTCTTCTGTTCATTCATTTGATAAACTTTCACCTACTTTTCAATCTTATATATGTGCTTTTGACCTCGAGACCAAACCCAAGACATTCAAACAAGCCATGGCTTCTGGTAAAATGGACCAATGACGTTGATGTGAAGCTTCAGGCTTTAGAAGGTCAACATACTTGGGATGTTGGTTCTCTTCCTCCGGGCAAGCATGTGATAGGTTGTAAGTGGGTCTTTACGATCAAGTATAGCCGATGGAAGTGTTGAGCGTTATAAAGCTCGGTTGGTGGCTCAGGGGTTTACTCAACAAGAGGGAGTTGATTAAATTGATACTTTTTCTCCTGTTGCCAAATTGACCAGTGTGAAGCTTATGTTGGGTTTGGCTGCTATATCTGGTTGGTCTCTTACTCAGATGGACGTGTCTAATGCTTTTCTTCATGGCGAATTAGATGAAGAAATCTACATTAGCCTTTCTCAAGGTTACACTCCTCTCATGTTTAAACACTATATAGATCTTAATTTAGAACCACATTATCTTTATCATCCATAACTTTGCTGGTACTTAATTTGTATTAATTGCATGTAGGATAATACCAGTATTGGCTCGAGTAAAGTGGGTACATTGTTTCTTCCACGTATCAACATGCAGGTATGTGTATTGATAAATGTAAAATTCTATTTCACCCAAAAGAACAAGAAGAAGTAAGTAAATCGATAAATGTAAAATTCTATTTCACCTTATTTTGAAGTTTTACATAAATCTAACTGAAATTGACATATTTACATGCACAACAACCCTGACTCTTTTGAAGAAGCGGATGATATTCTTCAATGCCCTTACTACAATGCTTTAGTCTGAAATTCAGAAAAGGTCGGAAGAGATCCACAGACTGGAAACCCATTGTACACGATATGTTGCCAGCAAGGCCGTGTAAAATTGCAACCATTAAGGCAACCGTCACCACCACTTAAAGCACTTCTCGAAGATAAGACTTTTCGTAATAACATACGAATATACAATGCTATCTTGGCATTCACATTAATTGGAGAAAATATAGACTATAGTGTTTCCTCTGGATCGGGACCTCCTACTTTTAGAATACAAGGACAAAATTACCATCGTATTTGTTCTCTCAATCCTATGTCGAGTCATCCACCAAGATTTCTCCAGTTAGACATTGTTGACACAAAAAACAAAGTTTCAAGTCGCATCAATAGTTTAACAAACAATTCCTCATCAGTGCATCTTCAAGAAAGTGTAGTTCAGGAATTGATTAACATGTTAGACTCAAACAATCATCTTTGTCAGATTTTCCGCAACAATCCATCAGTCTTGGCTCGGGTATGTTACATGTTAAGGCTTTGATTCGCTTTCATTCGCAAGCCATGCTGTAACACCCGTCTCCTCGACACTCGAGAACGGCGTGCCACTAACTATAATAAAATAATATATATCCAAATCTCATAATAAATCACGTCTAGATTTCCGGAAATCCATAAAATACGTCTGTCGTCTCATAATCGCAATACCGTAAATAACTTGTAAATACCAAGTCTGAAATACAATACGAAAATACAAAATAACATAAAGCCCAAAAGTAGCACCCGGTCCGATAAAACGTCTACTACTCCTCATTCTCACCTGAAAGGGAAAAAAGAGGGGTGAGTAATAGGGGAGTCACTCAGTGAGGTATGGGATGCCAATCACAGAAAATGTAATCTGACCATAGCACGCCATACATAGGAAATAGACTAAACATGCACAATCACGGTACCTAAAGTACCCAAAGAACAGTCAACGGTGTCCTAGGCCAGAGCTCGTGGCCAATCTTATGGGATAGTGCCCAACTACACCGCCCGTAGACGATTTATCGATCTGACTGGGATACCGAACAACCGGTCGACTAAGCTGTCGTACCCCTCCTCAAACAACATGCGACGCAAGAACAGAGATAACATCTATGTACCCCCGCAATCCCTAACGACCCACATGGTCAACTAATCCTAGCTCTAACATGAATAAAATAATCAATTAACAATTTAATGCACAATAAATGGGTTGAATCATCTATTATTCCTAAGTCCGATTTACAAATAATCCTAAAAAGACTCTAGCATAAAAACGGAACACATTTAATGCTAAATCCTATCTACGGCGCTTTTCGATGAAAAATACGATATTCTGCAGAAAGCCCTCACCTTAGCTAAAACGGATGATTACTGCGGCTTCTGAACTCCGGATGCTAAAACGTACGCTGAATCTGAAATCAGAACGAAATTTCGAGTCAGAACGGCTTTCGAACGGCGAAAAACGGTTAACGGGTCAAAACGGTCAAAGTCAACGGTCAACGGTCAGAAAGTCAATAGTCAACCCGGTCAAAGTCAACAGTCTGACCAGTCAAAATCAAACCGTGATTAAACCGGATTAAACCGAACCAAACCAGACTAAACCGGACTCAATTGATTTAAACCAGAAATTGAACCAAACCGAAATCGAATTGAATTAAACCGGCCAAACCGGACCAAACCGGAATCAAATCGATTTACACCGAAATTGAACCGGTCGGTTAAGCCAAACCGGACTCAAACCGGCGGCCAGATCGCCGGCGAGTCTCCGGCGACCGGCGGCGGCAGTCACGGCGGCGACCGGCGGCGACGACCGGCGGCGGCCGGCGACGACGACGGCGAGACTCACCGGAAAAGTCACCGGCCGCGACGGCGGCGGTGTCGGTGGCGGTGGCGCGTGGGAATCACGCGCAGCTGCTTCGGCGGCGCGTTGGCGCGTGGGAATCACGCACCGGTCTTCTGAGGGCGCGTGGCGGCGCGTGCGGTGGCGACGGAAGTTGAGCTTGGTGGCGTGGCTTCGTCTCGACGAGCTGAATCCGATGGTGGCCTTAGAATCACGAAATTCGCGGTGGTTAGAGAGTTACGACGCTTTGAAGATCCGACTAATAGAAAAGCAAATCGGAAAACGATTTCCGGTTACCTGAGTCGCGATCTGACGGAGGACGACGGCAAAACCTCTTATTCTTCTTCCTCTCCTTCCTCCTCTCTCTCTCTCTCTCTCTCTCTCTCTCTCTCTCTCTCTCTCTCTCTCTCTCTCTCTCTCTCTCTCTCTCTCTCTCTCTCTCTCTCCTCACGGTGGAAAAGAAGGGGGAGGGATTAAAAAGGATCAAAAAGTGGTGGTGGGATGTTTGGTGATGATAAAAGGGAAGGTGGGTGGTGGTGGTGGTGGTTAAAGGTGGGGGGATGTTACAATTCTCCCCTACTAACGAGGAATTCGTCCCCAAATTCTAGTCCTGGGTCAACTGCTCGACATTCTCGAATAGGTCTGGATATTCGGATCTCATCTGAGACTCTAACTCCCAAGTCTCCTCCTGAATACCGTCTGTTTCCCAACTAACTCTGACCATCGGTAGCATTTCCCCCTGAATAACTCTATCTTGGCGCTCTAGGACTGACACTGGCTGGCTAACTGCAGTCAAATCTCTCCTGATGTCACTAGGTGGCTGCTGAAGGATGAGCTCTGGCTCTCGGACGACTTTCCTCAGAACAGACACATGAAACACATCGTGAAACCCAGCCAACTCTGCTGATAGCACTAAGCGGTATGCTATTGCACCAATCCACTCGATGATAGGATATGGACCCATATATCTCGGCTTAAGCTTCTTCAGCTTCCTGGTCTTAGAACCTCCCTGAAATGTCCGCATCTTAAGGTATACCAGGTCGCCCACCTCAAACTCTAGATCTCTCCGACGCTTATCTGCATAGCTCTTCTGGCGATCATGAGCTTCCTTAAGTCGTCTCTTGAGCATTTCCACTTGCTCAACTGTCTCCTGAACCAATGCTGGTTCTATATCTCGACGCTCTCCCACTTCTGTCCAACAAAGTGGTGTACGGCACGGTCTACCATAAAGAGCCTCATACGGTGCCATCTCAATGCTCGAGTGAAAACTGTTGTTGTACGCGAACTCTGCCAACGATAGATACTTAACCCAGCTCCCTTCCCAATCCAAAACACAAGCCCCGAGCATATCCTCAAGTGTCTGAATAGTCCTCTCAGACTGACCATCTGTCTGCGGATGATAGGCAGTACTCATATGGACCTTAGTCCCCAATGCCTTCTGAAAGGCTTGCCAAAACGTCGATGTGAACTTCGTATCACGATCCGACACTATACTGACTGGTACTCCATGCAACCTCACAATCTCAGCAATGTACCTCTGTGCTAGCTGCTCTGCTCCGTCTGTTTTCTTAATCGCTAGGAAGTGAGCTGACTTGGTGAGTCGATCCACAATAACCCAGATAGCATTCTTTCCGCCAACTGTCTTCGGTAATCCGATGATGAAGTCCATAGTCACCATGTCCCATTTCCACTCAGGTAGTGGAAGACTCTGCAGTAAACCACTCGGTACCTGATGCTCTGCCTTAACCAACTGACAAGTTTGACAACACGACACAAAGGTAGCCACATTCCTCTTCATGCCGGTCCAGTGATAGTATCGCTTAAGATCCCGATACATCTTATTACTTCCTGGATGAATGGAAAACTGAGAATGATGCGCTTGCTGGAGAATCTCCCTCCTCAACTGTGCATCATCCGGTACGCACACTCGGTTCCGGTACAAGAACATCCCATTTTCTGCAGTCGTATAACCAAAAATCCCTTTCTCGAGCTGATTACAAAGAGTCTCGTCCTTTCCTTGAGCAGCTCGAATCCTCCACAATAAATCTGCCTGATCCAAGGCCTTGAGGCCAACTGACTCATCCTCCACGTTAACTGCAAATAACCTGAGACTGGAAAGCGTCTCAGTCAGCTCTTGGACCTCCTTGGTCCCAGCCACATCACTCCTGCGCCTACTCAAAGCATCTGCTACCAGATTGGCCTTACCGGGGTGGTAAGTAATCTCCAGATTATAATCTGCCAACAACTCGATCCATCTGCGCTGTCTCAAATTAAGGTCGGCCTGAGTAAAGATATACTTCAGACTCTGATGATCGGTGAGAACCTGCACCTGCTCGCCATACAAATACGCCCTCCAAATCTTCAAGGCGAAGACAACCGCTGCTAACTCCAAATCATGGGTGGGGTAATTAGCCTCGTGAGGTCTCAGCTGACGCGAAGCATATGCAATAACCTTGCCCTCCTGAGTCAAAACGCAACCCAAACCCGATCCAGACGCATCAGTGTACACTGCATATGGTATCCTGGCCGCGGAAGTACCAAGACTGGAGCCTCTTAAGCTCTGCAAAACTCCGCGAACAAGCGTCTGTCCACTCGAACTTGACATCCTTGCCTGTCAACTGTGTCATCGGCTTAGCTATACTGGTGAACCCGTTGACGAACTTCCTGTAGTATCCTGCCAAACCCAGGAAACTGCGGACCTCGGTAGCACTCTTAGGCGTGGGCCACTCGGTAATAGCTGTAATCTTTTCCGGATCTACGGCGACTCCCTCTTCTGAAACCACGTGGCCTAGAAATCCAATACGCCTCTGCCAAAAGCTGCACTTACTCAGCTTGGCGAACAACTGCTGCTCCCTGAGCCTCTCCAGTACCATCCTCAAATGTTCTGCATGCTCATCTCTGGTCCGAGAATAAACCAAGATATCGTCGATAAATACAATCACACACCGATCCAAATACTCACGAAAAACATTATTCATGAGCTTCATAAATGCCGCTGGAGCATTCGTCAACCCAAAAGGCATCACCACGAACTCATAATGACCATAACGAGTCCAAAACGCCGTCTTACGTACATCCCCTTCGGCTATCGCAATCTGATGGTATCCTGAGGCCAAATCGATCTTAGAAAACCATGAAGCTCCATGCAGCTGATCCAGTAGCTCATCAATCCTCGGCAATGGATACTTGTTCTTGATTGTCACCTTATTCAATCCCCGATAATCAATGCAAAGTCGAAAACTCCCATCCTTCTTCTTAACAAATAGAACTGGAGCTCCCCAAGGTGAACTACTCGGCCTGATAAATCCTTTCTCTGTCAATTCCTCCAACTGCTTTTTCAGCTCAGCCATTTCTGCTGGTGCAAAGCGATACGGTGCTCGAGAAACCAGAGTCGTCATTGGCTCCAACTCAATAGTAAAAGCATCTCCTCTAGCTGGCGGTGGTCCCGTCAACGGTTCAAAAACATCTGCGTACTCAGCGACAACAGATATATCTTGCAGCTCCTGCTCCCCATCACTCGGGACCATGGCTATGGTAGCCAGAAATCCCTCAGCTCCACGCTCCAATAACTCCTCAGCCTGCAACATAGAAATAATGGAGACTCCCGAATCCGTCCGTATCCCCTGAAAGATAATCATCCCCTCTGGGCCCGGAATATGTATTCTCGCCTTCCGGCACTCTAGTCTCACATCATGACGCGAAAACCAGTCCATCCCCAAGATCACATCGTAGTGACTAAGCTCCATCTGAGATAGATCGCTGCTGAACTCAACTCCTCCGAGTACAACCGGCACTCCTCGATGAATGCCTGAAGTTGCTAGCTTCTCAGAACCAGCTGTCGAAACCCGCTTGAGCCTCGAATCGAATATACCATGAAAAGACTAATGCTTGACCAAACTCGGTGAAACGAAGCTACCTGAAGCTCCCGAATCGAATAAAGTGAATGCTGCATTACCCCCTACCATAACCGATCCTACACAACACACTATTAAGCGAAATGCTCCACAACAACAAAGGCTCGAAACAAAAGTAACTAAGTAAAAGACACGTACCGGCTATCGGCTCGACAATTTCCTCATGGTCGACCCCGACCGCAAACACTCGTGGAGCAATCGCCTGACGTTTGGCTGGTGGCGGAGGTAATGCCGGCACTCTCCTCGGCCTCGGACAATCCCTCGAAAAGTGTCCCTGCTGGTTGCAGTTGAAGCAAACCTTCGGTCCCCCTGCTGGTGCAGCTATCTGCCTGCCGACTGGTGCCACGGCTGGCGCTGTGATCTGCCTGGCAATTGGTGCTGCTGCTGGAATCTGCCTGATGACTGGCGCATCCACTGGCTTAGCCTGGCAAGCTCTGGAAACGTGCCCTGTCCGACCACAGGTAAAACACCTAGGACACTCCAGCGAAGTGTTCTTGGCCCATATCACGCATCTGCTTAGCGATTGCCGAGTACGTGAGTCCCTCCTCAGCTCTGGGTGGTGGAGGTGGCGGCGGCGGTGGTGGCGGTGGGGGAAACTGAACACCTCGAAGATAATCCACTGGGTGTGCCTGGCGGGCGGCGGTGGCTGCACGTTCCGCCTGAGCATCCAGCTGATGGGTAATCTCTGCATTAGCGGCACGAACAGCTTCCTGAGCAGCAACCCGAACTGCTTCCTGAACAACGTTTCTGGCAACCTCCTCTGCGACCTGCCTCATCGCATCTTGGTTGTCATCCTGAATGACATTTCCTGCGATCCCGCTAGCCTCAGCTGTGCGTCCACGACCTCTACCTCTGCCCCTAGTAACTCGAATACTCCTTCGTGGCGGCATCTGAACAAGGAAGAAAACTGGTTAGAACCTGTTGAAGGACGGAACTGAGATAAAAGAGCAGTAGATTAATACCAGATGGGTGCTCCTTTTTTTTTTTTTTAAATTCCCCAGATCCCAGAAAATTGAAAACTGTTAAAAACCGAATTTTTTTTTTTTTTTAAATCCGCCTCCCGGGTCAGAACCGGGATGGCTACCTCGCTCTGATACCAAAATGTAACACCTGTCTCCTCGACACTCGAGAACGGCGTGCCACTAACTATAATAAAATAATATATATCCAAATCTCATAATAACTCACGTCTAGATTTCCAGAAATCCATAAAATACGTCTGTCGTCTCACAATAGCAATACCGTAAATAACTTGTAAATACCAAGTTTGAAATACAATACGAAAATACAAAATAACATAAAGCCCAAAAGTAGCACCCGGTCCGATAAAACGTCTACTACTCCTCATTCTCACCTGAAAGGGAAAGAAGAGGGGTGAGTAACAGGGGAGTCACTCAGTGAGGTATGGGATGCCAATCACAGAAAATGTAATCTGACCATAGCACGCCATACATAGGAAATAGACTAAACATGCACAATCACGGTACCTAACGTACCCAAAGAACAGTCAACGGTGTCCTAGGCCAGAGCTCGTGGCCAATCTTATGGGATAGTGCCCAACTACACCGCCCGTAGACGATTTATCGATCTGACTGGGATACCGAACAACCGGTCGACTAAGCTGTCGTACCCCTCCTCAAACAACATGCGACGCAGGTACAGAGATAACGTCTCTGTACCCCCGCAATCCCTAACGACCCACATGGTCAACTAATCCTAGCTCTAACATGAATAAATAATCAATTAACAATTAATGCACAATAAATTGGTTGAATCATCTATTATTCCTAAGTCCGATTTACAATAATCCTAAAAAGACTCTAGCATAGAAACGGAACACATTAATGCTAAATCCTATCTACGGCGCTTTTCGATGAAAAATACGATATTCTGCAGAAAGCCCTCACCTTAGCTAAAACGGATGATTACTGCGGCTTCTGAACTCCAGATGCTAAAACGGACACTGAATCTGAAATCAGAACGAAATTTCGAGTCAGAACGGCTTTCGAACGGCGAAAAACGGTTAACGGGTCAAAACGGTCAAAGTCAACGGTCAACGGTCAGAAAGTCAATGGTCAACCCGGTCAAAGTCAACGGTCTGACCAGTCAAAATCAAACCACGATTAAACCGGATTAAACCGAACCAAACCAGACTAAACCGGACTCAATTGATTTAAACCAGAAATTGAACCAAACCGAAATCGAATTGAATTAAACCGGCCAAACCGGACCGAACCGGAATCAAATCGATTTACACCGAAATTGAACCGGTCGGTTAAGCGAAACCGGACTCAAACCGGCGGCCAGATCGCCGGCGAGTCTCCGGCGACCGGCGGCGGCAGTCACGCCGGCGACCACCGGCGGTTACCGGCGGCGACGACCGCGGCGGCCGCGACGACGACCGGCGACGACCGGCGGCGGCCGGCGACGACGACCGGCGACGGTGAGACTCACCGGAAAAGTCACCGGCGGCGACGGCGGCGGTGTCGGTGGCGGTGGCGCGTGGGAATCACACGCTGCTTGCTTCGGCGGCGCGTTGGCGCGTGGGAATCACGCACCGGTCTTCTGAGGCGCGTGGCGGCGCGTGCGGTGGCGACGGAGGTTGAGCTTGGTGGCGTGGCTTCGTCTCGACGAGCTGAATCCGATGGTGGCCTTAGAATCACGAAATTCGCGGTGGTTAGAGAGTTACGACGCTTTGAAGATCCGACTAATAGAAAAGCAAATCGGAAAAGCGATTTCCGGTTACCTGAGTCGCGATCTGACGGAGGACGACGGCAAAACCTCTTCTTCTTCTTCCTCTCCTTCCTCCTCCTCTCTCTCTCTCTCTCTCTCTCTTTCTCTCTCTCTCTCTTTGCTCACGGTGGAAAAGAAGGGGGAGGGATTAAAAAGGATCAAAAGGTGGTGGTGGGGTGTTTGGTGATGATAAAAGGGAAGGTGGGTGGTGGTGGTGGTGGTTAAAGGTGGGGGATGTTACACATGCGTTCAGATATATGGATACCAATCAAATATTCCTTTCTTCAGCAAACGACCATACTAACCTAAAGGTAATAAACAAATCTCAAAACTTCAAACAGATGCATAAGCGTCTCATGTGACTATTACTCGAGATATTTATGTGATATGATCATGATAATAAATGTGATGGTTGATGCAGGAGAATGATGATTATCGGACAATATTGATTCACAAAACCGGTGCAAAGGAAAATCAGGTGATACTATTTTCACAGGGTTCCAATTAATTCCTTTCGTTAGTTTTCTTATTGTTTCCCTTCAGGATCCTTTTTTTCTTATACTCTTCTGTTGTGCGCTAAAGCTGACATATAAATCTAGATGTCGGCCTTCTCATTCGTTTTCCAAACGGTAGTACTGCTCATCTCAAATTGTAAAGATAATATTATGAAAGCCTGAATCTGCTCCCTAACAAAATACAATTAAGAAAAATAATTACTTTAGAAAAAAGGAAACTAAGAAAATGGAAACGTTTCACAAAATAAAATAAAATGAAACATAAAATCTGATTGTTAATATGATTGTTGCTTTTGTTCGAGAGGAAGTTCAAACAAGGCCTGGACGTTCGGGTACTCGTTCGGATTCAGTTCGGGGGCAATTCGGGTTCGGGTTTTGAAATACCGAAATTTTAGCCCTATTCGGGTATTATTAATTATCGGTTCGGATTCGGTTCGAGTTTCTTCAGGTTCGGTTCGGGTTTAGTAACACGTGTAAAACCCAGTAAAACTCGAAATAATTTCTGTTTCGGTTCTATTTCGGGTTTTGGGACCCAAATTACCTGTTTCATACTAAAAAATATCTTTTCTATCAAACTTACAAGGCTAAAATTAAACTTAAAAATTGATATTGTGAACAATAATTCTAATAAAAATGCTAAAATCAAATTGCTAAACATCAAAACAAAAGCAACACCAACATCATCTCAAAAATACAATTACAAGCTAAAATATTAATTGTATCTGAGTATTTTGAGATATTTTAGTATATATATATATATATAATTAATATTTTTAGAAATATAATTATATATCGGATATTTTGGGTACTTATTCGGTTCTCGGTTCAGTCCGGGTTCGGATTCAGGTTTTAAAATACCAAAATTTAAGCCTCGTTCGGGTATTTTATCGGTTCCGGGTTCGGTTCGGTTCCATTTTTTTGGATCGGATTTGGTTCGAATTTTCGAGTTCGGATATTTTCAACAACCAATAAGACGCCAAGAGAAAAAAGAAGCCCGTAAATTTAAGAGTTAGTAACCAAGTTACCGAATTTAGATTTTTTGTAAACGGATAATGAGGGAAAGAAAAATTAAAAACAAAAGAAAATAAGATTTCCTTTTAAAAATTTTATTTTCTGAGATGAAAAATAAAAGACAACGAACTTGCTCTATGTTTCAGGAAAAATTAAAACAACCGAGAGAAGAAAAATAACAAAATCCAATAGAAAATATATAATAAAAATTGTTACAGAACTCTAACCTATAAATCTATAATAACTTAAAACAGCTTTTTGGGACTCTGACGCCACCCACGTCAGCTATTTTAGAGTTCTTTTCCATCTGCCACGTCAGGCATCAATTTGTGCTCACACTTTTAATGGAAATTCCAACAGGTTTATCTCTTAAAAAAAGAAAAGCAAAGTTCGATCAAAACCACAGAGAAGTTGAAACATCCGACATTTAATTCCAATGCGTTTTCTCAAATACTCATTCATTGAATCGTATACGATTCGAATCTCTTCTACCATTCTCCATTTGATTCATCGTACCATAGAGTTTCAAACAGGGTCTTATTTTACGCGAAACGAAGAATATGGATCTCGGATCACAGCAGAGATGATGGAGAGAAAGACGAAAGCTAGAAGATGGGAAAGAGTTAAGAGAAACAAAACTTTTTTGAAAACCAAATGTCTGTCATACCTAGAAAATCAAAGCGAAGTATTACGACATCGAATTTGTACTGCAGGAGTAACCTGTAACGTAGACATATTCTTCGTTTCGCGTAAAAGACAACGAACTTGCTCTACGTTTCAGGGAAAATTAAAACAACCGAGAGAAGAAAAATAACAAAATCCAATAGAAAATATATAATAAAAATTGTTACAGAACTCTAACCTATAAATCTATAATAACTTAAAGCATCATTTTGGGGCCTCTGAGGCCACCCATGTTAGCATTTTCTGGGCTCTTTTCCATCTGCCACGTCATCAGTCTTGAAATCAAAATTTACCCATGTTAAAAAAAGTTCTCGGTCTAAGAAAACTGAAAATTAATTAAGAGAATTGTCGATCCTTCTTCTGGCTACCGAAGAGTTACAAACGCAATGGCCAATACCTTTTTACAGCACAATATTTATGAATTCAATGCCTCGGGCTTTACAGCTCCTTCTCTTTCTATCCGTTCAACTCTCGGTGATTATACTACCAACCTTCAACCTCGGTCGCATATTTCATCCGCAGAAATCCATCACCTCCGTCTAAATCTGGGTATTATTGTTCTTTGAAGTGATCGAATTGGAGGCATCTACAGCTTCGGGGCCGAATTAAACCAGACACGCCAAAAAATTCATGAAGAAAATTGACCTTTCCCTCTCCACGCCTCCCATCTTCGTCTACGGTTAGTAGGCTCAATCAGAGTTGTTCGAAAGTGTGAAACACCAAACCCGATTCTCACCAACACTCTCGTATTTGATCGAACAAAGAAAGTAAAGAGACGACACAAGAGTTTTGACCCGGTGTTCACCTCGCCTCTCGAACTCGAGAGGTAGCTATATCTCACCGGGGCCGGATGTATTCTTCCGGCGTTCCACTAGCTCCGGCGATCTCAAACCAAGATCACCGACGATTACAACAAGACGACTTCGATCACTCTCTCTCTCTCGTTACAAACTCTTAGCTAATCATCTAACTCAGCTAACACTAAACGCACGACTCATAAACCAGAGAGAGAGAGAGATAACCAAGTCTAACCTGATCCACAAACCGGACCACTTACAATTGCATAAGAGTAAACCGAGAACCTCTAAATTACCTAGAGTCTCTACACCACTTAGACAATCCTAAACCAATCTTGACTATACTTCTTCAAATCTCCACCTTAGGCAAGATTCCCATTTACCTGGACAACGATGGATCTCCTTGCTTCCTTTACCGGATGCACACTCTCTTGACCGAGAGCAAACTCCACCTTAAGAACTAGTCTTTGGTGACCCGAAGCATCTTCAATGCTTCACGAACTTTAGCAACTGGCAGCACTTTTGTGAAGATGTCAGCTGGGTTGTACGCTGTGGCAATCTTCAAAACTTGGACTTCACCCACGTTGATCAAGTCTCTTATGAAGTGATACTTCACAGCTACGTGCTTCGTCCTCTCATGGTGTACTGCATTCTTCGAAAGCGCTATTGCACTTTGAGAATCACAGTATACTTCCACACTGTCCTGAGGAAATCCGAGCTCTTCGGCAAATCGCTTCAACCAAACTCCTTCCTTCACTACTTCTGTCAATGCAATGTATTCCGCTTCTGTCGAAGACAAAGCTACTACCTTCTGTAAAGATGATCTCCAGCTAATGGTGTTGCCTCCTGCTGTGAACACCATTCCGGTAATAGACCTCCTATGATCAATGTCTGCCGCATAATCCGAGTCGCAGTACCCTCGAATTACAAAGTCACCCTTCTTCCTGTAGCTTAACTTCGTGTCCACAGACCCCTTTATGTATCTGAGAACCCACTTCACAGCTTGCCAATGCTCCTTGATTGGCTTGGACATGAATCGACTGATCAGACCTACAGAGTAGGCGAGGTCTGGTCTCGTGCCCACCATCGAGTACATGATACTCCCTACTGCACTTTGATATGGAATCTTCTCCATATAGCTGCTCTCCTCCAGCAGTTCTTGTTCGGTGGCACTTTTCAACTTGAAATGAGCTCCCATAGGTGTTGCTACCGACTTTGACTGATCCATGTCAAAGTTAGATAAGACTTTCCACAGATAATCTTCCTGAGATACCCATAACTCCTGTTCACTCTGTCGCGAACTATCTCCATTCCCAAAATCTTCTTGGCTTCTCCAAGATCCTTCATCTCGAACTCAGAGCTTAGAAGGGACTTGAGCTTCTGAACTTGGTTTTTATCTGCAGAAGCAATCAAGATATCGTCAACATATAAAAGCAAATAGATGTACATACCTTTGTCATTTACTTTGAAGTAGACACAAATGTCATATTCGCTTCTAATGTATCCCTTCTCCCTCATGAAATCATCAAATCTTCTATTCCATTGCCTTGGGGATTGCTTGAGGCCATACAAAGACTTCTTTAACAGGCACACTTTGTCCGGATGATTCTTATCAACGAATCCTTCAGGCTGTTCCATCACTATGAACTCATCCAGGCTTCCATGTAGAAAAGCCGTCTTGACGTCCATCTGTTGCAACTCCATATCATAATACGCAACAGCCGATAACAAGTATCTGATGGAGACATGCTTCACCACTGGTGCAAATATCTCTTGATAGTCTACACCTTCCTTTTGAGAAAACCCCTTTGCCACAAGTCTGGCCTTAAACCTAGGATCCTCGACTCCGGCTATGCCCGGTTTCCTCTTGAATATCCACTTGCATCCAATCGCTTTCTGATTCTTAGGCCTGTCAATAAGATTCCATGTACCATTCTTCTTTAGAGAAGACATTTCCTCGTTTGCTGCTCCCTTCCAAAGATCACTGTCTGGATCATTCATGGCTTCTTGATATGTCCCTGGTTCTGTAGCAGCATCTTCTGACATGAGACAAACACAGTCTGCATACTGATCTTCACCATCCGTGAAGTCACACTGATAATCCTCAAGTCTTGCAGGTGGTTTGGTCTGTCTGCGAGTTCTGTCGCGAGCCAGAGCATAGTCACTGAGGTCTTGAGATTCTTCTTCAGCGACTGTCTCTTGTGATGGATCTTCAGAGGCTCCACCTTGATCTTTGTCGCTCACTTTGACTACTTGGTCTGTGAACTGAACATTAATTGTCTCAGTCTGCGCAACAGGCTCTTCTTCTTCTGTGGTTTTGACATCTTTGAAGAGTCTATCTTCTCTGAAGACCACATTGCGACTAATAACCACTTTATCTTCCTCTATGAGCCATACCTTGAATCCCTTAACTCCTTCAGGATAACCCGTGAAGACTCCCCTTTTTGCTCTGGGATTTAACTTGCCCTCATCTGAATGTACATAAGTGAGGCACCCAAACCGCCTAAGCTCCTTCAATGACGGCATCACCGAGGTCCATAGTTCTTCGGGAATCTTGAAGTCGATGGCCGAAGAGGGAGACCTGTTTATTAGATAAACAGCTGTTGCCGCAGCCTCTGCCCAGAACCTTTTGCCGAGACCACATTCGCTCAACATACTCCTTACTTTGTTCATGATAGTCCGGTTGAGTCTCTCAGCTACCCCGTTCTGTTGAGGGGTGTAAGTGCACGTCCTGTGTCTTACTATGCCCTCTTCTTTGCAGAAATTATCGAACTGAATGTTGCAAAATTCAAGTCCGTTATCTGTTCTGAGTTTCTTGACCTTTCTTTCACTTTGATTTTCCACCATCTTCTTCCAGGTCACGAAACTCTTGAACGCCTCATCCTTAAACCTGAGAAAATAAATCCATACCTTTCTCGTGTAGTCGTCAGTAAAGGATATAAAATACTGACTTTTACTTAAACTCAAAGGAACATTAGGGGAGCCCCAGAGGTCAGAATGAACATAATCAAGTTTATTCTTAGTCACATGAATAGCTGGACCAAAGCTTACCCGGTGAGTCTTGCCAATAACGCAATCCTCACAGAATTTTACCTCGTTTACTTTGCTCTCTCCAAAGCAACCCTTTCGAGCTCCATGCCTTTCTGACCGAGATGTCCCATACGGCTATGCCAGAGCTGGGACTGGTCTTCCACTTGATCTGCCTTAGTAACTGCATTTGAAGTAGACGTTGAGATCTCTGCATTCCTCGCATTTCCTTGCAAAATGTACAGAGCATGACGTCTTTTTCCCTTCAAGATAACCGTGCATCCTTTGACGACCTTCAAGACTCCGTTTCCTCCTTTGAACTCACAGCCTTTCTCTTCTAAGACTCCCATAGAAATGAGGTTTCTAGATATACCTGGCATGAATCTAACATCGTGGAGAACAAAGGTAGTTTTATCTGGATTTTCAAAACGAATAGAGCCAATACCTTTTACCTCTGAGACCGAGTTATTGGCCATTCTTACTTTACCTCCTGTAGTTTCTTTCATGTTGATGAACCACTCCTTTCTTGGGGACATGTGGAATGAACACGCTGTGTCAAGTATCCATTCCTCCTGGTTTGATTCGCCAACATTTGCCTCAGCTACAAGAAGTCCGACCAGGTCCTTTGCATCGTCTTTTGCCGAGCTTGATTCTCCTCGGTCTTGTCCCTTTTGATGATCTTTGTGCTTGTCTAGCCATTTGTAGCATTGCTTCTTGTAATGCCCCTCCTTTCCGCATATCCAGCAGGCTCGCTTGCCGTCTTTCGACTTAGATCTTGACCTGTCTTTACCCTTTCCAGACGAAGAAGAATTTCTAGATTCCGATCTACCTCTAACATAATTCCCTTCTCCTACCGTCTTAGTATTAGGTAAATCCTTGTATTCCGTTTCTTTAGACTTAGCAGAACTAACAACTTCATCAAAAGATATAGCAGTTCTACTATACTTCAAGGTCTCTCTAAGCGAATCATATCTAGCAGGCAAGGCATTAAGGAGTAATACAGCTTGTACCTCATCGGGGATTTCAATGCTTAGGTTGCTTAGGTCTGTGATCAGCTTCAAGAAATCATCCACATTCTCGTCGATTGTTCTTGATTCTTGCATTCGAAACGAGTATACCTTGAGTTGTGCGTGAACCCGGTTCGGCAGTGTCTTCGCCATGTACAGCTCGTCCAAAAGCTTGAGAGCTTGAATCGTAGTGACGCACTTGTCCAGCTTCCTTAGGACCTTGTCACCGACTCCCATAAAGATCATGTTTAGCACCTTTTCATCTCGTTCCAGCCAAGCTTCCTCATCGAAGACTTCTTTCTTCTTCGAATCCTCTTCTTGTTCGTCGTCGGATTCTTTCGCTTCTTGCTTTGGTCTAGGTGCGAGAACATCCTTCAAACCTTGAACAGTGAGATGTGCGAGTAGCCTTCTCTTCCAGAGACCGTAGTCGCCGGTGCCATCGAACATCGTCAGCTTGACCTTAACCTTGTGAGTCACCATCTTGAAATCGATAGCTTCGATTCCTTCTTCGAATTCGATCAATCAGAGAACCAGATAACCTGGCTCTGATACCAATTTGTGAAACACCAAACCCGATTCTCACCAACACTCTCGTATTTGATCGAACAAAGAAAGTAAAGAGACGACACAAGAGTTTTGACCCGGTGTTCACCTCGCCTCTCGAACTCGAGAGGTAGCTATATCTCACCGGGGCCGGATGTATTCTTCCGGCGTTCCACTAGCTCCGGCGATCTCAAACCAAGATCACCGACGATTACAACAAGACGACTTCGATCACTCTCTCTCTCTCGTTACAAACTCTTAGCTAATCATCTAACTCAGCTAACACTAAACGCACGACTCATAAACCAGAGAGAGAGAGAGATAACCAAGTCTAACCTGATCCACAAACCGGACCACTTACAATTGCATAAGAGTAAACCGAGAACCTCTAAATTACCTAGAGTCTCTACACCACTTAGACAATCCTAAACCAATCTTGACTATACTTCTTCAGAAAGCCAAGCGAAGCAGAGTATCAGGATTCGTGGGCACAAAACGTAGCAGAGCAGAGCCTGATGATGGTGATATAATATAATCAGATCGCCAACAGTCAATGGGTATGATTTCTCCTATAAGCATTTCAGTGTTGTGATTGGTGCCTGAATTGTATATATAGGGTGCGGTAAGCTTTTGCGGAAGCCTGAAAGTTGAGATTGATGTTCAGGTAACCAAGGGGTCTCTTCCAGGGAGACAGCTGATCATTATGGAGGATCAAAGAGAGGACCAAGAGGTACAAGACATAAAATGTCCTCTGAGAAAACAATAGAGATGGAAGATGGCGTTTTGGCCGAGTTTCAGGGTGGAAGGTCGTCCGCTGAGAAAGCTCCAACCCGTCCCATGTTTGAAAGATCTCCTCCCTGTTTGCCAAGTGTATGAGACTTATGATGTTTTCTTTGTCTTGTTTTTTCCCTCTTTTGTTTGAGTTCTTGATTTGTTTACAAGCAAAGCAACCCACATGAGTTATGTGTTGTGGCTTATGAAGCCCGTATTGTCTTTTTAGATAGGGAACATTAAATATTGTAGACGTTTAAGGAAACAGAGAAAACTTGCTTTTAGAGACCAAATCTTGATTCCTACATTCCACTTGTGATTGGAATATAGCAATGACAAGAAAATTAACTTACATGTCATTGACCGACATTTTGGTGAAGCCAATTGCTAAGGCATGTGCTTTCCTTTTGCTTTCCTTCTGTGTACATGCATGGCCTAAACAAATACAGACTCATGATTTAAGAAACAAAATAAATCGCACCCCAGAAAGAGTTTATATTCCTATTCATACCACTGGCCTTTCTGCGAGAACTTCTTCATTCATCCAAAAACGCCTCCACAGGATGTAAGACCAGGACACATTATGTTTGAACCAGAGAGAAGAAGCCGCAGTGTTGCCATGTATGGCCCGCCACAGATATAGAAGGAGAGGGGACATTGTTAAGAATACTGTAAGAGATAGAAAGTGGTGAAGGAAAATTCAGAAAACAAATCCCTGATGCATCTCACTACAATGAGAGATGACTTTTTGGAAAGAAATCCTCCAACACTGTTTCAAGTCTCGGGTACTGCAAATTACATTAACATCATTATATCCAGATACCTACTCATAATTATAAGAAGTTTAAGATGGGATAAAAGAAAACAAGAGGCACACCTCTCTTGAATACTCTGGCCAATCCTATTGGTTGATCAGATGCCTTCTCTTGGTTTTGTGACAATATTTCCTCCAATGAAACCTAAGTTAAATATACCTTGATTGATATAAATGGTATCGCAAGTAGATCTTAAGGCATGCCCAAGTAAAAAAACTTCTAAAAAAAGAAGACAACTTAAACTTGACTGCATTAGAGAAATAGACTTTTTCAAAGACTCAATAGTCAATAGGAAAGTGTAAGCATGCTTCGGAGACAGATAAACACAAACTGCTTGATAATTGAGTGTTTATGCTGGTCCAATAGAGAGCAACATTAAAATATTGGTTTTGGGGTTTATTTAAAGATCATGAAAGATACCTGCGTCTAGCGAGAGGAAGAAGCACAACAAATTAAAAGGAAAATGCATTGGATGAATTTTCTTACGATTGGATAAATTTTTCAGAATAGCGGAATATAAATTATATAAAATGAATTTTAACTATATTTTACATATCTTTTTATATACTATACAAATAAATATATAAAAATTATTAAAAAAGATGTAACATAATAGTATTACTAGAATAAACAAATTTTCATTATAATTATTTTCCTTATTTTAATATATAAAAGTTTAATGAAGTTGTTGAATCCAAACCATAAATTCAATTTTATTCAGTCTATAGATATTTATATAGTTAACAAAAATTAAAAAAAATATTTATTATTTAAGAAATCAAATACGTCAATGGTCTCTACCTACATAAATGGATATCCTATCTTTGCAACTATATAAAACTATATTAATAAAAACATGAAGCATTTTTTTAGAAAAGATCAGTCAATAATAAATAATAAAAACAAAACAAAATAGCACTGAAAAAGAAAAAAATTATACTGCACGGGATATCACCTAGTATATGTCCGAAAATAATTGGCAAAAGTAAAGGAGGACTGAAGTTAAAGTTTTTAATAATATTATAAATGAAAGCAAAACAACTGCATAATATAATACTTTTCCCAAAAAAAAACAGTTGCCCAAAATAGATTATATAAGGCACAGAATCTAAAATTCTTAAAATTTAAATGTCCAATAAATCTGATAATGTATTTCTTAATAAAATACATTATGAAAACAAATAGAAAATAGGATTTCGTTTTTAGTGTTAATTGTAAAGTGGTAAAATATACCCAAAAAAAAAACAGTTGCCCAAAATAGATTATATAAAGCACAGAATCTAAAATTCTTAAAATTAAATTTCCAATAAATCTGATAATGTATTTCTTAATAAAATACAATATGAAAACAAATAGAAGATAGGATTTCGTTTTTAGTGTTAATTGTAAAGTGGTAAAATATACCCAAAACAAAATCTTACTCCACATTTGACAGAAGATGAAAAAGTTTGAAGAAACTAATTTGTAAGACAAAAAAAATAAAAATAAACAACAACATCATAAAACCCATATAAAATCTACTATATGTATCTCTCCAAGAGAGGACACGTCAGCACGGGAGAGGAGAACACGTGTATCTTTGTAAAAAATCTGAAAAAAGAAAACTAATTAAGGAGCCGTAAAAGCTGCATCTCTCCTCCTCCTCCTTCATTCTTCATCTAAATCTCCTTCTACCGAATCAATAAGAAACACTAAACTAGATTCCACCTTGCACCGATCACAGTCACATTTGAAACCGTAGTTTCTCAAGCAGTTGCTCGAGTAGTTCATGTTCATAGGGAAGTAACTCAAACAGACTTCTCTTCCTTCAAGAACATCGTGGATCATCCTAATGATGAGATCGGTATTACCATCTGAAGCAGAGTGAACGTAATGGAATCTACAAGAATTACGTGTAAGAGAACTCAAGCCCAATCACAAGAAGCCCAAGATTATGTCTCATGAGAAGCTTTGAAGCCTTTGTTATTAGGGTTTACAATGTTCCCATATAAATAGTCAATGCTATGTAATCAAAACCTTAACTTTTGGAATATCAAATATCATTTCAGAATCTTTTGTGTTCTTGCAGACAAACAAAAGTATTTCCCGTTTCTTTCTCTTTTCTTTTATATTTCAATAAAGCTTCTTGAGCTACTGCATAATAAGCTCTTTTAGAGCTTGAATCCTCTGTTTTGGATTCACATTCATGGTATCAGAGCCAGGTTAAACTGAATGCAGATGGGACATTGGATAAAATGCGTGCTCGCTTAGTGGCAAAAGGATATGAGCAAGAAGAAGGCATTGATTTCTTGGATACATACAGCCCGGTGGTAAGAACAGCCACAGTGCGATCAGTTCTACATCTCGCCACAATTGAAAGATGGGACATCAAACAACTTGATGTCAAAAATGCCTTTCTTCATGGAGACCTAGCTGAGGAGGTCTATATGCTCCAACCACCCGGCTTTGAAGACTCAAATCATCCGGACTATGTTTGTAAATTGTACAAAGCAATCTATGGTTTAAAGCAGGCTCCAAGAGCATGGTTCGAAAAATTCAGCTCCTATTTGACTGAGTTTGGATTTATCTGCTGCCCCAACGATCCTTCTCTGTTCGTCTATCAACAAGGTAACAGCATCATGCTCTTGTTATTGTATGTGGATGATATGCTCTTAACAGGCAATGATCCGGATCTTATTGACAAGCTTCTTGCCTCTCTTAACAAGATGTTCCGAATGAAAGACATGGGTCCTCTGCATTATTTTCTCGAGATTCAGGCTCAATTTACTCCTAATGGTCTGTTTCTAAGTCAAGAAAGGTATGGAATGGACATTCTCCAAGCTGCCGGAATGCTTGACTGTGCCCCCATGCCTACGCCTCTTCCTCTTCAACTTGACCGAGTGCCGAAACAAACTGAACTATTCTCTGATCCCTCTTACTTCCGAAGTCTTGCAGGGAAACTTCAGTACATTACTCTAACAAGACCTGATATGCAGTTTGCAGTTAACTATGTCTGCCAGAAGATGCATCAACCATCTGTTTCGGACTTTACAAACCTCAAGAGAATCTTAAGGTATCTAAAAGGCACTCTCAAGATGGGTCTCTACTTCACAGCTCACTCTGACTCAACATTAAGAGCTTACTGCGACAGCGACTGGGCTGGCTGTCCAGATACCAGAAGATCTACAGGAGGTTTCTGCACCTTGCTTGGATCAAACATAATCTCGTGGTCCTCCAAGAAGCAACCTTCGGTTTCTAGTTCGTCCACCGAGGCAGAATACAGAGCTCTGTCAGACACGGCAGTTGAACTCTCCTGGCTATCTAACCTGCTGCGCCATCTTGGTCTGCAACAGGACAAACCCGCAGAAGCTTACTGCGACAATCTTTCCTCAGTAAGACTCACTGCTAATCCTGTGCTTCATCCTCGATCGAAGCACTTTGAGACGCATTATCACTACGCTCGTGAGAAGGTCGCCTTGGGAACACTAGTGGTGCATCACATTCCTTCTCGTTACCAACTAGCTGAAATCTTCATGAAGTCCTTGCCGCAAGCTCCCTTCTTCGATCTTAGGTTCAAACTTGGTGTGGCTCTTCCACCCACCACAAGTTTGCGCGGGAGTGTAAGTGGAGTTAACAACTCCGACGCCAAGGCCCAACGACGATCTGCAACAGCCCAACAATACAAGAATCCCAAGTCACAGTTGCAGTCAACATCAGCTGCAACGGATGGATTGAAGAAAAGCAACACTCGGACAAACCGTACTGAGCACACAGCTCACCTCATTCAAACATATAACCGTTTTGATTCCCTTAAGGATAAGATTGTATGAGCTGTGCTTTTGTCACTTTGTATGACACACAGCCTAGGTTAAACCATTTGTCTCTCCTATTAAAACAAACCTCTTGTAATCATTTTGGTTAAGTTGAATGAAATGAACATTTGAGTTTTTCTCTCTTTTACCTCTGTTTCACTACTATCTTCATTATGCCTTCATGGTATCAGAGCATCAGGGAGTAGATCTTGGATCTCTGGGTTTTATTGGGTTTCACTTTACTTTTCTATAAGCTTCTGCTCAACCTAAGTCAGCTCTAGCGTCATTTTCATGGGTGTTGGTTTCTGCAAGAAATCTGAAGAAAGGAGAAGACTTTTTGCTCTGTCACAAGCTTCAGAGCCGATTGTTCCAGTTCCATGCCAACTGATGACGTTCATGAAGACGACTATTTTGCATTTTCATCTCGCCAACAAAAAGCTTATGGTCTGAAGCTGAACGATGCATCAAAGTTAAGAGCTTCAAAACCACCAGATTCAGCTGAAGGAAAAGGTACTGTTTTTCATCTGAAACAGAACAAGAATTTGGTGATAGCTTAGGAATCTACTGGCTGGGTTTAGCTTCTAGGTCTGGAACATATGATGGTTGATTGAAACAGTTTGGGGTTTGATATGGACTTGATTGTGGATGCAAGTTTCTGAGATGTCAATCTCAAAGAATCTGGTTCAGTCAGTGCACACCAGGTGCTCGATAAGTTTGATATTATGTGTTTTTAACGTATTTTGATTCGTTTTTAGTATTCGGTTTGAGTTTTTATTTGCATCTTTCGTTAGCTTTTCGAGTCTTTTCTTTTGTTTTGAGTCTTTTTACAGATTTTATGGAGTTCCGATGAAGTTTGGCATTTACGGACATGTTCGAGTCGAGTTAATGTGGAAAACACGAGAAAAAGACCAACTGAAGAGAACGCCCATTCTAAGGGAGAACGACCATGGATAACGACCGTTCTTTGAGTGGAACAACCATGGAGAACGATCGTTCCCCCTACAGAACGGTCGTTCCCCTCTTCACCAACCTTGCCGACAAATGTGCTATGGATCGACCGTTCTCTCCCATGTGCTCGTTCCCCGTCTCACCTACTTCACCAACAACCATGCACGGAACGATCGTTCTCCACCTAGAACGATCGTTCCCCGACTTCCACATCTCACCTACTACGGATCGACCATTGGGAACGATCGTTCCCCGTCTCACCTACTCCCCTTCACCTTGGCCTATATAATGAACTCACTCTTGATGCTTCAAACCACACCATCTTCTTCCTTCTCTCTTCTCTAGCTTCAAAGCATTGCTCCTTCTTCAGTTTTAAGTTTTATGTTTATGCTTTTATTAAGTTTTATTTAGTTTCTTTTAAGCTTTATACATTTATGCTTATGCTTTAAGTTTTACTTTCAGTTCTTATATTTATGCTTATGCTTTAAGTTTTACTTTCAGTTCTTATATTTATGCTTTAATTAAGTTCTTATAAGTTTATATCCAGCTTTTGTTATCTATTCAAGTTTTTATGATGAACTTTATAATCTCGTTGTTATCTTCTTCTTAATTATGTCTGAGTAGATCTCTTAGTTAGGTTGAGGTTTGTCAAAGGAATTCATGAGCTTTAGGGTTAAACACAAATAGGCTATTCAAATCAATGTCTTCACCTTTGTTGTTCTTAATGCTTAGATCGAATTGATCACTTGATTTTATGATATTGGGTTTAACTTAGACAACGACAGTTGCTAGGTTGCTAGAATAAACATTGGTGATCAATTTATTCATTACCTACGACAGTAGATGTAGTGGAGAATTGTGAACAAATCGAACATATCCTTAATGCTTGTTTGCGATTTCTAGTACCAACGACAGTTAGGATTTCTAGGTTGCTAGACAAAGTTATTGATACCATGACAGTGGATTGATATTATCTTTATGTTTGAGTTCTAGACTTACACTTAATCATTGCCTGAATAGTTGTTTATCCTTGCTCTGAATCTCCTGCGATATTCCTTGACCTAACGCTTGTTTAATATTATCTCTAAATACCGATTTTCGCTTTTATTACTTGCTATTTACAAAACCAAAAACATATTGAATTGTCTTAGCTCTTAATTTAGCTCATTAGATCAAAGTGTGAAAACTGGTCTTCGTGGGATCGACCCCTAAATACTACTTCGTATGCTGTGCACTTGCAGTAGGAATTAAGGGTTTAAAACTCGTGTATCAAAGTTGTCAAAGCGAGTTTCAGTGTGTTAAATGCTGATTATTGTTGATGATTGGGAAGCTGAGAAGTGTAGGGAGGATTGTATTCAACTGCTGTTACTAACACAGCGACTACCACAAGCTGTTACTAATACAGCAACTACTAAAGAAGATTATGTTCTTGTTTGCTTTGAGATGGTTACTGCTGATATGCAACAATTGTTTCGTCATTGATTAAAGTGCATATGATGGAGCAAAGTAGGCTTTACAAGTCAAAGATACCTCTGAGGGAGTACGGCTTCTCCACATGTACAGATCAGTGATTGTTTAAGAGAGTACTGCTAGCTCTCTAAGAACCAGGTAAACTCATTTGGTTCTCTTCAACGATTGTTTTTCTGTCTCCACAGTGAATTTGAATGTCTATCTACAACTCCACATCCTTCTTCCTTCCTACTCATGCTTCACATCAAGACAAGGTTCAAGGTTTCAAACTTGTTGCTGTTGCTTTCACAACCGACACCAAGTTTGCGGGGGAGTGTAAGAGAACTCAAGCTCAATCACAAGAAGCCCAAGATTATGTCTCATGAGAAGCTTTAAAGCCTTTGTTATTAGGGTTTACAATGTTCCCATATAAATAGTCAATGCTATGTAATCAAAACCTTAACTTTTGGAATATCAAATATCATTTCAGAATCTTTTGTGTTCTTGCAGACAAACAAAAGTATTTCCCGTTTCTTTCTCTTTTCTTTTATATTTCAATAAAGCTTCTTGAGCTACTGCATAATAAGCTCTTTTAGAGCTGGAATCCTCTGTTTTGGATTCACCTTCATTACGAAGACAATCGTGATTGAAAAACGACGTCTTTGGACATAACCCATAAGCTCGCACAGATCTTTTCTCGTTAGAAAAGAGAACTGCTACATCAAACCAAAGCCATTAACTTTATCCTTAGCCAGCAGAGCCGCCGTGAGCTCCGGAAGAGATCGGAGCCAGAAGAGGTGGACACACGGCGGATAAGAGAGAGTCAAAGAAATCAACTGCAGAGGAATCACAAGTACAATCTCCATTGCCTTGAAGAGAGAGAAATATTTGGAACTCAGAAGGAGAAGCATCATCAAGATTGTAAGCGGAGGGGAGGAAATGAGCTTGGACGTAGCGACTTAGCGTTCAGAGGTTGATCGGCGAAAGAGGGGGAAGATGATTGATGAAGACGGCGGAGGGATTCGCAGAGCCAAGAAATCTGTCCATAAGAGCAAACTCTTATTCTCCATTATTCTGGTTACTTATTCTCTTGGTTACTCATTCTCTTATTCTTGTTACTTAATATCATTATTCTCTTGGTCACTTATTCTTCATATACTCTACTATCTCTATTATTCTCTACAATCTCTATTATTCTCTATACTATACTATATTCTTTATGATTGCTCACCATACTTTGTGTAGAACTGTTTTAGGTACACTCTTAAAAGATGGTGAAGAGCTCGTTTTGCTATCTCAAAGAAGCAGCGAGATTGTTGGCTTAAAGAAGGCACAGAACCCTTGGAGTTATAACCAATGGCCATTAACCTTAGCAAAGGCAATGGAAGGTGTTGAATCAGCTCAAAGCTTGGATTTAGAACCGATGGCCATAAGCTTCAAGGAAAGCAATGGAATGTGATGAATCAGCTCAAGCAAAGAGTTGGAGTCCAAGCCAAAATCACAGCCGGTTCCAAGATGGAGTTCAAACCGTGTGTGATCAGATAGGAAGTGCTCTTGGCTGTGGTCCAATCAAAGCACATTCCAAATTAAAACCATGGTCCAAGCCATGTGTTCAGTGGCGGTTCAAAGGCAGAGTTCCAACCCCACATTCACCTCACGTAAGGAGTGCAATGCACTTCAGTCCATATAACGGAAATCAAACCGCCCATTCCGTCCCATTTCAGCCTCTTCTTCACCAGTGCAAAAGGCTGTATCCTAACCTTAATCCCATTCACTTTTATAACTCATTCATTGCCTTAGTCCAATTGCTTGTTTATTCTTTCATTTGATCTCTTAATTGCATCATTTAGCCTTTGATATCATTTGTGGCACTACTTATTATCTTCTTCTTTATCTCTTGTACAAGGGTAAAGGAGACCATAAGTGGTTCAAAGGAGATTGCAAGAAAGAGGATTCAAAGGAAGAAGAATTCAGGCCGTAAAAGAGTTGCGGTTCAAGACTTGTCTAGAAGGAGCCGGTTCCAATTCATGCCTAAGGTCAAGAGTTATCCCAATGCACCGCATTGGCCATACTTTTTTTCCCTAAGTGTGGTTTTGGTCCCACATGGTTTTCCACACTTAGGTTTTTAATGAGGTGGTTCTTTGCATGTTGCAAGCGCGGCCTTTGGTCCTTTAAGGCGTCCCGTAGACCAAGCTTGAGGGAGGGTGTTACAGAGAATGAAGAAGAGAGGCCGTGCAAAGTCCGGGACAGCAAAAAACTCAACAGAAGATATATTGGGCTGTCCGTACACATATCTTATTAGGCCAACGAAGTGGAAATGAGGAGAAGCCCAAAGTGAAGATTGTGTGAAGGAAGGAGTTGGCGGCTGAAGCCAACTAGAAGCGATTTTGAATTCAATGGTTAAGATGAGAAAAAGGAGATCGTATGGCAGTGAGAACATAACCGTTTGTTTCACCACTTAGCCTCTTCCTTGTTTATATAAAAGGCGAGTATTGCCATTGCAGAAAGACTAGTGAATCAATATACAAGTTTATAAAAATCTCTTAGCTCTCTTTTCTTTACTCTTGTTGTTCTTCATTACACAATGTAGAGAGAGGTGTGTTAAGCGTTTTGGGTCATGCCCTTTAAAGGCTGGCCGGTTTGCTTGTCAAGATCATTCACAAACTCACTCAATCTCTTTCTTTCCGTTTGTTCACTTCATCTCTCCCCTTTAACACAGCCAGCTCTCTCCATAGCTCTAAGCTTGTAATTAAAGGCAGATTCTAAGAGGAGTTCATCACTTGTTGATATTTCTCCTCCATTAAAGGAGAATATGACCTCATTAGATCCACATTCTAACAAGAAGAAGGATTTCTTATAGTTAACACATTAATTCGTGCCTGAGATCAAGGCGATTTAAAATGGTTTCTCAACTTCTTCTTCTTGCCTGAGATCCTCCCGGACGGCGTCGATTCCGACCTCGGCCGTACTCCTTCTATCTCTTGTTTTTCTTTAGTTTATGTGTTATCTACTGGAAACGGCAACATCTCACGAAAGTTGAATGAAAAGACACGAAAATTTTGTGTCGGTTTCTTCATCTTTTCCGGTGGATATTTGCCCATCTCCACCATTATTGTTATGCAAGTGTCTGTGACTGGTGTGTTGATGAGTTTGTTGATTCCATGGTGTTTTCTCTTCTGATTTGCTCCTACCTTTAGTATGAAGATGGTGTTTTCGATCGAGATCACATCGGTGATAATATTGTTACATCTGTGGCGCAAGTTATATCTTCAGTTGCATATTTTTAATGGTGAGGCAATTAGAAACAATTTCTTTGGGTTTGGTTACTCTACCTTCATGGCATGTCGGTGTAACAAATCACGAAGTTGCTTTCTCTTTTTTCGTAAGAGCGTTTGTCCGCCACAAATTCTCTAACTTTATTGGATTAGTTGTGTCGGTTTTTGTCCGTTGAGTGAACTCTCTGGCGGTTGTATGAATAATTTAAGGATATCTAAACCGCCTTGGAATTCATCAAATTGCAACGCTCTTCTGTATTTCTTTGTTGTCTTCATCACCCTTCAACAATCTCAAGTTTTTCCTGTGATACTGAAGATCCGATTCTGAAGACACAAGCTTACCAACGACTATGGATAAGAAGGCGATTCGAAATCTTGTGGAGAAGTATACATGAAACATGTCCCACAAGATGTATTTGGTCATACCAACAAGTTCGGATACTACAAATAACTAAGGGAGATATCATCATCTTCCAGACCGGAAGAAATTTTTATGGCATGCGGTGTAACGGATGAATCGCAATTTTTATGGCATGCGGTGTTATTTTGTTTCGTATTAATAAAGTTGTTTAGCCGTCAAAAAAAAAAAAAACACATTAACTCGTGAATGTATTGATGAGGTAATATGTGTACACAACCACAAGTATTATACCGCATATATGTATCTGATTAACATATTGAAGTGTTTATTGTATATGCATAATTTATTACGTATGCATATATCTCTATATATTATTCGTATACTTTTTCCATTCCTCCAATTTTTGTACTCTTTACAAATCTTGATTCAAGAAAGTTTCCAAACCCACCATTCTCTCTAATCTCTAAGCTTCTCTATATAAACATTTGCGTCTCATGGTTATTACTTCACAAAGCTCCATAAGAATTAAGAAGTCAGCTCACTTTAGCATCTAAACAATGGCGAACAATGAAGCAACGACGAAGAAGACAGAAGCAAACGAGAAAGGCGCAACGTAATTTATAAAGACATCCAAACGAACATAATAACAAAAATAGCACTCTGCACTGTTGTCGCTGTGATTGTATTAGCTGGTATCGCTGCACTCATCCTCACCTTTACCAGACCGCCTGTCCCAAGGTTCATGCTTGACGATGTCTACCTTTATCCCGTCTCGAATTCAAACGTTTTGGTAAGTGTTTTTAAACTTTAGCCTCATTCTTTTCCCAAACACAACCAAAGTGTTTAGGTTCAAATTCTTGTTATGTTAAAACAGGTGGAACTCTCATCAACCAACCCAAGCTCTTCGAGTATTTACTACAGCAAGATGAGTCTACACATTCGGATCGAGAGAATTTTCGAGCCAGAGAGGGTTTTCTTGCAGAACACGCTACAAAAGCCACATGAACGTAGCAACAAACAATGTCAAAAACGATAAGCCTGATGGTAGTTTTCAGATTAGAGACGGTGTGAAAGACGGCGAGGTTATTGCAGATGTAAAGATCAAAAAGATACATTGGATCTTTAACTTGAATAATAGGTTTCACGTTACGTGTCCAGTTTTGCTCAACTTGAGAAACTTGACCGCAGCTGTTTCAAGACCAATGTCTACTTGTCAGATCCTTTAGGTTCTTGTCTTCCTTTTTTTCTTGTTCTTACAGTTTCTATGTCGGCGCTTTTCTTGTCTTCCTCTTTACAGTTTTAAGATGCAGATTTTGTGTTGTTTTGAGTTGGAAACCTAATTAAAGACCTGGATTTTACAACCTGGACGCGATTCTCTCACTATTTTAGTTACTTTTTTGTTGTTATCTCATCATCAGTCATCACCATCTCGTTTGTGTGAATCATTTAGGGATATTATCTACACTTTTACAGAATTGGTTCATTGGAGAAGATGAAGTTGAAAGAGCTCCAATGATAATTCCAGTGACATATATGCTTTTCTTAACACTTTGGTGAAACTGTGATCCTGTAATTAGTAAGCGTCATCTTGAAAAGCTTTTTAAACAGAGAGTGGTCGATAATACAGAAGAGAAATTCACCAAAACCAAAAGTAACAAGTTGCACAACTATTCTTCTATCTTTGTTTTCTTGCGAGCCAAGAACCGTTCTCTAGCAGCAGCGATCGCATCCTCGCTTTTCTTGTGTTGGTTTGTGGATTTAGGAGCTTGTTTCGCTGCCTCTTTTACTGATGAGTTTTTCTCTTCTGTGGCATCAGAACCAATCTTCTTCTCAGATGCAGTTGGCTCTTCTTCTTGCGGCTCCATACTTCTCTTACGACTTGATCTAATAGTATCTTCGGATTCAGGCGACACTTCCTTCTCCGGTGAATCTGCAATCTTCTCTTCCCTCGTCTCTTCTTTTCTTAGCTCTTCTAGCTTCTCTGCTTTTCTCTGTTCTTCCAGCTTCTCTGCCTCTCTAGCTTCGATATCTCGAGCTCCGAATGCAACATTCTTTCCAATGTTGAAGTAGAAGTCACTCAAGTCTTTCTTCTTTGTAACCTAAGAGAAGATGCAAACAAACGAAAAGACCTGAGATATGAGTTTAAATAGCTATATCTCCCCATCACTGTAATTACAGTAAGACAAGAAAAGTACTTCAGAAGAGAGAACATGCAAAAAAAGTTGTAAGAAGAAAAGATTGCGATCAAGTAAATCACCTTCACACAGTTCCCAAACCTGAGAGCTACTTAAAGACAGGAACTGAAAAAGGACAAAACAAAAGACTTCGACATATCCTAACAAGCACTAGTTTAGTAACGACAGAGATAAAGAAATACAAACATGATATAACCTCAGAGAAGATGAAAACAAACGAAAAGGCCTGAGAAATGAGTTTAAATAGCAAAGACAAAAAAAGTACTTCAGAAGACAGAACATGCAAAAACATTGCAAGAAGAAAAGATTGCTATCAAGCGAATTAACTTCACACAGTTCCCAAACCTGAGAGCTACTTCAAGACAGAAACTGAAAGAGGACAAAACTAAAGACTTCTGACATATCCTAACAAGCACTAGTTTAGTAACGCCAGATATAAAGAAACACAAGAAACAGAACTTACATCATCTCTTTCCTCACGAAGTTCACGCAATCTTTCTTCCGCAAGCCATTTCTTTTGTTCCTCGAGTTTCCTCTTATACGCACCAGTTACGAACCTCTCTTTACCCGAGAAAAGATGTTCGTCTTTCTCCCTCTCTTTCGCAAGCTTTCTCTCATAAACAATCTCATGTTCTTTCTGTCTCTGTTCTGCCTTCTTCATCAAATGCTGAACATACCTAGGCTGCAATCACAAGACCAAAACAAAAAACAAAAAACAAACGACGCATTAATAAAGCTTTGAAACCTAATAAAACCGTCAATACCTAGCTAGCCACAGATCATACATCCCTCTTAAGAACATTAGAAACAATGATAACCTACAGACAAAGCTTCAAGTCTCCACATTTGTATTTACATTACCTTGCGCTCTTCACGATCTTGCATTTTGGGAACAACAGATTTCTGTTTCATGTCATCATAAACTTCATCGTAAGAAAAAGCAGAAGGATCCTCCTCCAAGGCTTTCTTATGCTGCTCCTCAATCTATAACAACACACAAATTCACTAATCAAAAACTTATGAGAAAAAACAAGAAACAGAGTCAGAGGAGAAAAAAAAAAACATACTTCTTTAAGAGCTTTGGTCTTTGAAGCTTGCCGAGAAATCTCCTTCTCAACATCTTGGTCTTCGTCTTCACCAAATATCGAAGCAGTGCGTAGTGGAGGCCGTGAAGATGACTGCTTTTTCTGAGACGGAGCCCTGATTTGCAATCCGTACTTCTTCATCCTCGATGTTCGCCGAAACTCGGAAAAATTTAGGTCAAAAATCGATCAGCTGAAAGCAACAACGGTGATTCGATTTGGGGCCAAACCCTAAATAAATCCGCGATATATTTGGTGTTGGCGCTAAACCCAAAGGAGCTGGAAACCGATTAGGGTTCGAATTCGAATAGTTTATCGGTGTGATTGTGCGAGGAGGAAGGAGTTTAGGGAGATGATGAATCCATGGAAAAAATGAAAGAGGAAGGAAGAAGATAGAAAGGCAATGCTCGAAGCGATTAAAGAAACTGATGGGCCGAAAGCCCAATTAGTTAAAATCACGGCCCAATTGCTTAAAATTAGTTGACAAATTAGTGGTGGGAAAAGCGACTCTACCGATTAATCAATTATAAATAGCTTTTCAGTATAAAAGGTTTTTCTGAAACATGGATTAAATAGATTTATGGTTTGCATTAGATTTGTCTCCTTCTCGGTTCTTATTAATGGTAAAGTGTATGAGGAAATTAAACTGACTCGGGGCATTGGACAAGAACCCCTCTCACCCTATATATTTATATTTTGTGCCAACACGTTTAGAGTATGTACATGGGAGACTCTAAACATGAGATTCATCAGAAAAAATAGTTAAATAACAGGTGGGTTCCATGAACAGTGGTAATCCCACCACTAAAAAAACTATAGTTTTCGAACTCCTCTCTTTTCGGGTTCGTCACGTGGCGACTCGTGATTAGTCTAATTTTTTTTTAGAACCCCATGTGGGGTTCATTGATGTACATGTTTTTAGTTACCTGGTAAAACAAGAAGAACAAAAGAGACATTTGCAGAGGATCCGTTTTGGCAAGCATGGTCCACAACTTACTCATCTGTTATTAGCGGATGATTCGTAAGATTTTTATCAAGTTTGTTCTTTATGCTATGTCGGTTCATATTATGAACTGTTTTCAGTTACCAGTAGGGCTCTGTGAGGACATTACCAAAGCAATTTCAAGTTTCTGGTGGGGGTCGTATCCTCAAGGGAAAAAATGAGTTGGTTGGCGTGCATGGTCTAAACTCACAAAGCATAAAGCAGAGGGGGTCTGGGTTTTTGTAATACCGCCAGTTTTAATCAATCTCTACTCGCCAATCAAGTTTGGAAGCTTATGTTTCGGCCTACTAGTTTAGCATATCAGGTGTTAAAAGGTCTGTATTTCCCTCACGGAACACTACTCTCTGCTCTACCCCCTTCATCCTGTTATTATGGTTGGCACTCTTTATTGCATGGGTGTGATTTACTGAAAAAAAGGTTTACGTGCCAGCATTGGTAATGGCATGAACGTTACGATTTCTGATGCATGGCTCCCAACGATCCCTCCGTCTGCACCTACGCTTAAACCTCTGGTTAACCCCAATATCCCGGTCTCTCATTACATTGATCAGGAACGGAAAGAGTGGAATCATTCTGTTTAACGAGTTACATTGAGGATAATGATGTGGAGCTGATCAAACGGCTATACCTTCCTCCCTGGGATATGCCAGATAGCTTTATTTGGTGTTATACTAATAATGGTCACTACTCTGTTAAATCTGGCTACCGTTTAGCTGTGGAGGATAATGCGATTGCTGATAACTCTTCTCCTCCTCTTCGTCAGCATTCGGATCTTACGAAGGCTATCTAGAAGATTAGGGAACCTCCCAAACTAAATCATTTTCTCTGGAGGTTATTTTCTGGTGCTTTAGCTATTAAAAGCAACTTACGGAGACGGGGTATTGTTGTTGATCCTTTCTGTGCTCATTGCTTTTTTTTTGTGCTGGAGGACCCTAATCACCTATTTTTCATGTGTTTGTATGCTCAATCTGTTTGGAGGTCAACTAACTGTCGTGTTTTCGGTTTCATAAACCTGTGTAGTTCTCTTGAAGATTACATCCGAGCTCTGTTACTGGTCTATCATACCCCTGGTTTGGGTGATCTCAATAAAAATCTTCCTTTTTGGGTGTTGTGGAGGATTTCGAAGGTGCGCAACAATTTTTTGTTCAATAAACATCTAAATAAGTTTTGATATAACTTGTACTCGGGCGCATGATGATGTGTTGGAATGGTTACATCATGTGCAGTCTGAGTTTTTTCCTTCTAGCTCATCCTGTACTATCTAGAAGAAATCACCCTCTGGTTGGTTAAAACGTAATTTTGATGCTTCTTATATAGATTCTTAGGATGCTATAGGCTTGGACTGGTTGGTACGCAATAATTCTGTTTTTTTTTTGTCTGTGGGGACTCATGCTCTGTTCTGCGAGGTTTAAATCCCGAAGAAGCAAAATGCCAGAGTTTACTTTGGGCTATTCAAGAAGTACATCAGCTAGGTCCCCACAAGGTGGTTTTTGAGGGCGATTGTCAGACTGTCATTATTGCACTTCACCAAAAACCTGTTAATCTCCGCCAAAGGCGGACCTACGTTCAACTAGGGGGTCACATGACACCCCTAAAATTTATATAATTCATATTACTTATATATGACTGTTTATGTTTATGGATGATTTGGTTTAAAGCTCCTCTTCTTGACACCCCAAACTCAAGTTCCACTATGTGTTTTGACTTAATTAATCCATTTTTTACTTTTTTTTTGTTCAATCCATTTTTTACTTATTATTATATTGGACCATAGCCCATATTGTGATTGTAAGAGTTATTTTGTTTGCTTTTTTATCTTGTTCACGTAGTTGGATTTCATTTATTTTGGTTTAGATAATAAAACATAATTAGGCAAAGAAAATGATATAAATGACATAAAAATATAAAATGTAGAGATTTTGTTTTTTCCAAGTATGCAAGTTATCCAGAAAGTTATAAAATTTATGGATTTTTTGTTTAGTATTTAAACTTACGACCCCGGTAAAAAAATTTCTGGGTCCGCCACTGATATCCGCCTTCGTCACTACCTTGCTGCCATTAACGACCTGCAAGTCGGGTTTTCTGACGCTTCCTTTGTTTTTACAAAATGTGATGGTAATGCTTGTGAAGATTAGCTTGCAAGGGAAGGCTTACATTCTCGGCAACGGATTATATTTACTGATTATGTGCCTTCATCTTTATATACATTGTATGTTACAGACATGGATCTGTGTTCTTAATATTAATGCAATGAAGTTAGAAAAAATAGCTTTTCAGTACATATTTATTGAGTTGATTACACTATGATGCACTTTCGAGTAGTTTTTTTACAATAGGCACTTTCCAACAAATGGAACACTTTGTAGTTGTGCAATGACCATACCATACTCCTTTTTCTCTCATTCATTTGATAAATAAAATGAGTCATATTCGCATTTGATTTTAAAATTTAAATCATTTTTACAAATGACACCTATTTTATATCTCGGATCAGTGTTAATTATACACAAGCTAGTACACTTCATTAGAATTTTTAAAGCCCATATGTCGAAAAACAAATAACCCTAGAAAAGAAATACGGAAACGTGTAACCAGAATCACAAATAAATACACAAAAAACTAGAAATACATATTTGTTTTTGAAATGCCTAATAAAATGACCAAAGAAAGTTTTCGTTTCAAGTGAGAAGTTTGTACTTATCCTTCCTTGTCAAGTTAGTGCACTCGAACCCTAAGTTATCAGCTAAGATTTTATGTACAAGGTTTGCAACATCATAAGGATTTTTCCCACCTAAACATGTGTCATGTACCGGAAGCTGGTCCAAGAACGTAACCTCGTAAAAAAAAGTTGGATTCATAGCCAAGAAAATAAAGTTCAGAGCAGACCAGCCTCTAATCGTGGCACGGAATAATCCATCAGTACTATTCATAGCAAATGGCACGATTTCATTGGTTAATTCAGCAAATAGTGCGCTGAATCTTAGCAAGAATGGTCCATCCCCGTATATTCCTTCAGGAAAAATCACTAGATCTCCTTTAGACAGAGCTTGTTTAATCTTCTCAGCGTCGATCTTTCGGATTCTTGAAATCCACACCAAGGGAACTGGAGATAAGATCCTGGCAGGTACCCTTGAGATGGCTGATGTGAATGAAATAGACGTAATGATGCGTCCGAGGGCATGTGATAATACATAGCCGTCGAATGGGGATCTATGATTACCGACAAAGAGTAGGTTGCAGTTTCTAGCCACCGATGGCTTAGGAGGCTTCCCTTTGGCGGTGATTCGGATGCCCAATATTCCAAAGATATGAGATATGGCCCACAACGGGAGGAGGAAGATAAGCAATATCCTGATCACGGCGAGAAAAAATCCAAAAGGGAACCAAAGAAGGATGAGGAGCGCCAAAGCTGGCGTTGGTCGCTTCACGAAGCGTCCGTCGTGGAAGACTACTGGCTTTGGAGGCTGAAGCTCATGTTGTTTGTCATGCTGGTTCGAGTGAATCGGTGCATGAACTTGCTCCTACATATATTAATACCAAAAACACATACATATTATATAACGTTGTTTGTATTCTTATGTATCATTAATATTCATGAGTTTCTATCTATAAACTATAACCACCACCATCATCTATGGACCCCAAGCCCGCTCTCCCAGCCCGAGGATTTCACTTTTGTCTGAGGACCGTTGCATTATTTTTAGAATGTTCTAGAGATTTATTTACTGATCCTACAAACATATTTACGGATCCTACAAACACCATGTAACTGTTTCCGTGTTTTGTCTTCACTTACATAGTAACGAAAATCACTTCTCGATAAGTCACATATCATTTGATTGCTCCAACTCAAGCACGTTTAACTACAAAATTTTCTCTAAAAATATGACTGAGAAGTAAATATACTTTGTTGACACATATAACCAAATCAATTCTCTTAAACATTTTAATATACACTATCATATACCGAAGTTAATGTTACAAAAACCAACATTGCTTTTTTATATACTAAATTAGAAATTTTGTATTTAACTATTTATCTACATAAAATTCCTAAATATTTAAAAAGATGCGACTTTCGTAATTAACCAGCGTTATATTTTTTGCAATTAATTCAGATAACTTGATAAGGTGGGTTTTTTTCTTTTTACCTCACATAACGATAAGAAAGTTGTAGAAGCCGTCTTTGCTGGTCTTCCAAGACCTAGTTGAGGCCTCCGGTCAACAAACAAGCGACTAACACGGTTAAAAAAAGACTCATCGATATCGGTTTCACGTATCAAACCGGTGACAAAACCAAACCCGTTAACGATCAGCTCCGTACCGATGACCTCATCCGCACTAAGATGATCATTAGCGAACATTTCCACCATAATTTGAGGCATCCTCGTCACCAGGACATTCTTCTTACACGAGCTGAAAACCCTCCACGTGTCGATGCATAAGTCATCCATGTAGAACTTTGGCAGGACGGCTCTAGCCACAAGCTTGATCTCTAATTCGCGTACACCAGCCGTCACTACAAAGATCATGAGCTTAAGAGCAGCATTTTTGTAGCTGAAAACGTCAAGGAGTGCGATGCCGGGCCAGAGAAACAACAGAATGGTGTAACGGATGAAACTGACCTCAAAGGCTACGAGCATGAAGTAAGAGAACAAATCTTGGTTCTTTAGAAGTGTCCCTTCAAACTCTGACACGACCGAGTGCGAGGATGTTGTCGATGAATCCATTGCCCTTTTGCTTCGTTTTTGGTTTAAAAATATAACTAGTGAGCTTTGGGTTGATTTTATCTATAATAGCATTGGAAAATTTATAACAGCAGAGGATGTTGCTTTTTTTTGGAACATTATGATGCTTTGATGTATCCAAAAATATAAAAATATGACTTCGAGTATGCAACTAAACAACAAATTAACACCAATAACCACTTGATTGCCAATACTACGTTTTGGTGGGAATTAATGCTTATAAATACAGATATCCGTTGTCGTTTTGATTCATATCCACACACACATTCGCAACAAAGTTATATGGATATCCCAATTCTTTGTGTTTTAAAAAATAACACATAAATAAAAGGAAAATACTATTTCTTAGGACAAACAAAAATTAAGAGAAACAAATTGCAATATTCATATGAAATTCATTAAAAAATATTAGTTTATAATTTTAAAAAAATAATAGACTTATGGATATATAATGTATTTGTATTTTACACTTATAAACCGATATACGCTTTTGTATTTTCTTGTTTTGTTCTAAAAGATTTGACTGAATGTTAAAAATAGTTTTCTCTGGCATAGGATATTATATTGATTCAACATCATTATCCATGCTTTTGGTGTTCTGAGCTTAATTATCGACCTTGGTTGAATTCTCCAAACTGCAACGGATTTTTATTTTTGCTCCAGTGCCCTACTCCATTGATTAATTTAACAAGAAACATAAAGAATTAACCATATACTCATTTAGTCATTTTCATCAGTTTTTGTTTGCATGTGAAATTATTTAGGCTCTAGCTGTCGATTTCTTTAATTTTAAGCGTACAATCATATGCTTTGATGATCAGAATCTTACAACACATTGGAAGTGTAAGATCGATATCTAAGTTACTTAAACGAAGCTAAGACGTGGAAGATATGTTTAATTTAATGCTCCATGTACATGAAAACTAATAACACTTGTTTAACATTGTCTCCGGAAGATCAACGGATCTAAAACGCATTACCAAAAAATTGTTTATATCCACAAAATAGCTATAACATACCTGTAGCCTGTAGGTGTAACTTAATAGCCCATAAAGTTGATATATTTAAAAATGGGGAAAAAACTAGATTAGCTCTAAAATTAATGTTAATTACTAGAATGCCTCTAATTTTATTTTAATTATTGACTTAAAAATTGATGATTATTAATGGCTATACTACCCTCATTAGCTTTGATGACAGATTTTTAAAATTGACAGATATTTTTCGGCGATAGGTTTTTATTTCAGAGATTTTTCCAAAAAAATGATAGATTTTTCACTAAATGTATGTCGTACGAAATAGCAGATTTATTGGCAATGACAGATTTTTGCGACAGATTTTATTTGACTAAATAGATTGGTACACAAAATCTATCGTGCGATATAGCAGATTTTTAGGAATGACATATTTTTTCGATAGATTTATTTGATTAAACAGATTTGTCTACAAAATCTGTCAACTGAAGTAGCAGATTTGTTATGAATGACAGATTTTTGCGACATGTTTATTTGAGTAAACAGATTTGTCCACAAAACTTGTCGAATGAAATAGCAGATTTATTGGGAATGACAGATTTTTGCGACAGACTTATTTGAGTAAACAGATTTGTCCACAAAATCTGTCGAATGAAGTAGCAGATTTATTAGAGTAATAGATTTTTTAAAAAAAATTTGGGACATGAAGTATGACAGATTTATAAAAGAATCTATGATACCATTACAACAGTTTATTTGTAATTTTATAATTTTGTAATTTTTATAATTTTTTGTTTTTTTATTTTATCATTTTTGTAATTTTTTGTAATTTTCATAATTTTGTAATTTTTATAATTTTTAGTAATTTTTATATATTTGCACCAGATGAAATTCGAGCCCCAGAACTAAAGAAGATGAACTGTAGTCTCGGAGAGAGAGAGAGAGAGAGAGAGAGAGAGAGAGAGAGAGAGAGAGAGAGAGAGAGAGAGAGAGAGAGAGAGAGAGAGAGAGAGAGAGAGAGAGAGAGAGACTGTGCTATGGAGGAGGGTTTGACCGAAGCCGACAGTGACCTCGCCGGCGAGATACGGCGGTTGTGGTGGGGAAGATGAACAATTTGAGGGTTAGGTCAATTTTAGGGATATCGGGTAGTTTTTATATTTTTGGGTAAAAATACTTTTTTTTTCTTTTTTTAATCTTTGTTTTATCTTCAAAAATTAGATGATATTGAGGAAATAAGATTATATGATAATGATATTTTAAAATTATATCAATGGCATACCTGTAAATAATTTTAAAATTTTGGTTATTCTGTCTTTTTCATAAAAAATTTGTGTTAGACTAGTAAACTTCATTTTGAATATGTTAGATTAGTAATTATAGGTCAAATTCATGTCATTTTAGTAAGGGAAAAAAGCTTACATACCTCAGAAATTAGGTGATATTACCAGAATACATCAGATCTTTTCATAATTACTGATATATTTTTTATACCCAGCGTGCCCTTCTGTTATGTTGTGACAAAAAATGTAATTACAAGAATGCCATTGCCACCTAGACCGCCACATAGGAAGTCGCTGACGTGTATTAATGAAAGACGCGGACTGAGTTATGGTTACATTGTGACTGAGTTAAAAGACGCGGCTGACTTATGTGTGACCGACTGACTTACGAACATAAACCAGCCGTTAGTCGCGGCTGATTTATGAGAGATGAGCTGACTTATGAGAGATAGACTGACTTACGAACATAAATCAGCCGTTAGTGACAGCTGATTTATACACAACGGCTGACTTACGTACATAAATCAACCGTAACCTACGGCTGGTTAGGACCTGATCCACTCATGGCAAAGCTTATTTTATACAACGGCAGGTTAAATTATGGAAAATTAGGCTGAGTTGTAGATAAGAGACGGCTGGGTTATGTTCTCGGCTAGCTGACTTATGTGAGGTAGTTACGGCAGTGATATGTAAATCAGCCGTAATGAGGCTGAGTTTATGTTAACCCTGTCTGGTTACGACTGACTTATTAGCAAAAGATTAATTACTGAAATTGTATTCTTGTTGCGGCAGATTTATATTGTACTTGATGACTGATTTAATAAGGCTGAGTTATGTGTTCGTTTGACGGCTGACTTACCGATATTCCATGTCATCAGCTCCGATTTTCCATGTCATCAACTATTATTTTCCATGTCATTATTAAACAAGAAACATCAATAAATAAATTAAAATGGCTGAGTTATTTAAATGATAGGCTGAATTATTTAATTGCGATACGAAAATTCTACAAAATTATACAAATTTATAAAAATTATAAAAAGTTATTTTATATAATCTGAAATTATATAAAATAGGAAAATATAAAAATACCAAAAAAATTATAAAATGCTATAAATATTTTTTTAAAAATATAAAAAATTATAAAGAATTAAAAAAATTATACAAAAAATTACAAAAACTATAAAAACAATAAAGCAATAAAAAATATTTTAAAAATAAAAAAATAGGAAAATTAAAAAGTTATAAAACTATAAAAAATAAAAAATTATGAAAAAATTGAAAAATTATATAAAAAAAACTAAAAAGATCATAAAATAATAAAAAAAATTATAGAAAAATATTTAAATTTGAACCCTAAATCCAAAGAAAAAGTTAACCCAACTATAATATAAACCTTAAACCCTAAACCAAAACCTAAACCCAGAAACTCAATGATTATTGAACTCAACTATAATGTAAACCCTATATCTAAGGATTAGTGAATCCAACTATAATCTAAACCCTAAATCTTATACTCTAAACCCTAAAATAAAAACTAAACCTAAACCCAAGGATTATTGAACCCAACTATAAATAAACCTTAAACCCTATACCCTAACACAAAATCAAAACTTCAAACCCTATATCTAAGGATTAGTGAACCCAACTATAATCTAAACCTTAAATCCTATACTCTAACCCCAAAATATAAACCCTAAAACCTAAATCCAAAAATAAACCGTAAACCCAAAGATTAGTGAACCCAACTATAATGTAAACCTTAAACCATATACCCTAACTCCTAAATCTAAACCTTAAACCCAAAATCGAAGAATTAGTGAACCCAACTAAATTCTAATGAAAATAAAACATAATTGAATATTTTCATAGTAGTATTCTTTCATATGTTGATATAAACATTTATATGTTAATATACAATCATATGTCGATATAAATGGATAAATATAAACCTGAAACCCTAAACTAAAAACTAATCCCTAAATCCAAGGATTAGTGAACTTAACCCTAAATCCAAGGATTAGTGAACTTAACCCTAAATCCAAGGATTAGTGCACCCAACCCTAAATCCAAAGATTAGTGAACCTCAAATTTACGTAGAAACGATGTACATGGAATACACCGTGAACGGTTTACACTAAAATAAAAATCGCTCATAGCCAATTTGTAGTTATCATAGCTAATTTGTAGTTATTATCTTATAAATTTTATCAAAAAAATATAAAAATTTTTTTATAAATAATTACAAATTAATTATTAAAATATAAAAACTAAATCTCACGGACTCCGCCTCCTCTCGGCTCCCACCGTCACTCCGTCTCTACTTCCACCGTCACCGCCTCCACCTCTGCCTCCACTGTCACGGCCTCCGCCTCCACTGTAACCGCCTCTGCCTCCGCCTCCACTGTCACCACCTCTGCCTCCGCCTCCACCATTACCGCCTCCGTGTCAGCTCCCACCGTCACTCCGTCTCTGCTTCCACCCTCACGGCTCTGCTTATACTTCCACCGTCACTGCCCACACCTAAACCTCCACCGTCACAGTCTTTAACTGCAATGTATTAACAAAACATATGATTTGCCATTGAGATTTCGTTTCCAAGAAGAAGACACTTCTGAGATTAAAAACAGATCTCACCATAAAGAATTCGAAGGAACCGGTTACCTTGTTTAAGGTTGGGATTGTCAATTTGAGACTGATTATTGAAAGATCTTTTTGAAAACCGGTTAAAATTGATCTCTTACTTCTGAAAAGGGGAAATTTTTGTGAAATAACTTGTAAATTTTGGAGTTAGAAAAAAGAAAAAAAACGAGGGAAAGGGAATTTCCAGTACCTTGCCTTTGTGAAGAACACACACGAATCTGATTTTTTTTTTTGAATAGAGTAGATCATCAGCTTCTCTTCTAACCACTGCCAGGGATTACTATATTTGAAAGAAAATAATAATAATCATTTACCCATAAAAAGGAAGAATCATATATCAAAACCAGATTTTTCTTCGATATGGATCTAACGAGAAACAAAATATCTGAGTAGAAAACAATAATCATATACCCACACCACAAACGTTCAGGAAGGAGATGTCAAAAATTGGAGGAATTAGCTGCTCTCCTTGCTTCAGGAGGTACACCGTTTGGCAAGGCTGTGCAGCTCCGGCTGATGAAGATATATTCATCTTCAATTTAACAACAAGATATGAAGTGACACAGAGAACGAAATCAAATCGAAAGAAGAAAAAAGAGACCAGATCGAAAGAAGAAGAAGGAGAGAACAGCAAAACTGAAGAAAAGAGAGAAGAGACCAAATTAAAAGAAGATGAAACGCCAAGGTCGCCATAGGGTTTTTGGTGGAGGCGGAACAAACAAGGTAAATAGGATTTTCTTTTTCCATTTTGTTTTGACAACAAATAAGTGGGATATATGTTTCGTGTGAAAATTTTAGATTTTCAATCGCGAATTAATAATTGACCAGGAAATAAATTTCTTGGTCAAAATTTAAGGCGGGAATTAATGTGATGTGATTAAAAAAAAATATTTTGAATTTAGATTTTAAAATTTAGAATTTGGGGCTTAGGATAAAGAGATGATCATATTTCTTTTTAAATTAATATTTCTTTTTAAAAATGAATATTTGAATAACTTTCAGATTTTTGGTATATATGTTGTTTAAAGTTTGTAATTTACACTAAAATAAAATATTGAGAGTATCACATGTTTTTCTCATCTATTTTATGTGAAACAACACCATATCACAAAATATGGTTTTGAATGTAACTATGTATGGTTTTGAATGTAACGATGTATAGGCTAAAATTTTAGGGTTTAGGGTATGTTTATGGTATAAAATTTTTACGAATAGCCACAAATTATATTGTGTCTACATATTTCCATTATTATTTTGTGGCTGATAGTGGATTTTGAAATCCACGATTTGTTTTGTGGCTAATTGTGGCACGTTTTTCTACGAATAGTCACATATTATGTTGTGTCTACGTATTTCCATGATTATTTTGTGGCTAATAGTAGATTTTGATATCCACAATTTGTTTTTGTGGCTAATTGTGCATATTTTTCTATGAATAGCTACAAAGTGGATTTCGTAGCTATTTAGCCACAAAAAACCGTGAATGGCCACAAATTTTATCTTTTTTAAAACTGTAGCTAATTTGTGGCTATTTGTGACTACAAAACGTAGCCACGGAAGTACTTGTAATTAAATCGTAGCTATAAACAGTTTTTCTTGTAGTGTTATATCGTGTACACTTTGAAATATGTACACTAGGAACAATGTTTATGATGCATTTTTCATTTCTTTTATAGGTTTTTGTACTTTTTAAATTTTTTTGGTAATTTTTAATAATTTTTATTGTTTTTAGAATTTTTAGAATTTTGAAAACTTTTATTAATTTTTAATATTTTTATAATTTTTTATAGTTTTTAAATTTCTATAATATTTTTATATTTTTTTGTATTTTTCTATGTTTTTTTCTAATTTTTGTAAATTTTATTAATTTTTAGAATTTTTTGTAATTTATAAAAAATAGTAATTCTTATAATTTCTTACAAATTTTAAATTTTTTATAGTTTTTATAGTTTTTGGTAATTTTTTATGATTTTTAGTATTTTTAAATTTTTTTCGTTTTTATATTTTTTTCTTTTATATTTTTTAATAATTTTATCTTATTTTCTTAAATTTTCGTACAATTTTTTATTTTTCATATTTTTATAATCTTTTTACTTTTTGTAATTTCTTTTATTTTAATTTTTTTCCTTTCTAATTTTTTTTATAATTTTAATATTTATTATTAAGTATTAATCGGATTTGGTGATGGGAAAATCAACTGTTCCCTCCCTCCTCTTAAAGAAAAAAACTGATGTGGAGTTCGATTTTAGTGACATGGTTTTTTTAATTAAAACCAATCAAAACAAAAAAAATAATCAAGGGTGTTTTCCGTAATTTACTAGGGTTGTGTGAGTATTTGAGTAATTTTTGAAACATCTGATGTATTCTACTAAGAGCATGTCCATTAGTGAACCCCTTCTTGGGGTTCTAAAAAAAATTTTAATAATTTTTTATTTCATTTTTGTAAAAAATTTTAAAAGAAAAAAAAAGAAAAAAAACGAGGGAAAGGGAATTTCCAGTACCTTGCCTTTGTGAAGAACACACACGAATCTGATTTTTTTTTTTGAATAGAGTAGATCATCAGCTTCTCTTCTAACCACTGCCAGGGATTACTATATTTGAAAGAAAATAATAATAATCATTTACCCATAAAAAGGAAGAATCATATATCAAAACCAGATTTTTCTTCGATATGGATCTAACGAGAAACAAAATATCTGAGTAGAAAACAATAATCATATACCCACACCACAAACGTTCAGGAAGGAGATGTCAAAAATTGGAGGAATTAGCTGCTCTCCTTGCTTCAGGAGGTACACCGTTTGGCAAGGCTGTGCAGCTCCGGCTGATGAAGATATATTCATCTTCAATTTAACAACAAGATATGAAGTGACACAGAGAACGAAATCAAATCGAAAGAAGAAAAAAGAGACCAGATCGAAAGAAGAAGAAGGAGAGAACAGCAAAACTGAAGAAAAGAGAGAAGAGACCAAATTAAAAGAAGATGAAACGCCAAGGTCGCCATAGGGTTTTTGGTGGAGGCGGAACAAACAGGTAAATAGGATTTTCTTTTTCCATTTTGTTTTGACAACAAATAAGTGGGATATATGTTTCGTGTGAAAATTTTAGATTTTCAATCGCGAATTAATAATTGACCAGGAAATAAATTTCTTGGTCAAAATTTAAGGCGGGAATTAATGTGATGTGATTAAAAAAAAATATTTTGAATTTAGATTTTAAAATTTAGAATTTGGGGCTTAGGATAAAGAGATGATCATATTTCTTTTTAAATTAATATTTCTTTTTAAAAATGAATATTTGAATAACTTTCAGATTTTTGGTATATATGTTGTTTAAAGTTTGTAATTTACACTAAAATAAAATATTGAGAGTATCACATGTTTTTCTCATCTATTTTATGTGAAACAACACCATATCACAAAATATGGTTTTGAATGTAACTATGTATGGTTTTGAATGTAACGATGTATAGGCTAAAATTTTAGGGTTTAGGGTATGTTTATGGTATAAAATTTTTACGAATAGCCACAAATTATATTGTGTCTACATATTTCCATTATTATTTTGTGGCTGATAGTGGATTTTGAAATCCACGATTTGTTTTGTGGCTAATTGTGGCACGTTTTTCTACGAATAGTCACATATTATGTTGTGTCTACGTATTTCCATGATTATTTTGTGGCTAATAGTAGATTTTGATATCCACAATTTGTTTTTGTGGCTAATTGTGCATATTTTTCTATGAATAGCTACAAAGTGGATTTCGTAGCTATTTAGCCACAAAAAACCGTGAATGGCCACAAATTTTATCTTTTTTAAAACTGTAGCTAATTTGTGGCTATTTGTGACTACAAAACGTAGCCACGGAAGTACTTGTAATTAAATCGTAGCTATAAACAGTTTTTCTTGTAGTGTTATATCGTGTACACTTTGAAATATGTACACTAGGAACAATGTTTATGATGCATTTTTCATTTCTTTTATAGGTTTTTGTACTTTTTAAATTTTTTTGGTAATTTTTAATAATTTTTATTGTTTTTAGAATTTTTAGAATTTTGAAAACTTTTATTAATTTTTAATATTTTTATAATTTTTTATAGTTTTTAAATTTCTATAATATTTTTATATTTTTTTGTATTTTTCTATGTTTTTTTCTAATTTTTGTAAATTTTATTAATTTTTAGAATTTTTTGTAATTTATAAAAAATAGTAATTCTTATAATTTCTTACAAATTTTAAATTTTTTATAGTTTTTATAGTTTTTGGTAATTTTTTATGATTTTTAGTATTTTTAAATTTTTTTCGTTTTTATATTTTTTTCTTTTATATTTTTTAATAATTTTATCTTATTTTCTTAAATTTTCGTACAATTTTTTATTTTTCATATTTTTATAATCTTTTTACTTTTTGTAATTTCTTTTATTTTAATTTTTTTCCTTTCTAATTTTTTTTATAATTTTAATATTTATTATTAAGTATTAATCGGATTGGTGATGGGAAAATCAACTGTTCCCTCCCTCCTCTTAAAGAAAAACTGATGTGGAGTTCGATTTTAGTGACATGGTTTTTTTAATTAAAACCAATCAAAACAAAAAAAATAATCAAGGGTGTTTTCCGTAATTTACTAGGGTTGTGTGAGTATTTGAGTAATTTTTGAAACATCTGATGTATTCTACTAAGAGCATGTCCATTAGTGAACCCCTTCTTGGGGTTCTAAAAAAAATTTTAATAATTTTTTATTTCATTTTTGTAAAAAATTTTAAAAGAAAAAAAAAGAAAAAAAATAAAATCGACTAATCATGTGTCGACATGTGGCGAACCCAGGAGAGAGAAGTTCTAAAATTAGAGTTTTTTAGGGGTGAGTTCATCACTGTTCAAGGGGTCCACAAATATTTTAATAATTTATTTTGTGAATCCCATGCTATGAACCTCTAATGGAGGTGCTCTAATAAGTGTTAAAATTGATGGTATTTGAGCAAAGCTTTCTTTTAGTAATTGTTCCTAAAATTTATTTATACATATGTATCGACTAAACACGAAGTAGTTTGTGGCATCTACAGCCGCCACGAATGTTTTTTTTTAAAAAAAAAAACCTGTGGGTATCCCGAGCCTATGGAAGGGCCCAGACTAATCCCCAAGGAGAGGTGTACCTCGCGAACAGGGCTCTCTCCGGGTTATTACTATATCATAGTACGTATATATTTTTTCCATACGAATGCTAATTTATTTGGGTAAGACAAAACTGTTAGCGAGCTTACAACATAATCTTCACCAGGATATAACCAATAGAGACATAGAACAAGAATATTTTCGGATAATCAAATTATTAATTGGTTCACAACTCATACACGTTTATTGTTGCCAATTATAGCCTTTGACATACATTTATCATGGTAGCCGATATCTCGAAGGACTGCACTCAGATGGAAGGATGTGTGCAGTCTTATAAAATTGTATAAAACCATACAAAACATTAGATATTTTAGCACTTATTACTAGAATACATTAGATATTTCAAACTATATCAAATTATACATTAAATTTTTAAAACTATACAAAGCCATATAAAAAAAAATTGTTCTAATACTATCAATTTTAGCACTTATTACTAGAATACATTAGATATTTCAAAAATTGTTCAAATACTCAGACAACCGTAGTAAATTACAAAAACACCCTTGATTAATTCTTTTTTTGTTTTGATTGATTTTAACTAAAAAAGTCATGTCACTAATAACTATAATCTATTGAAACCCCTTTTCAACATCTATATTCACAATTGTGCCACTCAACTAAAATTATTGGTTTTACTTTTTCATTTTCGTAATTATAAAAAAATGATAAAACAATTATTAAAAATATAAAAAATAACAAAAAATAATGAATGTTTTAAAATCTTCAAAAAAAATAATGGAAATTTGGAAAAATTAAGAAAAAGATGAACAAAATAATTAAAATTTAGAAAACTACAAAAAATAAAAAATATAAAAATTATAAAAAAATTTAGAAGGAAAAAAAATAAAATAAAAGAAATAACAAAAAGTAACAAGATTATAAAAAAATATTAAAAATATAAATATTGTAATAAAATTTAAGAAAATAAGATAAAATTAAAAAAATTAAAAAAATATATAAAAAATATACTAAAATTGGAAAAAATTGGAAAAAATAAAAAATTACTAAAAATTATAAAAAATTCAAAAATTGTAAGAAAATATAAAATATTACTATTTTTTAAATTAGAAATAATTCTAACAAATTAATAAAAAATTACGAAAAAATTACAAAAAATTATAAAAAATACAGAAAATATTTAAAAAGTTATAAAAATTTAAAACCTAGAAAAAATTTATAAAATACTAAAAAATTAATAAAAGTTATCAAAAAGTCTATAAAATTAATAAAAATTATTAAAAATTACAAAAATTATAGAAAAATTATAGAAAAATTTAAGGTTTATTTATAGTTGGGTTCAATAATCATTGGGTTTCGGTTTCATGTTTAGAGTTTAGGGGGCATTGAGGAATATCCAGAAAGGTATTTAGGGAATCCGTCTGATTCTATCTCTCTTCCTTCCGTTTGAATAAAGGAAGGATCCCAAAGAATCGATCTTTCTTTTAGTTGTTGAATCTCTCTTTGATTGATCAATGTGTGATAGTGATATTCCGAATCCTCATTACTAATGGAATCGAAAGGATCTATGAATTGATCAGAAGATCCGTTCAATTGGCTAGAATCCGTTACTTGAACGAAACTAGATCTTGTAGAATCATATTGAATATTTGACGATACATTTCGTACCTTGCTAAAAAATCGATCCTTGTTTACCAACCACACATTGTCTAACCAAATCCAATTCTCTCTCGATATTTTCCTCAAAAAATCGGATTCGTGCGGATTCTTCCCCCAACTAACGAAGAGATCTTGGTGGAATTGCCACATATTAAATTGAGCACAATTTTGCAAAGAAATAGCCCGCTTGTTTCTCGAGAAGAGATGGGAAACATGCTCAATATCATTTGATTGAATAGTTGACCCAGCTCCTTGTTGTTTGAAGAAACCCTCCACTTCAATTGGGATTTTTTCACGAAAAGCAAACATGAGATAACAAGGAATATCCATAAAGGTATTTAGATTTTAGTTAAGGTTTAAGGTGTATATTATAGTTGGGTTCACTTCTTCTTTAGATTAAGGCTTTAAATTAAAATAATTTTCCATTATTTTTTTCTGTATATTTTTTTTATTATTTTATGATCTTTTCATTTTTTTTTTAATCTTTCAAATTTTTCATAATTATATATTATTTTTTATTTTTTATAGTTTATATAAATTTATCAAGTTTTTAAATTTTTTTAGTTTTTTAAATATTTTTTATTGTTTTTAAATTATTTTTTATAAATTTTCATAATTTTTTGTAGTTTTTAAATAATTTTTTGTAATTTTTAATAATTTTTTGTACTTTGTTATAACTTTTTATATTTTTATATTTTTATAATATTTTATTTTTTTAAATTTTATAATTTTTATATAACTTTTTGGTCTTTTTATAATTTAATATTTTATATAATGTTTTTGATTAGATAAAAATAACATTTTTATTATTTTAACTATTAATTTATATTTTTGTAGTTTTATAATTTTAATTATATTTTCGTTTCTGTATATTTTTTTCTAATTTTCAGTATTTGTTTTTGAAAAATTTAAAATTATCATTATTTTTTATAATTTTTATATAAATTTTCAATTGTTAAATATTTATCTCGTGATGTTTCGTGTTTAATAGTGACATGACAAATAATAGCTGATGACATGGAAAATCGGAGCTGATGACATGGAATATCGGTAACTTAGCCGCCAAACGAACACATAACTCAGTCTTGTTAAATCAGCCATCAAGTACAATGTAAATCGGCCGCAACGAGGATAGTATTTCAGTAATTAATCTTTTGTTAATAAATCAGTCGTAATTAGGCGAGAAAAAATTAAGTCAGCCGTATCGTCAAATAAATCAGCCGTCAAATGAATTGTATTCTAGTAATTAATCTTTCACTAATAAGTCAGTCGTAACCACGCTGGGTTAACATAAACTCAGCCTCATTACGGCTGATTTACGTAACACTGCCGTAACTACCTCACATAAGTCAGCTAGCCGAGAACATAACCCAACCGTCTCTTATCTACAACTCAGCCTAATTTTCCATAATTTAACCTGCCGTTGTATAAACCAGCCGTAGGTTACAGCTGATTTATGTACGTAAGTCAGCCATTATATATAAATCAGCCGTCACTAACGGTTCATTTATGTTCGTAAGTCAGCCCATCTCTCATAAGTCAGCTCATCTCTCATAAATCAGCCATGACTAACGGCTGGTTTATGTTCGTAAGTCAGCTGGTCACACATAAGTCAGCCGCGTCTTTTAGCTCAGTCACAACGTAACCATAACTCAGCTCGCGTATTTCATTAATACACGTCAGCGATTTCCTATGTGGCGGTCTAGGTGGCATTGCCATTCTTGTAATTACGTTTTTTGTCACAACATAACAGAAGGCACGCTGGATATATATCAGTAATTATGAAAAGATCTGATGTATTCTGATAATATCACCTCATTTCTGTGGTATCTCAGCTTTTTTCCCAAAAAATTTAAACATATATTAGTCATATATTTGATTCAACTGGTTTCAGAATTCCCTATATATACACATCCATGAGCCGGCTTGTTTGATCAAGGCCGGGCTTAAATACAAGCCCATCAAGCATGAGCTTGGAGCCATTACTTTAAAAATATTTATGGGGCTAAAATGTCAATTGTATTACTTGGCTCAATGGTTGAACCTTGAGTTTGTGTGAGGTTGCAACCTGTGTTCAAACCCTATAGAAACGTTTTTCACTTTAAATTTTTAATCTGGACTATAACTAAAGAAAGGAAATTGTTTACAGAAAAATTATAATAAAAGGAAATTGTTCAGTTAAAAAAAAATATTTAGAAAAACAGATATATCATTTATTCAAACAATTGTTTAGAAAAACAGATATATCATTTATTCAAAAAATAAAAGGTTATATTAATAGAAAATATTTTTATTAAAAAAGGAATGAAGTTATAATAAAGGAAACTGTTTAGGAAAAAAAATGGACCATCAATTTTCCAAATTTTAGTAAATTTGATCCTTTAAACAATAGAAAATCTTAGCAATATATATAAATGTTTTTTTAATATCGTTTAATATTAATGTATTTTTAAGTTAAATTTTTTAAAAAAAATTAAGGGGCCAAAAAATATTTTCCGCTTCTATCCTGGTAAATCTGAAGACCGGCTCTGTGTTTGATACACATTTTACTTTGTTAGTAGAGCTCAACAACACAAGGTTTTATTAGGCAAAACAAGAGTTTCTTGGAATTTTCAGTTCCATTGCCTTAGATCAATGTAACGGGAGTCTTGGTGACAGGCTATGCACCATTTGCTGAGGGAAACGAGATGTTCTGACGTGATCTTGGTGTTGGTCTGATCCAACAAAGCAGGCCGAGAAAGCTTGGTTCCTCCTACTGTGAGTATTGGTAAGAGCGTATGTAACACCCCCGAACCGGACTAGACAGGATTGGCCGCCCAACAATCAAACAAGAACATGAATGACCAACCCTCCAGCCTAACCAACCCGGAGATGCCATAGTATGGGGTTAAGTATCGAGTCAGCTCATTCCAGGACTAAATCCGAAAACAGAACCGTCCCAATACCTAACTTTGTTTACCTCTCGACCTCGGCCTAAGGCTTTGCAACACGTACTTCGGTCTCGAGTTGTGAACAAGTCGGACAAACCATACATATCAGCGGAAGACTAAAATATAAAGTGCAAGGAAGTTTAAACCAAAACATACTTCATTTCATTCATAACTTAAGTTTTCCAAGTCTTAACATCACATGAAATTCAAGAAAACCGAATACACAAATACGTTTGTCCGCGGATTTGAAAACAGCATAGTCTAGTACAACATAAGATACGGGCATCAGCCTAAAAACTCCTGGACTTACTAAACACCACTGGAACACCTGGACAAGGGCGCCAATCCTAATCAAAGCCATGCTACCAAGCTAAAGGCTCCTGAAAGGGGAGACAGGGGAAAAGGGTGAGCAATCATAAGATTACCCAGTGAGTTTCAGGACTCACACAGGAGATTTAAAACAAAGCGGTAAATGAAATAACCAATCAAGCAATCAATCAATATAGCCAAAGCAACAATAAAGTAAATAGTCGTAGCAAGAAAACGTTAGTAAGTGATGCCTCTGCATCCATCTGAAGCCGCGTTCTCACAACGCACAACACGCGTGGGCACTGAGATCTCAAAGCATGGCGTGGATCCCCGTGAACACCCTGCACTTGACTATCACAAAGACCATCAAGACGGAACATCACCAAAGGCCATACACCGGCACAAAGGCGATTTCACAACCTAAGGCTCAAGCGTTTCCAGACCATCAATAAGGCCATACACCGGCTTTCGCACAAGTGTTTCCATACCCCAGCTCCGCCCTTCCTCTTCCGGTTAGCTGTAAACACCGTACCCCGTCGGGTACACCCGGCCGGGGCTGCCATCCGGTCTCTCCGAGTCTTCCTCCCACCTCTCTGTCGTTCGATGCCGTGGGAAGGCGTTGGGGATCACGCACATACCGCCACTGAACCGAATCTTTACGGCTCCGCTTCAGTCCGAAAGCTAACCGCAAATGGACTGACTCTACAACCACATCACCACCACACACTACAACTCACAATCAATCCTCCACAACTCAAACTCCCCACAACTCAAACTCCAGAGTCTCATGGCTCTCACTAGCCGAATTCAATACATCCCTCTGTGGTGCTACCTGCATAAAACGTTAGTCTCCACCACAGAGGCTACCTGCATCACAACACAAGCATGCAACCAATCCATACACAAGCAATCAAAATCCATTTGAAAATGCTTCTTTTCATCAAAACCGATTTAAAACCTTCTTAGAAAATCCATTTCACTTGAAACACCTTCTTAGACCACTAACCCAATGCAAAGCTAAACAACATCTAACACAAACTTAACAATTCTCTTACACAACACAAAGCTATTCCCACAAAGCTCCTTCTCTTCTATCATGCAACTCTTACTCCATATCTCAATGCAACTCTTAATCCATGTCTAACAATCGCTTAACAAAACTCAACATGCACAACTTAACTCACGCTAACATCTAACATGCTTTGATCCCCTCTTAAGCACGCAACCACACTTAGACTTTCTAGCCCCGAATCAATCCAACCTAACACACTTCTCAAACCCAAATGCAACCGATTACTACACAAAACCAAAAATGAATTCTCAACCTAGCAATCAAAGAAAGACCTAACTATCGATAACCTAGCGAGCATGCCATCTATGGTTACTTACTTATAACTAACAATTCTAGCAAAGTCTAAAATTACTAAACATACAACCTATGGTGACTTCTTATAACCTATGACACTTTCATTTGCTTTCCAATAATTTAACAATACTAACAATTTTACAAATTATTACACATAAAACCTAATATTATTTAGAATACTTTTACCAATTCAAACTATATCCAAATTCAAATATATCAATTTAATCCTGCCTAACATGCTTTCTAATCGAAAATACTAAATTAACACACTGCTAATTACTGGCTAAATTTACTTATTCATTCACACAAGAACTTAAACTCTACTCAATTTTCTAGCCTTTAAAAATTCAAATAAAATTCTCTTAATACTCATACTAAGCGATTATTAAAGAGAAACTTACTCATATAATTTCTAAAATACTAACTCTTAAATCACATGCACAAATCTACACAATCTCTAGCTTAATCACCTTTCTACCATGCAAAAGAAAAATCTATCAATTAATTTTCTACTTCCTCATGCATGCATGCAACTCACTAGTCTATAAACTCACTTAATAACTACATGCATGAACATAAACACTACTACCATCTTTCTCCTTCTCAAACACTTACATGCAATGAACTCATGCAACTATCTTTACTCTAGACCCAAGAGTTTCAAGCTTAGAAAACCAAGATTTATCTTTTTGAAATCAAAGACAACTTTCTCAATTTAAAACTTGAAATCAATTCTCCAGAAGAAAAATAACTTTGAAAATCATCTGAAATAATTCTGGAGTTTCTTTTCTAAATCATTTCCAAGCAATACTTAACATGCAACAACTTTACTCATCAATCAAGCAAGAAATCGATTTTTAAAAGAGAAAGAAATCATGAAAATTCCAACCCAGTCTTGCCCACAACACCATGCATGAACATCATGATGCAGAACAAAAGTGGAGAAGGGCTACCACACACTGAAACCCACCTTGGAAAAATTGGCAAAGAGAGAAGAGGAAGAGAGCAACAAGATTCACACAAGCACCAACAAGACACCTCCCTTAGCCCACGCCTAGTTCTATCACTATCACTGCTCTCACTCTAAAAACACAGAGAATTTCTTTGATCTGAGCTTTGGCAAAAGAATGGAATGGAGAGGAGAGCACTTGGTTTATATAGGAAGAGAGAAGTGAAGAGTGGAGTCTGGAGTTAGTGGGTTGATCTCCTACTAGCTTGACACATAATCCCTGGAATTGAGAAAATTAAACTCAAAGTGTCACTAATTTCGTCCATCACACCTCCACTTGTCCTCTTCATGCACAATTCTTCAATTAAACCATATTTTCTTCTAATTTCTCCCACATAATCATTTTCCCAACTGACTTCTGCTCTAGAAAACCTTTTCAGACATTTCTTGCATTTCTTTTTAGTCATCAAGTGTAGAAATATCATGCATTGGTCGAAACTGGTCATGCAGAATATTCCCTTGGACTCTAGTTGTTGCAAGCTTCCACCTAACACCTTTGGAGAAGCAAAATCCTTATCTGATGATTCCTTTATCCAAAAATTGCTCTGTCTTTTTCTGATGCTTCTTATATATATCCTTTATGATCCCTCCAAATTTGGTAATTTTTAGATAACCGTAGCTTGCCTTTTGGAATTATTTTCCTCCATGTACTTCTCTTCATACCCTCTTGGAAATAATTTCATAACTTATGCATCCGATGTCGAAACACTAATATTTCACTTTCCAAAGCTTCCTTTTGGTGTCTAGTGTCTTGAGAAAAATCCCCTGAATTTATTGATACTCGAAACTCCTTTTGGATTAATTCCTGTGATTGTTCCTTTTTCCTCGTAGAACGGTCTTCTACGATGTGCTGCCTAGGAATTTTTCTTGACTTGAATCTTTTTGTAACGACTGCTTTAACTCCTTGTGCATCTACGCTCCAAGTTCCAGAATTTTTAAAATTGTTCTGATCCCCCATCAGAAAATATTTCTCTCCGTCATGCTTTCTTCTTCAGTATCGGAGTATTACAGCGTAAACCAGGTTCCATCAGCTTCACTGCTTCCCACATTCCTCGTTTTACTCTTAAGCTTTTTGTGATTTCCCTTCGTATCCTCAGTCCTATTTAAGTTAATTTGGTTCTTGAAAAATCACGAAATGGTGAATGTTGGTTTCTTTATCTGGTCGAATACACCAACTCAAGTAGAACAATTCCACACGTTTTTGTTTGTTGTTGTGCTGTATAGAATCAACTTATACTCCCTGAAGCAAGAACGCGAGACGATCTCTGAGTGTTATTATAATAACTACTTCTGTGCCAAGAAACTAATATATATTCAGTTCTACTCTTATTCACATCAATTTAACAACTTCCACTTAGTTGCTTAGCACATACCTTTGCAAGAAAGTAATAAGATCGGCCACAGTTCCATATCCTGCAGCCGATCCCATACTCTCTATTGTGAAGGATATAGATGCAAAACAAGTTGCAGCCCAAGGAGAATTAGCTGATCTAAGTCAAAGTCTGTGACAGCTGTTATCCAGTGACTCACCAATATGATTGCAACGTTCTCTTTTCCATCATAATGTTCTCTTCCTTTACATCATAATGTTCTCTTCCTTTCCATCATAACCTTCCTTTTTTTCCTACTTTTCTAGATTGTTCAGAGCTCTGCTTTGTTTGTATATAAAACAAGTGTAAATCATCTCTGCTATCTATGGAATATACAAACCTTTTACAGAAATATCAGAATTGTCTCATTTCTTTTATGGTATCAGAGCAAGTTGTTGCCTTAACAGGTTTATCAATGACTACTACCTATCCTTTCCAATTTAAAATTCATGTAACAAGTTCTGTCACCCTCAAGTTGAATGACAGTAACTATCTTCTGTGGAAGACACAGTTTGAGTCCCTTCTGTCAAGTCAAAAGCTCATGGGATTCGTCAATGGCACAGTTAATGCTCCATCTCAGACCAGTCTCGTCGTCAAGGGCGAAGACACAACCGAGGTCCCCAATCCTCAGTATGAAGCGTGGTTCTGCACCGACCAACTTGTCAGGTCGTGGCTCTTTGGTACTCTCTCTGAAGAAGTGCTTGGTCATGTTAACAGTCTTTCCACTTCTCGCCAGGTCTGGTTATCACTGGCTGAAAACTTCAACAAGAGCAGTGTTGCTCGTGAGTTTTCTCTCCGTCGTAGCCTTCAGCTCCTTTCCAAAAAGGACAAATCGTTCGCTCAGTACAGCCGTGACTTTAAAGCCATATGCGACTCCTTAAGCTCCATTGGTAAGCCCATTGATGAATCCATGAAGATCTTTGGCTTCCTCAATGGCCTTGGACGTGAATACGACCCTATTGCAACAGTTATTCAGAGCTCCTTGACTAAACTTCCTTCTCTCACTTTCAATGATGTTGTCGAAGAGGTCAAAGGGTTTGACATCAAGTTGCAGTCTTATGAAGAATCTGCTCCTGCAACTCCTCATCTTGCGCTTAATACTGAGAGAACTAACGCCAATATTCCTCAGTACATCCCCAATCAGTGTGGTCGAGGTCGCTCTAATCAAAACCGAGGACGAGGATGATACACAACCAGGGGCCGTGGTTTCTCTCAACATCAGTCCTCTGTTCCTTCCTCTGGACAGAGACCCATCTGCCAGATTTGTGGTCGTATTGGTCATACAGCAATCAAGTGCTATAACCGTTTCGACAACAACTATCAGTCAGAGGTTCCGGCAGCTTTCTACTCTCTTTGTGTCTCAGATCCTGCTGGTAAAGAATGGTATCCTGATAGTGGTGCCTCTGCTCATGTGACTCCATCAGCTGAAGGGTTACAATCCTTCACTGTTTATGATGGCTCGGACACTGTTCTTGTGGGTGATGGAACCTATCTTCCAGTCACACATGTCGGTTCCGCAACCATCACCTCTGCAAAAGGTCTCTTCCTCTTAATGAAATATTAGTCTGTCATGATATATAAAAATCTCTGCTGTATGTGTCCAAGTTGTGCGATGACTATCCTTGTGGTGTCTTTTTCGACTCTAATAAGGTGTGTGTGATCAATTTAAAAACTCAGAAAGTGGTAGCCAAGGGGCCTTGCAGTAATGGTCTTTATGTTATCCAACAACTTCAGCACAGCGAGGATATCAATGTCAATAAGAGTAGCACTATCTCCATTTGTGAGCCTTGCCAGATGGGGAAAAGTTCAAGACTTCCGTTTTTTTGCTTCTGAATCTCGTGTCTTGCAACCTCTAGATAGAGTCCACTGTGACTTATGGGGTCCTTCACCAGTTGTATCAAACCAAGGATTCAAATATTATGCTATTTTGATTGACGATTTCTCCAGATTCTCGTGGTTATATCCATTGCGTAGTAAATCTGAGTTTGCATCTGTGTTCATTTCATTTCAAAACATGGTTGAGAATCAGTTAAACACAAAAATAAAGGTGTTTCAGAGTGATGGAGGAGGAGAGTTTGTCAATAACACTCTGAAAGAACACTTTATCAAGCATGGGATTCACCATCGAATCTCATGCCCACACACACCGCAGCAGAACGGGCTTGCTGAACGAAAACATCGCCATCTCACCGAGCTTGGTCTATCTATGATGTTTCACAGTCATATTCCTCCACAGTACTGGCTTGAGGCATTCTTCAACGCAAATCATGTTATTAATCTCTTACCGTCAGCAACTTTGGATAATCTCAGTCCTCTTGAAGTCTTAACTAGCCAGAAACCAGAATATTCCTCCTTGCGTGTGTTTGGCTCCGCTTGTTACCCGTGTCTCAGGCCTATAACAGAGAATAAGTTTGATCCGAGGTCTCTACAGTGTGTTCTTCTCGGGTTCAACAATCAGTACAAAGGTTATTGATGTCTATATCTACCCACAGGCAAGATCTATATCTCTCGACATGTGGTCTTTGATGAGCAGATTCTTCCCTACAAAGAAAAATACAAGTCTCTAATTCCTCAATACAAGACGCCTCTTCTTCAAGCATGGCAGAAGCTGACAAAAACACCTGTTGTAGCTCAAAATCAGTCGAGTCCAATAAAGCTTCTTCCAAGACCAATGAATGATGCGGATGCTGTTGTTGCTCTAGAGAACGTTTTTGAAGCACCTGTTCTGGAACCGGTGGATCACAGTAGTGATTCTGAAGGAATTATACCAGAACAAGTTGCAGTCAACTCCCATGCTATGACAACACGCTCTAAAGCTGGAATACACAAGCCTAATACAAGGTACATTCTACTTGACTCAAAGTTTACTACTGACGAGCCAAAGTCTATTGCTGTAGCAATGGCACATCCGGAATGGAATGAGGCTGTGATGGAAGAGATAAGGCGAATCCATCTGCTCTGTACCTGGTATCTCACACCAAGAACCACTGATATGAATATTCTCATATCTCGATGGGCTTTTCGAACCAAGCTACACCCTGACGGCACTATTGATAAGCTCAAAGCGCGTCTTGTTGCCAAAGGATTCAATCAGGAAGAAGGTGTCGATTATCTTGAGACGTTTAGTCCTGTTGTTCGCACAGCTACAATTCGTTTGGTCCTTGACATCTCCACCAACAAAGGCTAGTTGCTTAAACAGCTAAACGTCTCCAATGCTTTTCCCCATGGTGAGCTTCAGGAACCTGTTTACATGTTACAACCAACCGGATTAGAAGATCCTTCAAAACCGGACCATGTTTGTTGTCTAACCAGAGCCCTCTATGGCTTGAAACAAGCTCGTCGGGCTTGGTTTGACACCTTCAGTTGCTTTCTCCTGGAGTATGGGTTCAAATGTAGCACATCAGATCCTTCTCTCTTCGTTTGGTACCACAATGGAGAAATGATTATTCTTCTCCAATACGTGGATGATATTCTCCTTACAGGTAGTAATCCGGCTCTTCTTGCAGACTTGTTGAAGGTTCTTAACTCTCGTTTCTCTATGAAAGATCTTGGTTATCCAAAATATTTCTTAGGGATCGAAATTGCTGCTTATGACAATGGCTTGTTTCTTCATCAAACCGCCTATGCAACTGATATACTTCATCAGGCTGGAATAAGTGATTGTAACAGCATGCCTACACCACTTCCTCAGCAAATGGATAACCTCAACTCCGAACCATTCTCTGAGCCAACGTATTTCAGAAGTCTTGCTGGTAAACTTCAATATCTCACCATCACAAGACCGGATCTGCAGTTTGCTGTGAACTTTATTTGTCAACGGATGCACATGCCCACGGTCTCAGATTTTGGACTCCTAAAAAGAATCTTTCCATATGTCAAAGGAACATTGACAATGGGACTTCCGATCAAGAAACATGATAACCCTGTTCTCTCTGCCTTCTGCGACAGTGACTGGGCAGGATGTAAGGAAACAAGACGCTCCACTGGTGGATTCTGTGTTTTTTTGGGTTCTAATCTGATCTCTTGGTCTGCAAAAAGGCAACCTACAGTATCTAACTCCTCCACTGAAGCAGAGTACCGAACTCTTACGTCAACAGCCAGAGAAATCACATGGATTTCTAATTTACTGCGTGATCTTGGTGTGTCACAACGTCAAGCTACTCAAGTGTTATGTGATAACCTTTCCGCTGTTTATCTCTCTGCTAACCCGGCATTGCATAACCGATCAAAACACTTTGATAGGATTATCACTACATCAGAGAAAGAGTTGCGCTTGGTCTAATCGAAACTCAGCACATCTCTGCAAAGTCACAAATTGCAGATGTCTTCACAAAATCATTGCCAAGACGCTCGTTCTCTGATCTTCGTACTAAACTCGGCGTTTTCGTCTTACCCACGCCCAGTTTGAGGGAGAGTGTGAAGGATATAGATGCAAAACAAGTTGCAGCCCAAAGAGAATCAGCTGATCTAAGTCAGAGTCTGTGACAGCTGTTATCCAGTGACTCACCAATATGATTTGTAACGTTCTCTTTTCCATCATAATGTTCTCTTCCTTTACATCATAATGTTCTCTTCCTTTCCATCATAACATTCCTTTTTTTCCTACTTTTCTAGATTGTTCAGACCTCTGCTTTGTTTGTATATAAACCAAGTGTAAATCATCTCTGCTATCTATCGAATATACAAACCTTTTACAGAAATATCAGAGTTGTCTCATTTCTTTTATCTATCACTGCAGACGAACGGACAATGTAACACATCAACTTGGATTCTAAAGGTAATTTAAGACCAACCAGATCTCACATGGACAAGTCTAGAGCTATATCATAACTTGGATTCTCTTCCACTACTCTTTGGTTCTGTATCTTATGGAGTATCTTTCGAACTCATCATATCACGCTCAGGGAGTCAAGAGGCTTAAAATCTTGTGTACATAGAAACTAGAAAGAAGTGAAGATTCAGGAATGCTTCCAATATATTTATAGTGCTTAACAAGTAATATTTATAAACATCTACATATTAGTACATCCGGATAAACTAAAGGACATGAGACTATTCATCCTTCTCCTTGTCCACTTTCTTCCCAATCCAATTAGCTACAATAGGAGTCAAAGCCACCGTAGGCGGAAACCTTATAGGAGATGCAGCTTTATGCGCTGCGTAAGCCAAAGCAAAGGCTCCTACTTTCTCTCCCGTCTCATTCGTCGCAATCCCAACCTGAAAAACAAAACGTTGGAATCAGCTTTTACTCAATCCAAGATACAACTTAAGAGTATGATCAAGAAAGTGGAAGTGAACCTTGAGAAGAAGAGCTTGAACATCAACACCAGAAGTGACGAGAGCGTAGCAGAGTGAGAAGGAAATGAGGGAAAGAGTAATGGATGTTGCAAGGTAAGCACCACCATACTTAGCAAGTAACTCCTTAGCTTCATCTGTTTTTGATTTCTTCTTCTTCTTCTCTCCATCAGTTTCTTCATCCTTTGAGCTCAATATCTGTTCAAAACACCATTTAGTTACCAATTTTTGATTCCTCTGAATCAAGAACGAAAGCACGACTAGAAACTGAAGACAAGAACGAAAGCTAAGACCCCAAACTGAAGACAAGAACGAAAGTTTAGACCTGAAACTGAAGACAAGAACAAAATCTAAGACAAGAAGCTCAAGACAAGAACGAAAGCAAGACCAGAAACTGAAGACAAGAACGAAAGCTAAGACCAGAAACTGAAGACAAGAACGAAAGCAAGACCAGAGACTGAAGACAAGAACGAAAGCTAAGACCAGAAACTGAAGATAAGAACGAAAGCTAAGACCAGAAATTGAAGACAAGAACGAAAGCAAAGACCAGAAACTGAAGACAAGAACGAAAGCTAAGACCTGAAACTGAAGACAAGATTGAAATCTAAGACCTGAAACTGAAGACAAGATTGAAATCTAAGACCTGAAACTGAAGACAAGAACGACAGCTAAGACCAGAGACTGAATACAAGAACGAAAGCTAAGACCAGAAACTGAAGACAAGAACGAGAGCTAGGACCAGAAACTTGAAGACAAGAACGAGAGCTAAGACCAGAACTTGAAGACAAGAACGAGAGCAAGACCAGAAACTTGAAGACAAGAACGAGAGCTAAGACCAGAAACTTGAAGACAAGAACGAAAGCTAAGACCAGAAACTTGAAGACAAGAACGAATATGGAGGAAGAAAGAACGAACCTTCCATAGACCAACTTCGAGTCCGTATTTCTTCGTAACTTCCTCGGCGGAAGAAGAAGGAGAAGACGGCGAAGTGTTTTTATTCTTGATCTCTTCTGCTTTCTCTCGGACGGCTCTGCATCTGAATTTCTTCGTATTAGACTCCGAGGAAGCTCGAATTGAAGAGAACAAGAATCGGATTGTAGGGTTTCTGGTGTTCCATAAGGGAGACGGAGACGGAGACGGAGACGAAGAAGAAGGGACTTGCAGAATCATCGCCATTGTTTGGGAGATTGTTTGTTAATTTGTTTTCAGCCACCAAAACCAAAAAAGGAAGTAAATCTTATTATATGTTTTTCTGTACACACAAATATTATAAACTATAGTTATTATTTTTATATCATGTGTAATTATTTGACCAAGTTACTTTATTGATATATGTTATGAACCGTTTGGTTAATGAACTCAATATAGACCGATCCATATAGAGGTTATTAATATAACCGGTCCTTAGTATAATTAGATGTTTTCCTTTATAGACAAGGAATATGTTTATGGAATATTTCCTTTTCTTTGTATGGTTAGTAAAAAGATAATTACATTTTCTCTACCTAGTGTAACCACTATATAAAGAGACCATTGGTCCTCATAATAATACACACAGAACATTCAGTTCACAACACGTTATCAGCACGAAAGCTCCTAAACCCTAAAACCCTAGAGACCCTGAGTAGCCGCCGAAACTTTAAAGAGTCATATCTTTCAAACCGTGAGGAACCAGAAGGCGATCTAGATATCAAATCGAAGCCCTCGACGAGATGAATCTACCGGTGAAAACCGCTTGTCGATCCGACATCGGACGCGCTCTCACGCACGCATACAGTGCACGACGACCCACCAAATAACCAAGGAGATCCGATTTCAGCTTGTGTTTTCCGAGGTCATTAGCTCCCGGTTCATTCCAATTCAAATCTAAAAGAAAGAAAAAGGTAAGACCCTAAATTAAGAACAAAGCAAAACCGAATTGGACATTAATGAACTTGAACCCTAAAATCGGTTGCTCCCATGAACTTGCTTGATCTTATTAAAACCTTGAAACCGAACATTGACCTAAGCTATATCATGAGTTTAAAATCGGTTGTTTGATAAACTTGTTTGATCTTATATTCAAACCCACCTTGAAATCGGACTTAAGCTTATGAAACCCTAAAATCGGATTGTTTGAATATTGCCTTGCTTGTTTGCTGAATCGATTTGTGATCTTGATTGCATGTTTAAATTAGTTCATTAGCTTGCTTATTTACCTGTTTAAAATCGCATGAGAACTTGCTTGCATCAATCACTTAAATCGAATTTGGACTAGCATAGAAATCGCATGTATCATTGATTGAAATCGGATTGTATGAGTTAGGTTGTTAGAATCGATTTGTGCATGCTTGTTTTGGCCATAGTTGAAATCGTGAAACCCTAGAGAAAAAGCTAGGTTGAAATCGATCCTAAACCTAATCATAATCCAAATAGGAAAACCTTAATCCCTTCCTTTTAGTAAAAAGGAAAGTGTTAAGTATATCATTTTCCCCTTTTGTTTAATTTCCTTTATTGGTTTATCCCTTTAATGAATTGCCTTATGATTAATTTTGCAAAAAGGGAAATTGATTAATATTGCTAATAGCATAATAGAAAATCGGTTGCATGATTTAATTAATTGATTTGCATAATTGATTGAAACCATGAAGTATTAAAAACGGACATGCTATATGCATATATATAAACCGGCCATTACCACTAAGGTCCGGATTTATTAAAAGCCCCTAACTGAAAATCGTTAAAACGTTTTTCAGATGGCTGACGTCAACTTTGATGCATATGAAAGAATGGCCAAAGTTAACAACTTTGAATACCCGGTCCTAGATCTCTCAGGAGACGAATTTATGGAATGGTCATTGAGCACGAGACTTGCTCTACAAGACAGAGGACTCGGAAGATGCATCTACAAAGATAATAATGAACTTGAAAGCCAAAAGCAAAGAGCCATAAACATTATGCGCCGTCATCTCACTGAGGATCTAAGAGATCAGTATGAAGATACTAAAGATCCAGTTGACCTCTGGACAAAGCTTGGTGAAAGATTCTCAATGAAATTATGGCTGACCTCCATGGATGGATGGAGTAGACTCAGCTTCCAGGACTATGAATCCGTGGATGAGTACAACTGTACTCTACTGAGAATCGTACATGGCTTTATGCTATGTGGCGAAGTGATAACACACAGAGATCTTTTAAATAAGACTATATCTACATTCCATCCGAGACAGATAGTGTTATCACGAAAGGCCGAAACTTTCACCAACTATAACGATCTACTATATTACCTCCTTGGTCCACAAAGGACAAAAGAAATTATCAGTAAAGCTGATGACTTCATAAAGAGGCGTAAAGAGATGACAGAACCTCAAACGCGCAATGAGGAAGAATGCTCAGACTGTGAGGGCAGTTCATACGTTGACTAGAAAAATAATTTAGTTTCCGATTTTATACTTTCATGTTGCTTTCTTGTTTTGATTTGCTTTGGATTCATGTCTTTGGATTTCTATCTATGATTTAATAAAATATTTAAGGCTTTAAGACATGATTCTTGTTTTATGAAGTATGGACGTATTCCTTGTGGATAGTGGGTCAAGTCATACGATCTTGAAAGATGAAAGATACTTCATAGACCTTAAACTAAGAAAGGCAATCGTAGAGACTATAGCAGGACAGGCCAGTCTTATAAAAGGCCACGGCCAGGCCGCCGTTCTAATGCCTAAAGACACACATCTCGAAATTCCAGATGCATTGTTTTCCCCAGACTCAAATCGTAATTTATTGAGCTTTAAAGACATTCGTTTGAATGGTTATCATGTGGAAACAATGGGCGAAGGGAAGAAAGAATTTCTCCAAATAACAAAAATCGCCAACGGCCATAAGAAGGTCCACAAGACCATACCTGCTATAGCTACGGGCGTGTACTGTACTAAGTTCAGTATGATAGAGGCCAATGCCACCGTAAACAAAGCCCTTACGGATATGTTCACTCTATGGCACGTCCGTCTAGGACATCCTGGGTCGGGAATGATGCGGAAATTGATCCTCAACACGAATGGCCACGCCTTGAAGGAAAGGAAAGTGATCCCTATGAGTCTCACTTGTGCCTCGTGTTCGCAAGGAAAACTGATTGTAAGACCATCACCAGTAAAGGTGACTAAGGAAACGATAAACTTTCTGGAAAGGATTCAAGGAGACATATGCGGACCAATCCACCCACCTTGTGGGACATTCCGATATTTTATGGTCCTCATTGACGCATCTACACGATGGTCACATGTATGCTTATTGTCATCAAGGAATATGGCATTTGCAAGACTCCTTGCCCAGATAATCCGCCTAAGAGCGCACTTTCCAGACTTTCCATTAAAGTCCATCCGTATGGACAACGGGGAGAGTTTACGTCCAGAGCGTTTGATGACTACTGTATGTCCATGGGGGTAAGTGTTGAGCACTCCGTGGCACATGTACATACACAGAACGGCTTAGCCGAGTCTCTCATCAAACGAATCCAGCTGATTGCTAGACCATTACTCATGAGGTCAAAGCTTCCAGTTTCAGCCTGGGGACACGCTGTCTTACACGCTCAGACCTAATCCGTATCAGGCCATCTAGTGACCACAGGTTTTCCCCAATGCAATTACTAACTGGTCAAGAGCCAACATATCCCATCTTAAGACATTTGGATGTTCAGTCTATGTGCCTATTGCTCCACCACAGAGAACTAAGATGGGACCTCAAAGGAGGATGGGGATATACGTTGGATATGATTCACCCACGATCATAAAGTATCTTGAGCCAACTACCGGTGATTTATTTAAGGCCAGATACGTGGATTGTCATTTCGATGAGTCCGTTTATCCAACTGTAGGTAGTGAAAAACGGCTGACAAAAGAACTCTCATGGAATCAAACATCCATAAATTGGCAAGATCCTCGAACCCAAGAAAGTGACTTGGAAGTTCAAAAGATTATACATATGCAAAAGCTAGCTATACAATTGCCAGATTCCTTTGCTGACCCGCAGAGAGTTACTAAGTCGTATGTTCCAGCCGTGAACGCACCAATACGCATTGATGTCCAAAGTGGACCGCAAGTGGCTACAGAGTCTAAACCGTGAGTAAAGCGTGGAAGACCAATTGGTTCCAAAGATAAGACTCCTCGGAAATTAAGAAAAGGTGCTGATATTCAGGCGAGGAGATAACTAATGGACCGGACACTTATGAGCCTAAGGAGCCGCCAAATGATGCTCGGGACGCCGAGCCTCATGGTCCTGAAGTTCCAGATAACAATAAGATCTCAATAAATTATGTTATGTCCGGAATCCAATGGAACAGAAAAGATATCGACGTCGATGATATATTTGCATGCAACGTAGCACTTGAGATTATGAATGAGGATCTAGAACCCACGTCAATAGATGAGTGCACTCAACGATCTGATTGGGCTAAATGGAAAGAAGCCATAAACGTGGAGTTAAACTCTTTAAAGAAGAGAGAGGTTTTTGGTCCCATTATTCGGACACCTCGTGATATAATACCAGTTGGACATAAATGGGTCTTTGTAAGAAAGAGAAACGAACAAGGAGAGATTGTTCGACACAAAGCACGGCTTGTGGCACAAGGATTCTCTCAAAGACCTGGAATCGATTATGAGGAGACATACTCCCCTGTGGTGGATGCAACGACATTCCGATTCCTTATAAGTTTGGCCATAAGAGAAAAGTTAGATCTGCGGTTAATGGATGTTGTCACCGCATACTTTTATGGTCCACTGGATAATGAAATCTATATGAGATTGCCAGAGGGTATTGAGCTCAAAGATAAGAAAAGTTCTCGAGAAGAACACTGCATTAGGCTAACCAAATCCCTATACGGACTGAAACAAAGTGGGCGCATGTGGTACAATCGTTTAAGCGATTACCTAATGAAATCCGGTTATAAGAATGATCTCATCAGTCCGTGTATCTTTATAAAGAAGTTTGCAAACGGTGGATTTGTGATTATAGCAGTTTACGTGGATGATTTGAACATCCTCGGCACCTCTGGAGAAATCACCCAAACAGTTGATTTGTTAAAGGCCGAATTTGAAATGAAAGACTTAGGAAAGACTAAGTTCTGTTTGGGAATACAGCTTGAGTACGTCAAAGACGGAATCCTTGTGCATCAAATGGCGTATACTGAAAAAGTACTCAAGAGATTTAATATGGACACAGCTCACCCATTGAGTAGCCCAATGGTCATAAGGAGCATAAGTCCGGACACAGATCCGTTTGGTCCAATAAGAAAGGATGAAGAAGTCCTTGGTCCCGAAACGCCATATCTAAGTGCCATAGGAGCGTTACTATACTTGGCTAGTCACACTAGACCAGATATTTGTTTTGCCGTGAACCTCCTATCAAGATTTAGTTCTTGTCCAACCCAAAGGCACTGGAACGGGATTAAACATTTACTTCGTTACCTTCAAGGAACGAAAGATATGGGTTTATTTTACACTAACCATAACGACAAAGGTTTAGTTGGTTTTGCTGATGCAGGTTATCTATCGGATCCACACAATGGACGATCTCAGACAGGATATGTGTTCACTCACGGAGGAACCGCAATTTCATGGCGATCCATGAAGCAGACACTCACGGCCACATCATCAAATCACGCAGAGATTTTGGCGATTCATGAAACCAGCCGTGAATGTTTTTGGTTGAGATAGATGACTCAGCACATAAGACGAGATTGTGGGATGACAGATGGAAAGGACGAACCGACCGTACTTCATGAGGACAATGCTGCGTGCATAGCTCAACTGAAGGATGGATACATCAAGGGAGACCGGACGAAGCACATTCTGCCAAAAAAATTTTTCACTCACGATCTCCAGAAGGCTGGAGAAATACAAGTGCTTCAAGTCCGTTCAAGCGACAACTCAGCTGACTTGTACACAAAGTCGCTCCCAACTTCCACGCTCAAGAAGCTGGTGTATCAGATCGGCATGCGCCGACTAAGGGACTTTAGTGATGTCTAAATCAGGGGGAGTAATACGTGTTGTACTCTTTCCTCACTAAGGTTTTGTCCCACTGGGTTTTTCTTTAGTGATGTTTTAATGAGTCAGCATCCCCAAGCGTATTACAAAGATCATTGGTTGCATCGGGATTCGGTCATTTCGTCCAAGGGGGAGTGTTATGAACCGTTTGGTTAATGGACTCAATATAGACCGATCCATATAGAGGTTATTAACATAACCGGTCCTTAGTATAATTAGATGTTTTTCTTTATAGACAAGGAATAGGTTTATGGAATATTTCCTTTTCTTTGTATGGGTAGTAAAAAGATAATTACCTTTTCTCTACCTGGTGTAACCACTATATAAAGAGACCACTGGTACTCATAATAATACACACAGAACATTCAGTTCACAACAATATATAAATTGTTGAAGTTTATTAAAATTAGTGGAATTTACAAGATGCTTTAGAATAACCGGATTTTGTCTATCGGTAAAAAGGTTTAAGGAAGACTTAAGAGTTAAGATTAGAATTTTATATACCATCTTGAAAATTTAGCTGAAATAAATTAAAAACTTAACCATCTAATCTATATGTAGAATCGTAAAGTAAATCATACAAAAGAATTCATGTTATATTTTCTTGTTGTTTCTTTTCTAATTTTTTTACTTATTCTTTTGTTTTGAATCTCATTAAATTTTTTTATTTATTAACTTTTTATATATCATATTTTGTCCATAAGGCTGGACACTTGGATATATGCTGACCCCGGTCCGGGGCTGGCTTTTTGGGAAGCCCGTTCCCACCGCGCTCATGGCCCGGCTGGCCTGCCAGCGGCTGGAAGCGTTGGCCCAGCTTCCTCGGGACCCTGCTGATTTACCGAGGGTGAATGGTTGGTTTGGTTTTTCAGATTTTAAATTAGAGAATTTAGAGTTTATATGTAAAATTTAAATAAAACTTTGGTTTGAATCGGTTCGAATAGACCTTGATTTGGTTTGAATAGTAAAATTTAGAAATGATAAATAACTGAAAATATTCGATTCACTTTATATCATATATTTTTATATGAACTACTCGAACTATTCAAACGCCCAAAAAAACTATCTACACTACTTTAAAAACTACTCGAAATACTAAAATATATGAAAAACTAATTTTTATCAATTTTTATATTCAATCTTGAAAAAATAGCTATTATATATATTTCAGTTATTTCAAGAAGTTTGTTTATTTCAGTCTAAATACAATTAATATCTTTGGATTTATAATTGTAAGTTTGGATATTTTGGTGATCAAATGAGTATAATTAATATTTTGTGTATAATTATATATTGAGTATTAATTTAGATATCCATTTGGTTCTGTTTCCATCTAGATATCTAAAGAAAAAAGAAATATACTATTATATTTATGACTATTTAGTTTGATTCAGTTAGTTTGGTTTAATTTCATGTAATTTTCTCATGACTATGTCATTATTTGAATTTTTTAAACATGAACACATATCACTAAGGCGATGAATATTTAGTTGAAAACGCATCAGTCTGTTTTTTTTTTCCGGCAAATAGCATCATTCTGTTTATATTTGTAGTGCTATTTTGTTAAATTATTGATATAACATGTTATTATATACAAAGATTGAGTAAATTATCTATAAAAAAATAATTTGGTTCCAAAAAGAGGTTAGAACAAAAGCAATCTGTCTGCGTATTTCTTATGTTCCAACTAGCTTAGCTGTTCGATTGGTTTTGTTCTAATGATTTAGGCTATGATTGGCATAGCTGATAGTAAAGCAGTAGCAATATGCAACATAAACAGTATGCTGCTGAAGCTGTATGCTCTGATTAATACATGTTTTAAATGACTGGCAGAGCTATGAGCAATTTTATATAAAATTCAAAAAATATATTTAAGATATTTATTTGTATGTATTATATATTTATATATACTTACAATATATTTACCATAATATTTTTTATTATTTTAAAAATTTATTAATTAATATTTTTTATAATTATAAATATAGTAAAATTAATTTATTGATAATTATTAGTTTTAAAAGTATAAAATTTACAATTGAATATAAATATAATTTTTTGTATTATTTAACATAATAAATTAATTATATATAATTATTTTAGAATTTTTAGATATTTAAATTGTAAATACTCTACAAAAAGCTCCATCTGAGAGCATAAAGGGGAGGAGCATTTGAGAACATTAGCAGCTTCTAAATGCTTCTCTAAATGCTTTATGTACGATTGAATGATGAAAAAGCATAATACTCTACAAAATGTTATTCCAATCGAGGCCTTAGAGTTCCCATAGTTTGGATTCTGAAAAGTGTAACCCAACTAGGAACATAATTTTATTTCAGTTCGAATTTACTCAAAACGGATCATAGAGCGTGGGCCTTCATGGACCGCAGAAAATCTTGACCCAACAGATTTCAGCTCTTTGAGCAACATTAATTCAACTTTCCTTATAAACAAACACTCAGCCAGTTCTTCAAATAGTGTAACATATTTTTTTCTCAGAGATAATCGCATTTGGAAGTGGCTTGATTAGCATCATTTTTTTCTCGTAATGTTCTTACGTTTTAGGGTCTAGTTAAGGAGACGGAGTTAAGTAAACTACGCGCAAAGCTTTAAGTTGCAAGAATTTATGAAGATTGAACTGAATCATAAAGTTATGAGTAAATTTTGGATAAATTAAAGTTGGATAAATTAAAGACATGATGTAGGAGACGATAAAGAATACAACAAAAGTTACGTATTAAGCTCAGTCTTTTGTCTGAAAAGAGAATCACAGAGCCGAGAGTTCCACTTCTTTCGTTGAAGGTCGATAAACTACGAAGGTGCTATCAGTTGAAAAGGAGCCTGGATTGAAACATGTTGTTTCCCCAAAACTGCACACCTTTTGCTCACTCTTGTCACCTAATACTATCTGTTTCAAAACAACAACAACAACAACAATCTTTTGTTACAAGTCAGGTTCCAGAACTAAGCAACATTCAGTCTATAACAAGAAGATTTCAGAGTTATACCGTATGAGGAGTTGGGTATAGTCGAAGAGAGTGATCATAGTTCCAAATGATGGGTTGCACCATGAGAGGTAGAGGACATAGATGGCTCTGATTAATTATTGTGTAGGCAAGCTGAAACAACAACACATTTTCACAAGAACTGTAAAACTTTCAAGTTGGAAAATAATGGAGAGACGAGAGATGTTTCTTTACATGTTGAAATGGGTCATCAGTTCCTTCTGAGGAAGGTGTTATTAAGCAAGAACGGCGCATCCTGTACAGAAGGTCTTGTCGGAAGAACACAATCTCCTGGTTGTAGAACTTTACTCTGTATTTTTACAAAGACAAGACATCATTTTCTGTTCGGTCGTCCATCTCAATACAAAATGTCACTAGACTCGAGACCATAGTACAGATTACAGAAAAACTCACCTGCAAGGATTGCTTAAGAATTTCGCATTGGGGATAACATCTCGAAACTCTTTGGTCAAGTAGTCTGGTAAACCACATCTTGGCAAGACATTGGAGGGACCTGTCAGATACAATTGAGTTAGATCTTTTACTAGTCATGTCTCTCCTCGTGGACCATGGCTTTGTTTAGATGGTGATGGAGATGGTACCTGCGTCATCAGGACCTGGAATGAATAAGAACTGACTGTTTTCTTTTAGACGTGGATGCTTTTCAATCATTCTCCCAAGTTTACCAAACTGTTGCCTTGGAAAAATGAAAATGGATGAATGTCAGGAATAATATATGATGACACTTGAGAGCAGATTCTAACTACAATGATCCGTTACCTCAGGCTTGAAAACGATACGTTGCATGGGCGAGAAGAGAAGTTTCCCATGAAAACAAACAAAGACGGCACTATCTCCACATTTTCGAAACCATCAAGAACCGTTTCCAGCTTCACGAGAACCTTCATCATGGACAAGACATGTCACACAGATGGATTGCTAATTACAGCAGTTGGTAATTCGAACTCACCTCTTCGTCATCGAGCCAGATGTCAGACAATATGACGAATGTGTCGTTCACCGCTCGTCTTTCTAAGGCCGCAAGTCTAGTCTGCGATCAGAGGCCAAAAGAAGATATTTACAGCTTTCTCAGTGCAAAAATACAAAGAAGGACTCAGGGGATTAATTACCATCTCTTCTTTAGTTAGCATCTTCATGCCACATCCGAAGAAGTCGTATCCAGAATGTGTCTTTAGTGTTTTATCCCTATCTTCTAAAGGAGGAAATCCACATGTAATAACCTTTACAAAACACATGGGAAAGAGGTTTTAGAAGAGGACAAGTAAGCCAAAGAATGCATTTTGAACCTTTGGAAAGTTTGCGTTCAAAACTAAGTTTGATACAAGCCACCGTTCCGCTGATGAGAACATACATTTGCATATTACTCTGAATCTATTCAATTGTATGTATTATCATACACACGACTTAGAGTTCTATATTCCCACCTATAACTACCATCTTCATCTCAAGATGAACAGTCGACTAACAATCATAGAACCTATGAATGTGCACCTAAGCATATTACAAATGTCAAACAGTAGAAAGCAATAAGTAACTAAACTCAGAAGTACCTGAAAGATACCGTTCTGCATTTCACCTTCTGCCAAAATGATAGTATTCTCAGTGAAAAAACATGTGGTTATCTTGTACTGATTGTTAAAGAAAAGACTACTCAAATGCAATTCTTTGCTCTGCCTTAATAAAAGTATGAAACTCATTGTTACCAACTTAACAAAAAAAAACGACAGAAAGAAAAAGGATATTGCTTTGGACAAATCAATCTCAACAGAAGCTGACATGTCTTCCAAGTAGAAATGTTCATCTTCCAACTGTGATATCAAGCCCATCACCCATTTCCTTCCCATTTGAAAAACCAGAGACTGGATTGAAGAAACCTAACAGAAACAACATCGTTAGTTCCATCTCTAACAAAAGGGAACAAGGAAGGTAATAATAACACCAACCTCATAGTTGTTGAACTGCGACGTTTCCTTGTCAAACCTTGGCCTAGCAAAAAAATCTGAGCGAGAAACTCTCTGCTGCAGCAGCATGAATCTTTCTCTGTATAGTCCTGTTTTCTCAGAAGCATCACCGTGCACAGGGAGACTACTCGTGTGTCTGTAAATCAATAAATAAATTGTGTATGCATTCAACTATAGAAACTCAATGATGACACAAAAGAAACTTTTACTTAAGCAAAAGGCCTTACTCGATGAACTGCTTCGTGACAGCATCATATCGATACTTTGGCACCAAGAAAGCGTCGATGAACGCCAAGTGAGAAGCAGTCGTGGTACTAGACTCCTCCTCAACACATGTCAACAAGGGACTAATCACTCTCTGGATCGATTCCGCATCTACTATGGAAGATTGAACTGCAACGTTTTTACAGATATAAGAATTGATAGGTATCAGTGTTATATAAAAGAGAGGCAATCATGCTTACGTGATTCCTGCTGCAGGAGATCGAGCAGAAACTCGATCGCTTCTTCGGCTTTGTCATCTTTGTCGGCTTCGTCGTGGTTGTTGTGGCGGAAATGCTGGACGAAGACTAGAATATTGTCTAGGGCATTGCTGTTGAGGCCGTACCCTCTGGTTTTGAACATCTTCACTATCTTCTTCCTCAAGCATCCTTTCATTTTCTCGCCACCTCTCTTTTTGCTCTCTCCCTCTCCCTCTCTCTGTATGGTGACCCCTAATACGTTATTTTACTTTGTTGCCCCTGTGGCCACAAAGTATCTAAATAACCAATTCATATGAATTTTTTTTTTCAGTTTTGGGCGGGAGGATCTTCAGATTGTTTGTGTGGTTTTCGGTTTTCAAATTTTTTTCTTAGCCCTCGATTGTTTATGTGGTTTTCAGTTTTTGTTTTTTTAGATTTTGGTTTTTGAATTTCAAGTTTTTTTTTTTTGCTGTAAATTTTGGTTTTCTAAAACTTGATTTGCGATTTGATTTAGTTTTTGGTTTTGCCTACTTAATTTTAAATTATTTTATAAGTTAAGTTTTTCTAAATAAGTTAAATTACTGAAATAATTTATAAAATTAATATTAAATATTATCAATAAAAAGATGTACATGAACTTTATAATAGTTAACTTTTGAACAATTAAGTTAATTTTATTGATAAGTTTAAAAGATTTATTAAAATGCGTTAATTTCATAATTTTTTATATTAAATTTTTCATAATATTGCTTGTTGAACTTTAAATCATATTATTTTTTCAAAATAATTGCAAATATTTAGATTTAAATTACTTTTTCAAATACCCATAAATATCTAGTTATCTACTAATCACCACTAAAATATTTGTTATAATAATTCTGCAAAAGTTTCTTAAATTTTACTAAAATTTAGTAATATCCCTTGTTCGAAAACTCGTCCGCCTAGCCGAGTATATCCGAGAATACGCTTGATGAGGACATTCGGTGGTGGTGGAACATGGTGAGTTGAGTTATACGGCTATATTATACAGTGACTCGTGTTTTCTCCGTATAAACCATACAATTGGGAAAAACGAAGTATAAATATGACAACTAAGTCAATCCAGATTAGTTAAATCGATAATAATTTGATAAATTTGTTATATTTTATTTTAAATAACAAAATAAAAAGAAAAATTGACTAATAAAATATGTAAAAGATGAAGATGAAGTAGTTAGAGTGGTAGAAAAATGAAAAAGGAAAATCATTCGAACACTGATCTCATGATTTTTTTAATAGTTTTATAATCATAAAATCATGTTATTCTATCAATATTATTTACCAAATCAAATTTAAAAACAAAATTATAATAAAATATTTTAAAATTACTCTTCGAATAATCTCCGAATAATCTCCGAGTAATTGGTAACTCGCTAGGCCCCTAACGAGATTCCGAACAAGGGTAATATCCAAATAAATCCAAAACATCAATCTAATATGCATGCCTTATATAATACAGAGCCCGGCAATTTAAGGCCACACACTTTTTAAGGACCTCAGTGTCCCCATCCAACAGCTTAAAAACTTTGGACCCCTCTTGCAACTTGGATAAAGGAAACGAGTAGCATCGTTAGCCAAGGAAAAATTTCCACTTTAATGTTATCTAATCACACCAGAAAGAAGGAAAAATAACTAGTAAGAAAAGACCATTCGTAGTAACTCGGTCTATAGTCTATAGAGAATACTAAATTAATAACTCGGTCCCCAAAAGGAGGAAGAAAAGAAACATACAAAACACATTTTATTACTAAAACTAGAAACAAACCTGCGCGTGAGCGCGGGATTATATCTTATTTTGTATTAAGTTTATAAGTTTATAAATTTTAAATTTTATAAATATAGATATAAATTATAAATGTAAGAAAAGAGAATAATAACATTGGACATAAACATTAATACTATATTTTAAAGTTGAGGTTGGAATTATTAACTAAAGTCGTGTTTATGGCTTGATAAGAAATTGAGAGAAAAAATAGTTTTAAACAGAAAGAATTAGAGAAACAACAAAAGATTAAGAATTACATCAATGTAATTAAAAGATAAGTGAAAATAAATTTTAATTTTGAAAAAAATATTCTTATTTAAAAGATAATGTTTAGCTTAATATTCATATTTGTTAATATATTGGACTTTAAAAAATAGCATTTATTTTTTACAGAATAATATTTAATTAAATATAAAATTTTTATTTGAATTTTTCTTAAATTTATTAATTTATATAAATAGATTAACCGATTTATGAATACCAAAATTGGTTAGTATGTCTGATATTTTAAGTTCATTTTTAATATTTTTATAATAAAATGATATAATTTATCATTTTCACCCGTTTCACACTGATTAAAATATGTTTTAATGTTTTCATAACTGATCGAGTAATTCATCTATTTAGCTTATCTTGTAACTAGATATTTTGCACATTTAATAATATAACACGTATATGAATACGATTAAAATGTTAATCTAAACCAATCCAATTATAGGATCAAATACTATAAATATTGATTAGTTTTTTAATATTTAAATTTTTTCAAGTTAAAAATATATTCTTTTGATTTCTATTATTCTAATATTTTTATTAAGGTCAAATTATAAACAAATATGATTTTTTTTGTTTGATAATATTCATAATTTTTAAAAATAATAATTTGAAATGTATTCATAAGTATATGATTTATGTTATTTTTTATGTATGATATTTTTTACCAAGTTATTTTTTAAATCTTCAATTTATTATTTGTAAAAGTAATTGGTGTACTAAATGATTTAATAATATTTATTTTTATTTTTTAATTTAATTTAATTATTCTTATAGAATATATAAAGATATTATAGAATTTATATTTTTCGTTTTATAAAGCAAAATTTAATTAAATATTAGTTGATAGTTATTTTAAAGTATATATACGAATTAATTTAATTGTTAAAAAATATTTTAATATTTTTCTGTAAGATTTGGATGTTAGTAAAAAAAAGAATTATATCTTCCCCTATATATTAATTGAGAAGACGGAGAGAGAAAATTCAGACACGTGTCTCACTCAGAGTAACTTAAGGAGAAGTTAACCAATGAAATAGTTACATTCAGACACGTCAACAAAAAATTAATATACTTTTTAATATATGGAAATATATATATTCTACTAGAATTTTTCTCTCTTTTTATGGTATCCTTAAATTCAAACATTTAGAAGCATATAATTAAGATATTTAATGGCTTATATGATACTTAAATTTTAGAAATTATATAAATGCAAATTTTTATCCCACATGGACTACAAAATAAAAGGGATGACATGCATATTGCTTATAAATAATTAAATTTACTCAGAATTTTGAATTACGTATATGAAGTATTTAATAAACGCAGAAATTTGTAAGTTTTTATTTGATTTAATCAAGTTTTATTTGAATTATGTTATTTAATTGAATTTAAAAATATTTATATACTTTTGTTTGATAGAAATTTAAATATTAGAAACTTCCTAAATTGTGAAAATATTAGAATTATTTTAAATTTATCAAAATTATAATATTATAAATATTTTTTATGTTAATAAAGTTTATATTATGTTAGATGATATATTGCTATTGTTTATTAGATTAAATATTCTACTGAATATTATATTTATAGATAGTATATTAGCCATAAAAACTTTGACTACTATGATACTATGATAACAGTTTATCTAATAATCAAATATAAATCATATATTTTATCCGCACAAGGTGCGGGGTATCTTCTAGTTATATTTTTAAAAAGAAGATATTAAAAGATATTATGAATAAATTAGTTAAAATTTATTAACATGGTTACCCTTAATGAAATTTTAAGATATTGAATAATTTCGATGGCATTTTCAATAATATAATACATGACTAAATGTTTTTTTCCTATTGGATTTCTGTTTTAATACAGTAGATGTATTAAGTTTTCGTAGTACAAGTACTCTAATAGGTGCGAGTCAGAAAAAGACAGCACAACGTAACTAATTTAGGACAGTAAAAAGGAGAGACATTAAGATTGTCAAGAAAACAGTAGTAGCCAAAACACTCTTGGTCAATCTCTGGCTAGCATCGTTCTTGATGTGAAATGGGTTCGGAATTCTCCAGCCGGAGGAGGCGGTGCCGTCGGCCACGTTCTTGATCCTGAACAAAGCGTAACTATTCATTGTATGCTCTGTTTCTTTCTGTATACCACATTCTGAACTCTGCTTACTCGGTGATGCCTCGCTGAATATTGTTTCTTGCCGAGTCGGGTAATATGGTCGAAATGATTGGCTTGCTTTCAATGCTTCCTCGTCAAGGTTTACTATATCATCGTTCATAATCTCGGCGTAGCAATCATCGTTCTCCTCGACGTCCTCGTCATGATTCTCGTCATGATCCTACAATCCAAAGAAACGGATGAACTTTTCAATTACAAACTCTAAAACTCTTACCATAAAACAGAAAAGAACAAAAAAAGTAGGAGTTCTTGTTTTTTTGCAACTTAAGTAAAACCAAACTAATACTAACGGGTTTAGTAAGGTTTTTTTTTAAGTCGCTTTTTTTTTTTTTTTTTGTAAGACGTAGAAGAAATGAATCCATATATAAGTCTTCTTGGTTTTGTTTCGGTTTAGGGATTAAATATTTTGATTCGGATTGGATCGAACGATCTATATACTATTAAAATTAGAAAACATTATACAATCTAATCAAATTTTAACAAAAAATCCGATTGTGAAATCTTTTTTTTTCGTATGTCATGCATTATATAATTATAAAAATTGACAAAACATGTTTTCAAACAATAAAACAATTAAATATGTATTCAAACAATCTAAAAATAATAAGTTTTACTTTTCTAAATAATTAAAAAAACTATATATATTAAATTAAAAAATCAAATGATGAATGTAATTACATAATTTTGTACATATATGATTTTTACAAGTCGTTAAATTGATAAACATACACATAGAACAACCTGAGTAAATATATAAAGTCAAAAATACAAAAACGAAAAGTCAACTAAGAAATATCATCCACTTTCAAAATATATTAAAAATATATAGTATATTTATAAGAAAATAAATAAAATTGTTAACATATATTAAATCTTCAAATTTATAAAGACACTGTTATTCAAAAAAAAAAAATTCATATCTAATACTCATCCGTAAAAAAGAATACATATATCTCTGAAGCACGCAAGGCTAACCTCAACAGCGTTTGATGATTCTGCAATATCATCAACATTTGATATTTGGAGCTCAGGTTCATAAGCCGAATAAGATTTACTTTCCCTCTCCGAACCACCGGTTTGTTCAACGCAGTCATCGTCTTGCACAACACCATCCTCGATATGTCTATGGCTCGAACTAGCTCTAAAATCAGCATTTTTCCTTAACCGGCATACCACTAGCTCGTTCTGCGCAAACCCAATTTAAACATTTCTAGCAACAATCAAAATTCAAAAAAAAAAGTTCAAGAAAATAATAAAATCTTACCTGTGATGCACCATAGATGCAATATTCATGCATAATCCACTCGGTTCTTTCGCCTCTTGGAGCCCGACCGATGTGAAAGACGAGTGTTCTTTTGGTTCCAACGACTTCGTTCCCCGACTTCACGCTTCGCTCTTTACCCGTAGCTTTCCAATATCCGAGCTGTGTAGCTCTCCGGCTCTGTGACCCGTGTGGATACTTCCTTCCTCTTGCACAAAAGTAAAACCACTCGTTCTCCGATTTCAACTTCGATTCTCCTGTTTAGTGTATCAGAATTACCGGTTTAGATAAACCGTTTAATTATCATTGGTTTGATGTTACACAAAAAAAACACTTTAGTATAAGCAGAGCTTTTTTTCTCATTCATCTTCTTGTTTTCTCGATTCGAGTAACAAGAGAGGGGAAAATGGTAACCAAACCTGGTAAGTCCCACGGCTCGAACTTGTAAATCTCGACTTCGGCGATCACGGCGACTGAGTTCTCGTCGCCATCGACTTTACGACGGAGGTAATACGAGATGAGTTCCACATCGGTCGGCGAGAATCTGAATCCAGGGAACAACGCCGATACAGCGATCGACATCTCAGCTTCTTTCGACATTTTCTTGATATTTTCTCGTCAATAACTCTGAATGATGCTTTGCTTTCAACATGCAAAGCAGAGTAGTTTTAATGCAACAGAGCAGCAGCTATACGTTGCTTCGGGTAAAGGTTTGTGTTTTCGACATTTGGCGGTTTTCAAAGGGAAATTGATGACGTGGCAGATGACTGTGTGGAAAGGACGAATAATAGAACCGTGTAATGAGATGGGAAAGGACAAAAATGATGATGTGGTGAAATGTTATTGGACAGAAACTAAACCCAGTCTCGAAGTTCCCTAGTTTATTCTTTTGTTTTCTTCTCATTAGTCTGTGCATTTCTAAAAACGCGTCTCGATTTTCTGTGTAAGACAAATGGTGTTTCGTTTTCCTTTTTATAGTTACCGATACTCAAATGACAAATCTAGAGAAACGAATAATAAAAAATATTGTATTATATATATCGTTATTTCAATTTTACATATTGATGTTCCATATTTTTGTAATATATAATAATTTTAACATTTTTTGGTAAATAAGATCGGCATTGATTTTGACTCGTATATAAATATTGTTTTTTTTGCACATGTATCATATGTTGTAAATGATGACTACGTACATCCGAACAAAATTTAACTTTTTACCATATGGATGTCAAGAAAAAAAAATGTTGAACATATTGTTGATCTGTAAATCTTGCTTCATTAATTTGCATTTAATACAATATAATTCAGAGATCCAAGTTTGGAATTAAAAAAAATTACCTAAGTGAAAAAAATATAATGAATTTAAGTTGCAACTTTAGATTCATGGGAAGTGAATAATATTGTTGTTTTACATGCAGTTAGATTATGTGTCAACACTTAAGTGAGTCGACAACATTTTTTTTGGTTGAAATGTAAAATTTATTTATCAACAAAGAAAAAAGTTACCAACTCTTGATAGACAAAATGAGACCAAGAGAGCTGTTTAGTTTGATAGACAATGGAATATCAAACTCTGATAAAAAAGAAAAACTGATACAAAAGGAGGCAAGTGACTAGAGCTCAAAGGTGGCAAGTGACTATACCCCATCGTCTGAGGAGAGCATCATCTTCATCAGTATCATACTTGAGCGCAAGGATCCGATTGTGAATATCCTTTTGAGTTACTCGGGCGAATTGTGAGGCTTGCTGTGTCTCCTAGCATTCCGCTCCCGCCAAATCCAATAGAGAGCATATTGAAATGTCATTCTTGCGAGAAGGGCATCAGCAGTGGTGAGGCGATTCTTCTTGAGGCTATTTACGGTAAGTGTCCAGTCTGGGTTAAGTCGAGAGCCAAGCAGGGAAGAGGCGAGCATATCCCATATGGTGAAAGAGAAAGGACATGCAAATAAAAGGTGGTCACGTGTCTCATCTCGTTCACCACAGAGCATACAAGCCTGATGAACTCCCCAACTTCTCATTTGATCACTTGTGGAGAGCTTGTTGTAAAAGGTGAGCCTGCAGGTCATAAATGATTGACGTGGCAGAGCTTGTTTAAACCAGACGAGGCTATGCCACGAGACCGCGTCACCGACTCACCGCATTGCCGGATCTGATCCCAGGTGAGCTTGGACTGGAAAATTGGTTCAAATTTGTCGTCTCTCTATTTCCAGAGAGTAATATCTTCTCCATAGTCGACAACTTATTCAATAATAGAGTGTTTTGATTCAAAACAGCTGAATTTAAAATAAAAATCAATAAATGTCAAATTAAGTAGAGTAAATTGAGACGTTAAAACATGATTTCAAAGCCTTAAAAATGATGAATGATAATAAAATCATTCACGATAAATCAAGATAAAAATAAGAGTTCGTCATGCTACAAGCGCAGCAACAGAGATGGAGCCTGTCGTGGAAGAAACCAAAAAGATCCCATTCTCTAGTCTACAAAGGAAAAACTGACCCCGGGTCGCACCTGACTTTATTTTGAACTACAGTTGGAGGAGCACACTCCAGTGAGTATGAAAGTGGCGTTGGGTTGTGCAAACTATTTTCCAAGCACCTTTTAAGTCTGCTCTCAATTGGTTTGCTTGTTTAGAAGAACACTCGATCGATAACCTTACACAACTATCTGTTAGCTTCCTAGAAAGGTATCAAATCCTCATTCAGAAGGCGGTGTCGGGAGCAAGACTTTGAAATTTCTCATAGAAATTCTGAGGTTCACTCTGCTCCTACGTCACCAAAGTTAAAAAAGTAATCGCCAGAATGCCAATAGTCTATGATGACAAAGCTTTTCCAATTCTAAAGAATGGGTTATAGCAAAAGTCAATGTTCAAAGAAGTTCCCACAAACAATCGACCAAGAACAATCTAAGATGCACTTGATCGAGGTATAAGTTGGGTGATAGTCGAAGACGAAAGACAAGTTTTCTCCCAGCAATATAAGAACATGAAAACTTGTATTTCATACACGAGACAAAAAGTGTAGGAACACAAATTCTACAATATGGCAAACTGAATAATTGTAAAGTATCTGCATAAAGTAAATCGATAAAATACATAAAAAATATCGACACAAGAATTTGGAAATAGATAAACGGATTTGCAGAGGCGAAACACTCTTTCCTTGATTCCTTAAGCGCCCCGTAGTGTGACGGTTTGCATGGCATTCCAAAATCCCAGGATACAACTGCATATGTTTCTATCTTCCATCATTCAAGAACAGAACCTATCGAACATTTTTCTGTGTTGTACTCTCAGAAAAAAAATGAGGAGAGAAAGATAGAAAAAGAATTGCAAGGAATTGTTGTCTATCTAAAATATCAGAAGAATGAGTTGATGGCTTAGTATTTAAACCAAAACCCAAGTCTATAACTTATGCCATAAAGAGGAGAATTGACCATAATGAGAATTGACCGAGAATTGATTCTCCACTTAAAGCCACAATTGATTTTGGAGTTACATAAACAATTCAAAGATATATGTATGTTGACTTATTCAACAATAGAATTTATAGAGATTACCTGAATTGGCTCTAAAAAAATAGAAAATACTAGAGTAGCACCCTCTAAATTAGGCAGACTAGATTAACTCTAATTTTTTTGCTAAAGACAAATTAACCAACTAAGTTCATAATATTACAAATGCCATTAATGAATAATAATTGGATTTTTAAAAATTTGAAAATCAAAAACCTTGATTATAACCATTTTTTATTATTTCTTACCTAAGTAAAAAAAATATATTTTTTTAACCTATCTCCCTTTCATCGATTTTGTCGCCACCAATGCCTCGCCACCATCACCATATGAGACAAAATCCCTAATAGTTTTCAGATTTCCGGCGGATTCATCGTGCTTCAGCCTCCTCTTAGACAATCTGAAGCCAATTCGAAGGTAATTGCTTTCAAACTTTCGATTGTATCTTCTTCTCCCAAGTAATCGATTCTTGGTTTTTTTTTATTACGAGCACTGAACTTCAAATGCTTTTCATCGAGTCTCACTTCTTCTTTTGCACTTCATATCTAGTGATTAATCTCTAGTGATTAGTAGATATGTTGCATTCGAACTTGGCAATGAACTGGTTTTCTCTTTTCTCTGTTTTTGTTTATCAAATATCCTTGTAATGGTGATGGAGATAGGACCTTTACTGCAAAAGGAACGAGACAATCAGAACATGGGTTTGTTTTTCAAATAGGTAAGATACAATTTTTTATCTTAATTTGGAAAATCAAGGTTTGACTATTACATCGTTTAATTGTTTATTCCATCGTTTATTCCATCATTTAAAAAATAATTGGCGGCGGCTGACCAAATGGCTGAACCCTTTATTTTCTTTTTAGGGTGAAATATGTTTGTTTCGAAAAATTTTAAAATTCAAAACTGAAAAATTCTGTCATACAGTTAATAGGATAGATATGCTGTTAAAGCGAAAAAATGTCTGTCACAAAAATATGTCGATAACTACACATGTCACTGTAAGAAAATCTGCTACTTCATTCGACAGATTTTGTGGACAAATTTGTTTACTCAAATAAATTTGTCGCAAAAACTGTCATTCCCAATAAATCTGCTACTTCATTCGACAGATTTTGTGGACAAATCTGTCGGAAAAATATGTCATTTCCAAAAATCTGCTACTTCATACGACAAATTTTGTGGACAAATCTGTTTACATAAATAAATTTGTCGCAAAAATCTATCATTCCAAAAAATCTGTTATTTCATAAAATAGATTTTGTGGACAGATCTGTTTACTCAAAAGGTGAGGAAAACCTACTCATGCTAGGTCGAGATAAAGAAGCCTTCTGCAGTTACCGTAATGCCAATGCACATTCGACTGCAAAGTGCTTTAAACTATGGGATGCCTTGATGTAGTTGTTCCAAAAAATGATCCATGAGACATCGAGATCAAAGAATTAGTGACTTTTGCTCGAAGTGAAAGGGCATCTGAAAAACCAAATTTGCAACATGAGAAAAAAAAGTTATCAATTTGATAATCAGAGGATCAAAACTCTATAAAGAATCAATGAGCTCCATTATCAATCATCAAAGACATGCTCAAATGGATAAAGTGAATGAAAGGTAACCAATGTTTGCCAAAGTGAAAATAACCCTTTCAAAAGAATAGTGAACTGATTTAGCTGACTTAGTCCTCATGCTAAATTTAAGATATCAGTGTGAAGATTTACATATTCTTATTAATACAAAAAGCTTTGTCGATATCATGGACATTTTTTAAAATATAGGAATAGATGAGACAAGTATTCAAAGTGCAACATTAATCCTCACATATTTCAATGGAGATTCTGTGACTTCAATCGGAACGATCGACCTGCTAGTTGCATCTGACATAGTGATGAAAATGGTTGACTTCACTGTCATCGACCACAAAAAGAACTCTGTCCATTGCAATCTTAGAGCATCTCCAGTAGTGTATCTACAAGAGTATCTGCAAAAATAATGACATCAGCAAAAACTAATTTAATAATAGTGGGGTATCTCCAAGGTTCAAGTACGCGCTAGGCGCTAGTCGGGCGGCCGGGCAAGGCCTAGCGCCTAGCGAAAAAATCGGGGAATACGCGGGGATTAATCGACGCCTAGTTTTAGGGTTTTTTTTAACTATATATGGTATTACAAATTACAAATATTACGATATACATAAAGTGAGACGTGGTATAGTGGCTATGTAGACTAATAGAACCATTAACAACCCGAGTTCAAGCCTTTCATGGAGCATTTTTTTTTGTGTATCTATATTTAACTTTAATGAGGGGTATAATGGTAAATCAATAATCATCTTCAACCAGAGTACACAAGTTTCTGCAACCCTAAACGAACGCTGCCGCTTTTATCCCATATATTCATCAATTTTCTTCAATTTTCATGTTCTTTCACTTAGTTTTTTGCAGATCTAGTATATGTTCTTCGATTTCGAGCTTAGTTTTTTGCAGATTTGGTATATGTTCTTCGATTTCGAGCTTTTTGTGAAGGAAAAGTAAGAATTTCTTCAACAATCCGAGTTTTTAACCGAATAACCCCAAATCGCAGCGGTCCCCGCCGCCGAGCGTTTTTCCGGCGCCTGGGCGGTCTCCGCGGCCGCGTTTTAGAACCAAGGGTATCTCAAATGTGAAAATTTCAGCCCAATAGTTTCTAAGAGTATTTTATTCTACATAGAGACACCCATATTAGTTTTATATTAATATTTATTATTTAAATATATTTTGAGAAATCCTTCTAAAGACTACCGATGTATATGCTCTTAGATCATCTCTATCAGCAGGTTTAGGAAGGGTGTCTCAAAATTAAAAAAAAAATGGAAAAAATGAAAAATGAAAAATGACGAGAGAGGCTGTTATTGAGACATGGAGATAGCTGAGAGATACACCCACATAGACTCTGATGCCACCTGTTTATTAATGATTGGTTTAACTTTAAAAGGTAAATATAATTAAATTAATTCATTAAATACTGCAAAATTTATTAATTTGAAATTCATCAGATAACTATGAATGGGTCTTTGACCGATGCTGATGCACTTCAAATTCCAGACGCTCAAAAGAGCCCGCCTTGTGAAGAAAACAAGACCGATATAAAAGAAGAAAAAAGCATCCCAGGATTAAAAGCGAAGTAAGTTAATGTGAAAAACAAATTTTTGACAAAGTTATAATTTTGAACACTGAAAAAATGTTTCAAAATGAAAATTTTGAGCTAAAAGATTAAAACTTTCAAAATAAAAAATTAGAACTAAAAGATTGAGAGTTTAAAAATAGAAATTTTGAGTTAAAAGATTACACCGGAGTTTTTTCTTTGGCCGCCAAATTCCTTGACTAATTTTCGGGACCGCAATGATTTCTCCGAGCATAGTACTTTCCATTAACGACTTGTTTTTTTTTTTTTTTGTTCAAAATCAACTGGTTTATAATATCTTATTCGTACATCGCTCTTCTATGGTCACCTTTCTTTGTATATTCTAAAAATATTTATTTATTACAAAAAAAAAAGAACATTGATGATGAAAGAAGTATGTGTACCGTATCGTATCACTGCAGTTTGTGTTTCACCTTTTTAGCATTTTACCTCAACAAAACAAAACTCCACAAAAGCACAAACATAGAGAACCCAAAGATCATACAAATCGTGTCTTGAGCTTTCTCTCTCCTCTCTTTCTTCTGTCTCCACTGTAACTTCATCTCCACGTATTCCTCATACCTTCCTTTACCTCGTCTCTCTTCCCCACCACCATCTTTACAACATCTCTTCCCTTCCAACAACCCATGCACAATTACCAAACTATCCCTCCCTTTCAAACACTTTCCTTCTATGTCCTCTACTTGCAACCTCACGTCCCTCACGTGCACTTCTCCTCCCACTTCTTCGTCCACCTCCTTCCACGTCTCCGCCGATCCACACGACACAACCGCCGCAACCTCCGCCGTCTTTTTCTCCTCCGCCGCCGCCACCACCGTCGAAAACCTAATCTCTAAATCTCCGGTCAACCAGTTCCGCTTCGCCGAAACCGCCTTTCTGCTGGATATATTCGCCGCACGTTTCTTGATCGGGTCGATCACTATCCAGTTAAGCACCATGCTCCGCTCCATATCTCTCACCCACGCTTCGTAATCCCCACCCGGATATCGAATCCGGGTCTTGACTGACTCTTTCTGGTCGAGCATATCGACACGAAACGGAGCCGACAAGAACCATCCTGCTTTACCGCTCTCTCTCTCCATCTTTTGAACCTTCGAGTAGATTAACTCTCCTTTGTAATAAAGGTCAACGGCTGAGATCAATCCAGCGGTCGGTGGATCCTGTTTTTCCGGTTGCCACGTGTATTCAGTGAACGGATACGAGTCAGCGAAGAAAGAACGGTAACCGGAAGGGAAGGAGGAGATGGCTTGGACAACACGTGGGTCGTTGATCGAAGGCCACGTGGCGGTGGAGATTTCTTGCCAGAGTCTCTGTTCCGTGCAGAGAGTTTGGAGGTATGAGGAGGTTGATGCCGTGGAGGCAAGCGTCGGACCGTCGAGTCGGGTCAAGATTTGGGTTTGGATGATGTCAGGATGAAGGGTTGAGATTGAATCACCGGTGCTACAATCGACGGGTGCCATTTAGGGAGTGGGGGAAAAGAAAATGAATATCTTTTTTTTTATGGTTTTGTGTGAAATAGAATTATAACAAGTGATTATGAAATTATAGAGATATATATAGTGAATGAGTTAATGATATAAAGAGAAAGATAATAAAAGAAGGCGATGGTTCAGTCAACCGTTGCTCTTTTAGACTATTCAACTTCAAGGTGCATGACTCCTAATTTATTTTTATAGTTTTCTTTGGATCCCATGTATTTTGTACACACACGCTCCATTTTTTCTTTTCTCTCTCACCTCTCTTTTCCACATTTATGTTGTAGATTCTTTTGAATGCAGTCTTGTTTTTTTTTTTTTTAATCAAATGAAAAGGCTATTTTTGTCGATAAAGAAAAAGAAATTATGCATTGATTAGAAATTTAGAATTGATAGTTATCCAAACTATAAGGAACAAGGTAATAGTTGGAGTCAGAATTTTAATAATTGTTACAAAAATCTAAATTTTATTGTTATTAATTCATGAATTTTGATATTTTCTAAAAGATAGTGTTATTGGTTTGATGATTTGTTACTTTCATACAAAATTTATTGTTATTAAAAGTTAGTTTTTAAAGATCTTATGATTTTATATAGATTTGGTGTTATTGAGACTTGAATTTTAATTTAATTTATCAAACAAAACATTGAAAATATCATTTATATCACTTAGATTCTTAAAGCATTGTTGATAATATACTTTTATAAATTTTCTAAAGATATAAGAATTTCTACAACACATTACAAATTTAGTAAATTTCTCTAACTTTTAAATTGAATCTAATTCTATATAAATCCACCCCTCAACGACTTTTAGAGCTACAACTATCCATATATATACTCATGGCTTTAATATATTTTGAAAAACATCAGATCTTAGTTAATAATAGTTAAACTCGGGTTCAAATTTTTGAATATTTTAAAATTTGAAGCGGGTCAAAACAAATTTTCTGTTTAAATGTTTAATGTTAACCAAAAATCGTAACCAAAAATCTAGAACTTATTACAAAAAGGGGCGATTTCAGATCTGGCGAAAAGGGCGATTTTATAGCGACTAGAGTGAAATCCATCTACAGTCTCCACGGATGGGGACTCCGCCGTCCGGCTCCTCGCCACCGTCTGGCTCCTCGTCACCGACTGGCGCTACGATTCAGTCTGGCGCCTCGTACCCCAATGCTCGGTCTCAATTACAGGTCTCAGCCTGGAAAAGTGCTCCTTATGCAGCTCCTGAACCTGTAATGCCGGATTTCGAAGTGGTTGATGGTGTTGTGTCCATTGAAATCCCCCCTGAGATCCTCACAGACGCGGACCTTCTCTGGAAGAAGTTTATCGTCGGGTATTTCATAGGTGATGCGCCACATGTTGGAACTGTTCATGCCACAATCAACAGGATCTGGAATGGCTCAGTAAACAAGGAGAAGTTCGATGTTCAATTCATTGAAAAGAACATAGTTCTCATCCGTATCGAAAGTGATGACATTCGAAATCGTGTCCTTAAGAGGAAGTATTGGCACGTTTCTGATATCCCGCTAGTTGTGAACGAGTGGTCCCCCGCTACAGCCCTCTCCCCGCCGGATCTTACTGCCATGCCTCTATGGGTCGATCTGAATCAGGTACCAAGTCATCTTTACTCGGCAAAAGGTTTGAAGTTTCTTGCGCGCACAACAGGGAAATTTGTCCGATTCCACCCAAACACTATCAGATGTATCCGTCTGGATGTAGCCCGGGTTCTGGTGGAAGTGAATTTGCAGAAGCCGCTAACAAAGATGATCTCCTTCACTGACACGGATGGAGCCTCCGTATCGGTAAAAGTAACTTACCCTTGGCTCCCGCAGAATTGTGCTATTTGTAAGAGATGGGGTCATGTCGGGAAAAATTGTAAGCACAAGCATGTCACCATTCTTGACCATAAGAATGATTCTGATACTACTATGACATCAGAGCAGCAAGGCTCAGCTAAACAGGTCGTAGTTGATCTAATCTCTGATCTTGCCACTTTTCCCATTGGGTCAAACACTCTCGTGGTTCTTTCGGAGTCACAAGAAAAATCAAAACAGGCATTGAATGCAAAGGGGATGAAGGTGACGGTAATACACAGACACTGCTGGAATCGGAGGTGTGTGAGGGAACCTCATCAGAGACATCGGACTGGAAAACAGTTGGTAGGACAGGGGATGATCAAAAAGCTTCTGCAGCCAACCAAATAATTACTGATGCTACCAACAACTTCTCCTCTTCGCGTTTTCAGCTACTGGACACAATTGATGAGGAAGGGTCTGAAAAGGAAAACTATGTACGAAGCACAAGGTCGGATATAGAGGAGGGAGAGTTTGTTGACGAGGCTGCCCAGGAAAAAACGGATACTAAGGCTCAGGAAGAAAGGGACCTCAAAGGCACGTCAAAACAGGCAAAGAAAAAAGGAGTAGTGAATAACTCAAATGGTTTTATACCTAAATTCCAACATTTTCACCAAGCTGCCAAAAGGTCTTCCGTTAGGAAGATATGACGTCCTTCTTCGTCTGGAACATGCGTGGGTTCAACATGCCACGCAAACACGTTGTCATACGACAATTAATACAATCTGCTCGTTTCTCTTTCTGCTGCTTACTAGAAACAAGAGTTCGCCACCACAATCATAATGAAATTCTTGCAAGTGCTCTACCGGGTCGGAAAGCTATCTCGAACTATGAATACAATGAGCTTGGCCGAATTTGGTTCTGCTGGTCCGAAAAAGTAATTGTTACATTGTTGCACAAGACGTCTCAGATAATTACTTGTGCAGTCCAGAATCCGTCGACTGGTGAGCAGATGATCTGTTCTGCGGTTTATGCGTCAAACCTTGTCGGAGAACGAATTCATCTCTGGAATGAAATTCGTGCAACAGAGAATGCTTATGCCCATTTGAATCATCCTTGGATTCTCCTAGGAGACTATAATACAACACTCTCCTCAGCTGAGCACTCTCGCATAAATGACTATCTGCCTTCACAAACAGGTATGACTCATTTTCAGGATCTGGTCTCTGATTGTAGCCTCTCGGATTTGCGATATCAAGGTGCTCTTTTTACATGGTGGAACAAGCAATCAGAGGACCCCATTGGTAAGAAACTTGACAGAGCATTAATAAACAGTGAATGGTTACAGGCTTTTCCGAAATCAAACGCTGTTTTTGAAGCTGGTGGATTTCTGATCATACGCGGTGTACAATCACTATTGAGGAAATGCCGCATGGGAAAAGGAAACCTTTCAGATTTTTCAACTTCCTAACAGAGCATGAACAGTTCCAATCGACGGTGCTGCGAATCTGGGAAGCTTCTCAGCCGTTATACCACTCTCGCTCTGCACTGCAACTTTTCCACAGGAAACTCAAAGGCCTGAAATTTGACCTCCGTGCTTTGAATAGAACGCATTATGAGAATCTACCAGTCCGCACAAGAGAAGCCTATGACCTGCTTTGCGAAAAACAGAACTCTGCACTGCATAATCCAACGGATTCAAGTTTTCAGGAGGCTGCAGATGCCCTAACAAGATGGTCATGCCTGGCTGGAGTGGAAGAAAAGTTCTTCAGGCAGAAATCCTGTATCCGTGGATTGAAAGCGGGTGACAGAAACACAGCTTTCTTTCATAGGATGGTACAGCAGAGACAATCGAAAAATGCAATCCATTCATTAACTTCTGCCTCGGGAGAGATTCTGACGGATTCATCAGCAATTAAACAAGAAGCAGTACTGCACTTTCAGCGTTTTTTGCAAGAACAACCTGCTACATACCAAGGTAATATAACGGAGGATTTGCGACAAATCCTATCTTATCGTTGCCCTGCTTTGAAAGCCTCAGAATTAATCAAACCGGTTTCGGCTGAAGAGATCAGAAGTGCTCTATTGTCTCTGCCTAATGACAAAGTCTCAGGACCCGACGGCTTCACAAAAGAGTTCTTCGTAGCGGCTTGGTCAATAATTGGTACTGACTTCATTGTCGCAGTGCAGTCTTTCTTCGTATACGGGTTCTTACCATCTGGAGTCAATGCTACTATCTTGGCTCTTGTACCAAAATCATCTTCGGCGCAAACGATGAAAGATTACCGGCCTATAGCTTGCTGTAATCTCTTGTACAAGGTTATCTCGAAAGTCTTAGCCCAACGACTTAAAAAGATACTCCCGGATGCAATAGAGCTGAACCAAAGCGCTTTCATAAAGGGACGTCTACTTGTCGAGAATGTCCTCCTGGCCTCGGAGCTGGTGAACGGTTATCACAAATCCACAATCACGAGTCGAAGTACTATCAAGCTCGACATCTCCAAGGCATTCGATACAGTTAAATGGTCTTTCATAATAGCGGTGCTCCAGACTATGGGACTTCCTCCCCAATTCATCCTCTGGATTCGTAGTTGCATTTCAACAGCATCGTTCTCGGTTGCAGTTAATGGGGAGTTAGAAGGCTATTTCTCCAGTGCTAGAGGTATAAGGCAGGGTTGTTCTATCTCTCCTTACCTATATGTTATTGTTAACAATATACTCTCCAAGATGCTTAATGGTGCAGCAGATCTCGGTCGTTTTAGGTACCACCCCTCTTGCCGTGAAATCAGGCTAACACATCTCAGCTTCGCGGATGATATTCTTGTTTTCACGGATGGAACACCAAATTCATTGGCAGGAGTTATGGACACAATGGATGAGTTTGCGAAGATGTCAGGATTAAATATTAATGTGGCAAAGTCTTCTATATATACAACGGGACCTGCAGCGGACAGCTTACGACAGACTGCGGAGGATCTAGGACTTGTTGTTGGATCACTGCCAATCCGGTATTTGGGACTACCTTTAACTACAAAAGCTTTCAATAAAACAGATTACGAGCCATTGCTAGACAAAATTCGATCTCAGCTTCTTCAATGGTCAACGAAGACACTGTCTTATGCAGGAAGACTTCAGTTAATACAATCAGTGATCGTCAGTATAGTCAACTTCTGGAGCTCAGCATTCATCCTTCCTATTGGCTGTTTTGACAAAATTGAGAGTATGTGCAATGCGTTTCTATGGTCTGGCTCTCCCAACCAACATCACAAGGCTAAGGTGGCGTGGGCAGATATATGTATACCAAAGGAGGAGGGAGGATTGGGGATAAGGCGTTTGAGAGATACTTCCCTGGCCTTTGCCCTTCGCCTAATTTGGCATCTTTTTTCACAATCTGGATCATTCTGGGTAGCCTGGACACATACAAACTTATTGCACAATGTATCATTCTGGACGATAAAGGAGACTCAACTGGGCTCATGGGTATGGCGCAAACTACTAAAATTACGAACATTAGCTTACCCTTTCATCAGACGAGAGATCAAGGACGGACGAGACACTTTCTTCTGGTTTGATGATTGGTTAAGGATGGGGAAACTGATTGATATAACCGGGCCAGAGGGCCCTATTAATTTTGGCTTGCCTTCACAGGCAAAAGTGGCGGATTCAATCAGGGAGGGGAGATGGATTTTTACAAATAGGCGACGGGGAAGGCATTCCGACCTGCTTAACAGACTATCTCTAGAGGCAATCCCAAACACAGAGAAGGGAACGGACTTAACATTGTGGCAACATTCTGACGGACTGTATTTGGATAATTACTCTGCTTCTAAGACTTGGGAACAGCTACGCCTAAGAAAGGACAAAGTTGTTTGGGCAAAGTTAATTTGGTTCTCCCAGGGAGTGCCGCGGTTTTCTTTTGTGACATGGCTAGCTTTCCGAAACCGTTTAGCAACAGGGGACAAAATGCGAAATTGGGGCATGGAGCAATGTTGTGTATTTTGTGGAGAGAAAGATGAAACACGTGATCATCTTCTTTTCGCTTGTCCATATACGTTTACCATATGGAATTCTTTGGCGGGTGGCCTTCTGTTGTCCTCTCCCAATCCTGACTGGATGGACACAATTTCTGCTCTAACTGGTGGTAAGTTCCCTGCGATGGATTATCTCCTGATTCGACTACTGCTACAGGTTGTAATCTATCATATATGGAGGGAGCGCAATTCACGTCGCCACAATGTACAAAGGATTTCATCGGCCCAGTTAACACGCACTATCGACCGGATAATTCGAAATAGGATCCTATCTCTCAACTACAGGTTCCCTCACAAATGGGAAGGTCTCATGCGTCGTTGGTTATTGACAAGCAACATCTCTTAGTTTAAATGTCAAAGTCTTAAAACGGTGTAATTTCTTTCTGTTCAATTGACTTTCTGTACATAATGTATTTTTCCAAGTTTTAATCAATTTCACATTTCACCAAAAAAAAAAAATGTTTAATGTTAATGTACCTTAATTTATTAAATTTCTATTATTTATGGTCTAAATTTGTTTTCTTTTAGTTTTTTTTTTGTAGAAAGGCCGGGTTAGTTCCCCCGATATTTTATTAAAATAAATTTAAAAAATTACAACCGAACTTGTCTGGCAGACCTTCCAAATCCTCATTAAACAAAGAATCAACAAATTCCTGAACACAATCAAAAGAATGAAATCCGAAAGGTAAAGAAAAAGCATAGTTTGCTAAACCATCGGCAAGACGATTAGCTTCCCTATACGTGTGAGCAACGCGGACTATCCAGTCCCTTGTCAAAAAGCAATGGCAAAAACGTACCAGGAAAGACAGAGGATGTGAATCCGCAATCCCCGTCTGTAAGTAGCCAACAACTATCTCCTAATCAATCTCAACTTCCAACTGAACCACTCGCTTATCCCATGCAGTACACGACCTATAATAGACACCCCACAACTCTGCTAAAGGTGCCGAACAACGCCCAATATTCAACGCAAAACCCTGACACCAATCTCCAGCATCATTCCGAAGTACACCGCCTGCAGTTGCCGGTCCAGGGTTTCCATGAGACGCTCCATCTGTATTCAACTTATACCATCCCACTCTCGGTAGAACCCACTTAATAAGTCTCTCAATACGCACAGGTCGATCTCCCGCACCAACAATAGATTTCTCTGCCTGTGCGATCTCTTTAACTCGATCTTTAATAAACCGTAATCGATCTCTGCACAATTTATTCTCACCAAACACATTCCTGCACCGCCATTTCCAAGCCCACCAAATCCCAACCGCAAAAACTGTGGGCCACTGGACCCCTTCGACACAAAAATCCCCAGCTAAGTTCCCATAGATCCATTCTAGAAGAGACAAACGAAAGAAAATTTCCTGTTTTCTTCTAGGAACCAACCGCAACCAAATCCCTTCCATAGCCGTACAATCACGAAGAACATGTAAAATCGTCTCAATACCACCCTTATAAACCTGGCATAAATTTGTGGCACAAAGGTGGCGTCGATGATGCTCGGCATTGGTCATGATGACTTGGTGACTGGTTAACCACAAGAAGGTCCGAACACGCTCTGGTGCAGAGACACTCCAAATCCGTTTATACATCTTCCCCATATTCTGTCGCGGGTTCATATCCTGAGTAAGAAGAGCGTATGCAGATTTAACCGTGAACTGGCCGTCAACTGTACATCCCCACGAAACCCGATCTCGTGCTTCAGTGACATTATCTACTACCACCGACGCAAGGTTCAACTATTTATTGGCACTCACATACAGTGCGATACACTGAGACAACCACCCTACTCCATCCCTCCAGAGCTCACACACCTTCATGTTCTCGAAACCTTGTGGTAATGGCATCTGTATGAACTCGCTCAATGGTGTATTTAGAAGCCATTTGTCCGTCCAAAAATTGATCTTTCTGACATCCCCGAGCACCCAACTCTGCTCTTTAACAATCACCTCGCGAACTCCCAACATCACACTCCGCCATAATAGAGACCAATGATCCTGATTCTCCATCCAAGAATGGTCCTACAATTCCCCAACAACATACTTGCACCTAACAACCCTCGCACATAAGCTGTCTTTGTCGTGCAATACTCGCCAACCGATTTTAGCAATTAAAGCTTTGTTCATTTCACTAGCTTTACGTAATCCTAGTCCTCCTTCATCTCTCGATAAGCAAACACGGTCCCAAGAAAGCAAATGTTGGCGCCTCTGTCTAGTGGAACTCCCCCAAATAAAATCTTGTGATATTCGATCTAGTTCACTCAAGACCGAGACTGGGAGGCAAATGGTGCTCATTAAATGGACTGGTATAGAAGCCAGAACCGACCGTGTTAAGGTAATTCGTCCTGCAAAACTAAGCAGTCTTCCCTTCCACCCTGCAAGTTTCGACGAATCACGTTCCAGAATCCCATAAAACGTTTCCTTGTTGATACGCTTATGGAGAATTGGCATTCCCAAATAACGCCCAATATCATGCGTCGACTGAATTCCACTTTCATCTGAAATCAACTTTCCCGACGCACGAGACACATTCTTAGAGAAAGAAATTTTTTGATATCTCCAAGCTAACCTTTTGCGGAAGCTAGACAGAACCATTCCAGTACCTTTCTGATGACTCATATTTGCGAGACTGATGCTTTCGCAAACAAAATCAGGCCGTCGGCGAAACAGATATGGGAAAGAGGTGGTCCCCCTCTAGAAAGTCTGATAGGCTTCCAGCTCTTATCCGCTATCGAACCCTCTATGAGATGACATAACCTCTCCATACAGAGGACAAACAAATAAGGTGACAGTGGATCACCTTATCTCAAGCCACGAAGAGGTTTAAATGGTTCTGTTTTTTCACCATTCCATAGAAGACTCATCTCTGGATCAGACACGCATTGCATAATCCAACTAACCCAATCTGTTGGTAAGCCTGTTGTCTGTAACGTATCCTCCAAAAAATCCCATCTAACTCTATCATATGCTTTTTCCAAATCCAATTTCAGCAGCATCCATCATTTCTTTCCCTGCTTTCGTTTCATTGAATGAACTGCCTCCTGCACCACCACAATATTATCCGTGCTTAATCTCCCTGGAATAAAACTTGCATGTGCCGGCCCAACCAGCTTTGGCATCAGTTTCTTCAATCTCTCAACCATAATCTTAGTAATGATTTTGAAGAGAACATTACACAGACTAATTGGTCGTAACTGGGTAATCCTCTCAGGTATTCCAACCTTTGGAATTAATACAACTAGCGCATCATTCGTCTGAGGTGGGAGTGATCATGTTGCAAGGAAATCCAGAACAAAGCACACAACTGAGCTTCCCACAGTATCCCAGCACTTTTGGTAAAAGATTGGTTGGTACCCATCAGGTCCAGGAGCTTTGAAACTCCCCATATTTCGAATAGCCCCTTCTACATCTGCAGTCATAAAAGGCCTACTCAAAACATTCTTATCCTCTCGATTCAGATCAACAAATCCAGTTCGCGGCAACGAATCTACATTCTCGTCCACATCTGCAAGGGCATATAGTCTACGATAATACTCCAACGCCAAATGCTCGAGCTCTGTAGCTTCCTTAACCCAATTCCCTTCATCATTCCGGAGCATATCAATGTGGTTACGTCTCCGGCGAATAATTGTTGATAAGTGGAAAAAATTCGTATTTTTATCACCATGAACTACGCACTTTTCTCTTGATTTCTGAAACAAAAGCATTTCCTCCTGCTCCAGAACCACGTCCAATTCCCCCGCTAACTCATTTTCTTTCTCTAATAGATCATCTGACTGTGTGAGTACAATGAGATCCTGAATCTCCTTCATCTTGTTCAGCAATTTATTCTTTCGCACCTGAATATTCTGAAATATTTCCTTATTCCATTTCTTCAGAACCAACTGTAGATTCTGCAGAGCTTCTCGTGTGCATAAATCTGGCTTCCATGAGTTGGAAACAAGCTCCTTAAAACTCGGATGTTGGAGCCATGCTGCCTCGAATCTGAATGGCCTTCGCCTTCCATTAACACCAACTTTGGGTACCAATTGCAAATAAAGTGGATCATGGTCGGAAGCTAAAAACGGCAGGTGGACCACCTTAGCTTCGTGCCACATCAATCTTGACTCTGCACAGCAAAAGACTCGGTCCAGTCTCTCCGCAACAAATGTGTTCTTCGATTTACCTCTTCGCCATGTATATGGGTTTTCGACGAAGCCCATGTCAATCAAAGACCGTTCATTGATCCAATCGCCAAAAACTAAAGAATCCGGTGCCAGAGCCCCATTTCCTCCTGTTCTCTCATCAAGACGAACGATCGTATTGAAATCCCCGCCAATCACAACAGGACCAACAAGATCTCTCATCACTGTGTTAAGGCAACCCCACAGATTCCTCCTCCGACTAACCGATGGTGAAGCATAAACCGTGATAAGATTAAAACTCTCCGTACTCGTAGTGACTTTCGCGTGAATAAATTGATCTGAGGAGTTCACCACTTCAACATCCCCGAAATCAGTTTTCCACAGTAACCACAATCCACCACTCTACCCATTCGCATCAATACGAAATGACTTATCAAACCCCAGACCTTGACAAATAGCTCTAGCCTTCTCCCCTCCTGCATGAGTCTCAAAGATGGCCAAAATATCAGTCTTATTTCTTTTCATAATATATCGGATCGACCTTCGGAATTTGGGTTTATTAGCCCCCGGATAATTCCAAAACAAGTAGAAATTTACCATACGAATCACCGGGGCGTACTGTTACGCGACCACCATATCCAGAGCCTCCGAGCTCTGCTCCATATTATCAAGTTCGTTACTATTCTACAACTCATCCCGCGTTTCCAAATGGGTTTCCCCCGACTCACCATTTCGAGGCAGATGCTCAGGTTGAATCGATTCCCCTGTCGCATTACTCTTTTTCAAGCAAACTCCTTCACTCTCCACAGCATCCGATTCCACCCTCATCCGTTTCCCAGTCTGGACCACTTCCTGATTCCACCTTGATGGGCCGAAGATTAACCCCTTAGTGGGCTTCGAATTGGGCCTTAGCATTGTCCCAAACTTTCTACCTTGTACATCATTCAGATTTCGAGACTCTGGTCGAGCTTTCGCGCCAAACACCATCTTCTTACTCGGCTCCAACCCTTTTCCCTGATTCGCGTTCCTAAAAATATTCTCCTTATTTCCTTCTGGATTCTTTCCTTTCCCCTGTATCTCTGGAGCTTCCAAATCTGCACCCAACCTCCCAAAACTATTCGATACCGGGATATCCGGGATATTCCTCTGTTCCCGAGAATTACGCGAACGCCTTGCCGAATTTCCCCTCTCTCCGTTCACCAAATTCAACTGATTTTGCCTCGCCTTCAAAAATTTCCTTGTACCCGCCACCTGGGTAAACCCATCCTCATCCGTGCGCTGGCTTACCTTCCCCTCATTAACATTTGTCTGAGCTTGTACGGTTGGGACAGAAGCTTGCTAGGTATTAGCCACCTTCGGACACATATGAACCAAGTGGCCATATAAACCACACGCTGAACATATAGTCGCTAACCTTTCATATGAGACAAAATATCTCTCACCATTCACTAAGATCATTCCTTTTAGCGGTCTCTTTAGGTTTACTTCCACATAGATACGTGCGAAACGTGCTGTCTCCAGATTATATGTCATCCAATCAACCTTGACTGGTTTACCCAAACCTCTTGCAATCCCCATCAGAATAGACTGATGATAGTAATTGAATGGTAGCTGAGCAATTCGGACCCAAACAAGGGTCGTGAGGATATCATCCCGAGCTGGATTAAACTCTGGTGTCCATGCCTGAACCATCAGATAACTTCCAAAAACCTTCCATGGTCCCCATGTTAACGCCGCTGTATATTCCTCTTCTGATTCAAAGCGAATCATAAAAAACTGACGAGGAAGATCCATCACGAACATCTCCCTTGTTGGCTTCCACAACTCTCGGAGTTTCCTACTCATGGCTGAGATTGGAATACTACGACCCAATACCTTAACAATCATACACCTTTTCCACAAGCCATTCATGGCCTTCAAAACCTCCTCCCCAATAGTCACCACCGGTTCCCCATCTTCCCCCTCCGGGAAATCCAGCTTCAACCTAGCCATCACAAACTCCTCATCCAACACATCCTCCGGTCTCAAACTCCCTCCTTCAATCCTGCCACTGACTTTCTGCGTCCAAGAGACATCCTTATCAGGGGGAACATCCGGGGACCTGCTATTCTCTCCGATCTCCTCCATGGTGGCATCATGCGCCTCATCTCCCAAAACTCTATTTTCGCCGTGCTCGTTCATATCTTTTAGAGTATGTTCTATAATATTGTTTTTTTTTAAAAAAAAAATATTGTTTTCTTTTAGTTGAATTAAATATTGGGTTTGCATTGTTTTCAATGAAAAAAGAAACTTATCTTAGTAGAGAGATCACGTAATCCCTGCAACGAATTTCATATTTTCCACGTTACTTTATTATAAGGTTGACTTTTCAATCTTTTTGGTTTGGGTATATGAGGAAATTTCCCGGATATTGAAACCGAACATTTTCTTTTCATATGGTCGGTTAAAGGCTTTCTAACTAAAATAACTCTTGTGCCAAAAAAAAAAAAAAAAACTAAAATAACTCATGTCAAAGGATATAGAGAAAGACCAAAGAAATGACGACAAAAAGAGAGACCAAATAGCTTTGTTCGGCCCAGTCAGAAAGACCAAATAGCTTTGTTTGGTCTAATAGTGGCTCCTTCCTAAACATGATTAAACTAAGGAGAATGCGGTAGGTTTATACTAGAATAATGAGGACTACTGAAAAATATCACTTTAGCATACACCTCTTTAAAAGTACTACTACTTGTCTACTTATAAAAATATCATTTTTAAAAACTTTATTATTTTATGTATTTATAATATGTTACAACTGTTATTCTATAAAAGTTAATAAGTTAATTTTAATTTTTTTTAATGCGTAGTGTTAGATTATGGTTTGTAAACTCAAGTTAGTTATTCTTTTTGTTCCAAAATTAAATTTTTAATATGAAAAAAATAATTATGTATTTTTGTACTTCTTTATTATAATTTTTTTGGTATAGTTGTTTATAAAAAACTTATAAATTTCTTTTTTAAAAGTAATATTTATAAAATAATTTGACAATCAATAAGTGATAATTTTAGAAGTATATAGCAAATAATGACATTTTCAAAACTGGTAAGTAATATTTTTGAAGTTTCTTCTAGAATAACTTATCGAAATTGGGCTAATCATCCTAGTTTATATTATCATGGTAAAACTGAATCAGTAACTATCACATTTAATTGATAATTTATTTGAGAGAAAACCAAAAAAATATGTATTTTGATATTTATTAGAGTATATATGAAGCTATAAAATTCGTTCAAACATTTAAAATGAAATTTAATTTAAATAATATATATATCTTAAGAACTTAAATAACACTAGAATTCAAATTGACGAATAGTAACCACGTGTTAGTGGTCCGGTGGCAGCAAGGCGTTCCAGGATCCCGAAGGGACCTGAGTTCGAATCCGTCTCACTCAGATTATCACGAAACACGTGGCCAGTGATGTATTCACATGGGCCCCTCACCTCTCCAGGTGGAAACACCTGGTTATAAAAAAAAAAAAAAAAAAAAAATTGACGAATGGTTTCTTTAATATATATATATATATATATAATATACCTAACATATGTTTTTTTATTTTTTATTTATATAAAAACACGTCGTTGTCGTGATAGTTATATATGCAGTATAGTAATTAGTAAGTCGACGTAGCGTAAGCGAGTTTTGCTCTGAAATAGTGATTAGTGAGTGAGCTATTGTTTTCCTTTTCGTGTTAGTTATTAGAAAGGTTAAGTGTGATTTTCAGTATGAGGTTATATGTAGTGATGGAAAGTAATCGTTGCCTCTCTTTTTTTTTTCTTTTCTAGAAGAAGATGAAATGAATCTAATTAATATTTTTTAGTGACACGCGTACGTGGTCGTTATGCAACTGCGAATATATTCCACAGCTTAATTTATTTATAAAAAGATTCAAAGAATGGAGAAGAATTGGAGGTAAGTTGCTAAGTGAAATATAAATAAATATTAAAAGGAAGAAAATTTAGAGAAAACAGAAAGAGCCAAAGAAGAATACATAAAAAAACGCAGCCCTTATCCATTTGTCACTAATCATGTGCTTTTTCAATCAAACCTAAAGACTACCAACTCTTCAATGTTCATCTCTACCCATTCTAGAAACGACAGAGTATCCTTTTGTTTTGTTTTGTTTGGTCTGACACTTTCTCCTCATGAAAATAAAGATAACTGAAGAATGACTAAATGGCTGTGGAGTACAGAGGATCGAATACAAACCATGTATAATTAAAGATTGGGACAAGGTAGGCCTTATTATCGTCAGTAGGCGTAAACGTTTTTAATCAGAATCAAGAGCCAAATCGAACTAACTAAATCGAACCGAAATAAGAACTACCGAATCCCAAACTAAAAATCGAATAATTACAAATATCTGACTGTTCTTGTATTTTTATATCCAAAATATCCGAATAAACCAAAATATCTGAATTACGATATATATATATTAATAAATTTTATATTAAAATGTTAATTTTTTAATTATATTGAACTTTTAAATGACTAAATATCTAAAAATATAACTTATAGATCAAATAACTATATCCAAAAATATTTGAAATTAATCGAAAAACAGGATCACTAAAAAAAAGGGTAGACATCCAAAATTACACGAATATTTTAATTCAGAATTATCCAAATTACTTGATATTTTTACTCAAATCACTATAATTACTCGATATTATCATCTATATTATTCTGAAAAATCCAATCGAATCGGAAGTGAATTTTTTTTGGATATCCACCGGTTTCTAATTTTACTATTTGAACCGAACCAAAAACTGAAAAACTGAACCAAATTACATAAATACCCAAACATTTTTTATATCTTTATACTCAAAATATCCGAAAACTGAAAGAACTGAACTGAATACACAAACGCCCATGACTAATAGTTATAAGTTGAAGCTGGAAACACTAAGGTTAGACGAAATTGCACACATAAATTTGCAAATTTGCATTGATGTGGTCTGCAATACAAACTTATTTCAAAAGATAATCATTCACCTATATTGAAAAACTAATGACTAAGAGTAATCAATTGGCAAAACAACTTTATTTGATTATTGTATTTCATATTAGGTAACAAGCAATACCACAAAACAAATCAAATAAATATGAGACATTCTTATTTTGTTTTTCTAACTTCTCAGATGTTTTAATTCTGAAGTTCTTAAAATTTGGCTAGAAATTAGCGTTTATTCAAAATATTTAGATAGTAGTATGCTAATTATGTCGATTCCAACATTTGGTGAATTATTGAGAGTATGGAAGAGAATAATTGAAGGGTATGCAATAATTAATAAACGTTTGAACATGCTATTTCAGATCCTCTCAAATGATCAAAATAAGTCGCTATCTACAGGAATATTTGAATTTGGATACCTAACCTCAAGGCATATGGCTCTACTCTAAGCTCTCGTCACTTAACATTTCATTACTAAATCAACTCATTTCTTCCAAAATCTTAATCACATCCCTTAACACCGAGTCCTTGGACTTTAGGATCTAAGGTTCACATCAATTCATCATATCTTAATCTTATTGCTTTAACACAAGTCCAAGTCTGCATTCTTTTAGTTCCAAAAAAGAGAGTTAAAAGGCAATCAAATGCGATCAGCCATTTATATCGATTGCAATCCATTCCCAGTTTAACTTCTTTCTTTGGTTCAGTCCTTAACCACACCTCTATGAGTATAAGAATTACGAGACAAAGAAGAAGAAACCTAATCCTCCACAAGAGTCAATAGACTCTTTGGTCGCGTAGGTCAGCCTGGACCTGGACTAACTTGCACATGATCAGAGGCTTTCTCGTCTTCTTCCTTCTGCTGCGCAAAACAGTAAAATGCTGCAGACCTTCTTGCTTAACTTTCTGGAATAACCTTGTTTTGGCTGCTAGGAACCCCTTCCACTGATTCAAACAAAGTTCAGAGAAAATTTAAGTAATTCGATAAACCGGTCTGTGATGACTGAGCTCGAATACAAACCCTCAAATATAGAATTCACACAGGCTATTGGCTAATTAGGATAATGCAGTAAGTGAGTCAATGACCTCACTGGTTTGTAGTTTTTCTTGAAATCAAATCTAACAAGTTGGGGAAGACAAAAGAGAAGTATTCAGCTGTCATCACCTGCATGCTGTGGCTTACTGTCTGGTGGATTCTGTTTTACGGCTTTCGTTGTGTCCAGGATCAGGACCCGCCCGTCTACCAACTGTGATCCAATAACAAGGTTTCATGATAGATTACGCAACATAACCAGTTCAAAGAGTTTAAGATTAAGTGTGTTCGGATTACTCCAAGCAAATAATTCCATGTTCTGACATATCTTGTTCTAATGCTCTACCAGGGGATCACGTATATTCATCAAATACATATCCCAATCTAACAGGAGATGAAATCAAATTTACCGACAACACTTCTTAGACTTATAACAATGAAGAGTTCTCTGAAAGAGGGTATGAAATGAAGCGAGTTTATACCTGTCCGTTTAGTTCTAATAAAGCTTTGTCGGCTTCTTCTCTAGAAGAGAATGTGATATAAGCAAACCCTTTTGGTCTACGTCTGGCTTTGTCCATTATCACATCCACTGAAGCAACCAAACGGTGAAGAAGAGTCAAAAAGATATGTAAGTGAAGCTGTGTCACAAAATGTCGAACTAACATTGCTTTTGAGATTAAAAGACTGACCTCCAAGAACTCGACCACATTGAGAAAAAGCTTCGGTTAATGTTTCTTCTGTGCTTGAAAAAGATATGCCTGCGACAAAGAAAGCCTTCAATTTAGTGACAGTAACACTAGAAATCACTGAATATCACATAAGAAGAAGCTCATGAGATCTGCTCTAAGAAAAACACAATGCTTTTACATCTAAAGTTTGAAACTTTAAGATCGGTAAGAAAATGTGTGGCAAATTTACACATACAGACACATCAGAAAACAATACCAAATCAAAACAGTGGTCATCGCCTATTCTCACCAGACGCAACTTTTACTAAACTAAAAACAAAGCCTTCAATTTCAGTGACATTAACACAAGAAATCACTGAATATCACATAAGAAGAAGCTCATGAGATGAGCTTTTACATCTTAAGTTTAACACTTTAAGATCAGTAAGAAAATGTGTGGCAAATTTACACATACAGACACAACAGAAAACAATACCAAATCGAAACAGTGGTCATAGCCTATTCTCACCAGACGCAACTTTCACTAAGCTGAAAACAAAGCCTTCAAATTAGCGACGGTAACACAAGAAATCATTGAAACTCAAGATAAGAAGAAGCTCATGAGATCTGGACAAAGAAAAAAAACAATGCCTTTTATTATGAAAGTTTAAGACTTTCAAAATAAAATCTTATTGGTAAGCACATTAGTGGCAAATTCACACATACCCTTGTTGTTTTTATCCCACTAACATCTCTTATGAGATCAGATTAAACTCTGTCCCTAAGAATTTGGTAATCAGAACATACATACACAACACAACACAAAATCAGATCAAAATAGTGGTCATAGCCTATTCTCACCTGACGCAACTTTCTCTAAATTGTCCAACATTAGCTCAGTGACAATGCCAATGGCACAGAGACAGACAAAACCCGTTTACGAAATTCGAGATTCAAAGAATTAGCAATCAAGAAAATGGGAAATTTTTTTATGGATTAAGCATCAGATAATCCGAGAGACCTAATCACAGATATAATGAACAGAGATAGAGAGGGAAATAGACCTTTGACGACAAGTGTAGAGGAGAAGGTTCTGTGAAAGAGGAGAGAACGAGTGGGAGAGCGATAGAGGAAATGGTTTAGCATTTTTTTTTTCTTTTTAGGGTTTTAGGGCTGAAGCTGTTGGCTTGCTGTTGCCGCAATCTTACCGCCGGCGAATCCAACTCTCAGAAGTCAAAACCTTTCTTCTTTGCTTACAAGTTGTTCTTCAGGATTCGTCGTCTCACCGATTCTTCTTCCGTCCATTATTCTTACCAATAGTTACCCTTTGTTTTAAAGAATAAAGTTATTATTTTACGATTGATTTGATGATTTTGTTTGGATTACCAGAATCGATAAAAAAAAACCCGGTTCGGATCTGGTTTGATTATAGCCAAAAGGCCCAAAACATATCGTATGGTTACTATTCATTGTTACATGTAAGTGATGTAGATATCGGTTGATATCCTTTTCAACACAAAAGAAATTAAAGCTATATCAAACACTTTTGAAAGATATAACTGATGATCAAACTTGTATGTTTAGCATCGTATAGACGTCAAAGTACTAATATCATCTACAAGAGCTTTTGAAGGGTGACAAGAATAACATGAAGATATCTATAATATAGCATGCATCCTTTCATTAATTCATTCAGTTTATCGAACGAACATTAAGAATTGAGAGTTTTAAATAGGCCTCGGCGTTCGGGTATCCGTTCGAGTTCGGGTCCGGTCCATTCGGGTTTCAGGTTTTCGGGTTTGAAGATTTAGGACTCATTCGGGTATTTTAGAATTTCGGTTCGGGTTCGGGTTCGGTTCGGTTCTATTCGGGTTCGGATCGGGTACCCGAACATTTATAAGAAGAAAATAAAAATTAGTTAAATTTAAATATAAATCAATTAAATTTGACAAATATAACTAAAAATTTCATATATTCTATTTATTTTTGATATTTTAGTTATTTTTATCTAAAAGTAATTCATATATTTGGATTTATAATTATAATTTAGGATAATAAGCTATATCAAATCTAAATATTATTAATATTTTAGGTATATAATTTTCGGTTATTTCGGGTACCCATTCGGTTCCCGGTTCGGGTCGGGTTCGGGTTCGGGTTTTCGGAACTTGCTCCTTTCACTTCCCTAGCTGTAGATCGAGTTGGGCGTACGAACGAACTTAGGACCCGTTCGGGTATTTTACGAATTTCGGTTCGGATTCGGTTCGGGTTCGGTTCGGTTTTTCGGGTTCGTTTTTTTTGCCTAGGCCTAGTTTTAAATGAATTTCCAAAGCATAAAATTGCACTTAAAAACTATCTCGTATTTTCTACAATAGGACTATAATTTCATTTTTATGAACAATTTTCAAGACATTTTTTTTTTGGTGAATGACCGGGTTAGTGCCCCCGATATTTTATTAAAATCTTTAAAAAAATTACAAACGTACTCGTCTAGCAATCGCTAGCCCCTCAAAATCGTCCTTGTAAATAGAATCAACAACAGCAGGAAGTAAAACAAAGTAATGAAAACCCAAAGGTAGAGTAAAAGCATGGTTAGCTAATCCATCTGCAAGACGATTAGCTTCCCGATAAACATGAGAAATACGGACAATCCAGTCCAGAGATAGAAAGCCATGGCACAGTCGTACCAGGAACGACAGGGGATGAGAGTCACTAATCCCTGTTGTTAAGAACTCCACCACCATCTTTGAGTCGACCTCTAACTCCACTCTCATAGCTTGTCGCCCCACGCAATGCAGAGACCATAATACACTCCCCATAACTCCGCTAGAGGCGCCGAACACACACCAATATTGAGAGAAAAACCTTCACACCAGTTACCCGCTGCATCTCTTAACACACCTCCGGCAGCCGCTAAGCCCGGATTACCACGAACTGCCCCATCAGTATTCAACTTCAGCCGCTAAGCCCGCTACAATTTTCAAGACATTAACTTTGAAGAAGTAGATTTAAGAAATGATTTGTATGAGTATCATAATGTCAATGATAAAGCAGATGATGATCAAAGTGTTGTTGGTGTGGGAAAATAAACAGAAGTAATGAGTCATTACTAGTGACATAAGACAATTGTTCTCGAGCAAATGGGACTCTACAACTGTATTTTCTTATATGGTCTCTAGCATTCGAAAAATGAATGGTCAGAAAATGAAGGTAAACATTTGCCTTTAGTCCAAGACAATTTACGGCTAGAGAAGAGTAGGTCGTCCACTTTAGCAAAATAAAAGTGTTTTCTTTTTCTTATTCAACTAATAGAACTAGAGTTTAGAGACACCACATACATGTAATGATGCAGAAGTTTATTCATTATTTTGATAAAGGGTACTAATCGCCCAAACTTTGGTAACTTCCTTGGTAGGAAGACGAATTGGTAGTTCTATATATCAATACAGTACAACTCATGTTACACTCTCTATTCCGTGGCTTTGCCTTTGCGTCGGTTGTTGCTGCCACAGCTCGTCTCCAGTACATAGCAGACGATAGAGTCAACATCATCCCCAAAAATGCTATAAGCTTCCATGGCCTGCGTGTAGCTAAACCCCATCGACAAAACCATCTGAATGCTACTGCTCAGCACATTCTTCTCTTTCACTGCCTCGTTTGGTTTCGGATCACTGCCTGAAGTTCCTGCTTCAAGAATTTCATTTTTTTTTGTCTCAGTACGCTTTTTCTCAAGTGTATTCTAGGAGAGAGGATTCAAAAAGAAAGATACTCACTAGCTCCAGAAGAGGACGTCTCAGCATTGGAGGTGGATGATTCCTTGGGACCAATACGTGGCTTCGACCATTCCATAAGATACTCAGCACGAGAAGCTTCCATGACCGACCGTTCTATTTCCTTTTCCGTAAGCTCCAGGTCAGAGTAATATCTCCCTTCTGCTAAGAGCGCCTGGGAATAAAGACAGATACGTATAAGCAAGTCATAAACTCAAGACAGATTTGTGAATTATGGAAGATATGGGCTACTTGCATTATCAATTTGATGTTCTTGCTGAGCCTTAATAGCAGCTTTCACCTGCTCCCCGTCCACGTGTCTCTGGATTCAAGACAAGATATATGATGAGACAAAGCAAATATATGCTACTTTTCTAATTGAGTTGCTCTCTTTTGCATAAGTTGAACAAACAAGAGAAGAAACTACACTTACCCCACTCAGGCTACCAAATCCAAGTCCTGCACCAACTGTCAACCGATGCGGATCCACCAAAGAATTGTAATGATTCCCGTGGTGGTAGCTCAGCCTTATGGGAGGTGTATCCGTGTTGTAGCTCCCTTGAAATATGTTGATAGGCTCTATATGAAACAAAACAAAAAAAAAGTATCTCGTTTTCATTAAAGTTCATGTTACAATAAAGAACATAAACAACTTTCTTTTTCAATGTGAATCTAAGTTGCACCTGTGCTATATGAGTAAATGTGGATAGGCCTATTATACATTTCTGCTAAAGCTTGGATCTCCACGTTGTTTCCATAGACCTATCACCATTGTATAGAAGAGGCGTCATACAATTAGTTAACAAAAAAAAGTTAAAAAAAGGTGAAGATATGAATAAGAGCAAAGCACCTTATCTCTTCTTTTCCTCTTCAAGTAAGACGAAAAACCTTCAGTTATGAACTGAGAAAAGTGATCCCTCTCGTGTTCCTACACCATATATCGTGAAACCAGTAAGTTCTACCAATTGTTACCATCGAAACTAAAAACACTACTTCCGTGCTTAATCTAAATCAAGGTACATGCGGAAAAATGATACGATTAATGACACATCATAGTTTCAAAAGGAATATTATTAACGCATACACGTACATGTTGTTGTTACTTTCTTACTTTGTTTCATTCCACTTGAACTAAGATTGATGCTTCATCATCTATTATTAGCCGTTCAAATGGAAAAATGACCAGAAACTAAGAAATACATTGGCTACGAAGAAAAATAAGGTACAATTATAGCAAGTTTGCTTCGTTTATTGTTGGTTTGATACATCTTATCCACACACTGTTCTCAAAAGCCAATCAGTTTGTTAATCTAATGCATGTGCTGGTCTAAGATCTCATGAAAACCATCTACCTCAGCAAACGAAGACAAATTAGCATGCAATCCATGCACAACTGTATTCATTTACACACTGCTATTACTCTTTTTACTTAGTTTCATTCCACTTTACCTAAAAACATATGCTTTCTTTTCCAAAAAAATGCTTCAACTGTTATTCCTTTCCTGGTGGAAGGAATGCCAGTTGAAGCAATATTAACGAAACACGGTGCAAGCAATATATATGTTAGCAAGTTTGCTTCATTTACTGTTGGTTCAATAGATCTTTCCCACGTGCTTTTCTCAAATGCAAGTAAGTTTTTGCTAATCTAATGCAAGCTAAAATCTAGAGAAAACCACCTAGCTCGACAAAAGAAGAAAATTTACCATGTAATCCATGCACATTTGTCTAGTCAAGTCGTATGACTCTGAGTCCCCATAAACTTGATCTGCAACAGCTCGAAAGAGACAGTTTCCATCTTCCAACATACGCCTGATTTCAAAACCTTTTGCTTGTCTAATCTCGGTTTCAAACTGATGTTCTCTTTCCTGTGAGATAGGGATCATATATAAAACAAGCTAAAGAATACAAAGAGTCGAAAAGATTATCTCTGAAAAGAAAAACTTACCGAGCCAGAGCCAGCATGAGAGGGCACAAAGCATGGCATATGCTCATCAGAACTGTTATAGCCTTCGTTCTCGCTGTGTGATCTTGGAGACGACGGATGTGATCCAGTTGGCGAACTCCTAGTGGAAACAAGAGAACGAGGCCCAGTCCCTCTTCTTGTTGCTCCAATTCGTAAAGCACCAAAACTTCCCAAGACCGATCTCCTATTACCAGGGGTAACATTCGAAGAGGGCTTTGGTGGAGGTACAGGTAAGGGTGGTGAATCAGGGTCATCGCCACCGCTAACTGGAGAATCACAATCTATACCTTCACTTTCAACAACAACATTTTCCGAAACTATCAACCCTTCATCATCTTCTCTATCCACAGGTTCATCACTCGGCACTGATACATTCTTAGCATCATCAGAAGATTCTGCTTGTTCAACTACAGTAACATCTTCTTGTTTTTCATCCGCAAGTTCTTCATCAATAGTCACTGCTGGAACCTGAACATTACTGCTTACGTGTGGTTCTGATCCTGAGGAAGAAGAAGAACCAGACGAGGAAGAAGAAGATGAGCTAGAGGAGGAAGTAGAGCGGCTTGCGTTGGAAGAGCTTCCTCGTTGAACCAAAATCCGAGTCATGTTGCTTCTTAGAGTCTTTGAAACACCAAAAGTTAGAGATTATCCCAAGGTTTGTCCCTGGTTCTTGCTTTAGGGCCAACGATGACAATCCCTTGAGAGAGGGATTCCTTCCAGCCGTTCTCCACCTCGCAGCAAAACGTTCTCTGCATTCCCCTAGCAATCATCAATATTCCCAACTTTAGACAATCCAACACCTTTCTACTTTTCTCGGAAATTAGATCCCCAAAAACACCACCTTTACTAGCTCAAAGCTGCAACGTCCCCCTAATTACGAAAGCAAAAGGACCGTTCGAAATCACAAGTATTCAACTTCATACCAAAACGCACAAGAAACTGACACAAGAAGGTCCACTAATTAACTCATATTTCCATCATTCCCCACCTTTTTCTTGGAAACGAAGCTATAAAACACGATCACACAACACAAAGACCTTCTAATATCTAGGAAACTAAGTCTGAAACTTCCAATCGAGTTTTAAAGTATTCAACTTTCGATACCAAAACGCACAAGAAACTGACACAAGTTCCAGTAATTAACTCAAAATTTCCATCTTTCCCCTTCTTTAATTCTCTCTTGGAAATGAAATAGGAGGAAGAAGCTATAAACATGACCACAAAACACACGAAGAAAACAATCAAATTTGACAACTTTTATATGGAAATCAATCAAACGATACGAAAGGCGTAAAAAATCGAAACCCTAGAGTTGACCTATCAGTGTGGAAAACTCACCGGAGATTTCAGCAGCTGAGAATACAGATTCGAGATCCGACGAAGAAAGTACAAGGAATCGGAAGAATGCAGCGGAAATCGAAGATTAGGGTTTCGCGAGAAGAAGATATATATTCTTGAGGAATTGGTTAAAAATTTGGGAAAGAGAAAAATTGTTTTTTTTTTTTTTTTTTTTTTTAAACCGTCGTGTTCGGGTGGAGAGACGGCCGGAGTGCTGACGTGGACTCAGCGACGCGACTTCGTTGGTCCGTTGACACGTGTCCACATCATCTGCGGATGTTTCTTCTCTCGTGCGTAAGCAAAGGTAGCTTTGCCACTTGACACTTGTTCATAGGCGTTAATGGGCTAATGTTTTTAATGCATTTAAATCGTGAGCTAATTAGATATGTGAATATTATTAATGTGTGTTTTACATAAGATATCATAATATCAAAACATATTAAATGTGTTATCAGTTTTTTCAATTATATATGGTGAAATTTGATGTAAAAATGAGATATGAAAACTTATACATGATTTAATCAAATTTATACGGGACTGAATATTATGTTTATATTTTCTTTTGTTGAAAGAATATATAATTTAAAGCATGCAAAATAATATTTTGAGAAATAGAGAGTGTTGAATGCTAATGGACTTAAGTATTCATGTCTTTTGTATTGAACTGTAATCATTAAAACTATGTTGAGAATGGGGTTATTTACCAATATTGTGGTGTTTGATTCAAAATACACAATTTCTTTCATCACACTTTTTTTTCCTACACATTTAAAAAAATGTGTGATTAAAAAGTGGGGTCCCTTAAAAAGTAGGGATACTTATTAGTTGTCCAAAAAAACATATAGATTAAAATTTTCAGTAAATTATATATGTTGATTTTACAAGGAGTTTGCAAAATTCATAAACATAATCATTATATCTGCTAATACAGAAAAAAAAATCGAAAACAATTTCAAAGAAAAAGTAGAAATTAACCATCTTTTTTTCCAGAAATCTTATAAGCTAACAAATTTCTGTTTCCCGTTCGTATATTTTTTAGTGGCTATCATCTTTTGGATGAAACTCCAAAATGCAGTCAGCATTACACTGAATATGAAATGAGTCGTACATGGATGTTGACGGATGAAATGAGTGAGAATGTGATGTCATGTTACCGATTACATGGATCAAATTGAGTTGGACAAGAAACACTACAACCAACGCATGCCACAAACTCATCAGAAAGCTCCATTTGCGGAACTTTCAAAACTGATAAATCGATGACAACATTTTGGTAGTTAGTATAGTTCCCATTTTTAAAGGTTTCTGTGATTTTATTTGTTATCTGAAAATTAAACCACAAGAAGAAAATGCTTTAACCCCATATTTTTTTTTGGTAACAAATTTTAAGCAAAGTTTGTATATTCTTTTAACCATAACATGAAACCAATTTTGACAATATAACTCCCATTAAGAACGATAACTATTGGTGTAAAAAAGTTTAATAAGTATCTTAAAAATTGTGGAAGTGATCATTGTCTTGCAAACAAAAGTTGTTTGACATGGAGAGTCTTTATTCATCGTGACGGATGTACAATAGTTAGGTTTGTATATCGTAAACGGTAGATCATAACTAGTAATTAAGAATCTTTTTTTTTCAACCAATTTGTAATAGTATAATTTCAAAAACCGTAATCTTGATGATTATATATGTTACATATAATATTTTCAAATACGGTCTACATGTTCTCTTTGAAACGAAAATCATACAGTGAAAATCAAAAACAAATTATGTGTAAGATAAAAATATTGATTTACAACATGATCCACAAATACAAATCCCAGTTACACAACACAACAAAACCAAATCATACATCTGACCCTTTTCAAATTTTCAACACGAATGAATTTCACAGCAGATCGAAACATAATCGAAGACAAACACAAACTTTTAAGTCTATCTCTTGAGAGCAAATGCAGAGAGGATGACGAGGAACATCATAAGAGCAGCCGCAATAAAAGAAGCCACCACGGCGCCGCTTGTTCCTTGGCAAAAGTCACCGAACTGTTGGCAAACAGGAAGCCAGTTCGAGCTTGAGTTCCCGTTGTGAGCCAAATAAACTATTGCAGCTGAAGCTGATGCTGCTATCATGGTGAGGCCCATCATCGCCTAGATTGCAATATAACCTTACACGTGTTACTATAGGGATATGTTGTATGTGAACATGCATATATAATAATATAACATACTAATCATTAATTGATCTTGATGCCAATTTTATATATATACATCCATATTCTATACATTAACAACTTTAATATAAGCCTTTAGAAGTAGGGATTACTAGAGTTAATTAGTGACTAGAACCTTGATTCTTTTGTTTACATTTACATTTTATAATAAAGTGCTTTTTCTATATGAAACCACATTTTACCGTGTCACATAAGATGAGGAAGAGCCTAGGTGGCACCGCGAAAGGCCGGAGGATACAGACAATGGAAAAAGGCAATGAGAGGGTTAGGTAGCCGCCCACGATTGAGTTTACTACAACAAAAGATCTGCAAAACAAAACAGATACGTTAAGTTTGAGTTTGATCATAATAAGCACCAAACACAATGCTAGAAAATCATTTTATTTATTAAACTTAATTTATGGCATAATCTGGAGTAAGAGTGAACATTTCGAGGACAACTTACGAAAGTGTTGGTAGATCGGTGTACTCAGCACTGAACTGCAAGAACTGAGTAAAGAAAGGAAGAGTCTCTTCCGTTGTTGCCATTTTTGCTGCAGCAGCCATGGCCGTGATGGCTGCAATGAGTCTGAGTACAAAATCGAAGATCGCTACACCTCTTCTCCACCCAGACATGCTCACCTTTTCTTGCTTATGTTTTTCCATAATTCGACTGTAGTTCGTGGGAGGAGCAAACACATGAGCTTTGCCTTTCCCTTTGTCTAGCTTTGGCTTTTGGACAATGGGTTCTTCTTCTTCTTCTCTTCTGCTCCCTGCCTTTTCGATATCCATAGGAGATAATTGAGAATTAGGAAAGAAGACAAGGAATTTGGTTTATTATCCTTTGGAAGTTGAATGATTCAAAGGATGAGCTAGATATGATGATGATGATGAATCCTAACTCTTGCATGCAAGATATATATACATGCATGTAATTATGTAAATTGAGTTGTTGAAATTCATATTCTTCTTTTATGTTTCGTGGGAAATTTATTCAGACTCCTACCATTCAAGTTCTTTGTTTATTAAGATTTAGGAGAAGACTTGCTCCATTGCCATATAAAGCCGGATTGAATATTATTATTTAATCTTTGTCAACAACCATGCACCTTTAAGTTAAAACTAAACTAGTGCAAATTATATACTTAATACAGAGAGAGATGTTCATTTTTTATAAAAATTATACTTTTTGACCACTGACTCTGAATGTAACATATTATACTTCTTTGTAGGATTAGGTTACGTTGAATTATTTGCAAACTAAGCTTTAGGTTGCACTTATCAATTAGGTGATGCAGAGTCGTCTTCACAGTTTTTCTAATTGGCAATAATATGCAATATGCGAATTGTAACATGACTATATTAACATAAAACCGCGAAACTACATGCTCTTGTCTAATTTGCTTGTCAGAATGTAAGATATCAGATATTGTACGATCTCTAGGAATCAGATATTGGTAGTTTTGTTTTGTTTTTTTGAAAAACAGCTATTGGTAATTTATTTGCAGAATATGATACATGACGACTTTAAATGTTACACAACTTAAATAGTTAGGGATGTCAATCAGATTAGCGTGATCCAGCCTGCTCTAAGATCCGTAAAGGCCATAAATATTTGAGCTCAACCTGGTCTAGTCATTATTTGGATATATAACCTAAAATCTTATCTGGTTCTGACATAGCCTTTTGGAGTTTTTTCTTGGTAAAATAAAATAAATTTAAAACAAAAGTAAGTTTAAATAAATTTAATTCCAAACTTAAACAATGGTTTATATATTTTATCAAATTCAATTTAAATTAAAATAAATATCTGAGTAAATAAATCTAAATAAATTGTAATACCAAATAAAAACAGAGATTTGTTACAATAATCCACTTTTTATATAAACTAGTAGAGCTGCTAACCCCGCGCATGCGCGGGGTGGAGTTCCGTTGGTTATATATTTTTTTGTATTATACGTTGTTTAATAAAATTACGCAATCAAAAATATTTTAATATTTATTTGTTGTTTTATGTATATTTTAAGAATTAACATATCGTTATTATATATGTAATCTACCTAAATACCCCATTGAATATAATATTTTTGAATAGCCAATCGTAATATTAAAAAAAATTAAAAGAATTTATTTATGTTTATGTGATTTAAGAAAATGGCAATGATTGACATGCGAGAGTATATTTGAATTTTTCTACTATTTTAATTTTTAATTTTTGTTATTGTTAATTATTAGTTATAATAAGTCACATTATTTTATTAATTTTGGTGATTACTTATTTTCATCCCTTTTACTCTTTATATAATTCCAGTCATGTCTCTTGTTTTCAATTATATTTTGAAGAGTTTGTCTTCAATTGGTCTATTTATAATTTTGGTAGGCTTATTATTAATTAAAAGTTTATATGTTTTGTTTAGTGAAATAAAGTTGTTTAGTAATTTTATTTGTTTCATATAATTTTTTATATAACTGCTTTTTTTTCATTGTTTACGTGGATAATATTTTTCATCTAATAAGCTTTTATTTTCACTTTTAATATAATTTTGATCCGTTTATTTTTTAAGTTACTTTTTTTTCTTTGGAATAATCACATTGTATAATTTTATGAATTTTTTAAAAAAATTACTTGTTGATGCTTTAGATTAATCTTTTTTGCAAGTGCTTGCATTTGTTTTGAAACATATGTATTTTATTACTCATTTTTAGTTATTCTGTAAATATTTATTTTATATCTTAAATATTAAGGTAGGTATTATTCTAGAAATGGGTACAGACGGAAGTCGTTAATTTTTTTTTTCCGAGATCCGGTTCTGATATTTTTAATAAAAAGTTTCTTTACACTTTTTCTAAAGAAAAAATTAGCTTATGGATATTTTCTATTGATTTTTAAGTATAATTTGTCTTATTTATAATAATAATTCATTGTTTTTATTTTATATAATTATCTATTATTTAAAGATTTGCTTTATCGTCTATTATTAAATTTATACTTTTGTTAAATTAGTAAAAAAAAATCATTTCTTTTATTTGGTTGTGTCATTTACTTTACCAATATAATACTATCTTTTTCTTATTGCATTTGTGGATAATAATTTTCATTTAATAATATATTTATTTTTTCACTTTAAATGTAATTTTGATCAGTTTTTTTTTAAAAATAAATTATGTGTTTGTCTTATTGTAATTTATTTCTAAAAATTCAATTGGTAGCACTAATTAAATCATATTAATTATATTTAAATTCATTAGAAAATATTAATGGATTTTAATGAATAATAAAGTTTTTTAAAAAATTGAATTTTTATATTTATTTAGTTTTTTTTTAAAGTTGACATATGTTAAATTTTGGTTATATTTGGTTGCTGATGTGGAGGCTTGAGAGGGAGAGAAGTTGACTAATTATATATAAGATTTTAGGATATATTGTTTTTCGTTTCTCTTAAATCCAAAATATATCGTTTGGTGTAGTGGTTTGGTGTGTTTTGTCTTCCTTACAGGTACTGAGTTCGAATTATACGCTACACATCTATGTGATTTTTTTTCATTTAAATTTAAATAAAGGATAATATGGTCATTGCACAAAAGAAAGACAGGTGGCAGCAAGAGGTTCAATATGAGGAAAGAGTTTGACTCATTATATATATAAGATAGCCAAAATAACCTATCAAAAATTCAAGATTTTCAATTTTCTCCCAGTAGTACCTTTGCAGACTTTGAATTATATTTGACACTCTAAATTTAATCTGACACACTATAAATTTTATCTAGCATAATTCAAAATTTATTCAATAGACTTATGTTTAACTTCCAAACATCCAACAGATTTGAATCTACATATTTTTGTCAGATTTTATATTTCTTTACGACATAATTACATTTACTAAGCGGACATTCGACATAGTTGGTCAAGTCTTTCTATTATGTGCGGACTTTAAAAGTTAATTTATAAGACTTACGATTACTTATGATGAATCAACGTATTAACATCAAATCTTCACAGTTTTTTTCTAGATTTCAAAAGTTAATTTGGTAGAGTTATGTTTAGTTTGTATACATTTGGCATACTTCTCATGGAGTATGCATATTTTTTGCACAAGTGAAAAGTTTATTTAGTAGATTTATATTTTAGTCTACAGACATTTAGTAGAATTGCGTAAAGTTTATGCATTTTGACAGATTTCAAAGTTTATATAATAGATTAATATTTACTCTACACGGTTTTAGTAGACTTCAAAAGAATAATATCTGATAGACTAAGTTTTAGTCTGTGTACACACTTAATGGGGATGATTAAAACTTAGATGTGGCTTCTTTTTAATGTTGGGCTGATCTGGAAACATTTGTTCATTTACTGAGTTACTAAATGGATTTTTTGCTATTTGGATTGTGTCTGCCTATTTTTTTAAAGTGAAACATGTTAAAAACTATAGTGTTGATGTGTATACCTCATGAAGAGAAAAAAGTGAAATATTATAAAATGCCCCCTCTATTCCAAAATGTAATATTTTCTAGTTTAAAATGCAAAGTTTAAGAAGAAAAATTAATTATACTACTTTCATTTTTACATTAAAAACACCATTTCATATTTAATAAAAATAATTTAGCCAATCATAAAAACTCTTATAGAATAAAGAAGGCCACAAATTAAAGGTCAAATAAATTATTTTTTTGCATAGAAAATTTGTAAAATATCTTATAAAATGGAACCAAAAAAAGACACCTTATATTCTGAGAGAGAAAAAAAGAGAGTATAGTTTTCTCGAAATTCCCTAAGTTCAAGTTTGATTAAGGACTCATTAATGCTTCTACACCATTAGGTATAATTAGGTACCTTGTTCGAAAACTCGCCCGCCTAGCCGAGTATACGTCCGAGAATACGCTAGTCAGTGGTGGAGCGTAACGAGTTGAGTTATACGGCTATATTATACAGTGATTCGTGTTTTCTCCGTTTAAACCATATAATTGGGAAAAAACTATGTATAAATATGACAACTAAGTCAATCTAGATCACTTAAATCGATAATAATTTGACAAATTTGTTATGTTTTATTTTAAATAACAAAATAAAAAGAAAAATTGACTAAAAATATGTAAAAGATGAAGATGAAATAGTTATAGTGGTAGAAAAATGAAAAAAAACCACTCGAACACTTATCTCATAATTTTTTAATAATTTTCTAACCATTAAATCATGTTATTCTATCAATATTATTTACCAAAACAAATTTATAAACAAAATTATGATAAAATATTTTAAAATTACTCCCCGAGTAATCCCCGAATAATCCCCGAGTAATTGGTAACTCGCTAGGCTCCTGTCAAGCGTACGTATAGCGCGTAGCGAAATCTTGAACCTTGATTAGGTATAGTGTTCTATTACCAAAAAAATTTCCTTATGGAAAATTTCTAACATGGTGCAAGTAGAGTGGTTCATCAAGCCAAGTTATAATCTGTTTTAATGCCCATCAGTCTTGTAGCGTATGATAAAGCTGAATGACCATCTCTGCAACCTTTATACAAAGGTTTCTTTCCAGCATCCAACATATCATAAAATCTCTTTGCTTCTGCATTGGGTAAATCTTCACCTCTAAAATGATCATTTACCATCTGCTCAATACCTACACCATAATCTAAATCCGTTCTAATTGGTTCTTCTATCTACCGCCGGCCGAGGTTCGCTAGTACTACCAGGTTCATATCCTGTTTCCCCGTGATGATACCAAATTTTGTAACTCCGTGTAAACCCATTTAAAAAATATGTGTCCAAACCACTCTTTAATAACTTTCTATTTTACAATTAGAGCAAGGCATCTTACTTACCTGTTTCGGCTTCCGGTTGTCGTTTACTACCCATGAATTCCTTTAGACCTCTTTCGTATTCTTTCGTAAGCACTTTCGTGTTCGGATCCAAATGAGGTCGATCCTCCAAGAACGATAATAATTTGAAGAAGACATGTTTTTTTTTAAAGAAAAATCGTTTGTAAATATAGTGGGAGGAAAGAAGAAGAATGAGTGAATGAAGAGGAAGGGGTTGTTGTATTGTAGATGAAATCATCCGACATACTGAGGAAATTCCGAGGAAATTCTGAGAAAAACAACTTTTCCTAGGTATTTCCTCGGAATTTTTGAAAACGCACAACGGCTCCCCCAACGGGTCTCTAACGGCTCCGACATACTGAGGAAATTCTGAGGAAATACCGAGGATTCCTCGGAATTTCCTCGGAATTCTTGAAATCACTCAACGGCTCTCCAACGGGTCTCTAACGGCTCCAAACTTTCCTCGGTATCTTACAATTATCCGTCGGAAATTTCCCACGACTGCTTGCCTCGGAAATTCCTCGGAAAATTCCGAGGAAACATGATGTCCTCGGAATTTTCCGATGATATTCCGAAGAAAACCCTCTTCTCGGAGTTTCCTCGGAAATTTCCGAGGAAATCATTTTCCCTCGGAATTTCCCTCGGAATTTGAACGTTTTCTTGTAGTGGAAATCTTGAACCTTGATTAGGTATAGTGTTCTATTACCAAAAAAATTTCCTTATGGAAAATTTCTAACATGGTGCAAGTAGAGTGGTTCATCAAGTATGATCAGGATCAGGTAAATTTCAGCTACCATGGAACTTGGAAGAGCAATATAATGTAAATAGACCGTTCGTCAGTGTGTGATGCAATAAATTTCAGCTATCATATGGAACCTCATAAGGGAAAAACAACCAAACTCTGATGGGCCAGAAGTGGTCTTATTTCTGCAAACCACACCAAAGTACACTTCCATCACTTGGGTTGCATGCGATGCACAATAGAATATCTAGTGGTGACCATATTAAAATATCAACACAGCTTGTGCACTCTGTCATGTCCCGCTGGAGTCTAAAGACCATCTCTTTTAACTGAAGGTACTCAAGCAAAATCTGGAAAAAAACTCACCAAAATGGATCTTGAAAGAACAATACACAGCAGATTGCTGTGTATTGTTCTTTCAAGATCATGAAAACTCTTGATCATAATTTTTTGCTCTTTGTAAAATACACTTTTTAGGCTTCACACATTCTGTGGAAAGAATGAAATGATTGGAAATACGGAGAAACCTCCTCCTCTCTACAAAAACTCCGAAAGATCATCAATAAAAATATCCAGAATCGCTTAATTCTACTCCAAAATCCAGAGAATAAGAACTCTCTCATAATTTGGTTCTCCACTCAAATTTAAGTTGTAATAAAGCTACTAAAAATCTAATTTACTATAATATCAATGTATTTTTATGAATATAATTTTTTTTTACACTCATTAAAATTTCGTTAACGAAAATAGAGATAAATATCTTATTGTAAATAAAATGTCAAAATTCCAAATTGATTGATAACCAGTTAACCACTGTATATATGATACCTTATTTGAGCTGTAACATAACACTAACTTCCATACAAGTTTGATAACCTCTATACGGATATGGAACTACACTTGGAATATATCTGCAACATGCAGATGACGACGGTCGATGGGTGTGTCAGAACAAGCGAGCTCAAGAATAAAATGGTGCATGGACAACACATAGAACCGTGTTAGCGTCTATATTATACATGACTATTCTTTTTAAAAAAATTCCAATTTGGTTTTTACAAATAACTTTTGACAGATTTTTTCCTTCTAATATAACCATATGTTTTGTTCCAAATTTCATTTGAGCTTTAATTAATTTCTAATTTAGATAATAAAAAATTCTGAAAACTTGGAATTTGAACAAAATATACCTCCTTTAAACTTCTATAAAACAAATGGAATCCATACTACATTAAAATAAAAAAAGATAGGCCCTTAAAACTTTTTTTCTCAAAAGTTTACCCAATAGAGAATGTTTACATTATAATCAGGACGACACACACATATTATTATCACATACCTAAACCATTGATAATGAGTACTGAATATTTGAGTGTGTTATAAGTGTAAACAGCTTCATTTTGCATTGAAGGAGCAAACGCTACATAGGAAATGTTACGGCATTCCTGCAACGAATCTGGGATTTTCATTCTGTCTTTGGTTCCTAGATTTCCTCAGTCGGCAGGAAAACCTAAAGAAATGGTGTATAATAGTGCAATGCGAGTTATCTAACGACTCTTGTAATTTTTGTCTTCTTCATCAGTGAATCAGTGATATTTAGTTGTCAGCATTTGTTTAACACTATGTTACAATCAGAGCTTATATAATTCCCATGAAACAAAATATTAAAAATGACATACGTACGATATAACCATTGAATCTTATGTGTTACAATAGTCTTGTTCTTATTTCCGCTAAATACATGAAAAGTATTCTTGATTTTAACAATTGGCGTATAAATACCAGGGATTCAAAGTTCTCAATAGAGAAAAAAAAAACTCTGTGGGCTTGGAGAAATAACACAGTTGAAATTAATGGGAAGAAATCAACTAAAGTGAGAGAGAAGGCGTTTTTCAAACCTGAGAGTGAGAGTAATGTACAAGCAACTGAAGATACATCCAGGCATCTCCAGACTAAAAAACAAAGACTTAAAGCTGCCACTAAGGGATCTTATTAATATGTCAAGACAAATAGTTACACAACACGGTTTTAAGCAAAATCTCATGACAAATGTACGGCAATAGAAAAAGATATTCTACACGGGTTTGAAAATAGACAAAGTAATTTAAGGGTCCCTTGACACGAACCATAACCGTTCTTGCCGAAAGCAGAGAGTGAAGAGTCTTTGAATTTGCCGTAAATCCCGTAGCAACAAGCGTGTAGAACAAGAATCACCGTTTCATAAAGCCTTTCTCACAACCTCAAGTATTTAAACTCGGAAACGAGTCTCTATCCTTAGTTCACAGTAAGTCAATTACAAGATGAGAGTCCCACTTATAGATTTCTTGAGATTCTTTGTATTCATTCTTTCTTTTAGTGGTGCTTTAGTCGCTGCAGATGGAACGGTGAAACAAAACTTCAATAGGTATGAGACTGATAATTATGGCTACACACCTCCGTCACCAACTTACGGAGCTCCACCCAGCCAACCAACACCACCAATTTACAGTCCTCCTATCATACCACCACCGGTGCAAAAACCTCCAACACCAACTTACAGTCCTCCTGTCAAGCCACCACCGGTGCAAAAGCCTCCAACTCCAACTTATAGTCCACCAGTCAAGCCACCTCCCATTCAGAAGCCTCCAACACCTACATATAGTCCTCCCGTAAAACCACCACCGGTGCAAAAACCTCCAACACCAACTTACAGTCCTCCGGTAAAACCACCACCAGTGCAAAAACCTCCAACACCAACTTACAGTCCTCCGGTAAAACCACCACCAGTGAAAAAGCCTCCAACACCAACTTATAGTCCCCCTGTCAAGCCACCGCCGGTTCAGAAACCTCCGACACCAACTTACAGTCCACCGATAAAACCACCACCAGTGCAAAAGCCTCCAACACCAACTTACAGTCCTCCGATAAAACCACCGCCAGTGCAACAGCCTCCAACACCAACTTACAGCCCCCCTGTCAAGCCACCACCGGTTAAGCCTCCAACGCCAACTTACAGTCCTCCAGTAAAACCACCACCGGTACAAAAGCCTCCAACTCCAACTTATAGTCCTCCGATAAAACCACCACCAGTGCAAAAACCCCCAACACCAACTTACAGTCCCCCTGTTAAGCCACCTCCCGTTCAGAAGCCTCCAACACCAACTTACAGTCCACCTGTTAAGCCTCCACCGGTGCAGAAACCTCCAACACCAACTTATAGTCCTCCTATTAAACCACCCCCGGTGAAGCCTCCAACACCTACTTACAGTCCTCCTGTAAAGCCACCACCAGTTCAGAAGCCTCCGACGCCAATCTATAGCCCTCCAATTAAACCACCACCAGTTCAGAAGCCACCGACACCAACCTATAGTCCTCCAGTTCAACCACCACCAGTGAAACCTCCAACGCCAACCTATAGTCCTCCTGTCAAGCCACCACCGGTTCAGAAGCCTCCAACCCCAACATACAGCCCTCCGATAAAACCACCACCTGTGCAAAAGCCTCCGACACCCACTTATAGTCCTCCAGTAAAGCCACCACCGGTCCAGAAGCCTCCGACACCAACCTATAGTCCACCTGTCAAACCACCACCTGTGCAAAAGCCTCCAACACCTACTTACAGTCCACCTGTAAAGCCACCACCAGTGCAACAGCCACCGACACCAACCTATAGTCCACCTGTTAAACCACCTCCAGTGAAGCCTCCGACACCAACTTACAGTCCACCTGTTAAACCACCACCTGTTCAAAAGCCTCCGACACCAACTTATAGTCCACCAGTAAAACCTCCCCCAGTAAAACCTCCAACGCCTACTTACAGTCCACCTATAAAGCCACCACCAGTGCAACAGCCTCCGACGCCAACCTATAGTCCACCTGTCAAACCACCTCCAGTGAAACCTCCGACACCAACTTACAGTCCTCCTGTGAAACCACCACCCGTTCAAAAACCTCCAACACCAACTTACAGTCCTCCTGTTAAACCACCACCCGTTGAAAAGCCTCCAACACCAACTTATAGTCCTCCTATTAAACCACCACCAGTTCAAAAGCCTCCAACACCAACTTACAGTCCACCAGTTAAACCACCTCCGATAAAACCTCCAACACCAACTTATAGTCCTCCTGTTAAACCACCACCTGTTCAAAAGCCTCCTACACCAACTTATAGTCCTCCTATAATGTCACCACCCGTGCAAAAGCCTCCAACACCAATTTACAGTCCTCCACAAGTTGGATACGGTTCTCCTCCTCCATATGCATATCTTTTCCAACCATAGACGTAAACAATTAGGGTAAGGAGTTTCAATATTAATACGCCCTCAGGGATCGCCAAGTAGGCTTTCTAGCACAAGAGATGTCTATGTTGTATAAGGTTCCGCATATTATGTGGTAAAATAAATAAAGTTTTATTAATGGTAAAGTCAATATTCATTATGATCCTCATTGCATCGAGCTCTTGGTGGATATCATTAAATGATATGCCATACTCTTAAGTTTTAAGTGCTGCTTATGTATGCGTTTTTAAAATATCCTTAGATATATTTGCCATTCAAATCTAAGAAAGAAATTAAACACTGTGCCATTATTATCACGCTTAGAGAAACTATCTCGGCACATATTTTGAACTGAAAGTTAGGACTCGAATGCTATGTACATAAATTCAATGCGTGGATTAAGAAAAGCATATTTATATGGTTTTTAATAAGAAGAAATGTTTAGTGCGTGGATTATTTGAAATGTGGAACCAATCACTCCTTGTTTCTGGCATTGACGAATGCATGATACAGTCAACCAACTTTTCACTTATGCTGGGGATGAAAATAAAATGGATGATAAATTAAAATAGAAACACTGAATTTGGAGAAAACAAAACTGTCACATTTGTAAAGAACAATATTTTGTTATGGAGCCAATAAATGAATAATTCACTGAACTCGGAAGCAATCAATACTTTTCTTGTCTTGGGGAATCCTAACGATAGGAAATGAGGTTATCAGTCTTATGTTGCTGTGGGAGAGCCATGCGTACGTTGGTTAGAGGAAGTGGTGGCATCGGAGAAGCCTATCACCTCTGTGTAAAATGGTTTTTTCTTTTTTCTTTTTTCGGTTTATGTCTGAGTTTTTTTTTTTTTTTGTCGGACCTCTTAGGAACACCGGACGACACACATCACCTGGAGTCCTGGACCCTGCAGCCCGCATGTGAATACCGGAGTGGCCGGGACTCGAACTCGTGATGGCGGGTACCTCAGCCGAGGGTCCTTTACCACCAGAGCTAAAGGCCCCAGTTTAAGTCTGAGTTGTTGTCGTTTCGATGCTCTGTTTTAGCGAGAGAAAGAGCAGTTTTATGTTTTTTTCAGATAAAATAAAATGATAAGTTCAGGCTTCAGCGTTAAAGAAAAAAAAATCGTAGGCTATTGGAACTTAGTGCTTAGACCGAATGAAATTATTTAAATATCCAGCCACCTAAATTACATTGTAACATTTGGCTAAAGCTATTGTACTGGATTGTTCAACCTGCATATATTTACGAACCTAAATCTAAGGGTATGTGTAACCCATTATTTTTCAGAAGTTCTTATTTAGTATTTTAATATAAAAATGAATGTGGTGGAGAGAGAAACACAAGAGAATCATCACGGAGAAATGGTTCTTAAAATCCTTATATAAGGATCAATTCTTATTTTTAAGATCCTTTTTATTTAATTTAATCATTTTATTATATTAAGAACCAACCTCAAAATCTGGATTGAACGTGGTCTAAGAACATCATTATTGGGGGTGTCTAATAGAGGTTCTAAAGAGTTTTTTGGGTAATCATTACACAAGTATTAGAACCTCAAACAATAAATAAATATTATTTATTATTATATGTTTTTTTTTTTTTTGTTTTAGAACCTCTATTAAACAACTCCCAATAATGATGTCCAACATTTTCGAATGAACATGGTTTTAGAATTTATGGTTTTAGAATTTAGACTACGGTGCCTTCGAGTCAATCTGTTTCTCTGCATCCGAATCCAAGAGATTCGAATTAACCCACCAAATAACATTTTGTTACATAACCGCAAGAAATATTTATAGTGTGACATGTGTTATTTTGTAACTAGTTTGTGACGGAGATTGTAAAATCAAAACTGCATTATTCCGTCAAAATCATTAACTACTATGTTATTTTGTCTGTTTCAAAAAGTAACACATGATTCATTTTAGTTTATAATATCGCATGTTTTAATCTTATTTATAGGGTAATTATAATAAATCAATACTTTGTTCAATAAAATTTTAACACATATTTTGTTATTTTCAGGTTTCGATATCCATCTTTTACATCTAAGACAGTTCTGGTATTCAGGATCGATTGACTAGAGGAGTTATCAATCTATCTTTTTTTCTTACGTTAGAGACTGATAGTTAGAGTGATATGCAGGAAATTGTATTATTATTTATTAATATGGTTAATAAAAAAATCGATGAGAGCAAAAATTTTTCATTAAATTTTATATCTCACAGAATATTTTATATTCATAACTATATTTATATATTTTGTGATATCAGCTTAACATACACACACACACACACACACACACACACATATATATATATATATATATATATATATAAAGTTATCTTTTGTTTCATGAAGATATATCGTTATGCACTTGTATGCCACATCAGTTTCATATTAATTTTTAATAATATGAATAAGTAAGTTTCAATATATATATAGGTTTAAATTTAAATTATAATACTAATATAAAGCTAAGTTCATGTATATAAATGAATATATAGGTTTAATTTTTAATAATAATAACAATATAGTAACTTTCATATATATATATATATGAAAAATAATTTTTACTAAAAAGGAATATAAAATACAATTTCTCTTATTATATATCATAAAACTGGAAAACAATCAATCTAAGTTTCTGAAAATAATAATTTTAATAAATTTAATTATACTCATATATTGATAATCATATTAGAAATCATTTGAAAATCTTACTCTTTTTTATTTTTTTTCTTTTTTTGAACAGCTTTTAAAATCTTACTCAACCTATCAACATCAGCAAAAAAAAAATTTTAAAATTCTAGGAAAAATATATATATGACATTTGTTGACTAAAACAAAAGGCGTTAGATGCAAGAAGCTAAACGTTTTCATTATATTTTATTTTTTTATCTAACTTAAAACTTTTATTCTATTATAGTAAATCTGTTTTTTTTTCCTCTCTCATTCATCTAATTATAATATTGTGTTGGTTTTTGTTCGTATATGATAGTTAGATTATCCTATTAAAAAGGGAAAAAAAATTATTTTCAAATACGAATTTACAGTTGATTAAAAGAAAGAGACTGAAAATATAAAACAAAAATAGTTTTGTTCTTATCTATCACAGATCGTAGAAGAAATAATAAGAAAATATTTCTCAAATAAAAAGTCATTTCAGTAATTAAATCAGGTTATTGGGTTTGATATAATTATGAATAATCAACGACCATATTGGTTATTTGTTTACTCAGGGAAAAACAGCTTATTAGTACATCAACTTTTGTTAAAACTTTCAACAAGACATTATACAATTTTGATATGTACGTAGTACATTAACTCTTGATATTCTATCAGACGGTCTTTCATCTCGAAAGGCGTAACTTGTCAAAATCCCTAGTACGGCGTTGACTCCGTTCCTTCGCTCCGATGTGCGGTGTCGTGGACCCTCCTCCAGTCCTGCTATTCACCCCCGACATCCTCTTCCTCTCTCACTCCCTCCCATCTTCTTCTTCTCCTCCCCTGTCTTCGAAATCTCCAGTTGTGGTCATGACGGAAGCTTCTTCTCCACCGATGGGTTTGGAGAATTCTTCGACTCCACCGGTAGCTGCATCCATTTCGGTTACGGCTTCTGCGGATGTTGATATAGCGGCGAATTCTCTTCTAGGTAAACCCCCTCTACAGGTTGTGTCCTTGGACCATGGGCTTTCTCCTATTCCTACTTCTCCACCTATCGGAGATTCAACTTGGGCATCAAAGGCAAAATCTGGCTCTAGGTTCCCGAAAACTTTGGTCTCGCTATCTACGACAAAGTCTGGCATCCCTCGTATCAAAGTCCCTAATGAAGTGTTGGAAAAAGGGGTGCTCGAGCTCACTCGGACTACATCGTCGGTATTTTCTACGGCAATGCTCCCTCTTATGGCAAAATTTGGAGGGTTCTAAATTACTTGTGGATAAGAGACAAGAAGGTAACGATTCACAATCTATCAAAGAACGCCTTTTTATTTCACATTACTTCAGTCTCCTTACGCCAAAAGATTTTGCAATGATGAGCTATGAAAAGTGGGAGACTCCCCCTTTTTCGTTACGGAATGGAAAGCCTCTTACAGTCTGGATCCTCCTTTGAAATTTGCTCCAGTTTGGACCTCCTTGAGTAGAGTTCCTTTTGAACTCATCACAGATGAAGGTCTGGCGATGATTGCAAAACTATTGGGAGTTATCATTGATGCTAAACACTTTTCAAGTGTTTCATCTGTCGATATTAAAGTGGTAGTGGATCTTTCAAAACCGCTACCAAACTCTGTGGAAATTGAACGTGACGATGGCCAAGTGGTTGTGATCATGGTGAATTATCCATGGCTTCCTCCTCTCTGTCCTGTCTGTAGCCGCTTTGGTCACAAAGCCTCTCTCTGCCCAAATAAGGTCTGCTCGGATTTGCCAACAGACCAACTTAATTCCAAAGCCGCAACTACAACTGGGGCTTCTGTCTCGTCTGTTCAGGTGGATAGATAAGGAAAGGCGGTGGACTCTCCGATCTCTCTAAATTCGGATAAATCTAAGGGCTTTTCATCTCCACCGAAGAATAACAATAAGGCTGGATCTAGTGTGTCCCATGTTGATCCTCCCCCTTCGTCAAAAGACATATTGAAGACTTCGACTTATGTCAAGTCCTCTATTATCCAATTCGATCAAGGTTCCACCTCTGACCTTGTGTTGTCTGACTCCGTCTCTGTTCCGCAACAGATTACAGTGAGCCCGCAGAAACAGGTTGATGAGCGCCATCTTAAGCCTATTCTATTTAAAAATCCGTTTGATGTTCTGCAGCCGATTTTAAAAGGAGGTCCTGTAGAGGTTCCGTCCAACTCTATGGCCATTCAGATTATTAACCATCCATTGGTTAAGTCTTCTCAGTTGGACTCGACACAATCCTCTCAGTGGCAGTTAGTTAAGAAACGCAAGATAAATCAACGATTCACCTAAGTAGAAGGGTGACTCCCCCCGGAGTTCTGGGGACACAACCTCATCTAAATAATGTCGGATACATTTTTCTGGAACATGCGTGGTATCAATGATACGTCCAAGCATAGTCCACTGTTTTCTTGGGTTCGGTCTAGGAAAATTTGCTTTGGTGCCCTTTTGGAAACACACATAAGGGAGAGTAATAAAAAATCTATTTTGGCGGCTTTAGGAGTGGAATGGAAGGTTTTGTGTAATTACCAACACTCCCCCCTCGGAAAGATATGGATCATATATAAAGATCCATATCCAAATTTCTTTTTTGTTTGCGGATGCTCAATCAATCACATCTCAGGTCCTTCTTCCGGATGGTACCATTTTTTTCTTCTCTGCCATTTATGCTTCAAACCTTTTGGAGGAGCGAAGAGCCCTATGGACTTCCCTGTTTGATTCATTTGTCACCTTTAACCTATCTTCTCATCCTTGGTTGGTTTGCGGCGATTTTAATGAAACCATCAGTCCTTCAGAGTCTGCTAATCCTATGGTGATATCCACGACAAGCTCAAATCGTGAATTTTCACATTGCTTAGCGAGTATAGGTCTTTTGGATCTCGCTTCTCAGGGTCCAAAATTTACCTGGTCTAATCACTGTCCATCTGCTCCCATAGCAAAGACACTGGATCGCTGTTTGGTAAATGACAAATGGCTGGCCAAGTTCCCAACAAGTTCTTGCCGGTTTGAACCCCCAGAGTTCTCGGATCATACCCCCTGTCAAATAAAGCTCCTTTCACCGGCGCCTTCCTTTGGTTCCTGGCCTTTCAAGTTTTCTAGTGCCGTTTCAAATTTGCCAGAGTTTCTGCCACATATGTCCCTTTCTTGGGAAAGCCTCGACAACAAAGCTATAAATCTTACCTCCCCATGCTATAAACTTAAGCAGCTGAAATCTTCTCTTAAGGAGTTACATAAGGATTTATTCTCTGATATTGAGAAAACGGTTGCTTCGGCTCATGCGGATTTGATCTCTTTACAGGCTGCTTCTCTGCAGGATCCCTCTCATAATGCTTTTGCTCAGGAGAAATTAGCACGTGATCACTGGATTTCCCTGCGTCTGGTGGAGGAGTGTTTCTTCCGACAGAAATCAAGAATAAAATGGCTACAATTGGGTGATTTTAAATCAACCTTTTTCCACTTGGTTTCCCAGGCAAGAAACGCTTTCAATGGAATCCTCTACCTTCTCTGCCCAGATGGTTCAAAATCAGAGTCCTTGCAGGAAGCTCATCTTATTGTGGAGGATTTTTTCAAAGGGATTTACGGGTCCGAGAAAGGTCAATTGTGTTTTTCACTGTTTGATTATCTGGACAGAATCATTTACTCTAAATGCTCTCAACAGCAGTGTTTGATGCTTTCCGGTTTAGTTTTGACAGAAACTATCAAGACAACTCTGTTTAAACGCTCGCTGAATAGGACACCTGGTCCCGACGGGCTGACTGCTGAATTCTTCAGATCAACGTGGAGTATTTTTAGGGATGAAATTGTGGAAGTGGTCAAATCTTTCTTCCTTAATCCTTTCATGCCTTCCGCTCTCAATGCAACCTCCTTGGTCCTTATTCCGAAACGCCTTAGAGCTGAGGATATCAGGGAATTCAGACCTATCTCTTGTTTGAATACTTTGTATAAGCTGATCACTCGCATCATGGCAGATCGTCTCAAGCAAATCCTCCCAACCATTATCCTGCCAAACCAAACTGCCTTCATTAAAGATTGGCTGCTCTTGGAAAATGTTCTTCTTGCATCAGAAGTTCTTCAAGGTTATCATAACTAAAATCTCTCGCCTCATATTGCTCTGAAGGTAGACATTTCAAAGGCTTTTGACTCAGAAAGGTGGGACTTTATTCTTTAGACCCTTCAGGCTTCTCGGATTCCTGATTCTCTGATTGCTTGCATCAAAGCCTGCATCTGCTCTCCTTCCTTCATGCTCAGTATTAATGGGGTAACCTCTGGTTATTTTAAAGGTAAAACATGTCTACGGCAAGGAGATCAGCTCTCTCTACTGTTATTTGGAATGGTTGATATTATGTGTTTTTAACGTATTTTAATTCGTTTTTAGTATTCGGTTTGAGTTTTGATTTGCATCTTTCGTTGGTTTTTCGAGTCTTTTCTACTGTTTTGAGTCTTTTACAGATTTTATGGAGTTCCGGAGGAGTTTGGCGTTTACGGACATATTCGAGTCGAGTTGACGTGGAAAACACGAGAAAGGATCAACTGAGCAGAACGACCGTTCTTGGGGCAGAACGACCAACCAGAATGATCGTTCCCTCCAAGGAACGATCGTTCCCCTCTTCACCAACCATGCCGACACACCAAGGAGATCGACCGTTCTCTCCCATGTGGTTGTTCCCTTCTTCACCAACTCTGCCGACAAAAACCCACGAGAACGACCGTTCTCTTCTCCGGAACGATCGTTCCCCGACACCGCATCTCACCTACTACGGATCGACCATCGGGAACGATCGTTCTCCACCTAGAACGACCGTTCCCCATCTCACCTACTTCCCTCACCTTGGCCTATATATAGAACTCACTCTTGATGTTAAAAATCACACCATCTTCTTCCTCCTCTCTTCTCTAGCTTCAAAGCATAGCTCCTTCTCTCTTTTAAGCTTTTATGTTTATGATTTTATTTAGTTCTTGTTAGTTTATTTTAAGCTTTAATCTTATGCTTTTAATCTTATGCTTTACTTTCAGTTCTTATCTTTATGATTAATTAAGTTTTACTTTCAGTCCTCATTATCTATATTTATACTTTGTTTCAAGTTCTTAATAAGTTATTTTCCGCTTTCATTATCTATTCAAGCTTTTATGATGAACTCTATAATCATGTTGTTTTCTTCTTTAATCATGTCTGAGTAGATCTCTTAGTTAGGTTAAGGTTTGTCAAAGGGATTCATGAGCTTTAGGGCTAAACACAAAAGGCTATTCAAATCAATATCTTCACCCTTGTTGTTCTTAATGCTTAGATCGAATTGATCACTTGATTTTATGATATGAGGTTTAACTTAGACAGCGAGAGTTGCTAGGTTGCTAGAAAGAACATTGGTGAGAAATTTATTCATTACCTGCGAAAGTAGATGTATTGGAGAATTGTGAACATATTAAACCTGATCTTAAGGCTTGTCTACGATTTCTAGTACCAACAAGAGTTAGGATTTCTAGGTTGATAGACAAAGATATTGATACCACGTGGATTGATATTATCCTAGTGTTTGAGTTCTAGACTTACGCTTAATCATTGCCTGAATAGTCGTTGATCCTTTGCTCTGAATCTCCTGCGATATTCCTTGACCTAACGCTTGTTTAATATTATCTTACAACCGATTTCGCTTTTATTATTTGATATTTAAAAAAACCAAAAACATATTGAATTGTCTTAGCTTTTGATTTAGCTGGTCTTCGTGGGATCGACCCCTAAATACTACTTCGTATGCTGTGCACTTGCAGTAGGAAATAAGGGTTTAAAACTCGTGTATCAAGTTTTTGGCGCCGTTGCCGGGGATCAAATTTTTCACCTTTGGTTTACGGCTGAATTATCAGACTAAGAGCTTTACTGAACTCGTTTTCTTTTCTTCCTTGTTTTTGTGTTTCAGGTGCATGTCACCAAGGAGCACAAGGAGCAGAAACAACGAGGATCTTGTTAGCTTATCGAACGAGGAGTTAGCAAGGGCAGAACGAGGGAACATGCAGAGACGTAACACACCTGTTCCAGAACCAGAAACGACTAACACCGCCAACTCAGATATGGGCGGACAAGCAGACATCGCAGCTCAGCTGCTACCACTTCAGACAGCCATGGAGCAGCTTCGCATGCAACAGGAGAGGCAACTCATTGCACAACCTACTTTCGGGGACAAAGATGCGGCTCACACATACTACTAGGATCGATCTGCGATCGTTACCCCGACCATCCAGAGGCAAGATTACGAAATCAAACCGCAGATGATCGCCCTCGTGAAGCAACACCTGTTCCACGGTCTGCCTGCTGAGATTCTGATGGATCACATCGAGAACTTCAAAGAGATCTGTAGCACAACCGGCTCCAATGGTGTGCCTCCAGATTTCCTGAAGTGCAAGCTTTTCCCCTTCTCTCTTATGGGAAAAGCATCACGGTGGTTAAAATCTTTACCACCAAGCTCTCTACCGACTTGGGCTAATGCACGAGCAGCCTTCTTGGATAAGTTATACACGAAGTCCAAGACCGCAGCCTTGAGGAACAAGATCTCCTCATTCGAGCAACAGTCCGGCGAATCCTTCAATGAAGCATGGGAGCGGTTTAAGGAGTACAAACGCGAATGCCCTCACCATGGGTTTAGCGATGAGCAGCTGCTCAGCACCTTCTATGATGGAGTAGATTGGGACTACATAAATGCCCTGAATGCAGCTAGTAACGGTGACTTCTACACTAAGTCAAAAGAAGGAGCTCTGGAGCTGATCGATAACCTAGCCGCAAGTTCCAGCAACAAAAGCCCGGAGTACGACAGGAAGAAGGTCAACAGTGTGGACTCCAAGAAGATTGATGAACTCTCGGCCATGGTTAACCTTTTGCTAAAAAAGAACCAGAAGTCAGTCCACTTTGTGGACGAGAATGGGGAAGCACCTATCGCTCAAGCCTATGAGGAAGAAACCGGAAATGATCAGATGGAGGTGAATTATGTGACGGGACAAAGTTTCAGGCAGAACCGCGGTTTCAACAACCAAGGCTTCAACACTCATCCGAACCTGTCCTATAGGAGCACCAATGTGGAGAATCCGCACGATCAGGTATATCCTAAGCAAGGTGGAAATCAGCCATAGATGGGTTTTCAGAAGAACTACCCCAACAACTACCTGAACCGGCCATTCGTTCCTAATCAGAACCGTTTCCAAGGAGGGAATCACCCAAGGCAGCCTTTCACAAACTCACAACCTTCATCTTCAGCAACCGGCTCCCAAGACGAACTAAAGAACATGATGCAGCAGCTGATGGCGAGTCAACAAAAGGCGGCAGCAGAGATCAACTCCAAAGTTGACACTATGTATGTTGATCTTAATGGGAAGTATGAAGCTGTATGGACTCACATGAAGCAATTGGATGTTCAGATTGCGCAAACCGCCGAGTCTATAAAAAGAACACCAGGGACTCTGCCTGGAAAAGCTGAAGCACCGAGGAAGGAGTTTGTCAACGCCATCGAGCTAAGGAGCGGGAAAACATTGAATTCGGAAACAACTTCCGGATCGGCAAAAGGAAAAGAAACGACAACCGAGCACCCTGGTCCGACAACCGAGCACCAGCTCAGCCAAGAAACTCCAACAACTTCGGCCAACAATCTGGAAGCAAGGGTGTACAAACCCAAGGTCCCATACCCTGTACCACCCAAGAAGTCTCGCAAGGATTTAGAGGATGCTAAATGCAGAGAGATGCTCAGAGACCTAACCGTGAAGCTGCCCCTCACGGATGCCGTTCAGATGATACCGGCTCTCAAATGGTATGTGAAAACTCTAGTCTCCGGGAAGGTAGCTGAGGAGGAAAACATGATGGTAGTCTCCAAAGAGTGCAGTGCTATTCTGCAGAACAAGGTCCTTAAGAAGAGAAGCGATCCCGGCCGATTCGTCTTATCAGTCAAGATCGGCCCCATGACATTCACATGCTCTCTGTGCGATCTCGGTTCCAGTGTCAACCTTATGCCATACTCTGTGGCAAAACGGTTAGGGTTCACCAATTTCAAACCCACGCGCATCTCATTGGTCTTCGCAGACAGATCAACAAAGCTTTCGGTGGGTATGTTAGAGGATCTTCATGTGCGAATTGGAGACACACTCATCCCAGCTGATTTCGTGGTTCTAGAGCTTGAAGAAGAACCGAAAGACCCTCTGATTCTTGGCCGACCATTCTTATGCACAGCTGGTGCAATAATCGATGTACAGAATGGAGTGATTGACCTTCAGCTAGGCGACATGGTGATGTCATTCGAGATGGACAAATTGTTGAAGAAACCGATGATGGATGGACAGACCTTCACTGTGGAAGGCGTGGATGATATATATGATGAGGCAGCTGAAGAACTTCTGTGCCCAGATCCTCTTGAAACCGCTCTAACTCTGGCTGAAAGAGAGCATGGTTTCCTGAGCGAGGATGCCGACAGCTTTGCCAAGATGCTAGATTCCAGCCAAAGAATGGAGCAAATGGTAGCGTACACGAGTCTAGAAGATGAGGAGAACTCGGCAGAAACAGACGGAGCACCCGCTCCAACCCCAAAAGCACCTGCTCCGCCACTTGACCCAATAGACAGCCCTTGGAGCGAATTGAAAGCACCCAAACTTGAGCTCAAAACTCTTCCAGCCGGGCTCAGGTACGCATTCCTTGGAACAAACTCTACTTATCCGGTGATTGTGAATGCTGATTTGAATAATGTGGAAGTAGCCTTACTTTTATGCGAGCTTAGGAAATATAGAAAGGCTATAGGGTATTCACTTGATGATATCACTGGCATCTCCCCTGATCTTTGCATGCATAGGATACATCTAGAAAATGAATCGAGGAGTTCTATAGAACATCATAGAAAGTGATGTCGAATTTCATGGTCAGGAACGGGATTGTACTTGGGCATCGCATATCAAAAGATGGCATCAAAGTAGATAAAGCTAAGATCGAGGTTATGATGAACCTACAACCACCTACTTCTGTCAAGGGGATCCGCAGTTTTCTGGGGCATGCAGGCTTCTATCGCAGGTTCATCAAGGATTTTTCAAAGATAGCCAGACCCCTCACGAGGCTGTTATGCAAGGAGGTGCAGTTCGAATTTGATAGCAACTGTCTTGAGGCTTTTCATACGATCAAAGGAGCATTGGTCAGCGCACCCATTGTGCAGCCACCAGATTGGAGCCTACCTTTCGAGGTTATGACGGATGCTAGCGACTATGCTGTTGGTGCAGTTCTCGGCCAGAGGAAAGACAAGAAGCTCCACGTTATCTACTATGTCAGTCGCACATTGGATGATGCTCAGTGCAAGTATGCTACGACAGAAAAGGAGCTTCTAGCCGTCGTCTTCGCCTTTGAGAAGTTTCGGTCCTATCTCGTTGGATCAAAGGTTATAGTTCATACTGATCATGCAGCACTCAAGTATCTGCTGACCAAGAAAGATGCTAAGCCGCGGCTACTTAGATGGATTCTCCTACTTCAAGAATTCGACCTGGAGATCAAAGACAAGAAGGGAATAGATAATGGAGCTGCCGACCATTTATCTAGGATGAGGATTGATGAGGAACTCCCACTCAATGACAGCCTCCCTGAAGAACAAGTTTACTCGATCGGAGTATTCCAAATCGAGGAAGCACATGCTCCCACCCAGCGAGCACCTGCTCACTCCGAATTCTGCAACCAAACCGAAAGCAGCCAACTTCCTCAGATTCCTTGGTTTGGTGAGATTGCCAATTACCTAGCTGCTGATCTAGAACCTCACGGTTTTGTGGGCAACAAAAGGAAGAAATTCCTAAAGGATATTCGCCATTACTTCTGGGATGAGCCATACCTGTACAAGCAGACGTTGCATGGCTGAGGAGGAGATACCGGAGATTCTGTTTCACTGTCATGGCTCTTCCTATGCCGGATACTTCGCTACTTTCAAGACAGTCTCCAAGGTTCTGCAAGCTGGATATTGGTGGCCAACAATGTTTAAAGACGCTCAGCGCTTTATTTCTAGATGCGATTCATGCCAGCGACAGGGCAACATCAGCAAGCGCAATGAGATGCCACATAACTTCATTCTCGAAGTGGAGGTCTTTGACGTATGGGGGATTGATTTTATGGGACCATTCCCATCTTCTTTCGGGAACGAGTACATACTCGTGGCTGTTGACTATGTGTCTAAATGGGTTGAGGCATTGGCGAGTCCCACGAACGATGCAAGGGTGGTGATCAAGATGTTCAAGTCTATCATTTTCCCTAGATTTGGTGTTCCGCGAGTTGTCATCAGCGACGGAGGTTCTCACTTCATCAACAAAATCTTCGAGAATCTATTGCGCAAGAATGGTGTAAAGCACAAGGTCGCAACACCTTACCATCCGCAAATGAGTGGGCAAGTTGAGATATCTAACCGAGAAATCAAGAGCATACTTCAGAAGACTGTGAGCACAACTCGGAAGGACTGGGCTTCCAAGCTAGGCGACGCTCTATGGGCTTACAGGACCGCTTACAAAACGCCTCTCGGAACCACTCCTTTCCACCTTGTTTACGGCAAAGCCTGTCACCTGCCCGTTGAGCTCGAATTCAAAGCCGCATGGGCTGTCAAGCTGCTCAACTATGACATTAAGCCGGCTTCAGAACGACGCATGATGCAGCTACACGAGCTTCAAGAGATTAGGCATCTCGCCTATGAGAACTCCAAAATCTACAAGGAACGAACCAAGGCATACCACGACAAGCGCATCCTGGCTCGTAACTTCGCCCCCAACGACCAAGTTCTACTCTTCAACTCTCGGCTGAAGCTGTTTCCCGGGAAATTGCGATCGAGATGGTCTGGGCCCTTCACCATAAAAGAAGTGCGACCATATGGAGCTGTCGTCCTGTTCAACAACAAAGGAGAAGAGTTCGTGGTCAATGGTCAGCGATTGAAACCATATCTTGCCGACACACAACTCGGAGACGGGGAAGAAACTCCCTTGACCGAGCCTCCTCAAGCATAATCAACTCTCCACGTCAAGCTTAGCGACGTAAAACAAGCGCTTTCGTGGGAGGCAACCCACCAGGTAACATGTAAATATCGTGAATTTTTTTCGTTCTTCTTTTATTTACGTTTCTTGTTTTGTTTGAGATTTATTTCAGGTTTTCATTAAGTGTACGAGAAACCGCTCTGCTGGGAGTGAAGAGAACGGTCGTTCTCTAACAAGAACGGTCGTTGTACAAGGCAGAACGATCGATCCCTGAGGAAGAACGGTCGTTCTGTAACCAATCCGTCTTCTCGCATTTCACGATGGAACGACCGTTCTCTGCCTAGAACGGTCGTTCGCCTCACTTATCCACGACGGAACAATCGTTCCGGCGTAAGAACGATCGTTCCCAGGTTCGATTTCTTCCCCAAATTCAATTCTAAACCGGTTTTTACTTAGATTAAACCGGAAAAACACAAAGTTAAACATAAGGAACGATCGATTTCCCCTCGTTTCATCGATTTCATCTCGTTTTTCTTCTTCTTGCACTTGAACAAAACCTATAAAATTTTCAAACAACCATAACTCTCTCAATTTTTGGGGGATTTTGTCGATTCTTAGTGCTAATCCAAACGATTCTTCGAGCTCTTTCTGATTTTGGCAACCATTCACACGATTAACAAAGGTATGAATTCGAAATTCCATGGAACCAAATCGCCTTTCATGAAGAAAAATTGCTTGTCTCTTGTGTCCATTGTTGTTTGATGGTGAAATATTGCTAGATTCTTGTCTAGGATGGATATAGGAACTTGATTTTAGGTTGAATTGAAGGTTTCATAGCAAGAATGGAAATTGAGTTTTGGTTGTTCGAACAAATCCGACCGAGTTGAAAAAAAAAAAAAGAGTTGTGCATTCAAATTCAGTGCTTTGAAGAAGATTGATTCTTGTTTATAATGATATATGAACTCATATTTGCCAAATGCTTGATGAATTTCCCATGAAAAGTAGCTCATGAAAATTTTTTGTGCAAATTTGCTAAAATGGATCGAAATTTGTCGGTTTTGTAGGATGAGCGAAGTTCAACGAGAAGTCGGAAGCTCGAGCAACACGAGCAGGAAGCGTAAGACAGCGCATGAAAAGAACCCGCTCAACAGACCCATAACCGGAAGGTGGGACGCATACGACACCAAGTATTTGGCGGACTTGCGCCAAACGAAACTTATGCCAAACCGGTTGGGCAGTGAGGCTACATTGGAGGCGTTGGGTCTGAAAGAGGATGTGGAGACTGTGTTCGAGAACATTGGGTTCGGATGGCTGTGGAAGATCAACGAGCCCATCTATCCGAAGTTCGTGAAGGAGTTCCTCGCGACTTGCCGTCTCACCTACGCCAATCCCGAAAAACCGAAGGCAAGTGAGGGTACTCTCACATTCTTCCTCAACAAGAAGCACTACAAGTACAGCCTCTTCGAGATTTGTGATGTGTATGGCTTCCACAAAGGAGAAGACGTCAAGTTCTCCAAGTTCAGAAAAGAAGATGCGAATGAGTTCTGGGCGATCATTGCTAGTGGGCAGTATATTCCGCGAAACGCTAAGATAACCGCGATCAGGAATCCGGTTTTGAGAGTTGTGGTAAAGATCATCAGCAACACCTTCTTCTGCAAGAAGGAATCGGGAGCTGTACGAGATGATGAGTTATGGATGCTCTTCTATGGAGTGAGGCATCTCATCCCGTTGTACGCAGAGACGGACGGTCCTACCGAGAACTACGCTGCGGTGTTGTGTGATATGTTGGTGAAGATCAAGACGAGGCCTCCGAAGATACTATATGTAAGCAACATCCTCACACCTATTTTCCGACACACGCAGATTGACCTATCCGGGGAGGAAGTTCTGAACAAGTGGGAGAGCGTTGACATCGACCATCTCATCCGTTGCACAGTCCTCAACAAGAAGGACGTCTACCAGTTCTATGGGCGCGACGGAGTGGCCCGTTTTTGTAGACTCCCAAACAGAGGTATCACTGCTCTCATTGATCAGGACAGTTTGGAGTTTGATGTTGGTCAGGAGTTTTTGATAGCAGATCCAGCGGGGCAAGTCGCACAAGTTTCGCGACCTCGCAAGATACATCGACCACTGCGCGCACGCCGGCCTGAAGAAGAGAGTGATGATGAGATGGCGGAGGGTGGAGATGATATCGAAGAAGAAGAAGAATCACAGCCACGACAACTCCTCCCACACAGCGCTGACAGATACCGCTTGCCGCCGAGCCCTCCAGCAGATGACACCGCGCAACAACTCCAGTGGATAATCAAATCACAAAAGAAGAACAACTCGATGATGAGGAAGATATGGGGAGCGATCCAGAAGATTAGACCTTGTTCTTGTGCATCAGGTTCGCAGACACGAGGAGATGACAGCGACGTCTCCAGTGATGGCCATGAGAGGAGGACCAAAGCGAGACAAGATCGGTTGAGCGGATGACGGATAGAGAGCAGCACCGATAGCTCCACCAGCGACCATTGAGCTGTGGTTATTTCTATCACCTTTGTTATATCCATTTTTATTTTAGGAACTTTTTATTTTTATTTATGACTTTGCGAAATTCTCTTTCAGTTTTGTTTAAACCGGGACGGTTAAAAACAAGTCTGGGGGAGGGATTTATTTGTGTACTAACGTTGTGTTTATTTCTTATATTTTATTTTCGTGTGTTTAGATTTTCAAAAAAAAAAAAAAAATTTTTATCGAGTCAAAACAGTGTGTGATTTTGTTAAAACTTTTTGGAATTGCAACATGTTCGATGTCATTGCCTTAAGACTGTTTAGCATTGTTTGAGGATAGTTTGGAAACGCAGAAAAATCATAACTTGATCATTTAGTGAATTTCTCAAATCATCTGAACTTAATCGAATTATTGGGACTTAATATGGACTTAATTTATCTCACTTAGGGGGTTGATAATCATGTATTGGATTTTACATTTGGAGTTTTCTTTGCATCATTTTCACCAATCTTTGCTAACTCCAAATGGCTAGACTTATCCTTAGTCTAGTACCACACCCTTACCATTTCCATGTTGAAACCCACTTATTTTCGTTTACTGTCATTGCATTCATGTGCAAAAACTATGGAGTATACGGACCGACACAACTTTTCTTTAGGATTGTGTCTAGATAGGTGGTCTCTTTCTGATTAAACTCATGGGATGTGTCTAGAAAAGTGATCTCTTTTTAAATATATTCATCGAAAATTTTCTTTTCAAAAGAGGATGAACTTTTAAATGGGGTAGAAGTTTACATTCAAGAAATAAGCTTACATCGTTGAAATTCTTTTGATGCAGATCTTAGAGACTAACCGGTTCCATTCTTCGATATATAAAAAAAAAAAAGGAATATAAAAAGAAAAGAAAATTAAAAAAAAAAAAGAAAAAAAAAGAAAAAGAAAAAGAGAATAAGAAAAGAAAACTGAAGGAACCGGGAAAGTCAAGGTAATATCGTTAAATTTCATAAAACGTTAAAAGAAATCATGTTCTTGTTTGTGACTTTGTTAAATAAGGGTAGAAGGATTAGAGTTAAGGAGAGTTGTGTACCTCCAAATTGGTTCGTGTCTCACGGTGATTTTGCATAATGATTTGCATCCGTTTGTACTGCCAAAAGAAACCGAAACACTTGAGCCACCAAATACCAACCTTGATACCTAGACCATTACATGTTAGATATTCCCTTTGTGAGAGTACACGCATTTGATAATGAATGTTAAATATTGAGTTCTGCTTGATCATGAGATTTCACTTATTTACTACGGTTATGGAGAAGTACAATGAAGTACGGTTTGATCTGAACTTTGCGAATGCGGTTTACGGGCAATTGATTTAGAATGTGGTCCTATAAGTTTTACGGGTTTCACACGTTTTTCAAACCTCTCCTCTTTGTAAGATATCTAGTTTTGCTTGGGGACAAGCAAAGGTTTTAGTTGGGGAGAGTTGATATTATGTGTTTCTAACGTATTTTGATTCGTTTTTAGTATTCGGTTTGAGTTTTGATTTGCATCTTTCGTTGGTTTTTCGAGTCTTTTCTACTGTTTTGAGTCTTTTACAGATTTTATGGAGTTCCGGAGGAGTTTGGCGTTTACGGACATATTCGAGTCGAGTTGACGTGGAAAACACGAGAAAGGATCAACTGAGCAGAACGACCGTTCTTGGGGCAGAACGACCAACCAGAACGATCGTTCCCTCCAAGGAACGATCGTTCCCCTCTTCACAAACCATGCCGACACACCAAGGAGATCGACCGTTCTCTCCCATGTGGTCGTTCCCCTCTTCACCAACTCTGCCGACAAAAACCCAAGAGAACGACCTTTCTCTTCTCCGGAACGATCGTTCCCCGACACCGCATCTCACCTACTACGGATCGACCATGGGGAACGATCGTTCTCCACCAAGAACGACCGTTCCCCGTCTCACCTACTTCCCTCACCTTGGCCTATATATAGAACTCACTCTTGATGTTAAAAATCACACCATCTTCTTCCTCCTCTCTTCTCTAGCTTCAAAGCATAGCTCCTTCTCTCTTTTAAGCTTTTATGTTTATGCTTTTATTTAGTTCTTGTTAGTTTCTTTTAAGCTTTAATCTTATGCTTTTAATCTTATGCTTTACTTTCAGTTCTTATCTTTATGCTTAATTAAGTTTTACTTTCAGTCCTCATTATCTATATTTATACTTTGTTTCAAGTTCTTAATAAGTTATTTTCCGCTTTCATTATCTATTCAAGCTTTTATGATGAACTCTATAATCATGTTGTTTTCTTCTTTAATCATGTCTGAGTAGATCTCTTAGTTAGGTTAAGGTTTGTCAAAGGGATTCATGAGCTTTAGGGCTAAACACAAATAGGCTATTCAAATCAATATCTTCACCCTTGTTGTTCTTAATGCTTAGATCGAATTGATCACTTGATTTTATGATATGAGGTTTAACTTAGACAGCGAGAGTTGCTAGGTTGCTAGAAAGAACATTGGTGAGCAATTTATTCATTACCTGCGAGAGTAGATGTATTGGAGAATTGTGAACATATTAAACCTGATCTTAAGACTTGTCTAAGATTTCTAGTACCAACGAGAGTTAGGAATTCTAGGTTGATAGACAAAGATATTGATACCACGAGAGTGGATTGATATTATCCTAGTGTTTGAGTTCTAGACTTACGCTTAATCATTGCCTGAATAGTTGTTGATCCTTTGCTCTGAATCTCCTGCGATATTCCTTGACCTAACGCTTGTTTAATATTATCTTACAACCGATTTCGCTTTTATTATTTGATATTTAGAAAAACCAAAAACATATTGAATTGTCTTAGCTTTTGATTTAGCTCATTTTATCAAAGTGTGAAAACTGGTCTTTGTGGGATCGACCCCTAAATACTACTTCGTATGCTGTGCACTTGCAGTAGGAAATAAGGGTTTAAAACTCGTGTATCAATGGTGATGAATGTTCTATTTATCATGTTGAACAAAGCAGCGCAGGATCGAATTTTTCTATATCATCCGGGTTGTGAAGAAGCAGCTCTTACTCATCTCTCATTCACAGATGTTCTGCTTATATTTTTGGAGGGATCAGAAAGGTCTTTGGCGGAGGTTATTACAGTTTTGTCTTAGTTTGAAAAACTCTCGGGTCTTGCGGTTAATATCTCCAAGACGCATATGTTTGCTTCAGGATTATCCCCTCATGTTTTGGCTCAAATTGAGTCTAAATTCAGTCCTTCTCCAACGAGTCTGCCTATTCGTTATCTAGGGCTCCCCCTCTACTCCTCAAATCTTAAAGTTAAAGACTGTGACCCCCTCATTTCTCAGGTCAGGAGTAACCTAAATTGTTGGATGCATAGACACCTAAGTCTAGCGGGACGCTTAACGCTCGTTTCGGCAGTTATCCCTGCTATCATCGGTTTCTGGTCTTCGGGTTTCTTCATCCCTAAGAAGGTCTTGCGGATTCTTAATGGTCTCTTAAGCTCTTTCTTTGGCATGGCTGTCTTGGCAATTCCTCTGGAGCAAAAGTGGCTTGGTCGGAACTTTGTTTCCCAAAGAAAGAGGGTGGCCTCGGTTTGCGACCATTATCTTCTTGGAACATGATTTTTGGTTTAAAGCTAATCTGTATGTTATACTCCTGCTCCAGTTCTCTGTGGGTGGCATGGGTTAGGCGGAAATATCTTTCTCGGGGGTCTTTCTGGTCAATCAACGCCGCAAACTATTCAGTCTACTGGATGTTTCGAAGACTACTAAAAATAAGGCAGGTTGCCTCTTGTTTCTTAACGATAAAGTTGGGAAGAGGCGAAGAAACATACTTTTGGTGGGATCCTTGGACTTCCTTTGGACCTTTGATAGAATACATGGGACCACTCAGCCCTATTGCTCTTGGAATCCCGCTAGACTCCCTTGTAAGCCATTGCACAACTGGTCTTAACTGGAATCTCCCCCATGCTAGAAGCGATCGTGCGGAGGCTCTTCTTATCCAGATCTCATCCATCGCTCTTTATGATGCCAATGATGAGATGGTCTGGAAAATAGATGACAAACCTTGTAATAATTTTGTCTCAAAAAGGGTTTGGGATTCAATTCTTCTTTCTAAATCTCCGGTGTTATGGGCGAACATGATCTGGAGTAAGGTTTCTGTCCCTAAGCATTCCATCACTGCTTGGCTGTTCATGCTTAATCGAAATCCAACGACGGACCGATTGTTGTCATGAGGTTTAGATATTGAGCCCACTTGTCTTCTATGTGGAGATCTACCAGAATCAAGAAATCACCTATTTTTTTATTGTTCTTACACAAGCGTTGTCTGGTCAAGCATTATTTCTAAGCTTTCTTTTTATAATTTCCCATTAGCTTGGGACCAAATCATTCAAAGGTTACCGTCGGCATCTTCAGATAGGACAGCATCACTCGCCCTTATTCAAGTTTGGCAGGCGTGTACTTATGAATTATGGAAAGAGCGTAATGCTCGCTTCCATACAGGTCTCTCTATGACTACTGAGGTCATCATTGAGCGTCTTCTATTTAGATGCTACCCTCTCTTGGGTCTTGCTTCTGTTGTAACTGCATTGTCTGTGTTAAAGGACAATTGCCTCTCTTTCTCTCGGTTCCATTTATTTACGTTTGTATTTTCTATAACCTTTTTTACTCCCTTAATATGAAAGCCTTGAAAAAAAAAAAAACATTAACTCTTGATTTTCCCCTCGGTTTTGTGTCATGCCATGTATCTCTTTTAGGATACACAAGATGAAAAATCAGATACACAGTATATGCTGTTTCTTTTTATGGGTTTGGTCCCATCAAGTTTAAACTAAGAAGGAATTGCGACAACCATGGGAAGATCAGAGTTGTGTGCCGTGCGTTTATGTCTTTTTCCCAACGCCCTCTTCGGAAATAGCCTTCCCTTTATCTGTTCCCGAGGCAGAATGTTTTTGGGTTGAAACCGCTCTATTTCCAATGGAAAGCTCTAACATAGACTCTGAACTAAAAAAGATTAAAATAAATGAAAATTGTTAAAGAAGTCAATAAAAGAAGCACTGAAAATCAAAAGAAGCTGCAAAAGTTAAACATACAAAATTGAAGTGGAGCCCAAAGTCACCCCCTTACCTCTATATATACGAACATAATTGTTCATTGTAAACCACCACCTCATTCACAATTTGATAATACAAACTTTGTATAAGTTTATTCTCTCTTTCCTTCTTGCTTCTCCTTTTATTCTCGTTATTCCAAAACTCTGCGGGTATAAAATTTATCCCTTATTTATATTCATTTATCATATATAATATATTTATTATTATAACACGTTATCAGCACGATCACTTTATGACACGACTATATATATTTAATATATACACTATATTATAATGGCCGGAATCCTGTATAATTTTATTTTATTTTATAGTGGTTGTTTAAACGCACCACCATATACTTAATATTACCGTGAACGGTTTGTCGCCTCGTTATTTAATTTACCTGCATTATATTATGGATGCTAAATGCAGCATAATTATTTATTTACTATTAATATTACAATGGTCAGCTCTGCCGCTGTAAAATTTATTTATATTTGATATATATACACTATATTACAGTGGACGGCTATGCCGCCGTATAATTTATTTATTGTTCAAATGTGGCTAACTCTGTTACCATAATATTATGATTATATATCTTTTTATATTATAACTAGGGGTTTTCCCGGGCTACGCCCGGGTTTTATGTCATAACATATTTATTTTGTAGTTTTTAATGTTAAATTAATGAATTGAGATTAAAATACACAAATGATTTACATTTTTCTTTTTCTTTTAAAAATTATATGATAAAAAAGTATTTAAAAATATTTTTTTTTGTATTTTTCCTTCTAAACTCTTTTTAGTTGTGTATTTTCATAGGCTTGAATTGTGGTGCAATACAAAACTCTAAACGTAACAAAGAGAAAACTCATGAATAAAAGATTATCGAGAGAACCCAATCAGAATGATTTTTGTGTATGAGCCAGTGGATTTATTGATTCTCATTTAGTAAACAAACTGTTTACGTGTTCTTTTCCAAAAAACACATTGATCTAATCCTGTAAATAAACATACCAGACTCGGAGACTCTTATATCATTTTCTTCTTGCAATATATATCTGCCTTACTACATTTTGAAGGAAAACGTTTTAGAAGAAGAGAAGTAAAAATAATTGATAAAATCAAGCTCGTTCAAATGGAAAAGATGAGAACTTGAGTTTTTTTTTTTTTTTTGATATTTGAGTTTCCACTCTAATTCGTGTTGAGAAAAAACTCCTTTTTACAAATTTTTATAATACAAAACTATATCTGGAATAAACTGGTTAATGCTTAAAACCTATTTACATTTACTAAACTGGACTCAATTCATCTATTACAAAGTTAAGCTCCTAACTTTTTCCCCTTTGATCTTTTACAACAGATGTATGGGTTTCATGTTTAATCAAACTCAGACTTAAGTTCCATCACCCATGGCTCCCGCAACTAACTACGCTTGTTACTCAAGTTACTTTTTACCTTGATCTATCGCAAATATCACTTCGGCCAAACCCAAAATCTTGACCCCGCCAAAATCTTACATTGATTTATCTATCAAATGGCCTGTGACCTCTCCTATGCCGAGTCATCCTTTAAAAAGATTATCGGTGAATCATGTTACCAGTTGGTGGAAGTATATAATATGTAATATTGAAAACTCATTTTGATAATGTATGAGATGCTAGAAAGAGGAGATAAATCCATAGTATAGTAATAAAAGAGCCAACACAAAAAAAATTCACTTTATACATAACGAAGGCACTAAAGGCTCAAGTCTTTTCAGGCAACAATTGACGGGTTCATGCAATAACATTTAGTAGTCAACAACTCTAATGAAGAGTAGTATGTGAATGGGGATATGAAGAATCATGAATCGGTGCGGATACTGATAAATAACTTAAACCCATGGTTAAATACAGCTTATGTAAAGCGATAAATTCGACCATGTGTTGATCTATGGGAAACCTATGTTGGCGTTGCAATATAACCATCTCAGAAAGTCCTGCATACCCACATCGCCGACGATAATGTTGCTGTGCATAAATTGATCCATCGTCTCCACCAGCCAATTTATCTGTTTCCTCTCCATTTTTAGGAGTGGATTTCTCGATTTCCTTACTCTCGACCTCGTTCGGACCATTTCTCTTATATATTTTTTTAACATGGAAGCCGCGGATCCTTATGTTCTCTTCTGAAAACGTTTTACATTGTAACTGAAATCTACATTAATTCATTAGCATTCGAGATTTTAAATAAGATCAAGCAGAAGTGGCAGGAGATGAAGAACTCACCTTCAATCTCGTTGAAGGTCTTGTAACTCAGTGGCTGGGCAGCGCAGTTTTGAAGCTTCAGAAGCCATGATTTTCTTTCGGGAGAATTATATGGTGGTGGAGAAAGCACGAAACGGTTTTTATAGCCTTCCTTGACCACTGACTTCACTGGCTTCGGCATTCAAAGAGGTTTACAAATTAAAGAAATTGAAGAGGACATTAAAGAGGTGGAGATGGTTACGTTGATGGAAGTTGAAGAGAATGGTAGTGAAAGCGATTTAGTGGAGGTAACAGCTGAAACGAAGTAAATCAGATGAGGAGGATCAGAGAAGTCGTGGTTGAAGCGGAGGAGAAGGAGAAGCGGAGCTTGGTGGAGAGGGTTTTGTTTTATTGGGCTGCTTTCTTGATGTGAGGTCCAATATAATTAGATAAGGGTTGTTGAATTGTGTTTTGTCTAAGTTGGGCCATATTTTGACTGAAGGTTTGTGAGAATTTCATGTGTGATTGTTCTGAAGGCAAAGCTTTTATATTTGTGGGTTAAAACTGCCACGTGGCAACTTGGTGGAAAGAGTTTTATCTGCTGAGCTGGATAGTCTGAGAGGCCCCAAATAGTCTCTTTCATTTAGTATAGATTATCATAAATGGAGGCTCAGCCACCTATATAAAATTTATGTCTAAAACTTTAGTAAATTTAATTGATTGCTTATTGAAATTATATTCTGATCGATTTTAATTATTTCTAAAACACTTCTTTCACTAACAGTCACAAAGAAAAAAATTTCAAAAATTTTACCCTTTTCAAACGGTTATGAAAAATGTTTTTCAATCTATAAATACACTCATCTTTCATTTATTCACTTCACTCAACAATTTTATCTACTCCCAAACATCTTTCAAACAACTTTCTTTAGATTTTATTTTGTAAGAAAGATGATTTGTTTACTTTTAATTTTCTGTGCGATTGTAATTTTTACTTCGATTTATGGTCTTTTCATAGGAGACTTTACTCCGGCAGAATTTGCCATAACCGTTGTTTTACTTTTGTATGCATTGTTTTTCCTTGTAATCGCTTCTATTATTCATGTAAACAGCTCATCTTAAAAATAAATTAATATTACCGCACTAATAAAGTTTTATGATTTTGTTTTAGAAAATCAAATGACAAACATTGAAAAGCTCAAGTTCCCGGCTCTCAAAATTACTGGAGCGAACTATATCGCTTGAATTACAAATGTTTAGCTTTATCTGGAAATGAAAAAGCTAATAGACACTATCAAAACTGGAAATAAATCGCCCGCTGAAAACAAAGCTGAAGCGATAATTTTCCTAAGGCAACACCTTGATGACTGATATTATGTGTTTTTAACGTATTTTGATTCGTTTTTAGTATTCGGTTTGAGTTTTGATTTGCATCTTTCGTTGGTTTTTCGAGTCTTTTCTATTGTTTTGAGTCTTTTTACAGATTTCATGGAGTTCCGAAGGAGTTTGGCGTTTACGGACATGTTCGAGTCGGAAAACACGAGAAAAGGACCAAGTGAAGAACGACCATTCTTTGGGGCAGAACGACCAACCAGAACGATCGTTCCCTCCAAGGAACGGTCGTTCCCTCACTCACCAACCCTGCCGACAACAATAGGAGATCGACCGTTCCATCCCATGCAGGTCGTTCCCAACCTCACCAACTCTGCCAACAAAAACCAAGAGAACGACCGTTCTATCCACCGGAACGATCGTTCCCCGACTCCACATCTCACCTACTACGGATCGACCAAGGGGAACGATTGTTCTCCACCTAGAACGACCGTTCCCCGTCTTACCTACTCCCCTTCACCTTGGCCTATATAATGGACTCACAACCTCACTCTCAAATCACACCATCTCCTTCCTCCTCTCTTCTCTAGCTTCAGAGCTTGCTCTTAGTCTTTTTTTTAGTTTTTATGTTTATGTTTTTATTAAGTTTTATTTAGTTTGTTTTAAGCTTTATATTTATGCTTTAATCAAGTTCTATCATTTTTACCTTCAGTTCTTACTTTCAGTTCTTTACTTTCAGTCTTTACTTTCAGTCTTTACTTTCAGTCTTTACTTTCAGTTCTTATATTTATGCTTTAAATTCAGTTCTTATATTTATGCTTTAATTAAGTACTTATAAGTTTATATTCAGCTTTCATTATCTATTCAAGTTTTTATTATGAACTTTATAATCTCGTTGTTATCTTCTTTAATCATGTCTGAGTAGATCTCTTAGTTAGGTTGAGGTTTGTCAAAGGAATTCATGAGCTTTAGGGTTAAACACAAAGGGCTATTCAAATCAATATCTTCACCTTTGTTGTTCTTAATGCTTAAATCGAATTGATCACTTGATTTTATGATATGAGGTTTAACTTAGACAGCGAGAGTTGCTAGGTTGCTAGAAAGAACATTGGTGAGCAATTTAACCATTACCTGCGAGAGTAGATGTATTGAGAATTGTGAACATATTAAACCTATCCTTAATGCTTGTCTACGATTTCTAGTACCAACGAGAGTTAGGAATTCTAGGTTGATAGACAAGATATTGATACCACGAGAGTGGATTGATATTATCCTAGTGTTTAAGTTCTAGATTTATGCTTAAACACTGCCTGAATAGTTGTTTGATCCGCTGCTCTGAATCTCCTGCGATATTCCTTGACCTAACGCTTGTTAATATTATCTTTTCAACCGATTTTACAACCGATTTTATTATTTTCTATTTATAAAAACCAAAAACAAAAACAATCTTGATTCGTTTAGCTCGATTAAAATCCTGTACTCTTGGTGTGCCTATTCTTGCTTTCCTCGTGGATCGATAAAATAACATTTGGTTGTTGTTTTCACACCCGAAAATACGCAGCATCAATGACAATGTGACGCATGACTATGCGCACATAAAAGACCCAGCAGAACTGTGGCAAGATTTAAAAGAGAGGTTTGACAATTAGAGGGAAGTAAATCTGCCTCACGCTCTGGAAGAGTGGAAGAACCTGAGGTTTCAGGATTTCCAAAAGGTTGCAGTCTATAATTCTGCTATGTTGAGGATAGTGTCACAATTGAAATATTGTGGTCACTCTGTCTCAGGGGAATAAAATGACATGTGCTGCATGCTCTCTTGGTGAGTTGATCATAAGTCCATCGCCAACTAAAATTGATAAATAATCACCAAAATTACTCTAACGAATTTAAGACGATATTTGTGGACCAATTCATCCACCTTGTGGACCATTACACTATTTTATGGTATTAATTGACGCATCCAGTAGATGGTCACACGTTTGTCTATTATCTTCTCGAAATGTGGCATTTGCGAGATTTCTAACTCAGATAATCAAACTGCGAAGTCAGTTTTCTGATTATCCCATTAAAAGAGTTAGATTAAACAATGCTGGTGAATTCACATCCCAATCATTCAATGATTATTGTATGGTAACAGGAATTGAAGTTGAACTTTCCGTTGCTCATGTCCATACACAAAATGGCTTGGCTGAATAGTTAATTAAACATCTGCAATTGATTACAAGACCATTGATCATGAGATCAAAACTTCGAACATCAGTATGGGGACATGCTATTTTGCATGCAGAAGCACTCATTCGGATAAGACCAAATGCATACCATAAGTATTCCCCACTATAATTAGCATTTGGTCAAGAACCAAATATTTCTCATCTTAGAATCTTTGGTTGTGCAGTGTATGTGCCTGTAGCACCATCACAATGCACAAAGATGGGACCACAAAGAAGGTTAGGAATATATGTTGGTTGTGATTCTCCATCAATCATATGATACCTAGAACCACAGACTGGTGATATCTTTACGGCACATTTTGCCGATTGTCATTTTGATGAAAAAGTATTCCTGGTTCTAGGGGGAGAAAACAAACAAGTGGCCAAGGAAACAAACAAGTGGCCAAGGAAATCAAGTGGAAATAAATTTTAGTTTATAAAAAAAAAAAAGAATAAAAAAAAGAAAAAAAGAGAAACTTATGGGGTTTTTACTAACTTTGATGGCCATGGACTACAAAGATTGGCCACAAGAAGAGGAGGACACATTTGAAGAATACATTGAAGATGAGCCTCTTGATGAGAACATACTTACACCAGAACAAAGAGTGGAGTTGGATAAGCTTTGTGTGGAAAATACGCAGCATACAATCCTGAAAAGGAGTGACCTAGCAATAATGATCCGGTTGAACCTCATATCATATCGAGCAGCACTAGAAGGAAGAGAGCTTACGTTTTATGAGATAATGGTAGCCCGTTCACTTAAGGAGGTAATATATTGGGTTCCACCATTCCAATTACAAGGTACATCCGATTTAGCCTTTGAATTTCAAGATTTTGAGGATAGTCACATGCCTTCTATTGAAGATGTACCTTATGATTCACCTTCCTCCATACTCATTGATGAATGCTATGATTTGATATGTGAGACTCAAAGACTAGATGCCTTAAGAGTAGAAAAGTTTGCTAGAGATTATCATGAAATATGTTTTGATACTAGTTATCTTTGTGCTTTGAATGATCATAATCTCGAGCTTAACTCTTTAATACTAGAGGAATCTAGATCGCTTCTTGAAAAATCTGACCTAGGGGATGAATTTGATTTATATAAAATCTTGGATGAGATAGAGAACCCTAAGGTTGAGAATGATGATGAGAATGAGAATGTGGTATTTTATAAGATTGATGGAGATAAAGTTGACTATTTTGTGACAAACTCGTTTGAAGCTAAAGTTGATTATATCTTTCCATCAAATGCATTTGATTCTCAACAACATCTCACTGTCAAGGAATATTTGAAGATACACGCTACATTTGTAGTAAACTTCCTTGATAAGAATATTGTCTATTTCCTTTGGACAATTGTATACCTTTTTGCGCACTTTGTTTCTTGTCCCAATAAGAGAAGGACCAAAGGTGCACTGGCTCAGCCTTTTGATTCTCATGATTAGCACTTGTGCTCAGAAGTCAAGCTAACGACTTAAACCAAGCGCTTGGTGGGAGGCAACCCACTGGTAAGTGTTTTTCTTTTATTTTCTTTTACTATTGATATTTGGTTTTGTTTTTATTTGTTTCAGTAAAAAAAAAAAATAGAAGGTGGTGCACGTCTTCAGGTAAGTTTTCTTGTCCCTACACCACTGTCAAATCCATTTAGGACATTTTTTTAATTATGAGTTTGCGGGTTTCTCTTTCAGTTTTGTTTTAACCGGGACGGTTAAAAACAAGTCTGGGGGAGGGATTCATTTGTGTACTGTGTTTTTATGAATGTTTATTTCTTATGTTTTATTTTGGTGTGTATTTATAAAAAAAAAAAAAAAAAAGAGAAACTTATGGGGTTTTTACTAACTTTGATGGCCATGGACTACAAAGATTGGCCACAAGAAGAGGAGGACACATTTGAAGAATACATTGAAGATGAGCCTCTTGATGAGAACATACTTACACCAGAACAAAGAGTGGAGTTGGATAAGCTTTGTGTGGAAAATACGCAGCATACAATCCTGAAAAGGAGTGACCTAGCAATAATGATCCGGTTGAACCTCATATCATATCGAGCAGCACTAGAAGGAAGAGAGCTTACGTTTTATGAGATAATGGTAGCCCGTTCACTTAAGGAGGTAATATATTGGGTTCCACCATTCCAATTACAAGGTACATCCGATTTAGCCTTTGAATTTCAAGATTTTGAGGATAGTCACATGCCTTCTATTGAAGATGTACCTTATGATTCACCTTCCTCCATACTCATTGATGAATGCTATGATTTGATATGTGAGACTCAAAGACTAGATGCCTTAAGAGTAGAAAAGTTTGCTAGAGATTATCATGAAATATGTTTTGATACTAGTTATCTTTGTGCTTTGAATGATCATAATCTCGAGCTTAACTCTTTAATACTAGAGGAATCTAGATCGCTTCTTGAAAAATCTGACCTAGGGGATGAATTTGATTTATATAAAATCTTGGATGAGATAGAGAACCCTAAGGTTGAGAATGATGATGAGAATGAGAATGTGGTATTTTATAAGATTGATGGAGATAAAGTTGACTATTTTGTGACAAACTCGTTTGAAGCTAAAGTTGATTATATCTTTCCATCAAATGCATTTGATTCTCAACAACATCTCACTGTCAAGGAATATTGAAGATACACGCTACATTTGTAGTAAACTTCCTTGATAAGAATATTGTCTATTTCCTTTGGACAATTGTATACCTTTTTGCGCACTTTGTTTCTTGTCCCAATAAGAGAAGGACCAAAGGTGCACTGGCTCAGCCTTTTGATTCTCATGATTAGCACTTGTGCTCAGAAGTCAAGCTAACGACTTAAACCAAGCGCTTGGTGGGAGGCAACCCACTGGTAAGTGTTTTTCTTTTATTTTCTTTTACTATTGATATTTGGTTTTGTTTTTATTTGTTTCAGTAAAAAAAAAAAATAGAAGGTGGTGCACGTCTTCAGGTAAGTTTTCTTGTCCCTACACCACTGTCAAATCCATTTAGGACATTTTTTTAATTATGAGTTTGCGGGTTTCTCTTTCAGTTTTGTTTTAACCGGGACGGTTAAAAACAAGTCTGGGGGAGGGATTCATTTGTGTACTGTGTTTTTATGAATGTTTATTTCTTATGTTTTATTTTGGTGTGTATTTATAAAAAAAAGAAAAAAAAAATAATAAATAAATATTTTGTTGTGTTTATAAAAAAAAAAAAAAAAAAAAAAAAAAAAAAAAAAAAAAATATTTCGAGTCAAAACAGTGTGTGATTTTGTTTAACTTTTTGGAATGCAACATGTTCGATGTCATTGCCTTACGACTGCTTAGCATTGTTTGAGGATAGTTTGGAAACGCAGATAAATCCATAACTTGATCATTTAGTGAATTTCTCAAATCATCTGAACTTAATCGAATTATCGGAACTTAATATGGACTTAATTTATCTCACTTAGGGGGTTGATAATCATGTATTGGATTTTACATTTGGAGTTTTCTTTGCATCAATTTTTACCAATCTTTGCTAACTCCAAATGGCTAGACTTATCCTTAGTCTAGTACCACACCCTTACCATTTCCATGTTGAAACCCACTTTTCTTCGTTTACTGTCATTGCATTCATGTGCAAAAACTATGGAGTATACGGACCGACACAACTTTTCTTTAGGATTGTGTCTAGATAGGTGGTCTCTTTCTGATTAAACTCATGGGATGTGTCTAGAAATGTGATCTCTCTCTTTGAACATATTCATTGAAAATTTTCGTTTCAAAAGAGGGTGAACTTTTAAAGGGTAGAAGGTTTTATTCACATTCAAGAAATAAGCTTACATTGTTGATGTTCTTTTGATGCAGATCTTAGAGACTAACCGGTTCCATTCTCCGATATATATATATAAAAAAAAAAAAACAGAAAGAAAAAGAAAGAAAAAAAGAATAAAAATTATTTGCATTACAGAAAAGAAAACGGAAGGAACCGGGAAAGTCTAGGTAATATCGTTAAATTCCATAAAATGTTAAAAGAAATTAATCATGTTCTTGATTTGTGACTTGTTAAAAAAGGGTAGAAGGATTAGAGTTAAGGAGAGTTGTGTACCTCCTAATTGGTCTGTGTCTCACGGTGATTTTGCATAATGATTTGCATCTGTTTATACTACTAAAAGAAACTGAAACACTTGAGCCACCAAATACCAACCTTGATACCAAGACCATAACGTGTTAGATATTCCCTTTGTGAGAGTACACGCATTTGATAATGAATGTTAAATATTAAGTTCTGCTTGAACATGAGATTTCATTTATTTGCTACGGTTATGGAGAAGTACAATGAAGTACGGTTTGATCTGAACTTTGCGAATGCGGTTTACGGGCAATTGACTTAGAGTATGGTCCTATAAGTTTTACGAATTTCACACGTTTTTCTAACCTCTCCTCTTTGTAAGATATCTGATTTTGCTTGAGGACAAGCAAAAGTTTTAGTTGGGGAGAGTTGATATTATGTGTTTTTAACGTATTTTGATTCGTTTTTAGTATTCGGTTTGAGTTTTGATTTGCATCTTTCGTTGGTTTTTCGAGTCTTTTCTATTGTTTTGAGTCTTTTTACAGATTTCATGGAGTTCCGAAGGAGTTTGGCGTTTACGGACATGTTCGAGTCGGAAAACACGAGAAAAGGACCAAGTGAAGAACGACCATTCTTTGGGGCAGAACGACCAACCAGAACGATCGTTCCCTCCAAGGAACGGTCGTTCCCTCACTCACCAACCCTGCCGACAACAATAGGAGATCGACCGTTCCATCCCATGCAGGTCGTTCCCAACCTCACCAACTCTGCCAACAAAAACCAAGAGAACGACCGTTCTATCCACCGGAACGATCGTTCCCCGACTCCACATCTCACCTACTACGGATCGACCAAGGGGAACGATTGTTCTCCACCTAGAACGACCGTTCCCCGTCTTACCTACTCCCCTTCACCTTGGCCTATATAATGGACTCACAACCTCACTCTCAAATCACACCATCTCCTTCCTCCTCTCTTCTCTAGCTTCAGAGCTTGCTCTTAGTCTTTTTTTTAGTTTTTATGTTTATGTTTTTATTAAGTTTTATTTAGTTTGTTTTAAGCTTTATATTTATGCTTTAATCAAGTTCTATCATTTTTACCTTCAGTTCTTACTTTCAGTTCTTTACTTTCAGTCTTTACTTTCAGTCTTTACTTTCAGTCTTTACTTTCAGTTCTTATATTTATGCTTTAAATTCAGTTCTTATATTTATGCTTTATTAAGTACTTATAAGTTTATATTCAGCTTTCATTATCTATTCAAGTTTTTATTATGAACTTTATAATCTCGTTGTTATCTTCTTTAATCATGTCTGAGTAGATCTCTTAGTTAGGTTGAGGTTTGTCAAAGGAATTCATGAGCTTTAGGGTTAAACACAAATAGGCTATTCAAATCAATATCTTCACCTTTGTTGTTCTTAATGCTTAAATCGAATTGATCACTTGATTTTATGATATGAGGTTTAACTTAGACAGCGAGAGTTGCTAGGTTGCTAGAAAGAACATTGGTGAGCAATTTAACCATTACCTGCGAGAGTAGATGTATTGAGAATTGTGAACATATTAAACCTATCCTTAATGCTTGTCTACGATTTCTAGTACCAACGAGAGTTAGGAATTCTAGGTTGATAGACAAAGATATTGATACCACGAGAGTGGATTGATATTATCCTAGTGTTTAAGTTCTAGATTTATGCTTAAACACTGCCTGAATAGTTGTTTGATCCGCTGCTCTGAATCTCCTGCGATATTCCTTGACCTAACGCTTGTTAATATTATCTTTTCAACCGATTTTACAACCGATTTTATTATTTTCTATTTATAAAAACCAAAAACAAAAACAATCTTGATTCGTTTAGCTCGATTAAAATCCTGTACTCTTGGTGTGCCTATTCTTGCTTTCCTCGTGGATCGATAAAATAACATTTGGTTGTTGTTTTCACACCCGAAAATACGCAGCATCAATGACAATGTGACGCATGACTATGCGCACATAAAAGACCCAGCAGAACTGTGGCAAGATTTAAAAGAGAGGTTTGACAATTAGAGGGAAGTAAATCTGCCTCACGCTCTGGAAGAGTGGAAGAACCTGAGGTTTCAGGATTTCCAAAAGGTTGCAGTCTATAATTCTGCTATGTTGAGGATAGTGTCACAATTGAAATATTGTGGTCACTCTGTCTCAGGGGAATAAAATGACATGTGCTGCATGCTCTCTTGGTGAGTTGATCATAAGTCCATCGCCAACTAAAATTGATAAATAATCACCAAAATTACTCTAACGAATTTAAGACGATATTTGTGGACCAATTCATCCACCTTGTGGACCATTACACTATTTTATGGTATTAATTGACGCATCCAGTAGATGGTCACACGTTTGTCTATTATCTTCTCGAAATGTGGCATTTGCGAGATTTCTAACTCAGATAATCAAACTGCGAAGTCAGTTTCTGATTATCCCATTAAAAGAGTTAGATTAAACAATGCTGGTGAATTCACATCCCAATCATTCAATGATTATTGTATGGTAACAGGAATTGAAGTTGAACTTTCCGTTGCTCATGTCCATACACAAAATGGCTTGGCTGAATAGTTAATTAAACATCTGCAATTGATTACAAGACCATTGATCATGAGATCAAAACTTCGAACATCAGTATGGGGACATGCTATTTTGCATGCAGAAGCACTCATTCGGATAAGACCAAATGCATACCATAAGTATTCCCCACTATAATTAGCATTTGGTCAAGAACCAAATATTTCTCATCTTAGAATCTTTGGTTGTGCAGTGTATGTGCCTGTAGCACCATCACAATGCACAAAGATGGGACCACAAAGAAGGTTAGGAATATATGTTGGTTGTGATTCTCCATCAATCATATGATACCTAGAACCACAGACTGGTGATATCTTTACGGCACATTTTGCCGATTGTCATTTTGATGAAAAAGTATTCCTGGTTCTAGGGGGAGAAAACAAACAAGTGGCCAAGGAAATCAAGTGGAGTGTACCATCCTTGTTACACCTTGATCCTCCTACTAAAGAGTCAGAACTAGAAGTTCGACGAATTGTGCATTTACAAAGTATAGCAAATCAGCTACCAGATGCATTTGCGGGTACCAAAACCGTAACAAAGTCTCATATACCAGCTGCAAATGCAAATGCTCATGCTCGTGTTGAAATACCACAAGAACATGGAAAAGCAGACAATACACACAGATTCATCTTCATCTGCATTCACTGTCATCAGTGATATTATGTGTTTTTAACGTATTTTGATTCGTTTTTAGTATTCGGTTTGAGTTTTGATTTGCATCTTTCGTTAGTTTTTCGAGTCTTTTCTTTTGTTTTGAGTCTTTTACAGATTTCATGGAGTTCCGAAGGAGTTTGGCGTTTACGGAGATGTTCGAGTCGGGAAAACACGAGAAAAGGACAAAGTGAAGAACGACCGTTCTTTGAGAAGAACGACCAGACAAGAACGACCGTTCCCCCAAGGGAACGATCGTTCTCCATTTCACCAACCTTGCCGACAAAGCAGAGGAACGACCGATCCATGCAAGGAACGACCGTTCCCGGTCTCACCTACTTCACCAACAACCATGCACGGAACGACCGTTCTCCACCTAGAACGATCGTTCCCAAGCTCACCTACTTCACCTACTTCGATCGACCAAGGAGAACGATCGTTCTACACCAAGAACGACCGTTCCCCGCTTCACCTACTCCCCTTCACCTTGGCCTATATAATGGACTCACAACATCACTCTCAAAACACACCTTCTTCTTCCTCCTCTCTTCTCTAGCTTCAAAGCATAGCTTCTTCTTTAGTTTTAAGTTTTATGTTTATGCTTTTATCTAGTTCTTGTTAAGTTTCTTTTAAGCTTTAATCTTATGCTTTTAATCTTATGCTTTACTTTCAGTTCTTATCTTTATGCTTAATCAAGTTTTACTTTCAGTCTTTATATTTATGCTTTACTTTTAGTCTTTATATTATGCTTTACTTTCAGTTATTTATATTTATGCATTACTTAAGTTCTTATTAAGTTATTTTCAACTTTCATTATCTATTCAAGCTTTTATTATGAACTCTATAATCTCTTTGTTTTCTTCTTTAATCATGTCTGAGTAGACCTCTTAGTTAGGTTAAGGTTTGTCAAAGGAATTCATGAGCTTTAGGGTTAAACACAAATAGGCTATTCAAATCAATATCTTCACCCTTGTTGTTCTTAATGCTTAGATCGAATTGATCACTTGATCTTATGAAATTTGGTTTAACTTAGACAGCGAGAGTTGCTAGGTTGCTAGAAAGAACATTGGTGAGCAATTTAACCATTACCTGCGAGAGCAGATGTATTGAGAATTGTGAACATATTAAACCTATCCTTAATGCTTGTCTACGATTTCTAGTACCAGCGAGAGCTAGGATTTCTAGGTTGATAGACAAAGATATTGGTACCACGAGAGTGGATTGATATTATCTTAGTGTTTAAGTTCTAGATTTATGCTCAATCATTGCCTGAATAGTTTTTTAATCCGTTGCTCTGAATCTCCTGCGATATTCCTTGACCTAACGCTTGCTTAATATTATCTTACAACCGATTTCGCTTTCATTACTTACTATTTACAAAAACCAAAAACATATTGAATTGTCTTAGCTTTTGAATTAGCTCAATATATCAAAGTGTGAAAACTGGTCTTCGTGGGATCGACCCATAAATACTACTTCGTATGCTGTGCACTTGCAGTAGGAAATAAGGGTTTAAAACTCGTGTATCAAGTTTTTGGCGCCGTTGCCGGGGACCAAATTTTTCGCCTTTGGTTTACGGCTGAATTATCAAACTAAGAACTTTACTAAACTCGTTTTCTTTTCTTCTTTGTTTTTGTGTTTCAGGTGCATGTCCCCAAGGAGCACAAGGAGCAGAAACAACGAGGATCTTGTTAACTTATCGAACGAGGAGTTAGCAAGGGCATAACGAGAGAACAGGCAGAGACGTAACACACCTGTTCCAGAACCAGAAACGACTGACACCGCCAACTCAGAGATGGGCGGACAAATAGACATCGCAGCTCAGCTGCTACAACTTCAGACAGCCATGGAGCAGCTTCGTTTGCAACAAGAGAGGCAACTCGTTGCACAACCTGCCTTCGGGGAAAAAGATGCGGCTCACGCATACTACCAAGATCGATCTGCGATCATTACCCCGACCATCCAGAGGCAAGATTACGAGATCAAGGCTCAATTAATCGCCCTCGTGAAGCAACACCTGTTCCACGGTCTGCCTGCTGAGATTCCGATGGATCACATCGAGAACTTCGAAGAGATCTGTAGCACAACCGGCTCCAATGGTGTGCCCCCAGATTTTTTGAAGTGCAAGCTTTTCCCTTTCTCTCTTGCGGGAAAAGCATCACAGTGGTTAAAATCTTTACCACCACGCTCTCTACCGACTTGGACTGATGCAAGATCAGCCTTCTTGGATAAGTTCTACACGAAATCCAAGACCGCAGCCTTGAGGAACAAGATCTCCTCATTCGAGCAACAGTCCGGCGAGTCCTTTAATGAAGCATGGGAGCGGTTTAAGGAGTACAAGCGCGAGTGCCCTCACCATGGGTTTAGTGATGAGCAACTGCTCAGCACCTTCTATGACGGAGTAGATTGGGACTATAAAAACGCCCTGAATGCAGCTAGTAACGGTGACTTCTACACTAAGTCAAAGGAAGGAGCCCTGGAGCTGATCGAGAACCTAGCCGCAAGTTCCAGCAACAAAAACCCAGAGTACGACAGAAAGAAGGTCAACAGTGTGGAGTCCAAGCAGATTGCGGAGCTCACGGCCAAGGTTAACCTTCTCCTTAAGGGGAACCAAAAGTCCGCCCTCGCTCAAGTCCATGAGGAAGAAAACCGGTGATGATCGGAGGGAGGTCAATTATGTGAACGGGCAAGGATTCGGACAGAACCGCAGTTTCAACAACCAAGGTTTCAATACCCATCCGAATTTGTCCTATAGGAGCACTAATGTGGAGAATCCTCAAGACCAGGTTTACCCTAAGAAAGGAGGACAGAATCAGATGGGCTTATAGGAAGGCTACTCCAACAACTACCAGGGTAGACAATTCGTCCCAAATCAGAACCGATTCCAAGGAGGAAATCAACAAAAGCAGCCTTAATAAACTCGCAGCCCCAACCTTTCACAAATCCGCAGCCTTCATCTTCAGCAACCGGCTCCCAAGACGAGCTGAAGAACATGATGCAACAACTACTGACGGGACAGCAAAAAGCCGGCTGAGATCAATACAAAAATTGACACCATGTATGTGGACCTTAATGGGAAGTACGAAGCAGTACAGACTCACATGAAGCAGCTTGACACTCAGATTGCACAAACCGCTGAATCAGTTAAGAGGACATCAGGGACTCACGCAGAGGTGAACTACGTGAATGGAGGCCATGTGGAGAATCAGAGCTTGCAAGCTTCAGCGTCTAACTCTCAAGACGAGCTGAAGTCTCTTATGCACTTGGTTTTACTCAACCAACAAAAATCTGCTGATGAGGTCAATGTCAAGGTGGACAGCATGTACAATGATCTCAACAATAAGTTTGAAGCTGTTTGCACTCGCATGAAGAAGCTTGAGATTCAGATTGGTCAAACTTCTAAGGCATCAGAAAATCTTCCAGCAAGGGTATACATTCCAAAAGTGCCTTATCCAGTTTTACCTAAAGATCAGAGGGAGCCCATCAGTGCAGAGAAACCAGCTGATTTTAAGAAGATAACTCAAGAAGAGATTAAGGCAGTCTTTGTAGAAGCAAGGAGTACACCACCAGCACTGAGGGTATTGCCTAAGGTTGAAGATCCCGGAAAATTCTTAGTCTCATGCTCCGTTGCTGGAGTTGAATTCAAGGACGCTCTTTGTGATTCGGGTCTACTGTGAATCTCATGTCAAAGGCAATTGCAGAGAAGTTGAAAATTTCTAAGGTAAAGCCTAGTCATATGACTCTTCGATTTGCAAACACCTCCTCAACAACATCGTCTGGCAGCATTCACGATCTACCTGTCCGAATAGGGGATTGCCTAGTTCCAACCGATTTTCAGGTTGTGGAGATGAGAGAAGGTTATGGCATGCCCTTACTTCTTGGAAGACCGTTCATGGCTACTGTGGGTGCAATCATCGATATGCCGAATAGGCAAGTCTGCTTTTCCAAGATTGACAAGAATGTCTTCTATGAAGCCGTTCCCATAGGAACAACCACACGCTCCTCTTGCATCTCAGCAGTGGATAAAGAGGAAGCACCCGCTCCAATTCCGCAAGCACCTGCTCCACCACCCGAGAAATTTAGGGAGGAGGCAAAAACGCAAGAAAATGTGCCATACAAAAAGATTACGGGAGGTCCTCAAATGACTTTGATCCCTCAAGGATATGATGGAAACTCGGTTGACTACAAGGTCAAGTGCAAATGTCGTCCTAAACCTTTCTCTACAGTTAGAGCTATTCTTCCATCAGAGTTGAAAGAGAAGGATATTGGTGTTGTGAATTGAATGCTGAGTAGAGTTCTGAACATAAGGATGTCTGATTTCGGAGCCTGTTTTGGAGCAAGCTCCCAAACCAAGCCTCACTGATACATGGCACCAACGTCAAGCTTAGCGACGTAAAACAAGCGCTTTCGTGGGAGGCAACCCACCAGGTAACATGTAAATATCGTGAAATTTTTCGTTCTTGTTTTATTTACGTTTCTTGTTTTGTTAGAGATTGTTTTTCAGGTTTTTATTAAGTGTTCGAGAAACCGCTCTGCTGGGAGTGAAGAGATCGATCGTTCTCTAACAAGAACGGTCGATCTAGGCGGAAGAACGATCGATCCCGAAAGCAGAACGGTCGTTCTGTAAACAATCCGTCTTCTCGCAATTCACGCTGGAACGACCGTTCTCTTCCTAGAACGGTCGTTCGCCTCACTTATCCACGACGGAACGATTGTTCCGGGGTAAGAACGATCGTTCCAAGGTAAGATTTCTCCCCCAAATCCAAAACTAAACCGGTTTTTAACTTGTTTAAAACCGAAAAACACGATTTTTAACTAAAGAGAACGATCGATTTCATCTCATTTCTTCATCTTCATCGTTCCTCTTCTTCTTCTTTCTTAGAACAAAACCTAAAAAAAAATTTCAATCAACCATATCTCTTTCGATTTTTGAGGGTTTTTGTTGATTCTTGGTTCCAATCCACTTGATTTTTCACACTCTTTCTGATTTTGGCAACCATTCACACGATTAGCAAAGGTATGAGTTCGAAATTCCATGGAACCAAATCGCCTTTCATGAAGAAAAATTGCTTGTCTCTTGTGTCCATTGTTGTTTGATGGAAAAATATTGCTAGATTCTTGTCTAGGATGGATATAAGAACTCGATTTTAGGTTGGATTGATGGTTTCATAAGAAAAATCGAATTTGGGTTTTGGTTGTTCGAAAAAATCCGACCATGATGAAAAAAATGAGTTGTGAATTCGAATTCAATGCTTGGAAGAAGATTGATTCTTGTTTATAATGATATATGAACTCATATTTGTCAAATTCTTGATGAATTTCCCATGAAAAGTAGCTCATGAAATTTTTTTTTTTTTTGTTTTGCAAATTTGCTAAAATGGATCGAAATTTGTCGGTTTTGTAGGATGAGCGGAGTTCAACGAGAAGTGGGAAGCTCTAGCAACCCGAGCAGGAAGCGTAAGACAGCGCATGACAAGAACCCGCTCAACAGACCCATAACCGGAAGGTGGGACGCATACGACACCAAGTATTTGGCGGACTTGCGCCAAACGAAACTTATGCCAAACCGGTTGGGCAGTGAGGCTACATTGGAGGCGTTGGGTCTGAAAGAGGATGTGGAGACTGTGTTCGAGAACATTGGGTTCGGACGGCTGTGGAAGATCAACGAGCCCATCTATCCGAAGTTCGTGAAGGAGTTCCTCGCGACTTGCCGTCTCACCTACGCCAATCCCGAAAAACCGAAGGCGAGTGAGGGTACTCTCACATTCTTCCTCAACAAGAAGCACTACGAGTACAGCCTCTTCGAGATTTGCGATGTATATGGCTTCCACAAAGGAGAAGACGTCAAATTCTCCAAGTTCAGAAAAGAAGATGCGGATGAATTCTGGGCGATCATTGCTAGTGGGCAGTATATTCCGCGAAACGCTAAGATAACCGCGATCAGGAATCCGGTTTTGAGAGTTGTGGTGAAGATCATCAGCAACACCTTCTTCTGCAAGAAGGAATCGGGAGCTGTACGAGATGATGAGTTATGGATGCTCTTCTATGGAGTGAGGCATCTCATCCTGATGTATACAGAGACGGACGGTCCTACCGAGAACTACGCTGTGGTGTTGTGTGATATGTTGGTGAAGATCAAGACGAGGCCTCCGAAGATACTATATGTAAGCAACATCCTCACACCTATCTTCCGACACACGCAGATTGACCTGTCCGGGGAGGAAGTTCTGAACAAGTGGGAGAGCGTTGACATCGACCATCTCATCCGTTGCACAGTCCTCAACAAGAAGGACGTCTACCAGTTCTATGGGCGCGACGGAGTTGCCCGTTTTTGTAGACTCCTAAACAGAGGTATCACTGCTCTCATTGATCAGGACAGTTTGGAGTTTGATGTTGGTCAGGAGTTTTTGATAGCAGATCCAGCGGGGCAAGTCGCACATGTTTCGCGACCTCGCAAGATACATCGACCACTGCGCGCACCACAGCCTGACGAAGAAAGTGATGATGAGATAGCGGAGGGTGGAGATGATATCGAAGAAGAAGAAGAATCACAGCCACGACAACTCCTCCCACACAGCGCGGATAGATACCGCTTACCGCCGAGCCCTCCGGCAGATGACACCGCACAGCAGCTCCAGTGGATCATCAAATCACAAAAGAAGAACAACTCGATGATGAGGAAGATCTGGGGAGCGATCCAGAAGATTCGACCTTGTTCTTGTGCATCAGGTTCGTAGACACGAGGAGATGACAGCGACGACTCGAGCGATGACCATGAGAGGAGGACCAAGGCGAGACAAGATCGGTTGAGCGGATAGAGAGCAGCACCGATAGCTCCACCAGCGACCACTGAGCTGTGGTTATTTCTATCACCCTTGTTATATCCATTTTTATTTTTTGCTACTTTTATTTTATTTTACGGGTCTCTCTTTCAGTTTTGTTTCAACCGGGACGGTTAAAAACAAGTCTGGGGGAGAGATTTATTTGTGTACTAACGTTGTGTTGATGTTTATTTCTTATGTTTTATTTTCGTGTGTTTAGATTTTCTAAAAAAAAATAAAAAAATATATATATATATATATATATATATATTTCTTATGTTTTATTTTGGTGTGTTTAGATTTTCAACAAAAAAATATATATATATATATATATATATATTTTTATCGAGTCAAAACAGTGTGTGATTTTGTTAAACTTTTTGGAATTGCAACATGTTCGGTGTCATTGCCTTAGGACTGCTTAGCATTGTTTGAGGATAGTTTGGAAACGCAGAAAAATCCATAACTTGATCATTTAGTGAATTTCTCAAATCATCTGAACTTAATCGAATTATCGGAACTTAATATGGACTTAATTTATCTCACTTAGGGGGTTGATAATCATGTATTGGATTTTACATTTGGAGTTTTCTTTGCATCAATTTTTACCAATCTTTGCTAACTCCAAATGGCTAGACTTATCCTTAGTCTAGTACCACACCCTTACCATTTCCATGTTGAAACCCACTTTTCTTCGTTTACTGTCATTGCATTCATGTGCAAAAACTATGGAGTATACGGACCGACACAACTTTTCTTTAGGATTGTGTCTAGATAGGTGGTCTCTTTCTGATTAAACTCATGGGATGTGTCCAGAAATGTGATCTCTCTCTTTGAACATATTCATTGAAAATTTTCGTTTCAAAAGAGGGTGAACTTTTAAAAAGGGTAGAAGGTTTTATTCACATTCAAGAAATAAGCTTACATTGTTGATGTTCTTTTGATGCAGATCTTAGACACTAACCGGCTCCATTTTCCGATATATATAAAAAAAAAAAAAAAAAAAGAGAGAAAACATAAAAAGAAAGAAAAAGAAAGAAAAAAGAAGAATAAAAATTATTTGCATTACAGAAAAGAAAACGGAAGGAACCGGGAAAGTTTAGGTAATATCGTTAAATTCCATAAAATGTTAAAAGAAATTAATCATGTTTGATTTGTGACTTGTTAAAGGGTAGAAGGATTAGAGTTAAGGAGAGTTGTGTACCTCCTAATTGGTCTGTGTCTCACGGTGATTTTGCATAATGATTTGCATCTGTTTATATTGCTAAAAGAAACCGAAACATTTGAGCCACCAAATACCAACCTTGATACCTAGACCTTAACGTGTTAGATATTCCCTTTGTGAGAGTACACGCATTTGATAATGAATGTTAAATATTGAGTTCTGCTTGATCATGAGATTTCACTCATTTACTACGGTTATGGAGAAGTACAATGAAGTACGGTTTGATCTGAACTTTGCGAATGCGGTTTGCGGGCAATTGATTTAGTGTATGGTCCTATAAGTTTTACGAATTTCACACGTTTTTCTAACCTCTCCTCTTTGTAAGATATCTGGTTTTGCTTGAGGACAAGCAAAGGTTTTAGTTGGGGAGAGTTGATATTATGTGTTTTTAACGTATTTTGATTCGTTTTTAGTATTCGGTTTGAGTTTTGATTTGCATCTTTCGTTAGTTTTTCGAGTCTTTTCTTTTGTTTTGAGTCTTTTACAGATTTCATGGAGTTCCGAAGGAGTTTGGCGTTTACGGGGATGTTCGAGTCGGGAAAACACGAGAAAATGACAAAGTGAAGAACGACCGTTCTTTGAGAAGAACGACCAGACAAGAACGACCGTTCCCCCAAGGGAACGATCGTTCTCCATTTCACCAACCTTGCCGACAAAGCAGAGGAACGACCGATCCATTCAAGGAACGACCGTTCCCGGTCTCACCTACTTCACCAACAACCATGCACGGAACGACCGTTCTCCACCTAGAACGATCGTTCCCAAGCTCACCTACTTCACCTACTTCAATCGACCAAGGAGAACGATCGTTCTACACCAAGAACGACCGTTCCCCTCTTCACCTACTCCCCTTCACCTTGGCCTATATAATGGACTCACAACATCACTCTCAAAACACACCTTCTTCTTCCTCCTCTCTTCTCTAGCTTCGAAGCATAGCTTCTTCTTTAGTTTTAAGTTTTATGTTTATGCTTTTATCTAGTTCTTGTTAAGTTTCTTTTAAGCTTTAATCTTATGCTTTTAATCTTATGCTTTACTTTCAGTTCTTATCTTTATGCTTAATCAAGTTTTACTTTCAGTCTTTATATTTATGCTTTACTTTTAGTCTTTATATTTATGCTTTACTTTCAGTTATTTATATTTATGCATTACTTAAGTTCTTATTAAGTTATTTTCAACTTTCATTATCTATTCAAGCTTTTATTATGAACTCTATAATGTCTTTGTTTTCTTCTTTAATCATGTCTGAGTAGACCTCTTAGTTAGGTTAAGGTTTGTCAAAGGAATTCATGAGCTTTAGGGTTAAACACAAATAGGCTATTCAAATCAATATCTTCACCCTTGTTGTTCTTAATGCTTAGATCGAATTGATCACTTGATCTTATGAAATTTGGTTTAACTTAGACAGCGAGAGTTGCTAGGTTGCTAGAAAGAACATTGGTGAGCAATTTAACCATTACCTGCGAGAGCAGATGTATTGAGAATTGTGAACATATTCAACCTATCCTTAATGCTTGTCTACGATTTCTAGTACCAGCGAGAGCTAGGATTTCTAGGTTGATAGACAAAGATATTGGTACCACGAGAGTGGATTGATATTATCTTAGTGTTTAAGTTCTAGATTTATGCTCAATCATTGCCTGAATAGTTGTTTAATCCGTTGCTCTGAATCTCCTGCGATATTCTTTGACCTAACGCTTGTTTAATATTATCTTACAACCGATTTCGCTTTCATTACTTACTATTTACAAAAACCAAAAACATATTGAATTGTCTTAGCTTTTGAATTAGCTCAATATATCAAAGTGTGAAAACTGGTCTTCGTGGGATCGACCCCTAAATACTACTTCGTATGCTGTGCACTTGCAGTAGGAAATAAGGGTTTAAAACTCGTGTATCAATCAGCACTTCCTTCCTCTCCTTTGTTCGTATGGGAATAGTAGGCATGAGCGAGTCGAGTAGCTGACGCTTTCAACCGCGACCCCCCGGGAAACTAAAAGAGCAGCGTATTTAGAAGCCTGCTACCGAAATGGAATTCCTCGGTCGAGAACTTTCATGATAAAGCAGAAAACACCGCTTATAGAGATTGGATGAACAATGGTGTGAGTACGTGGTATGGTTTGACTTCGTTCCTCGTCGTGCCCCTTCCCACCTAGGAAGGGCTTTCCCAGACCAATGTAATACATATATTCTCACTTTACTTCTCTCTGGCAGCTATTGAAATGGAAGTTGGTGAAATGTACGATCGCGAGTGGTTTAAGGCGTAGCATTGGAACTGCAGTATGCTGTGGAGAAAGGGTGAAAGGAGTAGGGCAACTCAGCCTTGTCTTTTTCTTTGGGCTAGGAACCCGAGGGGTACTGTACATACAAGACTCTTCCAGTTCTTACTTTAGCTTTTTCTTACCAGTCAAGTAGTACAACAGCTGTATCTTAGGGTCTCGGAGTTCAGGAAGCAGTTCAACAACACACAAAGAAGGGTTGGAGTGCCCATACAAGCCTATTTTTTCTAGTGCTAGAAGCTTCGCCAGAAGCAAGTAAGACGATAGCTCCATGATCAGGAAGGACATCACCTCAGCCATCTCTCCGATACCGGAACAAACTGGAAACATCCCTGAAGAGGAAGATAAGTCAATCGGTCAGAGCACCACCCTGTCAAGGCGGAAGCTGCGGGTTCGAGCATTGAACCCTCGAAGTTCATACTGTCCTGACCCATACCCATGAGTCATTATCTCCCTAAAGAGATTGTATAAGAGGGTTCCTCTGGGTCACAACCAGAGACCTACCAGCCCTAATCCGCTGCTTGTATGGATTCTATCGAATCAGCCCCCTTATCTACTACGGGTGCGAAGGCAGCAGATCGGGTTAGCAGAGGTATGTATTACCAAACCTAGCCTAGCCTTCGTCAATCACACTAAAGCAGAGCACCCAACTATGGCAAGGCCCCCTTACGTGAGTCTAGAACATGCCTGAAGCGTGGCAGACCCGTCGGTTCCAAGAATAAGAATCCTAAGAAACAAAAGGAAGCCGAAGTGCATAAAAACCCAAAAGTAGCAGAAAGTACTTTGGAGGAAGTGAATCACGAGACTCAAGATGATGTAGAACATCAATAGCCAAAAGAAAATCATGACATTTCTATCAATTACATCCATAACGGAAAGACATGGAAAAGAAAATAAATAGAAGATCTCGATGATGTTTTCTCATACCTCGTATCAAAATAAATAAATGAAGAAAACGAAAATCTAGAGCCAAAATCTGTGTATGAATGTCAGAAGAGACATGACTGGAAAAAATGGAAAGATGCAATACAAGTTGAACTGGATTCACTTAATAAATGAAAAGTATTTGGATCTATTGTGCTCACGCCTGCAGATGTGAGACGAGTTGTATACAAATGGGTTTTCGTTCGTAAAAGAAATGAGAAAAATGAGATTATGAGATATAAAGCTCGTCTTGTGGCTCAAGGTTTTTCTCAAAGACCTGCAATAGATTATGAAGAAACATATTCTCCCGTTATGGATGCAATAACGTTTAGATTCCTGATGAGTCTAGCGGCTGATGAAAATCTAGAGATGCGACTTATGGATGTCATTGCAGCATATTTATATGGGTCATTGGATACTGATGTCACATGAGAGTTCCCGATGGATTTAAGATGCCAGAAATATTAAAATCTAAACCAAAAGAGTTATGTGCAATCAAATTGCAAAGATCATTATATGGGTTAAAAAAATCTGGACATATGTGGTATAATCGTCTCAGCAAGCATTTAACAAAAGAAGGATATGTAAATGATCATATATGCCCATGCATTTTTATCAAGAAAACAACATCTGGATTTGTGATAATCGCAGTATATGTTGATGATCTAAACATTATTGGAACTCATGAAGAAATACAAAAGCATCAAACTATTTGAAAGGAGAATTTGAGATGAAAGATCTCGGACATACAAAGTATTGCCTTGGCCTTCAAATTGAGCATTTTGAAAAGGGTATATTTGTGCACCAATCCACATATACCAAAAGAGTGTTAAAACAATTTAACATGGACAAGGCAACTTCACTCAGTACTCCCATGGTCGTTATGTCACTCAATATAGAAAATGATCCATTCTGACCACATGAGGAAAATGAAGAGATACTTGGTCCAGAAGTACCATATCTAAGTACAACCGGAGCTCTGTTGTACCTTGCAAATTGCACACGGCCTGATATATCATTTGCTGTTAATCTTTTGGCAAGATTCAGTTCGTCCCCTACGCGAAGACATTGGAATGGAATTAAGCATGTTTTCCGTTACCTTCAAGGGACTACTGACTTAGGATTATTTTATCCTAAAAATTCGAAAGGTAAAATGGTCGGTTTTGCAGATGCAAGATATTTATCGGATCCAAACAAAGCCCGATCACAAACGGGATACGTTTTCACGATCGGAGGCACTGCTATATCTTGGCGTTCTCAGAAGCAGACACTGGTGGCTACTTCCTCGAATCATGCCGAACTTATTGCACTCCATGAAGCAAGTAGAGAATGTGTCTCACTTAGATCAATAAGCCGACACATCCAATCAAGCAGTGGGATTCTCGGAGATACGGAGCCAATAATCTTGTATGAAGATAATGCTGCATGTTTGCTCAAACGAAGGAAGGATATATCAAAAGTGATAGAACGAAACATATACCTCCGAAGTTGTTCTTGTACATCCAAGAACTCAAGAAGAATAAAGAGATTGAAGTAAGATATGTCTGATCATGCGACAACGCAGCTGATCTTTTCACAAAATCATTACCCACCACTATGTTCAGGAAGCATGTACATAGTATTGGACTGCGTCATCAACAAGATCTCTAAAACAACCTTTATCAAGGGGGAGCTTGCGCATTTGTATTCCTTTTTACCTTACTATAGTTTTTCCCATTGGGTTTTCTTAGAAAGGTTTTTAACGAGACAACAAAAGCATCAAAGCAGACAATGATAGTGACCTTGGCTTCCAAGGGGGAGTGTTAAAGAAGTCAATAAAAGAAGCACTGAAAATCAAAAGAAGCCGTAAAAGCTAAACATAAAAAATTGAAGTGGAGCCCAAAGTCATCCCCCTTACCTCTATATATATATAAACATAATCGTTCATTGTAAACCACCTCATTCACAATTTGATAATACAAACTTTGTATAAGTTTATTCTCTCTTTCCTTCTTGCTTCTCCTTTTATTCTCGATATTCTAAAACTCTGCGGGTATAAAATTTCTCCCTTATTTATATTCATTTATCTGTTATAAACAGAGGAGAGCAAGAGGGGAATTGGTGTTGTATATTATTCCAATAGGCATAGAGTCCTTTATATAGGATTACAAGAGATGTGACAAGGTTAAACCTAATGGGCCGTATGAGCTCCTAATGGACATCACATAATATTTCATAACATTATCCTATATATATATTTATTATTATAACAAAAATAAATGAAAATTAGGCAATAAGTTCAGAACCGTCTCTAAGCTAAGGTTTTTTTAGAGCCCTCTCTAAAATAAGTTGATTGTTGAGAAGACAAAACGACGCTCTTTTCCTCCTTCTCTGATTTTAGCTTGCTTCGAGCATGAATTTCTTTGTTAAGCCTCGCAGTTACAGGCGATCAAGTCGGTTGTGGAAGCCAATACAGAGCCATCCGATTCTCTTGCTGCTTCTTCTTCCGACGGTGCTGCTGCGTCGACGTCGATTCGAGATTTTTCGCTCTCGCAAATCGTCAAATCAAAGGTAAAACAACCACATCTTTGTAAACTCAATTTTGAAGTCCTGTGATTCATAAAATGCTTCTAATGTGGGTCTGCAAACCTTCTAAAGTGGCTCTACAGTCTCAACGATCAAGCTTTGTTAAAGCAACCCCAATTCCTCTCTGGTTAAAGTTGAAATCGTAAGTTTTCTTTCCTTCTCCTCTCTCTCTGTCTATAGGTTTCAAGTTTTGATTTTGCTTGTATCTTATCTGGGTAAAAGAAAGGAGAGAACTTTATGTAATTCCTGGATCCTCTGTTTCCTTTTTGATTCCAAAAATCTAGAGTATAAATGACATAGCTTTCTATTTGCTTCTTTGGATCATGTTTTGGTGTTGATTTTCTGAGCTCTGCCTCTTGTCTTAGTGTTATGTGGGTTTTAAAAATTTTTCCCTATGAACCTGAATTGCGTATGGCTACTTGGATTATGGGATTATGGGATTAGTGTCAAATTGATGTTGATATCTAGTATTAACTTCATCTGTGTACTCATTGTGAATGAGCTTTTTGTTTCTTTTTCGTTTTCTCTTCTTCTATCCTTTCACGATGATATATATCTTGTTTGAAACAGGTGACAGTAAAGGAGTTCATATAAGCTTTGCAACAGACTTCCTAGAGGGCATTTAACACATTTGTTTAAGAGCAAGTTGGAACACATACAAAGATGAAGAAGTCTTCAGTCAAACTGTCAGAATTATAATGCCTGGAGTTGAATGATATATCCAAGCTAAACATAAAAAATTGAAGTGGAGCCCAAAGTCATCCCCCTTACCTCTATATATATATATATATACGAACATAATCGTTCATTGTAAACCACCTCATTCACAATTTGATAATACAAACTTTGTATAAGTTTATTTTCTCTTTCCTTATTGCTTTTCCTTTTATTCTCGATATTCTAAAGATCTGAGGGTATAAAATTTCTCCCTTATTTATATTCATTTATCTGTTATAAACATAGGAGAGCAAGAGGGAAATTGGTGTTGTATATTATTCCAATAGGTATAAAGTCCTTTATATAGGAGTACAAGAGAGGTGACAAGGTTAAACCTAATGGGCCATATGAGCTCCTAATGGACATCACATAATATTTCATAACACTCCCCCTTGATGTCCATTAAACAAAATATCTCCTAAAGCGCTTATGATGCTGCTTCATTAAAAACCTTACCAGGAAAACCCAGTGGAAAAAACCATGGTTAAGGGAAAAAGAGTGCAGCGCGCATCTACTCCCCCTTATGAGAACATAACTTGAAATCTCGGAGACGGCATAATCTCATGTGATGAACCGACTTCTTGAAAGTGGAAGGTTGAAGCGCCATGGTGAATAAAGTACTCTATCTTCACTTGACTTCCTTAGTCATTGGCTTGGATCGGTCCACTTCTTTTGGTAGATTTGAGCCGGGCTTCCAGAGATGAGGCCTTTTGGCTTCTTCACTGAAACTTGAATATCTTGATGACCGTATCACGGAATGACTTCAAACCACTTGGAAATTGAAGCTAACATCCATATCTATCTTTAGGAACCAGTCTAGCTCTGGTAAGATGGTAATATCGAGCAATATTTGGGATACCAGTCGAAATTGGGTATTCTGAGACAACTTGTACATGTCCCACGAAAATAGCCATATCTTGAGTTATGTCATCTGGAATGGCTTGATTCAAATTGGTGATGAAAGTAGACTCAAAGGTCTTTCTCCAGATACCAATATCATATTTTTAATTCCATTGGGAAGGTTTTCTTTGGTTGAAAACTTTCGACCTTCTATTATGTCTGGCGAATGGAATATGTTCATGCCTTGATTCTTCTTCAAGTATGATTGATCTTGATCATTCTCTTCTACTTCTATCAATCTCGAAAATAATTTGTAAGATTGATGATATGTCTCTTTAGGTATCTATCATTTGTGTGCTCTTTGTTGCCTCGTTAAAACCTTAACATGGAAAACCAAATGGGATAAAAACCATGTAAGGAAAAAGAGTACAACCACGCCATCATCATATTTCTCCCACCTGGAAGCATCATCTTTAAGATATGGATTCCAATCATATTTTGGGAATGTGAATAAACTAGTGATTATCATATATAATCTCGTAGATCACTGGACTTCTAGTCCTTAACATCCCTTTCACATAAAAGGTCATATCTTTCATATTGTACATACTTGTACATACGAGTTATTCTTCCTCTTCTCATAGAAGTTACTAGTATGACTAACCTTCTTGTCATACGAAATCACATCTTTCAATCATGAAAGAGATCAATAAATTTCTCAGATATCATTTTCATATGGTACTCCAAGACCAAAAATTATTCCATGTATATGCTCAATGATGTTCTCGAGAACTAGCATTTCCTGCTTTTTGCAGTCCAAATCCTTTTGAGACTTTCATACAAATGTCATTTTTCAGTGGCTCTCGATTCATATTCTTTGTTTCCAGACTAAAGAAATTTGAAAGTTGATGCTTCCACCACATGATGATGTGTTTCCTTATAATCCATTCTAGGTCTTTGTGAGAACCTTTGTGCAACTACTGGTTTGCACCTCACAATTTCATCATGTCATCAATTTTTTCACATAAAAGACCTATTTATATCTCTTGCTTAAAAACCTATTTATGCGCCACTGGTATTACACCTTTGGGTGTACGGACTACAGGTCTGAATACTCTTCTCTTTCCAAGAGATTTTATCTCGCATATATTGTTTCTTTCCCTTATGGCCAATCACACTTTGAGTACACTTTTCTATAGATGGCTTATGATCCTCATTCCCATCAACTGCTACATTGCATGAATAAGTATTTACGACGTCGGTTTGATATCGGTTCCACATTGTTCCATACATGACATAACTATTTGAGATCTCTTTATTCTCAGGTACCTGAACCTCTTTCTTGTCATGTTTATCATCTCTTCTCGAGATCTTTAATATTTCATTCCTCGTTCCTGCCATTCTCATTCATGCTCCTTTTCTTTTCCGATGATTCTTTATATGTGGAACCGGTCTATCACGCTTCATGCGTTCTTTAGACTCATTAGCAGTTTGATACTGTCCTTCTAAGACATTCAATATAACTGGAGCATTTACAGCTGGTACATGTGACTTAGTCACTTTCTTAGGGTCAGTAAATGAGTCTGGCAACTCATATACTATTCTCTATAATAGAATTATCTCCATACTTTCTCTTTCATTTTTTTTTTTGGACTTTTATTCACGCTCTTTAGTCTGAGGATCAATGATAATTCATTTCAAAGTCATTTTCTTTTCCAGCTGTTTATTTTCTCCCCATGATGTTGGATAAACTGACTCAACCTATTTAATAACTTGAAGGTTATCAGTTAACGGAGATTCACATCCAACATTTGTTCACAACCTCCTCTGAAGTTCCCATCTTTTAGCGGCGTGGTGGAGCAACTATAATATAAACCACTTATCCAAATTTTCTAGATGGGGATCTTTTGGTTCCTGACCCAAAACCATTTATATGGGGAGAGTTATTAATTACTCTTTGGCATTATGTGAATCAATGCTGCTGCATCTTGTGTATTAATATTAGCTATAAGATGTTCTACCCGTATCTTAACGGGGATACAATAATCATCAAAGGCTTACGCCATAAATTCACCAACATTGCCAAGTAGTCTCGCAAACTTTCAATTGTGGATGTATAACAAGGATACATACGACCATCATGTCGATGCATTAATTACAAACATACGGTGGATGATCAGTCCACCAGTGGGTGATCATGCCCACAAACATTTCCTTGTATACTTTTCTGAAATTAAATAGATTCCAAATCTATTTTGGCTGGTGAAACTGTATTACCATATTGCCTAGTAAGCAAGCAGCATATAGCAGATCATTCGTAAGAATCTCCATGTTCTTCAACGAATGTCGCATCATTACTAAAGCGGGATGGCAGAACCGGTTGGCCAAACATTGAACTTTCAGTAAACTTCTGGTTTACTATAACATTTATCTCCATTTTACTATTCTTTGTGTAGTACAATCCAATAGTGCCTTGGGTAATACTTCTAACTGAAGGTATTTAACATTTCCCTTTACTTATTGTCTCAACATGATTAGATTCTAAATCCTCTGAATTTTCTTTATAAATGACTCCTTAAGTCTATTTCTAGTGTGGACATACTTCTGGATGTTCCACTTACTAAGGATGTGGGATTCTCTTATTCTCCCCTAAATATAATGACACTATATGTTCATCTATCTCTACTTGAACCACACTTAAGAATCAACAACATACCCAACTAAGGTCATGTGTTATATCTTAGATTCTTTTCAACCTTTGAGACTTGGGAGAATATAACGCATACATGATTTCGAATTACGTTCCCATAGGCAAACATGTATCTGCTCTTCTAGAGCTTCCAATTATCTTGATACTACAAGACATTGTACTCACACTAGTTTCTTTCCTCCTCACATAAGAGAAATATTTTTTATTTCCTCACTTCTTGTGATATTGTCCTTGAAAGAAACTCATTAGGCTCGACCTTGAAAATATCCATATCCACATTCATGTCTATGACTAGTTTTTCAGCCACTTCCCCGGGTAATAATGTGGTCATTCCTTTCTCAATATAAAATGTCACATTCAATTCAGGAAATGGAACATAATCAAGTAGACGTAATTCCTTATTTTATCCATTGCCTTTCTCTTTTGCTCAGCCACAATGAGACAAAATATAAGCTCAAAGTACTTCTTAATTCATTTTTCATAGTATTGTGTCTCCACGACAACAATAATATTTCCATGAAAAAATAGAACATGTTTTCTCTAATATCTCTATATCAGTACTCATTACTGACTTAAAGTCATGTAATCTGAACCAATCAAAGTGAGCTTTCAGGCTATACTACAATACCAAATTTTGGTAATCATATCTGTCTTTAACATTGTTCCAAAGAACATGTGGATATTTTACATAAAGTCCTCAATATCAAAAGCCTTTTGAAAGTGATAGTAAACAATATAGTCATGAAATTATATCAAAATTTATATTGTATAAACTAAGATATTATCATGATTATTCCAAACCAAAACTAAATAATATTTCTCTAAACTTATCACATTGACTAATTCTTTGCTATTAACCATTAGATTGGATTTTCTTTAACCAATCAATCAATTCACTGAAAAAAAATCAAATCACATGTACCAATTTTCATGCTAATTTTTTTCTTTCTTATCAAACTCTTATTGACCATGTATTAATATATAGCATAACAAAATAAAAATACTTATCTCAAATAGGAGAAGTATAGCGGAGACCGAAGATCTGACATCGAAATGGTATGAGAAATACTTCATGTTTCTCAGTTGGTTAAAATCTTGTACTAAATCTCATATTTCATAAGAGATACAAAATAACCCTGAACTTTCAAATTTTTCTCATGAAAACATGGCTTTTATGTTAGTCAACATCAATATTTAATTCATAAATTAGGTCTATGACATTAGACCAATATTTACTAAAGTTTAATAATCCGGCAATAATTTTCTATGTCTATATACTTTTAGAGAAATATGAAAATTTAATCATAATTCATAAAATATATATCGAAAATTACCATTTAACCATAAGGCATATCGATAATTACCATTCAACCATAAAGCATATCGACAATTATCATTTAACCATAAAGCATATCGACAATTGCCATTTAACCACAAAGCATGTTGAACCAGATTAAACAAACCTATTTTGCTATAAATCGATAAATGAATCAATATAAATCGACAACTGCATCAATATAAATTGACATATGAACCAATGAGATAAATAATATGTCAATCCAGTTTGCTAAACCAATTTAAACCGTACCAAAACAGTAGTAAATATAACAATAGCAAAATTGAATTATCAGATTTGATTCAGAACTAGTTCCTCTTATTCCAACGTGAACGATTATTAAAATATTGATATGCTATGAAAATAATTCAATTACATGAACCATAATCAATATTATTACTTACGAGTTACGAAGTATGATTCACGTCATCAAATATCCAAGTGAATAAAAAGAAACAAAAAAATCAATGATGTTTAAATGATCAAGCAAATTGAATGAACCAAACATAGATAACCAGTTTATTGAGCCAAACGTCGATAACCGGTATATTAAATCAAGCAAAAATCTGTGGTTAGATTCTTTTCTCTTTTTTTTTTTTCTTTTTTTTTTAATTTTTTTTTCTACAGAAAAAATTTATGCTTCCAGTAAAGAAATTCTAGTTTCTTTTACTAAATCCATAATGTCAAGCAATAAAATAAGAACTAGAATCATCAATAATCAAAACCATATGACAATTGTCGAAGGAGGATGATCAAATCAATAACATCATCACACGTATAAAATTAGATATCTTTAGATTATTTAACAAAAACAGAAAGGTGCTTTGTTATTAATAGTTTTAGATCAAATAATATAAAACTTTTCTCGGATGGTACTTTGAATTAGGAATCACCCGTGAATTATTATGTAAACAATTCTGACCTTTAGATCGATGGAGAACGCAAAGTTGAAAAATGACTTTGGTCAAGTGTCTAGATTTACTTGTCTAGATAACATTTGTCATAAAACTACATGTTAAAGCTATAAAGTAATAATCGATAATATAAATTGAACATAGTAAACGAATCGATAACGAAACAATAGAGAAATTGAGATTATAACGACACATCAACAAATCCATCGATCATGAATATATATTATATGTTATTATAAAATACTAACATAGATCGAGTCAACTAGTTATCAAATCTTGTCATATTAAGATTGAAGCATAAGGTGATAAATATAAAGTATAAAAACTTATCTTAATTCGACAGACAACGAAGAACAAAGTCACCATGCATCGGCTAGGGTTTTCACTTGGATACGGGTAAAGTTTTTCTACTTTTTTTTTTCTCGACTGCTAGAGTTTCTTTTTTAGGCGGTTATGATTTAGAGTGTGCTGATAATGTGTTATAAACAGAGGAGAGCAAAAGGGGAATTGGTGTTGTATATTATTCCAATAGGTATAGAGTCCTTTATACAAGAGTACAAGAGAGGTGACAAGGTTAAATCTAATGGGCCGTATGGGCTTCTAATGTACATCACATAATATTTCATAACATTATCCTATATAATATATTTATTATTGTAACAAAAATAAATGAAAATTAGGCAATAAGTTCAGAACCGTCACTAGGCAATAAATGAAAATTATCTTTTTGTTCTCATTGAGATTCTTCTGATCTGTTTTGGTTGAGTTGATCAGTATCATTAATAGTTAAGTGGTAGTACTCCTCATCTGGCTGATATGGTTATGTTTAAAGCTAGATGTAGAACATAGTTTCATGTTGTTTTTCACCTGTTCGTTTTCTATTCAAGTAAGAAAAAAAAGAGCCCCACTCTCGCTTGCTCAATCTCCTATTATTCGTCTCAGGTTTTCTGATCCTTTCAAAATGAAAAATCATATCATTTATAGTTGGAGTTTCATGTGCATCATGCAAAGGAAGCAGAAACAGTTGTGAAACTTGTGGCAATGGTTGATCCCATCACCGGGTTTGTATCTCTGTTCCTTTTACACATCTCTCCATCAGAATTATTCATAAATGGATTGAACTTTCTTTCTTCTCTGTTTCTTTTTTGTGATTGTGTTGTATCACAAAGACTTGTATCTTCTTTTGTTAAGAACCCTTATTGAGTTCAACCATTGGAGCACAAAAAATAAAACTATCTGAAGAAAGGTTCTTATAACAACTTTTCATAATTAAATATTAAATTAGAACCCATGAGGAGGGGTTATTACCATTGGAGTTGCCCTCAGTTGTCCCGGTCATGCTTGTCTCGCCTGCCTCTCGTTCTGCTCTTGCATGTCACAAATCATCATCCTTTTGCCATTATTGCTTCTGTTTGTTCTAGTGTTGAATTTGAAGATTCCAAACTGGCTGGAACATCAAATCCGACAAAAAGTACTCAGGCTCTCTTAAATCTCTTCAGAGAAAAATTCCTCTCCCAGTCAACCTTTCCAATAGTTAAAGTCTCCTGAGTCATGATTTTGTCTTCGGGCACGAGGGAAGGAAACCAATCAAGTAAAAAAAAAGAATACGAGCCAATGGTGAAGAATTCTTTTAATCTGGACTCTTGTTATAATCCATTCTTCAGAGCCTTTAAAGATGTGTCATCGTGGACTATACTGGCTTTATAGAAATGAATTCCTTAAATTTAGTGATGTAGGAAGAGAGTGAATCACATGGTTTCTGTGAAAGGGCTCAAAGATCTGTTACGGAAGCAGTCTTCTGGATTAAGACTGAGTACTGTCTCCAGAGGCTAACATATAGATGAACCAATCGAGAGTGGACCATGAAAGGTCCTAAGAAAATGGTTTTCATAACCTGACGTCCTTCTCATACTCAATAAGGTGTGTTCTCCCAACTGCGATCTAAAATGCAGTCAGGTGCGACCCTAGGGTCGATTTTTCTTTGTAGGCTGGAAGCCAAAACTTGCCAACATCTTTTATGTAAGTGTTATTAATTTTCTATGAGAATATGGTCCTCATGATCTTTTCCACAGTGTGCTCGATCTATGATGCTACACTTGTCGCGTGATGATCTCTTGATTTTACATCTTTGAACCATTTCATGAAGCTGTAGTCGAGATTTCTCATATCAGCGCATGCTTGGGAATCAATCATATTTGGTCCAAACTGAGTTGGGCCACTTATTTTCCTCCGGATTCTGGTGTATGGATTCCTCGTTGATCGGCTCTTGGAAACAAAAAAAAAAGGAGGTGGCAATCCTGGTGTGTGAGAGAAGTATGTATGTGATTTAGGCTCCACTTAGGCGGTTGGAGCATCATGTTGTGACTTTATTGTTTGTTACTTAGGGGGTGTATTGAACTGGGTATTTATGGTGATTTGAGTTTTAATAAGATTTTAGATTATTTTGATGGTTTTGGGTGAATTTAAAGAAGTTGTTATGATTTTGTATTAAAACCCCCTATAATCCCACCTAAAACTATGAAATTTGGGTCTTTATATTTTAAACTAAGAAAGTCTCCTGAAATCCTCCAAAATCTCCTAGAGATATTAAAATCCCAATACTTAAAACATTTTGAATAACAGTGACTTTGATATGATTTTAACAAATTCTTGTTTGAATAACAGAGAATTTTAAATGATTCTGAATGACTTTAGGTAAATCTCAGGTTCAATAACACCAGATTTGAGAATACATTTTAAAATTCCTAGTTGAATAACAGAGGATTTTAAGACAATCTCAAAATCTCTTAAAATTCATAGTTCAATACAACCCCCTTAGTGTTGTTGAACCTAAATTCAACCCAACCATGGTTACCACTTACAATTATGATTTAACTTTAATATAGAGAAGTCACATTTGCATTAGCTGAAGCCCCCATAAGAGGTGTTTTCTCTTTTTGAGCTGTTAAGTTGGGCACGCTTGCCATATCTATCATAACTTGTCGGTTGCTATCAATAAGGTTGTTTGCGTGCTAGTCACTTTATAGATTTTCTGAGTAACGGTTGTGATGACCTCGTTAATCTTTTCATTCTACCCTAAAGTGATAGTCTTTTGTTCTTCGATGAACTTGGAGATGGTCTTTTGAACGCTTTGGTTGTCAGTCATTGTTTCTATGTGTTGAAGTTTAGATTTTCTGACCCCTTCTTTCTAACGTTTAACTATTGTAACAGAAACTGAAACTTCTAAAATTTATAAATATGAATAGTTTAGGGACCAAAACCGTCTGAGGGCACAAGGAAAAATGAATGATTTTACGGAAAATATTCAAGAATTTGAGATACATGAAGTGATGAGGGAAGTGAAGAATAAAAACAAGAGAAAAGTGTGAGTAAATACATAGCTTTTAGCATTCATGATCTCTTAACCTATTTACAAATATCAAAAAAAAAGTACAAAAAATTGTGTCGAGTATATGTGTGGATATATTTATGGGGGAAAAAACTAGATTAGCTTTAAAATTAATGTTATTTACAAGAATGACTCTAATTTTATTTTAATTATTGATTTAAAAGTTGATGACTATTTATGCTTATACTACCTTCACTAGCTTTGATGACAGGTTTTTAAAATTTGACAGACTTTTTTCGGTGACAGATTTTTATTCCACAGACTTTTCAAAATATCTGTCGTACGAGATAACAGATTTATTGGTAATGACAGATTTTTGCGACAGATTTATTTGAGTCAACAGATTTGTCCACAAAATCTGTCGTATGAAGTAGCAGATTTTTGAAAATGACAGATTTTTGCGACAGATTTATTTGAGTAAACAGATTTGTCCACAAAATTTGTCGTATGAAGTAGCAGATTTTTGAAAATGACATATTGTTACGACAGATTTATTTGAGTAAACAGATTTATCCACAAAAACTGTCATATGAAGTAGCAGGTTTTTGAGAATGACAGATTTTTCCGACAGATTTGTCCACAAAATCTGTCGAATGAAGTAGCAGATTTATTGGGGATGACAGATTTTTACGACATATTAATTTGAGTAAACAAATTTGTCCACAAAATCTGTCGAATGAAGTGGCAGACTTATTAGAGTGATAGAATTTTTCAACAAAATTTTGAGACATGAAACATGGTTTTTTCTATAACAGGTTTATAAAAAGTCTATGGTACCATTAAAGCAGGCTTTTTGTAATTTTTATAATTTTTGTAATTTTTATAATTTTTTGTATATTTTCATAATTTCATAATCTCATTTTTTTATCATTTTGTAATTTTCGTAATTTTATAATTTTTGCAGTTTTATAATCTTTTATAATTTTTATAATTTTTGTAATTTTTATAATTTTTGTAATTTTTATATATTTTGTAATTTTTATAATTTTTGTAATTTTTAAAAATTTTGGTAATTTTTATAATTTTTGTAATTTTAATAATTTTGTAATTTTTATGATTTTGTAATTTTCATGTTTTGTCATTTTTATGTTTTTTGTAATTTTTATGTTTTTTGTAATTTTTATAAGTTGTTTAATTTTTATAGTTTTTGTTTTTAAATTATAATTTCTTATAAATTTTTATCATTTTTTTAGTAAATGTTTTTTGTTTTGTTTTAGATCAAATTAGTTTTAAAACTCAATTTCAAAATTCAATTTAATATGTTTTGAAAAGTAAATTACTAAAATATTGAAATGACATGTTTGTAAATACTAATATATAATGTGGTTAACATGTATTTTGCTAAAAAATTAGTGACAATTTAGTAAGTCATTTTATCACAATGCTAATCTAGTATTTTCCATGTATTTTAAAGCGATTATAGGTAATTTCTCTATATTTATTATGTCTGATGTCTTCTCTCCTTCATCCTTTTTTTACATATCAAAACCATTTTTGATATATCTATTTACTCCGCTTAATTTCGAACTTATTGATTTCTACTTTAGTGGATTCCACATTTATGAGTTAAAGCTTATAATTATTCTTTTAAATAAATTCGTCAGTTCACTTTAGTGTATATAGATAGCTTGTCCGTGTAAGTTTTTAACCACGTCTTTCCCTTCGCGTGAGACTGAGTCTGCAATTTGACTTTATCTCATGTCTCCCTACTTAATACATTTTACTTTGTCTCTGGACCTTTAAATTATATCTTAACGTACGTGTCCAAATTTATAGCACAGCATATTGATATCACGACGAGAGAGAAAACAATGAAGGGTGCTAGCTACAAGAGAGGAAGTGTTTATTTTTAAATTACTTAGTACGTATCACACACAAAGCATATTCATAAGTACGGTTATTACTAAACTATGCTTCATATATAAAAGGGAAACATCAACCACCTTCATACACTAATATCACACACAAACATCAGTACAAGCATGGACTTAAAAAGAACAGCTAGGATAATTACATGTCTCTACACTTAGTAAGTATCACATTAAGACGAAAATAGATATTAAAACGGTGCAACTTATGGGATACCGATGATGGGGAAGAAGGGAAGGTAATAGCTCGTCGGAGCCAGCCCCCACTCCGGAGGAATAGGCAAATCAACGGTCTTGGACGAACCGAAAGATCCGAGGCTTCTTGGGCATGATTTCAAGAAGATCAACTTCGAAGAGAGACCATATTTGTCACCTTGGAGCTTCACAATCTTTGACTTACTGTTCTTTTTGGAAGCATAAAGTTGCTTGAAGCTACCCTGGAGTTCCGCTTCACAGTCCGATTGGATTCTCGACGGAAGTTCCGACATAAACTCGCCCTTCTTGTCGGTTGAGACGGTGAACAGCGTCTTGGTGTGGCCACAACTAACGCTGATCATGATTCCTGAAAAGAAGATATAAAGTCTATAGTGAATGATCAGTAGAAAGAGTGTCCATTATAACAATGTCTAGTCTCACTAGAGTTCTAATTTCCTTTTGTGCCATAGTATAAAGTTTATTACTCCGAACTATGTCCAAAAGGAAAAACATGTATATAAAGTGTATAAAGTCCATTAAAACTCCACAAAAAGAATGTTATTTAATTAATACTTTAAGGGTTAGTATTGAATTGACCTGAATAATCATAATCACTGGGACAGTCGTAACAAGAGACTTTTCCGTCGACGAGAGAAACCGAGACCACCACGAGGGAAGATGAGATCAAAGCGGCCGTGAAAAGGAACAAAGCTAGGAAACTTAACCGCATAGCCATTTGGAGTAGGGAGAGATGAAGACAGTATGAAGACAGATGTGTATATATAAAGTAAACAGAGATATTTTTTACGATAGGAGGACTATCACAAGTTTCACAGTTGCTTCATTACTGAATGGGACCCAAAGAACGAACATGGTAGTTGGCTTGGCGTTAAATGAATGTGTATCTAGAATCTTATCCCCATGACATCTGATTTAATATATATTTTCCTTGATAGATACGGTACCTTTTTCTAGAATCGTAGTTTTCTTCGCAAAATTTCAATTCTAAACCAAAATGTTAAGTGGTGTAGTGGTAATGCAAAGAAGTTTGTCTTTTTGTGTTTTCCTTTCAAACTTTTATTGATACGAAATTTTATTCTTTAAATAAAAGTTTCTGTTGAGAATCGATGTCCCCGATTCTTCCCAGAAACTGCGATTCAAGACTTATCAAAGAACACTCAGCGATTTTGACCCGGTTCACGGTGTTAACTAACCGCTACATCCGGTTAGGATCCTGTGGATCCCCAACTCCCATTGATGAACATCGGAAATAACCTCCGACGAGTTTACACGAAGAAGCTCACTCACCACCGATGACAATCCCATCGATTTCACAAGAGAAATAAGAACCCAGATAGAAGAAGAAACCCAAGACCCCAAGCATACAAACTCTCTCTACTTTATCATCTCTCTTGATCTCTCTATCCCATCTCTTTCTTGCTCGCTCAGTCTCTCGTAACTCCACGGAGAAGACGATAAAACAGTATTCTTTTTAACCAGAAACATATATACCTTCTTTAGCTGAATAAAGAGACCTCACGTGAGAACCACATGACTCATTAAAGCCAGCTTCAGTTGAAACCTTCTACTCTCGTGAGAAGCTTCCAACACTTAGCATATATCTTCATTGCTCTTTGATGAGACTTCATCTCCAACGTTCTCTTCTTAAATCTGATTCTGAGTTTCTTCAAGTTGAGTCATCATTCAACATTCTCCACCTTGATTCAAGCTTGAAGAATCCCTCGTGAGCTTGCCCCTTAGAACTGTAGAAACCCAGCTCTAACCTTGGCAAATTTCAATCTCCAAAACCTGCATAAGATAACCTTACACAGAACAAACCTTTAACAGATTAATCATCATAAACCTGATAAATCATCAATGAACCCAGACATAAAAGTAAATAAACTCTAGCCGTGTAATCACACTGCCTCTCCAGAGCCATTTACATTCCAATGCCAATTTGAGTTTCATAACCAGCTTTCACACAAACTTGTGTTAAGCTAAACTCTCCATTGATCCTCTATCGATCTTTGATACACCTGAGACAACCACTCATAAAATATCTCATTAACAAGACTAAGGTATTTAGAACTTGTTAAACCAACAGACAACTCCTTAAGCTAACACTTATGAGTTCAGCAATTACACAGATTTCATTATGGTTTCTGTTAAACACCATAAAACTGTTACAGCAATTGCACTTAACCTTTATCATTTTCTCTGCAAACCTGATTCCTTTTGTCGACCCATTTGATTCACCTCATGTGCACTGAGCTTGGAACCAAATCAATACTGAATCACATGCATAAGACCAGAAACATACATGTTTCATCCTGAACCAATCCTTGATTCAAACCTGCAATACAATCTCAACAAAACCTTTAGTTTGAAAAACAATGCATTAATAACTTGAGATTGTACTTACACCCATCTGTCTAGTCAACTCAGCCTTGAAACCTTGTACCAGACTTGGATGTCACCAGGACATGCCTCACAACTCCACCTTGTTGTGAATACTTTCGGCACAAACTTCCTGTCCAAATCTCTGAGCAAACAGATTATAACCAGCAGCTTCAAAATTCACTACTTATACCCTTTCCCATACTTCTCATCATCAAAACCTGTGATGCTCCTGGGATATTCCTTCACAGCTTCTTACACATCAAAACTCGAGCTCATGATGTGATTCTTCAACTGTAACCAGACCTGCAACACATTCAACCGTGTGCATACTCCACCAAAAAAAACTTTGGTATTTGCATCCTCGTTCTTCTCAGACCTCTCTAAGCTCACCATTTATTATCCTCCAGCATGCTATACACTGAGCTTCCACACTTGAAGACCTGCAAGTGTCTATCTTCTGAGAATATTTATTCAAACTTCCTCCTGATGCAAACAGACAACTTATAACTCCTCAAACTGTTGTCTCATCTCACAAATGCAGTTTAAAACCTGTAGCATCCTCAAAACCTTTCTAGGACTTCATACCAGTTGCAAATACCCACCATGATTTATCTTCATGCTAGATGTACAAAGCGTTTATACCTTCTTGATCTTAAGAAAATTCCAGCAAAACCTTCACGTGTTTTCTCAAATTCCCCAAAGGAAAAATAACAAAGATCACTTCAATAGTCTTCAATCACGGCCAAACTCCTTATGTACATATGACATTCAAAAAACCTGCAACTTTTCATGTTTCAGCAAACTTGAATTCATTAACTTCAGAACCTACTCATAATTTTGATTTGTGCAAAACCCAGACTGATTCTTCACCAATCTTCATCTTGGACCAGAGTTCAAACTAGACCTTTGACTCCTCCTCCAGCAAAACCAACATGAACCTCTAATGTACCGCTGTTTAAACCAACAGAACACGCCGCCTAACACCCAATATCAGGAAGACTTTCGATACACAACCAAAGCTCAGTCTATTGCAAGATAACCCTGAGAAACTTCTAACACAAAACGAAAAATATGCAGCCTCCTAAACCAGTTAACTCTTCTTTGGTCCAACAGATACCTCTTTGTTGCTTGAAGATCTGAATATACCAAATTCCTGCTGGAAAACATAGCTCCACCTAGAAAACAATTCCCTTCTGAATAACTCACAATCTCTGTAAAATCAGATGCTCCACCTGGAACGATAACCATTCCGAACCTGATCACGTGACTTTTACCTCAGCTTCACTTCCTTGTTGCTTGGATCTTCTCATCAGTCTTAGGACTTGAGCTGTATAGACATGGTCCATTCCTTACAATTTCTGTCAGCCCCTAGACAAGTTCCTTCATAACCAAGATCATAATAACTCTCTAAACCGAGTGAAGCTTCCACATTTGGCATCGATCTACCAAACTGATCAGACATACGACTTTAGATAAACTGTAACCTGTTATAGCTTTAGCTCATTCGACCCAGAACACACCAGATTCGGACTTGAACCAATGAGAGGTCATGCTTGCAAACATCTCTTGAACTTCACCATTTTCGCTTGTAGAAAATTCACATTCTACTGACCTTGAGACTTTCACATCTGAGCTCTCCTATAACCACCTTATCCACCTTCCTTTGATTCATGTTATTTGAATCATAAGAACCTGAAACCATTTGATTCAAACTTGGTTTCTAGGCCACTGATTTTACCACCAGTTTTCACCAAGAGTTTATCATCTTTCCAGCCAAGGTAAGACACAAATTCTCTGTGTCACCACAACTCTAACCCGTCATATCTTCAGCTACTGCTCTTACAAGAGCCACTTTTAATCCTGCAAACTGCTAAAGCTAGACTTTGGCACAACTTAGCTTTGCTCCAGCTGACTTCTTCTTAACTTAATGACACTCTTTGCTTCTTCTTCTGATCCATTTTCTTCTGATTTTCTAGACTGCACTAAGCTTCATGATGATCTGACTTTATCCTTTAATCAATCAAACCTAAGCTTCTTAGATTCTCAGGAATCTAAACCCCTGCAATCTTCTAAGACTGATCCTACTAACTGAAACCTCTCAAATCTGAACCCACGCTGATTTACCTCAAACGATCCTTAGCACATTGAATTACCCACAGATTTCTGAACTTGATTCTTCACCCACCTGCAACTCCTTTAATTTGAATCATGAAACCTTAACCAATATTCAAAACAGCACCAGACACACATACCAATCCAACCTCTAAGGCGTCCCCTAGACTTGAGATCCACATGTGCCACCAATTACTATTCTTTCAACCATTTTAGAGCCACACCATATCTAACTCAAGCAAACAGATATGCCCAACAAACGACCTGACACCAGACCTGAACCTTGAGCATTCTTTTGCAAAGATAGAATGCAAACCATGTAACCTAACCAGATTTCAATCCTTTGAATGCAGACTTCAGTGACCAGAAACAATCTATATACGCATCACACACTTACATTGTGACTGCAGCGGAAGACAAACGAAGTGGTAACGATTTGAGTCTTCGAAGTTGATACACAGTTCTGAAACACGACCTTATTCCAATAACCCAGAACTGAACCCTTTCTGATCATAATCAACCTGACATGTAGACGAGCTTCACGTCACACCAACCCGATCTAGTTTCTTCATAGCAAATCAAGAACAAACCTTTTGATGATTGCCTTTCTTCAGTCTCTAAAACCATCCATGTACGATCAACATCTTCTCTTGCGAGTCTTTTGAACCAGAACTCTTACGAGACGAATAACTCATGAAGCCATTGGAGAAATTAACTTACAGATTCTTTCGATTTCATAAAACCTGAAATTATACAATCCGATTGGATAATTCTTCGTGAATCTTTCTTTCTCCAATTCCAGTGTCTTCAACAATAACCAGACACCATCTTCTTCTTCCTTGGGATTACTCCATCGCCATTGAAGCCTTGAATCAGAGAACCTGGCTCTGATACCACTTGTTGAGAATCGATGTCCCCGATTCTTCCCAGAAACTGCGACTCAAGACTTATCAAAGAACACTCAGCGATTTTGACCCGGTTCACGGTGTTAACTAACCGCTACATCCGGTTAGGATCCTGTGGATCCCCAACTCCCATTGATGAACATCGGAAATAACCTCCGACGAGTTTACACGAAGAAGCTCACTCACCACCGATGACAATCCCATCGATTTCACAAGAGAAATAAGAACCCAGATAGAAGAAGAACCCAAGACCCCAAGCATACAAACTCTCTCTACTTTATCATCTCTCTTGATCTCTCTATCCCATCTCTTTCTTGCTCGCTCAGTCTCTCGTAACTCCACGGAGAAGACGATAAAACAGTATTCTTTTTAACCAGAAACATATATACCTTCTTTAGCTGAATAAAGAGACCTCACGTGAGAACCACATGACTCATTAAAGCCAGCTTCAGTTGAAACCTTCTACTCTCGTGAGAAGCTTCCAACACTTAGCATATATCTTCATTGCTCTTTGATGAGACTTCATCTCCAACGTTCTCTTCTTAAATCTGATTCTGAGTTTCTTCAAGTTGAGTCATCATTCAACATTCTCCACCTTGATTCAAGCTTGAAGAATCCCTCGTGAGCTTGCCCCTTAGAACTGTAGAAACCCAGCTCTAACCTTGGCAAATTTCAATCTCCAAAACCTGCATAAGATAACCTTACACAGAACAAACCTTTAACAGATTAATCATCATAAACCTGATAAATCATCAATGAACCCAGACATAAAAGTAAATAAACTCTAGCCGTGTAATCACACTGCCTCTCCAGAGCCATTTACATTCCAATGCCAATTTGAGTTTCATAACCAGCTTTCACACAAACTTGTGTTAAGCTAAACTCTCCATTGATCCTCTATCGATCTTTGATACACCTGAGACAACCACTCATAAAATATCTCATTAACAAGACTAAGGTATTTAGAACTTGTTAAACCAACAGACAACTCCTTAAGCTAACACTTATGAGTTCAGCAATTACACAGATTTCATTATGGTTTCTGTTAAACACCATAAAACTGTTACAGCAATTGCACTTAACCTTTATCATTTTCTCTGCAAACCTGATTCCTTTTGTCGACCCATTTGATTCACCTCATGTGCACTGAGCTTGGAACCAAATCAATACTGAATCACATGCATAAGACCAGAAACATACATGTTTCATCCTGAACCAATCCTTGATTCAAACCTGCAATACAATCTCAACAAAACCTTTAGTTTGAAAAACAATGCATTAATAACTTGAGATTGTACTTACACCCATCTGTCTAGTCAACTCAGCCTTGAAACCTTGTACCAGACTTGGATGTCACCAGGACATGCCTCACAACTCCACCTTGTTGTGAATACTTTCGGCACAAACTTCCTGTCCAAATCTCTGAGCAAACAGATTATAACCAGCAGCTTCAAAATTCACTACTTATACCCTTTCCCATACTTCTCATCATCAAAACCTGTGATGCTCCTGGGATATTCCTTCACAGCTTCTTACACATCAAAACTCGAGCTCATGATGTGATTCTTCAACTGTAACCAGACCTGCAACACATTCAACCGTGTGCATACTCCACCAAAAAAAACTTTGGTATTTGCATCCTCGTTCTTCTCAGACCTCTCTAAGCTCACCATTTATTATCCTCCAGCATGCTATACACTGAGCTTCCACACTTGAAGACCTGCAAGTGTCTATCTTCTGAGAATATTTATTCAAACTTCCTCCTGATGCAAACAGACAACTTATAACTCCTCAAACTGTTGTCTCATCTCACAAATGCAGTTTAAAACCTGTAGCATCCTCAAAACCTTTCTAGGACTTCATACCAGTTGCAAATACCCACCATGATTTATCTTCATGCTAGATGTACAAAGCGTTTATACCTTCTTGATCTTAAGAAAATTCCAGCAAAACCTTCACGTGTTTTCTCAAATTCCCCAAAGGAAAAATAACAAAGATCACTTCAATAGTCTTCAATCACGGCCAAACTCCTTATGTACATATGACATTCAAAAAACCTGCAACTTTTCATGTTTCAGCAAACTTGAATTCATTAACTTCAGAACCTACTCATAATTTTGATTTGTGCAAAACCCAGACTGATTCTTCACCAATCTTCATCTTGGACCAGAGTTCAAACTAGACCTTTGACTCCTCCTCCAGCAAAACCAACATGAACCTCTAATGTACCGCTGTTTAAACCAACAGAACACGCCGCCTAACACCCAATATCAGGAAGACTTTCGATACACAACCAAAGCTCAGTCTATTGCAAGATAACCCTGAGAAACTTCTAACACAAAACGAAAAATATGCAGCCTCCTAAACCAGTTAACTCTTCTTTGGTCCAACAGATACCTCTTTGTTGCTTGAAGATCTGAATATACCAAATTCCTGCTGGAAAACATAGCTCCACCTAGAAAACAATTCCCTTCTGAATAACTCACAATCTCTGTAAAATCAGATGCTCCACCTGGAACGATAACCATTCCGAACCTGATCACGTGACTTTTACCTCAGCTTCACTTCCTTGTTGCTTGGATCTTCTCATCAGTCTTAGGACTTGAGCTGTATAGACATGGTCCATTCCTTACAATTTCTGTCAGCCCCTAGACAAGTTCCTTCATAACCAAGATCATAATAACTCTCTAAACCGAGTGAAGCTTCCACATTTGGCATCGATCTACCAAACTGATCAGACATACGACTTTAGATAAACTGTAACCTGTTATAGCTTTAGCTCATTCGACCCAGAACACACCAGATTCGGACTTGAACCAATGAGAGGTCATGCTTGCAAACATCTCTTGAACTTCACCATTTTCGCTTGTAGAAAATTCACATTCTACTGACCTTGAGACTTTCACATCTGAGCTCTCCTATACCACCTTATCCACCTTCCTTTGATTCATGTTATTTGAATCATAAGAACCTGAAACCATTTGATTCAAACTTGGTTTCTAGGCCACTGATTTTACCACCAGTTTTCACCAAGAGTTTATCATCTTTCCAGCCAAGGTAAGACACAAATCTCTGTGTCACCACAACTCTAACCCGTCATATCTTCAGCTACTGCTCTTACAAGAGCCACTTTTAATCCTGCAAACTGCTAAAGCTAGACTTTGGCACAACTTAGCTTTGCTCCAGCTGACTTCTTCTTAACTTAATGACACTCTTTGCTTCTTCTTCTGATCCATTTTCTTCTGATTTTCTAGACTGCACTAAGCTTCATGATGATCTGACTTTATCCTTTAATCAATCAAACCTAAGCTTCTTAGATTCTCAGGAATCTAAACCCCTGCAATCTTCTAAGACTGATCCTACTAACTGAAACCTCTCAAATCTGAACCCACGCTGATTTACCTCAAACGATCCTTAGCACATTGAATTACCCACAGATTTCTGAACTTGATTCTTCACCCACCTGCAACTCCTTTAATTTGAATCATGAAACCTTAACCAATATTCAAAACAGCACCAGACACACATACCAATCCAACCTCTAAGGCGTCCCCTAGACTTGAGATCCACATGTGCCACAATTACTATTCTTTCAACCATTTTAGAGCCACACCATATCTAACTCAAGCAAACAGATATGCCCAACAAACGACCTGACACCAGACCTGAACCTTGAGCATTCTTTTGCAAAGATAGAATGCAAACCATGTAACCTAACCAGATTTCAATCCTTTGAATGCAGACTTCAGTGACCAGAAACAATCTATATACGCATCACACACTTACATTGTGACTGCAGCGGAAGACAAACGAAGTGGTAACGATTTGAGTCTTCGAAGTTGATACACAGTTCTGAAACACGACCTTATTCCAATAACCCAGAACTGAACCCTTTCTGATCATAATCAACCTGACATGTAGACGAGCTTCACGTCACACCAACCCGATCTAGTTTCTTCATAGCAAATCAAGAACAAACCTTTTGATGATTGCCTTTCTTCAGTCTCTAAAACCATCCATGTACGATCAACATCTTCTCTTGCGAGTCTTTTGAACCAGAACTCTTACGAGACGAATAACTCATGAAGCCATTGGAGAAATTAACTTACAGATTCTTTCGATTTCATAAAACCTGAAATTATACAATCCGATTGGATAATTCTTCGTGAATCTTTCTTTCTCCAATTCCAGTGTCTTCAACAATAACCAGACACCATCTTCTTCTTCCTTGGGATTACTCCATCGCCATTGAAGCCTTGAATCAGAGAACCTGGCTCTGATACCACTTGTTGAGAATCGATGTCCCCGATTCTTCCCAGAAACTGCGATTCAAGACTTATCAAAGAACACTCAGCGATTTTGACCCGGTTCACGGTGTTAACTAACCGCTACATCCGGTTAGGATCCTGTGGATCCCCAACTCCCATTGATGAACATCGGAAATAACCTCCGACGAGTTTACACGAAGAAGCTCACTCACCACCGATGACAATCCCATCGATTTCACAAGAGAAATAAGAACCCAGATAGAAGAAGAAACCCAAGACCCCAAGCATACAAACTCTCTCTACTTTATCATCTCTCTTGATCTCTCTATCCCATCTCTTTCTTGCTCGCTCAGTCTCTCGTAACTCCACGGAGAAGACGATAAAACAGTATTCTTTTTAACCAGAAACATATATACCTTCTTTAGCTGAATAAAGAGACCTCACGTGAGAACCACATGACTCATTAAAGCCAGCTTCAGTTGAAACCTTCTACTCTCGTGAGAAGCTTCCAACACTTAGCATATATCTTCATTGCTCTTTGATGAGACTTCATCTCCAACGTTCTCTTCTTAAATCTGATTCTGAGTTTCTTCAAGTTGAGTCATCATTCAACAGTTTCTAAAGGTTGATTCCATGTATGGGAGAAAATATATATAAATCTAAAACTAAAACCTAGAACTATCACAGTTTTCATAAAAAAAAGTTTAGTTTAAATTTATGTAAGATAATTAATTCATTCAGTATATTAATCTCGTTAATAACTGGAAAAAGATTTTTTTTTTTGTTGATTTACAAACTGAAAGTAATACACAACAGAAAAAGTAAGAAACAAAGACAAGATATGGTCTCGGATGGGATGAAGTGAACAACGCAATTAAGCATACACGGTCAGACCAGCTCTCATCTTCAGTGAAGGGAGCATACGAATTACAATGATCTATTGATTTACTATGTATAACATAGTTTCACCCACAGACGAAAACCACAACATGCTTTTTGCTGGACCATAAGTTTTAGAGCATGATTATTGCAGTGGGTTCTGATCAATTTTTTATTTTAAAAAAAAAAAGAAAAAATGAGAAGAGAGAGAATGCACCATCTCTAAAAAGAGAGATTTTAAAACCCAGGTTCAGAACCTCTCAGAACATATATATTTTTTCTATTGGTTCAAACTTTTATAATTTAATTAAATTATAAAAACATTAAATTAATAATATAAAACTTATCAGAACCTTAGTTTTACGATTTCACCGTTAAAAATGCTCTTAGATCCTGGATTTTTATTTAAAGTTCAGATCACTCGATCCTCTAATTTGTCCATTAGATTTTGCATGAAGCGGCGTTGTTCATCTGCGTTGTCGACTTTTGGTGGGGGGAGTCCATAGACAAACCAAGTATTCAGTATGGGTGGCTTGACCGCACATCATCACAATCAGGCTATGAAGTCTCCATATTTCATCCTGAAGAGAAATTGACTGTTACTTCCAACCTGCAAGCGACCCCTCAGAATATTATTCTCAGAACACAGTAGGCGTTCACAAGCATCTTTCTTACCACCAAATGGTTAGGCTACACTTGAGATGACTGGAGGACAAAATTGTAGGTGCACAATCTCGGTGATTGCCTTCCGAGTTTGAGACTACTCCAAGAGATAACTTAGCCAGGAAAACGGAGTATCAAATCAAGCAATATGGATCAATTCATCTAAGGTGAATATTCATTCTTAGGGTAATAAACAATATTATTGTTCTTGGGAATGAAACTAGTCCATGGTCATAAGTGTTACTCCCCATGCGGTCCGCCTTGGGTTCGAGGGAAAGTAAAGGAATGTTCAACTTCCCCTGCACCAAGCCAAGCGAATTGAACCTAATTTGTGTGCGCGCCAACTGATATGACATGCAAGTTATTGAAAGTGATAAATTTCTATAGAGAGAGTCGCCCAAAAGAACATTTTGAATATGACGGATAAATGTTATAGTTAAACTTTTCTTCTCAAAATCTTTAAGTACTGCCAGGAAATGGTCTGTAATACCCCGTCTAAGAGCAGAGCAGTACAGCGAGGTGAAATAATTTTTGTTGTCTAAGGAAGACAATTTTAAAAATTTCGGGACTTGGAGCATAGACATTCAAGCCATCAATGAAGCCAATGAAAAAAGAATCAGGTCAAGAAAAATTCATATGCGACGCAGACAAATCGGGGAAGCCAAGTTACTCGAGAATGGACAGTTCGGGCAAATGAGGACCAATGGGGTAGCGGCACCTATCCAGAAATTATGAAACTTTGTGGAGCTGTTAAGGACACTTAAAGGAAGATTATGAACGAAGAAAATACATTTTTAAATGGCGGACGCAGTAGTTATAGAGAAAATGCCAAGGAGCTTCGAAATGAGCTAAGTCCAGAAGAATTGGTCAAAGCAGGAGTGTCACCCAACCAAATGAGCTGAAATTTTGTGGAGATGTTAAGGACACCTGGAGGAGTATTTTACAAGAAACAGATCACTTTTTGGATGGCAGACGCAGAAGTTATGAGGATAGTGCCAAAACGGTCAAAGAGGAGAAGATATGGTTATAAGGGGAGGCTCCCACGTAATGGGACAGCTTGGGTGATTATCTGGCATTGCTCTGTGACTAATGGAAGCTAGGGATGGTGAAGCAGGACCCCAGATGTCATCAGAACCGCTTGAAAAGTAAATGGTTTACAAGAGATACAAATGGTGAATAATTAAGCTAATTAACAAGTGTCAGCTTCTGAGATCAGCTCGATGGCAAGGCTAGGAGCCCACATAGGTGAGGAGGCAAAGCTAGTATGTGCAGATGTTGAAGAAACGAAAATGGCAACCCCTTTATCCTTCCTTATCCATTCGTTTTTCAACCCCTTATATAAGGAAGTCTTCACTCTCCTTCAACATTCATTCACACATCTTTCTTCATCACTTAGAAACCAGAAAAAGTTAGTTAGCATTAGCGTGAGAGTGCGGAAATCTAGGAAGCTCATTCCGTGAAGTTCAGTGCCGGTCTAGTCTTGCCTTTTGTTCGGTGAGTTTCAGCTTTAGTAGCCCGTTGTTTTCTTGTTTTGCACCATGGCGCGGAAGCGTTATGCTGCAGACATGAATCCAATGGATTCCTTTCTTTCTCTCTCCCTTCTTTAATCGCATGATTGCTTACTTGCTGCTCGTTGCTTTGCTTGATTGATTATCACTTATGAGTTGTTGATCATATGGTTATATATGCATGTTTACGTGTTGCATGAGGACTGGTATGATGTAATTTCGGGTACCGTCGTGTACTTTGGATTATATTAGCCCAGATCCGTGTTTGTGAGTTAACCTTTGTTGCAGGTGGTTTGTTGGTTATGTGTTTGTGAGAGATAGGCATTCGTTTTCCTTTGAGGGATCGATTGTGCACCTATCTCCTTTGCGGAACCGGAGGAGCGGTTCAGTGGCGGCGTGTGAGTGTATTTCCCATGTTCGTTCCTCACGGCATGAATGGACAAAGAGGTGGGAAGACCCGACGGGGTAGGCTTGCCCAGGGTGATCCCTGAGTGGGCACTCGGTATAGCGTGATCCGGCTTGTGATTTCATGTGATAGCAAGTCTGGGATCGTGTTTGGGGAAATACACCGCGCTTTGAGATCTCTATGCCCACGCGTGTGATGAGGACTTTTGAGTGATCATATAGTATTAGGATGCATGCTTCGGCTATTGCTTGCTTGATTGTTTGTTGCATGTTTCAGGATATTTCGGGTTGGGTTGTATTCTGATGTTTCTCGGTGAGTGCTGAACTCACTGGGTAATCTTTCGATTACTCACCCTTTCTCCCCTTTCCCTGCAGGAACCCTTAGTGCGGAGCTAGCTAGAATGGCGGTCTTTCGTTTGGGACTTCTCATCCATCTTTTTAAAATGAGTCTCGTAAGTTCAATAAAGCGTTGTAAAATATTTCCTTTAAGCATGTTTTGTAGTAAAGGTCCATGGACGAGTCTGTATTTAAAAGAAGTCTTTTAAGAACTGGGTATTGTAAAACTATGTGTTATAAACAAAGGAATGTTTTATAAAAATCCTCTTGCACTTATATTGCGTTTCCGCTGATACGAATTGCTTAGTCCGAGTATGTTCACAACTCACTGTCGAATGAGACGGGTTGGCAAGCCCTGACCTTCGGTGGTGGGGGTCGATGTTAGTTAGACGGTCTAGCCTTAAGCTCAGTGACCTCTGAGACGGGCCGGACTATCTGATTAACCTCGGCTTTTGTGGCATCGCCGGATCGGTTTAGATATGTTAGTCGTTCGTGTACTTGTTTGTTTGTCGTTTGGTTGGCATGTCTATTCCGGTTCGGGGGTGTTACAAATGGTGGTATCAGAGCATGGTTTATATATTATGCTTTCGGAATGCAAGAGGAATATTTTTTTTTTCTAAGTTTTCTTAAATCGGTTTTCAAAAGAGATTTTGTTTGGAAAAGATGTTGATGAGTTGTAAGTTCCCAATAGGATCGTCTAGAGTCAAAGTTAGGTGTAAGGATAAATGTTTTTGCTAGGAAACCTAACCATGCAGATTTTCCTTTTCAAGATGGTGACATGCGCGGACTGGTCGGGGGCAAACGGTGGAGGTGGTAGTTCTTGGTGGGGAGAAGGAGAAGAAAACCCAGTGTCGGGGATACCAGACAGATTTGGTATTGAGATAGATCCGGAGGAAGAACAAAGTGAAGATAGTGACAATGAGGTGTATCCAGAGGAGGAAGAAGAAAGTGATGGTAACTCTTCAGACAATTACATAACCATCACCGATTTTGAAAATTATGCCCATTTTGTTCCGAATGGAGGAGACCAGTTAGTACAACAAATGACGACAATGTTTACAACAATAAACGAGGAAGAAGAAGAAGGACCGAATGATAACTCTTATGAAGAGCCCACGTTTGGAGAAGAAGTCGCTAATCCTCAAGTACCATTCGGAGGAATTATCAACATATCCTCTTCAAGTGAGGATTTATCTGACTCCCCAGATCCAGGAGAACAGATACACATGCCGCATACTTATGATCCAAGGTATGGATACTACCCGTATTCTATATCTCACGGTGACCATTATTCGGACTCAATCGAGCAAGGAAGAAGTTCCTACTATCTCGTATCCGATGGAGAAATCGTTGGGTATTATTCTCAGTTAGAGAATGCAGAAACGGAAGCTCCAGATCATGAAGGAGGAGCATTTATCGATCCCGAGTATTTGTCTGCTTTAGGGGACGATCGTTATCAGATGTCAGCTATCGCTGGAGAGATGATTGACACCATTACCGGAAAACGTCTTTACATTATCAGTTCAGAGGAAGAGTCGGAGGGAATGGACTCAGATGATCCAGTTACGCCTACACCATCAGAACATGAAGCAATCTTTGCCCCGTATTCACCAACTTATTGGCCAAGAAGGATCAGAGAACTCGAAGCTTTTGTTGAAGTCACAATAGATGTACCGGAAGAAGAATTTAACAAGCTAGAGCCGCCCATGTCAGCGGAGATAGAAGCATGTTACAGGAGCCATCCACCATCCTACTGGGAAGAGATACTTAAGGAATACGCAGATTCATACGGGGACTTGACGAACCTAGACTTTACCAATGTTGAGGCGGACCTAAGCCTAGACATTATACAAAAAGAAGAAGAAGACCCTTTGGGAGGGCAGAGACAAGAGCCAGTTATACAAAATCAATACAACTTTTTTGAAGAAATCAGTACAAGGCCGGAGACGACTTGTTATGAGCACGGAGAGTCCAGCCGCGGGGGAAGGCCACCAAGAAGAAATTTAACCCCACGCATGAGGGTGTTACCCCTGGAACACGTAATGTCAACCATTTGCTGTAGCCGTTGTGGACAGTATGGGCATTTTACCCATGCTTGCCCACTTGCGCCCGTTCCGAGACAATCAAATCATCGTCGATGCCCGGAGTGCGGAAGGGTAGCGGCACACCGTCGGGATTGTCCTATCCGAATTACACCGGTAGAGCACCGCCCCACGACCCGATCAGTGACTCGTGTGCGAGAGGAAACTCGGACTCCAAGGCGTGGATAGACTGGACAGCGTGCACCAAGGTATGTATTTTGGGGCGCTTGCTTCAATCTTGTAGATAGTCGTCTTGGTTGAGTGAATAGATATAAGTTGCGTTTCCGGATGAGCTTAGGATTGAAAAGGTTTAGACTTGAAGTTAAGAAGAACCCAAGTCTTTTTAGACCGAATCCACTAGGAGAAACCTTTGATGAAAAGGAGTGTGAATGAAAAGGAAGATGAAAACGATAAGGAGAATGAGACCAGAAGAAATCAGAAACAGAACAAGAAGAAATTTGATAGGATTTAGAAGAAGGCGAGCTGTGGTATGGTGGTTATATCATCGGAAGATGTACTTATAAAGCTGAAGAGAGTTAGTCTTAAAGATAAGATGGAAAGGAACCCCTAGAATTCGAGGACGAATTCTCTTTTAAGGAGGGGAGAATGTAATACCCCGTCTAAGAGCAGAGCAGTACAGCGAGGTGAAATAATTTTTGTTGTCTAAGGAAGACAATTTTAAAAATTTCGGGACTTGGAGCATAGACATTCAAGCCATCAATGAAGCCAATGCAAAAAGAATCAGGTCAAGAAAAATTCATATGCGACGCAGACAAATCGGGGAAGCCAAGTTACTCGAGAATGGACAGTTCGGGCAAATGAGGACCAATGGGGTAGCGGCACCTATCCAGAAATTATGAAACTTTGTGGAGCTGTTAAGGACACTTAAAGGAAGATTATGAACGAAGAAAATACATTTTTAAATGGCGGACGCAGTAGTTATAGAGAAAATGCCAAGGAGCTTCGAAATGAGCTAAGTCCAGAAGAATTGGTCAAAGCAGGAGTGTCACCCAACCAAATGAGCTGAAATTTTGTGGAGATGTTAAGGACACCTGGAGGAGTATTTTACAAGAAACAGATCACTTTTTGGATGGCAGACGCAGAAGTTATGAGGATAGTGCCAAAACGGTCAAAGAGGAGAAGATATGGTTATAAGGGGAGGCTCCCACGTAATGGGACAGCTTGGGTGATTATCTGGCATTGCTCTGTGACTAATGGAAGCTAGGGATGGTGAAGCAGGACCCCAGATGTCATCAGAACCGCTTGAAAAGTAAATGGTTTACAAGAGATACAAATGGTGAATAATTAAGCTAATTAACAAGTGTCAGCTTCTGAGATCAGCTCGATGGCAAGGCTAGGAGCCCACATAGGTGAGGAGGCAAAGCTAGTATGTGCAGATGTTGAAGAAACGAAAATGGCAACCCCTTTATCCTTCCTTATCCATTCGTTTTTCAACCCCTTATATAAGGAAGTCTTCACTCTCCTTCAACATTCATTCACACATCTTTCTTCATCACTTAGAAACCAGAAAAAGTTAGTTAGCATTAGCGTGAGAGTGCGGAAATCTAGGAAGCTCATTCCGTGAAGTTCAGTGCCGGTCTAGTCTTGCCTTTTGTTCGGTGAGTTTCAGCTTTAGTAGCCCGTTGTTTTCTTGTTTTGCACCATGGCGCGGAAGCGTTATGCTGCAGACATGAATCCAATGGATTCCTTTCTTTCTCTCTCCCTTCTTTAATCGCATGATTGCTTACTTGCTGCTCGTTGCTTTGCTTGATTGATTATCACTTATGAGTTGTTGATCATATGGTTATATATGCATGTTTACGTGTTGCATGAGGACTGGTATGATGTAATTTCGGGTACCGTCGTGTACTTTGGATTATATTAGCCCAGATCCGTGTTTGTGAGTTAACCTTTGTTGCAGGTGGTTTGTTGGTTATGTGTTTGTGAGAGATAGGCATTCGTTTTCCTTTGAGGGATCGATTGTGCACCTATCTCCTTTGCGGAACCGGAGGAGCGGTTCAGTGGCGGCGTGTGAGTGTATTTCCCATGTTCGTTCCTCACGGCATGAATGGACAAAGAGGTGGGAAGACCCGACGGGGTAGGCTTGCCGAGGGTGATCCCTGAGTGGGCACTCGGTATAGCGTGATCCGGCTTGTGATTTCATGTGATAGCAAGTCTGGGATTGTGTTTGGGGAAATACACCGCGCTTTGAGATCTCTATGCCCACGCGTGTGATGAGGACTTTTGAGTGATCATATAGTATTAGGATGCATGCTTCGGCTATTGCTTGCTTGATTGTTTGTTGCATGTTTCAGGATATTTCGGGTTGGGTTGTATTCTGATGTTTCTCGGTGAGTGCTGAACTCACTGGGTAATCTTTCGATTACTCACCCTTTCTCCCCTTTCCCTGCAGGAACCCTTAGTGCGGAGCTAGCTAGAATGGCGGTCTTTCGTTTGGGACTTCTCATCCATCTTTTTAAAATGAGTCTCGTAAGTTCAATAAAGCGTTGTAAAATATTTCCTTTAAGCATGTTTTGTAGTAAAGGTCCATGGACGAGTCTGTATTTAAAAGAAGTCTTTTAAGAACTGGGTATTGTAAAACTATGTGTTATAAATAAAGGAATGTTTTATAAAAATCCTCTTGCACTTATATTGCGTTTCCGCTGATACGATTTCTCCGGATAAAATTCCGAATTTAAACGCATATGCACTTCCCGAGTCAATATTGTTGGTAGAACGATGTTAGATTTAGTGCTCTATTGCCTCATTTTCAGTGTGCAAAACACAATTATACATGAAGCGATACCCATAAACTGACTTAAGAGGATCCGAGTTAAAATGGTTTCTCATCCCTTAAATGGATGGGACACCTATCATATGTTCACCACCTATTTCACTCAACAACAAACCCTCGTAATTAATATAGAGATAATATTTAAGAGATGACCCGACAAAATCATCTCAAAAATATCAAATACGAGTTACTAGAAAAACAATATGCTTTTTGATGATTCATCCAAAAATCTAATAAACTGTATTTTATTAAATAATCCATTTAGTCTATTGTAATTGTTGTGATTTATTAACTTTTTTTCTGGCGTAAGAACAAAAATAAAACTAATTTAACAAAAAAAAAACCGGAAAAAACAACCAATAAAAAAATCAAAGCTCAAACCGTAGAAGTATATATTTGTCCGGAAAAACGTAAAAAAAATAAAACAGTATGCACAACAGTCAACGTGAATTTAATAGGGGCCATAAATTGCTGGGTAAGTTTCCACCGTACTGTTTATATGTAACGGTCGGTGGCTCATTATGGCTGTTTCTCTCACATGGGTTTGGAGACCAAAAATGGAACAAAGATTCAAAATATTTGGATCCACTGAAAATTAAACCAAGCATTTCGGAGGTTAAACCATAAATTTGGGATATAGTTGTAGTTTTCATATATAATGTACCCTGGACAGTTTACCCGGACCCGAATAATCGAACCGGAACCAACTCGAAAAAAAGAACCGAACCGAACTTGGAACCGACAAAATACTCGAACGGGTCTTCGTCTCTTCTACTCGAAAGACCCGAATCCGAACAGAACCGAAACGAACCCGACCCAAACCCGAGAACCGATTGGGTAACCGAGATCCGAAACCAAAACACACTAACAAAGTTAAAGGTTTTCTTCTTTTCTTCGTAATTCTATGTTTTGAATGTTCTAAATTTCTAGATCCGAACCGACCTGCACCCGAAGGAAACCGACACGAAACCGACCCGAATTTCTATGGGTATCTATACGAGTCTAAAACTCTTCTACCTGAAAGACCCGAATCCGATTGTATCCGATCCGAACCCGACCAGAAGATCCGAATGTCCAGGGCTTTTAATGTTAATAGAATGCCAAATTAATGCAGATGAAGTGAAATCGAAAGGCACGTCAAATTTGTCATAACTTTACGTAGGACCAGGCTTACCTCCAAAATATTGTACGAAAACTGAAAATATATTAAATGATGATGGTCTCATGCAGTTGGTAAATAAAAAGCTTGATGTGGCTAGATATTTCTTTATGTTTCTACGATTAGAATTCCAGCTAGGCCTGGGCATTCGGGTGTATTCCCCGAGTTCGGATCGGGTTCAATCGGGTTTCGATTTTTCGGATTTACAAATTTCAGCTCCATTCGGTTATTTACAAACATCGGTTCGGTATCGGTTCGGTACTTCCCGGGTTCGGTTCGGATTCTATACCACAGAAAAGTTAAAAAAAATAACCGAAACTATTTCGGTTCGGATAATATATCGGGTTTTCGGAACCGAATTACCTATTAAACTACTTAAAACCCGAAATATTAAAACTTAGAATATAATCTCTTATTGAAATCGAAATCAAATACAACATTGTTCAAAAACTCAAACCAAAACCAATGATTAAAACTCAAACAGAAGCAACATTAATCATCTGAAACAAACTGAAACAAACTGATACCAAACTGAAACAAACTGAAACCAAATACGAACTTGAAACCTTCAAACACCAACTTCAATTGTCTTCAAGACTCACACTCTCAAACTCTGAAAAAGAAGAAAAACAAAGAAAAACTTAGACATATGAAGAAACAAAGAGAAACGATAAAACTAAGTTATCTAGCATTAAAGAAACAAGAGCATACCTTTCTCAAGTTTATCTAGCATTTCAACTTCTGCAAGTATCTCTTCATTTGTCGTCACTCTTCCACCTAGCTTGATATCTGCGTGCAACCATTGCTCAGTGCACATCAGAACTTCAATCATATAGTGAGTTAGATAACTCTTATGTGGTTCCAAGATCCTTCCACTAGTGCTAAAAGCACTTTCTGAGGCAACAGATGACACTTGCATTGCAAGTAGGTCTCTAGCCATTTCCGCTAAGACAGGAAACTTAGTTTTGTGCACCTTCCACCAGGAGAGAATGTCGAACTCCATGCCCTTCAATAGTTTTTGATTCTCCACAGGTTCCTTCAAGTAGATTTCCAATTCATCTCTTGTCTCCTCTACTGTTTCAGCTACTAGCTCCTTGTAGGCAAAGTCCATCCGCTCATAACCAAAGTCTTCAACAACCAACTCCATTCTATCAACGCATTGATCTTGGCTCTCCTCAACACTCATAGATGATGATGCTTCTGTTGACTGAGATGACTTAACAGTACTACTAGTAGACCCTCTAAAACGGCTAACATATTCTTTGAACATGCAGCTAAGAAGATCACCAATAGATTTACCCATTTCTCTAGACTCATAAGTATCCTTCCCATACAACTTCTCAAAACACATCTTAGCGAAATCCATTTTATTCCTAGGATCAAGTATAGTGGCAACAATCAACATCCTATTGACGTTTTTCATGCCATCCCAATACTTCAACAACTTTTGCAGCATCTCAGAAGCTTTCAAGTTCAATTCTGGGTCTATGCTACTAGCCAACAAGGTTAAATTCCTCTCAATTGTCACTATCTCACTATAGCACTTATAGGAATTAACCTTAGTTGATGCGGAGACAACTAATGTACTATTATAGAAAATGATCAAAAATCTTTTTAGTTTCTCCACAGCATTCCAATCACTAGTATTAGGCGGTCCACACCTCTTAGACCCATTTTCTACTTCTATGAAGTATTCATTGTACAACCTATCCTCTGCTTCCATCCTATCAAACACCACCTTAAATTGTAATGCTCTAGACAGCATGAGAAATGTTGAGTTCCACCTAGTTTTCACATCCAAGGGCAAGCTACCTCGTGTCATCTTTTCAGTAGTGACTCTAAGATCAAATGCATTCAACCTATGTGTAGAAGATCTAACATATTGAACAGCATTCCGAATAGCCATCACATTGTCACCTAAGTCACTCAAGCCCTCTTTTGCTATCAAGTTAATGATATGCACACAACACCTCATGTGAAGAAAGTTTCCATCTAAGACAAATGCTTCAGGAGAGCCTAAACTAAATTCACTATGGAACCGTTTTATAGCAGAAGTATTTGCAGTGGCATTGTCAACCGTGATGCAAAACACTTTATCAATTCCCCATTCAGCTAAGCACTCTAAAAGGACAGTATAAATAGTCTGACCTTTATGATCCATCACATATTTGAAGCCAATAATCAGCTTCTTGAGTTTCCAAGTATCATCTATGAAGTGTGCAGTTACCACCATATAACTAGCACCTGAAACAAGACAAACAACATGTTAGTTATATCACTTGTTTAAACGGTTAGAATCTTAAAGTTTGAGAAATGCACATTACCTGTGATTTGGGAAACCCAGATATCAGTAGTAAGAGAGACTCGCTGCTTGTTTGAAGCCAGCCACTTCTTCAGTGCTGCTTTTTTCGTCACAAACATTTGCACAGTGTCTCTTGTTGCAGTCCGCCTTGATTGAGGCTTGTAAAGGTTCACCTTGACACAAAGAATTAAAGCTAAGTTAGTTTTAGAGGTACTTTACAGCATTCGGATTTTAAAAAAAAAGGATAGAACAAACGATTCTTACCTTAGTACAATAGTGTTTCCAGGCTGTACTTTCAATGAATGAAAGAGGCAACTCAGCTAACACCAGTAGCTCATTAGTGGCTTCACGGAAAACATGCTCAGGGACCTTTGATGTCTTCAAACCACCTTCAGTGCTAATCTCCTTTTGATTCTTCACATGCTTGGTCAACCAGGTTTGGTGCTCTTTGCAAATCTCCAAATGCTTCTTGAGGTTTGAAGTACCAGACTTTGTTGCACATGAGAAGATCTTCTGGCAAAAGTGACATATGAATTTGTCACGGCATTCCTTCGTTCTAGTGAAATGGTTCCACACATCAGACCTTGTCACCGCCACTTTCGGCACCTTACGTGCTTAAGAATTATCTCCAGATGGTGCACATGTTTCCTTCCTCTTCCCTGCGTTAACTTTTTCAATTTTGTCACCTTCAGAGTTGTGTGACCTTGGAGCGGATGAAAAAGCCATCTGTAATTTAAAATTCAAGCTGAAAAAGTCAGAACGTCAAACTAAATTTTAATAAATAACTTAAAGCTATCTCGTATGAATCAAACAAATTAAGAAACGATTGAATAAAACATTCTCAAAAAGTATCACTGAAACTAGAAATCAAACATTTCCAGTACCTTAAATCATTCCTACGAACAACACACTAATGACTAACCAAATCAGAAACAGAAACAACAACAACAAACTAACATACTAGGAATAAGATTTTTATCCTTTTATGTCACTAACCAAGTCGCGTGATAAGATAAGACTAACATACTAGAAACAGCAAGAACAGATGAAGAAACTAAATACAACGAGCAACACACTAACCCAAGTCAGAAACAGCAACAACAAACTAACAAACTAAAAGATGATAGACACATATGAACACAAAACACGACCCGTAGACATAAAACATGACATAGTAGCAGCAAGTGTATACTTTTTCCATAAAACCGTAAAACTACTTATATGAAACAATCACAAAGAGAATTAATCAAAGTGAATTATTGAGCCGTAAAAAAAAAATTCAACAAACGATGTTGATCTAGCTCGAGGACAAAGAAGAATTCACAACCTGCAAATGATTTTCTGACGTCTCTGATAGAAAGATGGATGAAACTGTTTGAGTTGGTGTCTTGAGCTCAAGAACTCAGTGGCCATTTAAATAGTCGGGTCACCAATTTGGGTGTCTTAGGGTTTCAAAACCGAAGAAGGAAAACGAACTGGGTATCAAATATATGAGGGATTCGGAATCAAGCAATGATTACGGGGGATCGAGAGATTTGGGAAGCTTCGATTCAGTTTTCGGGGGCAAGGAAATCAGGGATTGAGAGAGATTGCATGAAATCTCTTTGCTTGCTAAAAAAAAATCGGGTAAGTGATTATACTCATTGGATCTTCGGGTTATATCCGACCCCGACCCGAAATCCGAGCTACCAAAAAATCAGCCCCATTCGGAATTTGGCCAAGATCCGTACCCGATCCGATCCGCTTTTTTCGGTGCGGGTTCGATGCGGGTTTTCGGGTAAGGGTTATTTGCCCAGGCCTAATTCCAGCTATGGCCGATTTATTCGGACGAATTTGTTCCCAGTGGTCAAGGCATATGGAAATAATTGAATGTAATTGAACCGGCCGAACTAGAAATTTTGTTTTTGGTTTCCGTTCGGTTTCGAACTTCAAACCGATGGATTGCTTTGCATAAACATTAATTCGGTTCTCACTTTGATTTTGTTCTGCTTGGCACCTCTAGACCAAAAAGTTATTTGGATTTCATCACTCATTCTTGTTCATCGTTCCTTTTTTTTTGTTGATCTGGTTTTCATTCCTCGCTATTTTTTTTAAATGGAGAATCTCACAAATAAAGAACTGTTGGTTTGTAATTAAATTTTGACCATATTATCATAAAATATAGTACTAGGATAAGCCATGCGGTGGATAGATTTGATTTTTATATAGTTAAATATGTAATATTTCATCTATAAATATATAATAATTTTTTAAAATTTAAAAATATTTATTTTGCCAAAAAATTATAAAATACTTAGTCTTTATTTTAAGTAATTAATGTTCAAGATGTTTTTGTCGAAACATTCTAGATATACAAATTTCAGCATAGACTATTTCTGATTTCTATAATCAATAATTTTTAAGTGAGGGATAAGAAATCATCCATAAGGAGATTGATGAGTGTCATTTCTGTTAGGATTCAGTGGCTCAAAGCGTCACCTTTAAGACATAAAACATGTAGTAGACCAAGATTGAAAAAGCTTGAAGTATCAAAGCGTGAAACTAAAACGGGAGTTGCAGAAAACTGAGTATGGGAGATTGAGAGAAGAAGAAGGGAGAAGGGAGCACAGACAGACTTTGTTACCCAGTTCACGCCCATTAACGAGGGTCGCTATATCTGGGCCGAGACTGTTGTCTCGGAATCCACTAAAAAAAGATACATGAATACATAGGTACAAGTGTTTCACTCACATATCACTCATGAACACTACTCTTTTGTATCAACCTATGTTCTACATGAGAAACCAATAAAAGCTTATGCCTTTAACAATGGCTGTCTCTCTTCTTTCTTCTATTTGGACTGCTCAATCTCTCTCTCACGTCCTCAGTTCCTCTTTATAGTGGAGACATCCACAAACCTAATCTACAAGAAGACAAAACACAAAAGCTCCTCTTGTGGTCCTAAAAGTAACTTAACCCATCTTTGATTCACCAAGTAACTAGAGTTATGCCTTGGGTTACTTTTGATCATCATTTCCTTGAGAAACAAGTTCTCACCTCCACAAATCTCCACCTGAGAACATGTTTATCATCCCAAACAACCTGCACACGCTTGTGTGTGTGAGATAGAAAGTTCCTTCTTCTAGCTTCTTAGATTAATTTTAGTCTCGATTCCTGAGCATCTTTACTCAACCTTGATCCTTAGCAGCTTAAACACCATAAATCTGCTTGATCCTTGATGCATTTAACATCTTGTTCAATGCACTTCAGCTGTGACAATTCACCTTGCTGAACCTGAGCCATCATAACATCTTCATATCACTTGAGTTGTGAAAAAAAGTTTTAATACACACATGTATTAAGCTCAACTCGTCCATGATCACTACTGATGCATTAAACACTTAACAAGCTTAGAACACGTCCACCCTGTTACTGCAACAGAAAACTCCATAAGCTTCATCACTTATGACTTTTCAATCACACAATATCTTTTATAGCGACTGTTTATGCCATTGACTTGTTACAGTGAATGAAAAACGATTAACCATCTGCAAACCTTGATTCCCTTGCTAGCTTCTTGTATTTACTCATGCGCATTGAGATCTGAAACCCTTTGAATTTACTTGAATCAAATGGAGTAAGCAGAACCAACTTAGCTTCATAACCTAAAGCCCTTTTGATTCAACCTTGTAAACAATCTCCACATCATCTTATACCATTGTAGAAACCGCCTTACAATAACCTTTTTCAACAACCCAGATTCTAGAGCAGAACACTTGCTCAACCATCTTGTTAAAACAGAACAAACACGAGAAGAATTTTAACCACTACCAGCAACCTGTGAAACTATCTCACATCAACAAAATCTTGTGATGTTCCAGAGACACGACATTACAGCAGCTTGTACATCACCACTTGATGTCTCCTTCAGCTATAACACCCACCTGCAACACATTTACTTGTATGAAGACTCCACCAAAACGAATTTGGTCTTGCATCCTTAAGAATCTCTGATTTTAAATCAGAAAGGCTTCCTCATTCATCAATTCTTCTTTGACTTGCCTCTGAAAATTGATGAATATCACTTTGCTGATCTGCAAGTGACGCCCCTGAGTAGATACTTATGTAGTCTCCTCATGATGCAACAAAACAACTTTTATTATCCTTTGTTGTTGTCTTCTAAATGCAGCTTGATTCTCTGCATTTTCATCATTTGTAGGATTTCTCTTCTGTTTCTGACACTAACTTTGAGATATACATCACTATCACATTATTGAAGTAAGCATACTTGAAAAAAAAAACCTGCATCTTGTGCTCTTCTCTCTTTCAGTTCCTTCTTTATGGAACTCACTGAAAAAATAGTTCAATAACTTCATCTCAAATTACACCTGTGTCTTTTCTCTCTGAAACTTTCCAGAAATCTGCAGCTCTTTTGTAGAAACTTGCATTTCTGTTTCTAAAAAATCCTGCAATTTGTTTATGAGAATCCATACCAACATCCAACTTCAAACCAAGTCTGTAATCAAACTTGTACCATCAATTTGTAGCCTTGTTTGAACTGAAAACCCCATTTAGAACCTTCTGTTCTTGACTTGCTTTCTTTTTAGGACATTAAACTTCCATGAATCTGATAAATCTGTGAGTTAGACAGCCATTTAACTCTTTCTTCTTCAACTAAACCCTGAGACAGCATCCACAATAGCTTCACTAGGAATAGAAAATTATCCTTTAAGATATACATTGCTCCTGTAACAACAATACTCCACCTGAAACTATAACCACTTAATATACTTTGTCTCTATAATGTTAGCTTCACCAATCAGAGTTAAAACCACAGTTCATTGTATCTTTGATCCATTCCACGTTCTCATTAAACAGAATGAGTTACCATGGCTTCTTTCTTGAGGAAGTGTGTCAAAACGTGAGACACATCTTCTTTCTTCCCTGCAGCCACTCCAACTGATTCATTTGCAACCAGAAAACAACCAAGAACTTCACTGTTTTTCAGTAGCACTGTCTCTTTACTTAGAGCATTCTTCATCTTATGATAATGTAACAACTTAGGCTGATACATCATTCAACCTTGTGTAATCCCATAGATCAGAAAATCTTGTACTCTCTTCTAGCCAAAATACAACTCATACTTGTCTTGTACCGCTGTTAAGATAAACAGGACACGCCACCTACCTCTCTTAGCTAGGAAGACTATCGATACTAGATTAGTATATCTCATTGCATATTATCATTGAGAAACGACCATATTGATGTCCCCAATGTCTTTGGCTTTTAGACCATCAGATTCTTCCTTGTGAAGACCTATTATAATACAAGATAACCTCTGAGAAACATTCCTTCACCTGAGACAATAACTCCTTGATCTCTAAGATTCATTCCAGCAGAAACTTAATGTGTTACACACAACAAAAGTCTACTCAAAACATGAATCTTTGCTATTTTCATCTTGTTAAGAGTTTATACTTCTTGAAAAAAGATTCCAAACTCCTTTCATCTCACTCAAACTCATACTAGTTGAGTGTTTCTCCTGTTGTTTCGACAAAACATTTTCACACATAAGAGCACAAACTTCATTGCATTCCCTCTGAAAATAGCAAACTTGTAGCTTCACATTCTCTCTGATTGTCCAACAACTTTAGACACTCCAAAATATCCAGAACTGATAGCTTACACACAGAGATAAATTTGCAGCATAAACCTCTTTCAAAACCCAACCAAAAGCCACTGAAGTTTTCAGACTCTTTAACCTGTCTTCAACAAATTATCTGAATTGCTTCATAACCATTCTGCAACACCCTTTACACTGAATTAAGAAAACTTTGATTGATATTCAAACAGCCAAAAACACACACATAAGATTCAAGGTTCTAAGGCGTCCCTTAGTCCCAAGAATTTATGGAATTACCGTGGCTTGAATAACAATACTTGACCACCACCTGCATCTGATTTTACCACCCTGATTGAACCTCAAAACATAGTATGAAACCCATCACTGAATCTTGACCAATTTATTGTAAAATCAGAACAAACTTTTTGTGTTCCAACAAGCTCTCATTTCCAATAAATATGCAGAACTGAGAAAACCTGAAACTTCAATACAGAGTATCACAAATACCTTGTGAATGCAGCGGAATCTCCCCAAAAAATTTAGTGTTGAAGTTGATGTTTAAATTTTGATATACCACTTGAGCCATAGAACTTGAACTCTTGCTTTTCAGAATCACAAACCAGCTGATACTTATGAAATCATAAGACCTTCAGCTTACACCAACCTTTCTTCAGCAATTACCAGGAACACTATCTCAAATCATATACTTCTGCTTTGATTTCTGAACTTCTTTTTTTTCTTGTGCTTGCAACACTTTAACTTGTGAGTAACCAAATTTCTCTCTCACTATGTTGCAGATCCTTCTATATTATAGGCAACTTGATTCCATGAACCCCTGAAACATCTTCACTTTCACACTCACTTAAATACCATAATTGAGCTAGACACGTTTTTCAACCTTTTAAGCATCTCAATAACCTTCTGCCACTTTACTTCTGATCTAACTGGATCTTCCATAAGACAGAAACAAGATATTCGCAAAGCTTTCTCCTTTACTTCTTCTGTTGCTCTTTGTCACCAATTCTGTCACTGAAACAGAAAACCTGCAACTCGAACAGAAAACCTGCAATTGCTTTGCTCTTATTGATTTTTTAGATGCTTCATGAATCATCAGAATGAGTCTTATAACTCTTTCTAATCACGTGCTATTAATCAAGAGATAGCATAGCTTTCACCCTGAAACATTCAAGTATCAACAGTCTTTCTCAAAACCTCAGAAAAAAACTCAATGATGCTTCACCAAGAAAGAGCCTTACGACATCTTCCTCTCTTTTGCACCATTTACCAAGAGCTGCTGATTTTTTGGGCCACCAGAAACGTTGATGTCTCTACACAACCAAGCTCTTCAAGAAAAGGAATGTCGATGCTTAAGCTAAAAGCTATACTGCTCTAACCTTCCAAAGATCCAACATTTCTTTGCTTTCTTCTGTCTTCTTCTTTCTCTAGACCTTTTCTCTCTTAGATCTGAGTATACCTTGACTCTCTCATCTTCTGAAACTCCTGGATATGAGACTTCACTTCTTGAAAGCTCAGTCACCCTTAGAGCTTCACTTCCACGAGCTCTCCTCCTATGAACCATAACCTCCATGACTAACAAGCTCTTCCACTTCAATACTTAACAATGACCTGATTTTTGGCTTGAAAGAACCAGAAAACACATAACCTGGCTCTGATACCAATCTGTTAGGATTCAGTGGTTCAAAGCGTCACCTTTAAGAGCATAAAACCTGTAGCATGAACATGATTGAAGAAGCTTGAAGTATCAAAGCGTGAGACTAAAACGAGAGTTGCAGAAAACAAAGTATGGGAGATTGAGATAAAAAGAAGGGAGAAGGGAGCACACACAGACTTTGTTACCCAGTTCACGCCCATTAGCGAGGGTCACTACGTATAGGCCGAAACTCTTGTCTCAGAATCCACTAGAAGAAGATACATGAATACATAGGTACAAGTGTTTCACTCATCATATCACTCATGAACACTCTTTTGTATTAACATATGTTCTACATAAGAAACCAATAAAAGCTTATGCCTTCAACAATGGCTGTCTCTCTTCTTTCTTCTATTTGGGCTGCTCAATCTCTCTCTCACGTCCTCAGTTCCTCTTTATAGTGGAGACATCCACAAACCTAATTTACAAGAAAACAAAACACAAAAGCTCCTCTTGTGGTCCCAAAAGTAACTTAACCCATCTTTGATTCACCAAGTAACTAGAGTTGTGCCTTAGTTACTTTTGAGCATCATTTCCTTGAGAAACAAGTTCTCATCTCCACAATTTCCATAAATGTTTGTTGTCTGACCGCTTCTAAGGTTCGCCGGTACAAAGAGAAGAGTTGGTCTTTTGGGTTGTTCATGAGACTAAGTTGGATGTTATCTTTCCAAAGACTCTTCAATGCCGAAATTAGGTAATCAATCAACTGAGAGTATGAGTTTTTCGCATGGGGAGGGGGGTGAGGAGAGTTTGGCAAGTATGGTGAGAACTCTTTTACTTCATTCTAGATGGTCTGTATAGGTGAACTTACCAAAATCACTTTTGCAAATCTCTTTGACCATCTCGTCTTTCTCGGCCTCCTCTTTTATTTTTGGTCTTCTCTACTTTTTATAGGCGAGCAAACATCTAAACATCTGAAAATGGGTTTTATCCCATCCATCCTTATTCACCAAAGATTTTGTACGGCAACTTCTTGAACGGTGTGTGAGCTCTTCTCATGGTGTCGACAGAGTGTCCGAGAGCAGTAGCAACCTACCTCTCTACGTCGGGTTAGTCCACTTACTCGCTACGTGTCATATTTGTAAGGATAGGTGAAAAACCGGCCACAACATTTTTCCCGACTTTAAAGTTCAACCAATCATCCAATAGATTTTTTGAAAAATTTCAAATTGTAACTTGACTAGATCGTAATAAGAATAGAAGACTAAAATACGAATCATTTATATAATTCATTGGTCTGCAAAGTCACATTTTTCAAAAAAAAAAAAAAAAAATATCACGTCTTTCGCAGTAATGTACTAAGCCAATGAAATTTCCATAACCCTTTAATTAACTACTAGATTAAAAAGTTTCCAGAATTTTAATACACATATTATTTAGAATAAACATTAAATAATTAAATATAATTTTGGCTTGAGACTCTCAAAGGAGTAATTTTCTCCGGTAATATTTACAAAATCTTTATAACACACTAAATCCAAATCTTTGGATTTTAGAAAATCTTTTGCAGACTTGTTAAAAAGGCTTAGCCTTGGAACTCAACCAGCCGGGATACATTTCTTTTAGACACATTTCTACAAAACTAAAAATACAATCGCCAAAACCCTAAATTTCTACATCCCTCCTGCAGTAGCTATGTGAATGTTCGATGTTCTCAATAGTTTGAGTGATTTTCGTTGGCTTTACTATTATCCCCAAGTAAGTTTCCGTATCTATCTTCTGCTCTTCTGTGTTTTTTTTGGTTTGTTCTAGCAAATTTGGTTTTTGTTGGCTTTGCTCGATTTTTAGCTTTCTCAGTTGGAAATCTCAAAGGAACCTTGCGGATTGTAGGAAAGAAGCGATCTTGGAAACCAATATGAGACAGAAAGTTGAAAACTGAAGGAAGCCTATCAACATGTGTTAATAGTTTTTACTTTTTAGAGGCCAATTTTTGCAAAATAGATAGTTCAGATGTTTAAGTATTTTGGAAAACATGTGTAATGTTTTGAGTTCGTGTAAGGTTTTGAGTTCTTGTAAGTTTTTGAGTTCTTGTAAGGTCTTGAGTTTGTGTAAGGTTTTGAGTTCGAAAACTATATAGAAGACCAATTTTTTTTTCTTCGTCTTGGTTTCTAGTTTGACAGTTCTCGGGACCGGGTATGTTAGAACTTCTTACTAATAAAGAGCTCGTGTCTCTGTTGTTCAGGTTGTGTAACTCAAGGGTGTGTTGGAAATGATGGATCTAGATGGCTCTAGAGATCTAATCAGCGATTTACCTGACGCCCTTAAATCCCACATCTTGTCCTTCCTTCCCACGAAAGTAGCTGCTACTACATCGGTTCTCTCAAAGAAATGGCGCTATCTCTTTGCCTTTGTCTCTAATCTTGATCTTGATGACTCCAAAAACAAGACGGTTTCCACAAGTTTTATGGATTTCGTGGATAGAGTATTGGTATTGCAAGGCAATTCTCCCGTACACAAGCTTTCGTTGAAGATAAAAGATGGCGATGATGGCGATGATCCAGTTGTTCGAACACGTATCTTTCCTTGGATTCTCAATGTGTTGGGACGTGGTGTATGTGATCTTAATCTATGCATGGAATTGGAATCAGAATCTTTGCTTCCTTCAAGGGTTTTCTTGAACGAGACGCTGGTTAGGCTGACATTAGAATTTGGATTTGGCCCCACCTTTGATGCTGACGATGTATATCTTCCAAAGCTTAAGTCCCTCTATCTTAAGGCGGTTCATTTTGAAAAGCATGGTGTAGGGCTTGCCAAGCTTCTCTCTGGTTGTCACATGCTTGAGGATTTAGTTTTGGATGATATTTCTTGGTTCATATGGGATTTTGCCTCTGTTGCTGTCAGCACTCTCAAGAGACTAAAGTTCTCGTGGGAAGAGCATGATGTTCCAAAGAGCGTGTCAATTGATACTCCAAATCTTGTCTACTTGGATTTTACTGATACTATTGCAGAGTATTATCCTAAAGTGAATCTCGATACGCTTGTTGAAGCTCGTATCTGTCTTCGGATGTCAGAAGAGCAGATGGGAAAGGTACGGTTTCTAGAAGAGGCTAGCTTTTCAGATTTAGAGATGCATTACGCTGAAGGTAATGAGGAAAACGATTTGGTTGGTAACGCAACAGACTTTATAATGGGAATATGCAATGTGAAGATCCTTTATCTAGCTGCGGACACTCTCGAGGTTTTGTAATTCATTACTCTCAGCTTTCTCTTAATAACAGTGCTAAATGATTTAGTTAATGCTTGCAAATGAGTGATGATGTGCTTGTTGTGATGTTTTTGTTTCAGGTGCTTACTTACTCTTGTGGAGCAATACCGCTATTCAACAACCTGACTCACTTAACTATCGAGAGTAAACCGCAAGTAGGATGGGAATCGTTGCCGGGTCTACTCAAGAATTCTCCAAATCTGGAAACCCTCGTCTTCCAAGTATGGAAACAAACTTTTTAAAAGCATACTCTATGTTGACTCATTCCAAAAGCTGAGATATTTGCCTATGTTTCAGGGACTCGTCCACAGAGCCACAGATAAATGTGGAGACGTGTGCTTGTGCGAACCTTTTGAGGATGATATGGAGGAAGAGGAAGGGGAAGATGAGATTCCTAGCTGTCTATTTTCAAGTCCGGTGAAGGTTCTAAAGATATTGAAGTTTGGTGACAATTGTGACTATGATGATGACATGGAGAAGCAGAGAGAGCAGATGAAGTATTTCTTGGAGACAATGCCGAATCTTGAACATATGATAGTGCACTATAACACACAAATTGATGAAGATGTGATCGAACTTTCAAGGCAACTTCAGAGGCTTATATCTCGAGTAGCTTCATCCAAGTGTATTGTCCAACTAATCTCTGATAACATCAGCCTGTCATCTACTGTATCGGACAATGGGCTCCTCTTCTCTAGGAGTAACTGATTATCCTCATTTTGTCTCAGAGAAGATTAGCAAAGCTTGTAGTTGCTGAAATGATATTCTCGTGTTTCTGCCTTGTTTTGTTATGTAGACATATTAGGCTTTTGTCTATTGGCCGACAATGTTAACTTCATGTTTTTGTTTGTTTCAATCTTATGTTGTCTTAACTATTCTTGTGAAAAGAAATGTTATATTCTTAGGCTTTTGTCTATTGGCCGACAATGTTGTCTTAACAATATAACATGAGACCTAACTTGTCATGTTATATTGTTTTGTTCTTTTTTTTTAAATTCTTTGGTTTCAGGTGGTTTCATTTTTATTTGGTGTGTTTCTTTTTTTTTTTTTCCATCCAAAAAGTTCTAAACCTTTACCCCATAGTTCTCCTCTCCATTGTCAGTAGGACTCGAGGGCATGGTCAGTGCTTTTTATTCTTCCAACTCACATAAGTTTAAAAAGCTCAATCCATTTGCATGAAATCGTGTGGACAATTATGTTTCATAAGATTATTAGTATGAGTATTTTCTATTACTTCAAGTCTACATATATTCAAGCAAGAGGATAATAAGCAAAACTGGCCAAACCACACATTCCTTCGGGTGCACCAACGTCTCTCTTGATCCTCATGTAACCACCTTCTCCCCAAGTTTGCCCCCATGAGTTCTTCACCACCCAATACTTAGTCCCTTCTTCACTCATTCCATATCCAACAATCGTGACCGCATGATGCAAATCCTTCCCACACTCTCCATTGAATATCCCACCCGAGTAGTGCCTAAACGCATCTCCAGTTCCTTCTATCCCCACAGAAACAGGCTGTTGAGACACTGCTTTTAGCAACGCTTCCTCGTTGTTCATAGGAACAGTCTCGTATCCACTGATTGTAGCAGCCGGGAAAGCTAATGATTGAGTGGTTGAATGACAAATCTGCTGTGATTCTTGGTATGGATAGTCATCAGCAGTGGTGATGCCCTGGTTCTTGATTATGTACTCGAAAGCTTTTGACATTATCCCTCCACGACATCCTTGGTTGTAGTCTGTGGAACAGTCTAAGAGTTGTTGCTCCGACAACGTTACAAGCTTGCCTTTTTTAATCTTTGTAATGCCTTCCACTGCAGCCACTGCAGAAAACGCCCAGCAACCTCCTATCACAAATAAATATTAGAATTTCGCAAAAACTATATTAATAATGGAGTCTGACCAGGCCGGACAAGCAGCTTAAACCATGGCTTAGGACCACAAACTGTTTATATTGATTTTTTGGAGACATTTTTATTTTAAAATAATAATTTTATAAAGTCATAAAAACTAAAAAATCAAATAAAAATTATAGTCAAGTCAAATAAAAATTATTTGGGCTATATATATATATAAAATGTAAATAGATAATTTAATAAGTATATATTTATTAATTAATATTTTTTATATTTTTTTAATAATAAATTCTAAAAAGACTAAAAACTTTTTTTTTGCTTTAGAATACCATTTTTGTTGGACCGGCCTGAATCCGACTAACCCGACATAAGTGATTTGTATTATTCCAGCAATGCATCATGACCACTCTTCTTCAAATCCATACAATGGATATTGTTGACAAAGAAAAGTTTGAGTAATGATGTATCTTAAATCGTTAAATTATAGTTACCACATGCGCCTTGATATTTAACGGGCGTTACGGCCCCTGCTTGTCTCCAATCCATGCTCTCACCGACAACACTAACATTCCCATATCTAAACGGCACTGTTTTGAAGGACTTCGCCGTGGAAATCCCATTTACATCCTTGGGCACAACAAGTCCCGTGTGTGTCGCCCGAAATTCTTCATTGGTGAGATCAGAGAACTCGTTGACGTCCAACTTGTATGTAATGTTCCTATTCATGTTGAAGCGTTGTACAAACTCCAAGTTCTTCTTGAAGATATCAAACCTGTTTCTTTTCTCTGATTCATCAGAGTAAACACGTTGGAACCGAGTCATCCATTGCTCATGTTTCTCCGCGGCAGAAATGTCAAAGAGATCACCACGAGATGTGGCTCTGGAAGTTTTGGAACTCAAAAAAATGCTTAGAATCACGAAAATAATCGAAGCCATTACTAAAGGGAATGTAAGGGATTACTATATAAAAAAAATGAATTGAGTACTCTTCAGATATAATATATTTTTGGTTATGTTATTTGTTTTGCCAAGAAGTGTATGAGAAGGTAGTCTTTATATAAAAGATTGTGAAGTCAAGTGTGTGGTGTCCGTTTGAATATTCTAACAACGAAAGTGGGTCCACATAGCATTGGAATGTGAACTACGATTCTCTCCATATTATGCTGTTGATAGATAATTGAATTCTATTGCAACTTTCTATAAGCTGATGTAAACCAATATGGACTTCCACCAATCATTAAAAGTTATTACTATAAAGTATGCACACTACATAGCAAGATATATATCACAATCAAACGTGACTTCTTTGCCACGTTTAATTTAATGCAATCAAAGTTTCAAAAAAAAAAAGATATATATCACAAACAAGTAGACCATAGTTATCTGTATTTAGCACATAGACATGGAAACTCAAAAAAGGGTATACGAGTATGGGTAATATATGTAGCTAAATTAGCTGAAAGTCTGAAACTTCTTTTCTAAAAAATGTATAGTTTTGTCATTTCTAAAGTCAGGCAAGAATTTTCCAAGGAAAACCCAAATCAAAGGGCACGAGGGATCATATTATCCTTGTTTCCTAAGTTTAAATGATATATATGTTTCTTCAAACGTAAAATATATATCTAAATACAATAGTCTCACATATCTTATCTACCTAAAGTGTCTAGATGAATGATTGAGTGTTCAAGAATAATTCATATTATTGTGTCCTTCACTAGTGCCAAAACAACTGGACTCAGAAATAAAGACGATGAATAGAAGGATGGCTTACTCCACATTTTCAGCTTAGAAAGCGACAAATTGGACATACTTTATTGAGATTTTCTGTTTGGTCTTTTTTTTCTTTTGGGGGTCAACGAGGCTTTCTGTTTGGTTGACTTGCTCCATTTTTCTTTTTCTTTTTTTCTTTATACCATGCATGCGCTTTACAATGAGAACAAGCAACCAAAAACAAGATTGATTTCGTAATCCGTCAAGAGAAAATGTGAAATTCAATGATCTTCGTAACAAAAATTAATTTGTTAAAAAAATTTAATGCTCAGTTTCTCTTTCGCTTTTTCTGTTCAAGTCTCATCAAGTGTCTCCGTTGGGCAACTGCTCTTGTCAAGTGGCAGTACTCTATTAGCATTACAAGTTGCAATGTTATTGTTACGTTTAGTCAAAAAAAAAAAAATGTTATTGTTACGTGATAATATAATGTAGCGTGGGCAAGATTCCTAGGAGCTGCTTTTTCTTATTTATCTTTCCATTTCGAGGCTTTTTTTCTTTTGATTGATTTCGGATTTTTGCTTTAGAAAGTTAGAAAGTTTCTATAATTTTCTTAATATTCAATTATACATTATAAAGTTTCAACGTAAATAGAATAAAATAATAAACAAACTGAAAATCGATAACTTAAAATATAATACAACGTTAAATAATATTTATAAAAAAAATTCTAAAATTATCCCTAAACATTCACAAATTAAAATATAACACCATCCAATTTAAAAATTCTTAATTATTTATACAAAATATTTTATAAATATTGACTTTTTAAACTTTGCACCGGGCCATGTACTAGTTTACGTACATTTTTCTTAATGCTTTTAATTCTTCCACTAATCTACCAACATAACATCCAAAATACAAATACATATGACTACAAAGTACACAAAAGATCAATCCCTTTGCATGAAAACATACTATACTTTCATAAGATATGTTCAGGGTGTTATCTTTAAACAACACCATTCTACATATTTATATTCGAACAATATCAAACTGAAGAATCAACCAAGTGGATAGTAAGCAAACATGGCCAGACCGCAAGTTCCTTGAGGTGCATCCACGTCTCTCTTGATCCTCATGTAACCATCTTCTCCCCACGATTTCCCCCATGAATTCTTCACCACCCAATACTTAGTCCCTTCATCACTCACTCCATAACCAACTATCGTGACCGCGTGATTCAACTGCGTCCCATAGTCTCCTTCGTATATCCCGTCCGTGTAGTGCCTAAACGCATATTCCGTCACATCTATTGCCACGGAAACAGGCTGTTGAGACACTGCCTTCAACAATGCTTGCTCGTTATTCGCCGGAACCCTCTCATATCCACTGACCATAGCAGCAGCGAAGTCAACTGATTGTGTAGTTGCAAGACAGGTTCGTTGTGATCCTTGATATGGATAGTTTTTCTCTGAGGCACTGATCCCTCCATTTTCGGCTATGTACTCGAAAGCGTTTGTAATATCCCCTCCGCCACATCCGTTGCTCTTGGGGTTACAGTCTACGAGTTGTTGTTCCGACAGCGTTAGAAGCGTACCCGTCATAATCTTTATTAAACCTTCCACCGCTGCAATGGTCGAAAAGGCCCAACAAGCTCCTGTTCCAATTTCAACATCACCTTGTTTTTTAGCTATCTCAATATCTTTCTAATAGTATTAAAAATTTTGTTAGTTATAAAAACATAAACTAGTTCATCAAAAAATAGTTTAATAGTTTCATATGTAAAAATTCAGTTAACATCATGAATGTAACCTAGGTAAAATCGTGATTTTTTTGTGAAGTGAATAAAATAATGTTTTAAAAAATTATTCTTATCATTTATGTTTTTGTAATAAAATAATAACTTCACAACTACAAAAACTAAAATGGATGTTATTTTCTTAATAATCTATACTTTATACCAAAATGAAAAAAAAAATCTGCATTTACAAAAATATTTCATAATAATTTAAAATTTAACTATAAATTTTAGATTTTAAACCATTTTGCCAGAAACAAAAATCTTTAAATTTAGGATGAACTCAAATTACCATCATATCTTATTCTATCAAATCTTGTCTTAATTCTAGTCTTAAAATTTCATATCACTCGGAAATATATTCATAGTGATATAAATTTTTGATATTTATTTGAGAACGGAGTGGATTAAAATGAGAATCTTCAAAATCTTTTTCGATACAAATATATATTAGTTATATGATATTATATATTTTATTATATATTGTAACATTAAAAACTGAAATTATAATTATAAAAATTTAATATAATATAGTATTTAATATACTAATTATTATATCCCAAATTCTATTTTCTATATTAACAAAATTTAACGTAAAAAGATAAAATACAACGATTATGTGATTTATTTTGAATGAATTAATTATGATGGGTGTTTATAACTTTTTTTTTGAAAGAGATGGGTGTTTATAACTTCGAAATTTTTAATTACTAAATAACACTACATACATTTTGTTTCAATTTACTTACAATATAGGCGATGAATATATTCTAAACTTTATGATTGCCATGGAATTTTAGGAAGTTGCATCCGGTTCTGTCACACCATCGTCGCGTTCAAGTAACTGGCCTGTTTTAGAGTGCATTACGTGAGATGAGAATTTTTTTTATCTTATCATTCGATAGAATATATATTCTGAAGCTTTGCTTATGTTCTAAGTTGGTTAGAATACATATTCTACACTTTTTCAATGTTCTAACTTCGATAGAATATATGTCGATCTATTCTAACCTTTGTTCTATTTTCTATTCAGGGTAGAATGTATATTCTAATTTTTTTGTCTTCGTTCCACATTGGTTAGAATAAGTTTCGTTCTATCCTATTCATTACTCTATGTTCTAACCATTAATATAATTTATATTCTAGCTGTTTCTCTTTGTTCTAACCCTCTATAGGATATATATTCTATTTATTTGTCATTGTTCTATCCTAGTTAGAATTCATATTCTGCATTATTCAGTTAATAGAATCTTTAAAAAATCGGGTATGGTTACTGAAAATTCTAAAAAATCTAAACTATATCCTAAAATAACTAATTTTCCAATTTTTTAAAAAAGATGAAAAAACTTGAAAATCGAAATTTAAAAAAAAACTTGTAACTCTTTATAGGATATATATTCTATTTATTTGTCATTGTTCTATTCTGGTCAGAATTCATATTCTGCATAATTCAGTTAAGAAAATCTTTAAAAAATCGGATATGGTTACTGAATATTCTACAAAATCTAAACTATATTATAAAAAAAACAATTTTAAAAAAATTAAAAAAGAATAATACTTGAAAATAAAAAAATTTTAAAAAAGTAAAAAATATAATCAACATAATTATAATTTTTTATTTATTTTTATTAGTTGATTTGATAAAATAAAAATATAATCAACACAATAATAATTTTGTTTTTTAAATCAATTATTATTTCTTATAATAAGGGGCAAAATCGGATTAAAATATTTCAAAAACATAATTGGACAATATGAGATCACAAAAGCATAAAAGGACAATTTGATTTTCAATATAGCATTCTGAGCTAAATTTCTCTAATTTCTACTACAACAGACAGGGCGGTAAAACCGAACCAAATTGGGAGAACATAATCAAAACCTAAGATTACCCAATTTGATTTGGATTCATTTTACAAGCTAAAATTGATTGTAATTCGTTTGTCAGTTTTGTTCGGTTTGGTAGTTTTAAATCGATCAATATAGAGGATCAGTTGAAGCAAATTATATGATTCCCCTCTTGATCCTTTTTTTTCGTTTGTGAGTTTGTGTTTTATGCATTTTTGTTTTCTAATGATTTTGTGCTTTATTTAATTTTTACGAGAAATGTTACATTTTATTGGATTCCAACTCAAAATCTAACTGATACTAATAACTAGGTTGGTTCAAATCTTTTATATTTTTTATGTTCGTCCTTTCAAACGTCTGTGTGGTACTTAACACAATCCCTAGACATGATGCCTTTTATCGAATTATCTCTTACTGAATTATATTTTAGGATATTTAAAAAATATTTTATGCACCACCTAATTAGATCAACAAAGAAAACTCTTGTATTATATTAAGTTTTATAGAATTTTAACTAAAGGAACCAGTTGAGAGTTAATGGATTGATCCAAGTTTCTTAGTGATGGTCCATTTAAACTTTGGATGTGATATCCGTAAAAAAAAAAAATTATCCTAATATGTTATTTATATTGATTTTTTAATATATTTTTTTGTTTTGTTTTATGTAGACATCTAATTTATGTTAGGTTTCAGAATTTAGGATTCATTTTTAACGTTATATAAATAAATAAAAAACCATAACATGTTGTGAAATAAAATAACACTTTACCAGCAAACATTATGTCCATAACAATTAATTGAAGGATAAAATAGAAAATTTGAAAACATTATCTTGACACTATTTGAAAGAAATATGTCATATCATCATCATTTATCTAGTTTCTTTTAAAGATATACAAAACAAACCAAGTTATACGGTCGATGCCGTGTCTTAGGGGAGATCCATATAATTAGTTTCAAATTCTGCCATCATTTTCTTTTTAACTTTCAGAAAGCTTGTAAATATATTGGTCTCACGAATCGTATTTACCAAAACGCCTACTACGTGAATGTATTAGTTTTACATGATTGATGGTATCTTCGAATAGAGCCAAATAATCAGAGAAACTATTACATCTTCAACACGCTAATAAGTTCTTTTAGTCAATAATACGCTATTATTTTTTGGTTAGAGCAACATTAGCACTGAATGGATGGGTCGGTTCAGTTTGCTAAAGTTTTGACAGTGAACGGGGAAAAGGCTCACAACTCAGCCTGGATATTCGAGTATTCGGTTCAGTTTTGGGTAAGAACCATTCGGTTCCGGATATTTCGGATAGTGGAATTTGAGATCCAATAGATACTTATAAAATTTCAGTCCGGTTCTGGTTCTGTTCTTGGTCGGTTCGGTTCTTAGTTTTGAGAACTGATAAATACCCAAAACTTTTTTGGTTTCTATTCGGTTGCGGTTCGATTTGAATATTATTACCCGAAATACTTAAAATATATACAAAAACCAAAAAATATACCAAAAAAAATCTGAACTTATTAATCAAAATCTAATAAAAACAAAAAAAAATATATGAAATACAAAATTATATTCTAAAACTCAAAAAACTAAAAATTGTGTTCTGGCATCTCGGGCCTGCACATCATTGTGTGTGTTTTTCCAGATCCTGTCTGGCCATAGGCAAAATACAAACCTGAAACCATAGATTTAAGATAGAGGCATCAACTAAAGAAGCTGTTTGACACTGGAAAACAGAGCTATATCTACACAAGCTCAGTAGTTACATACAAATACATTTTTTATATCGTTATCATTTTATGATTTTTAATAAAAAAATGCACAATTTTTGAACTCGCTTACGGCAGTCCAAAACGTTGCACCGGCACTGAGTAGATAACAAACGAATTTTATCGGTACAAGATCAAGATCAAGTTTTGGAGCTTCCTTTTCTCACTACCATCAAACATATTGATCGGTTCCACCGGGGCAAGTGGTGGTGGGACCACTAGAGCTTGAAAGGTATGTTCATATATACGAGACGAAAGAGAAACCCCTAAGTGAGGGTTATTGGTATATGTATTTGAATGGATTTGAGAATCTGAATGAAATCCAGTGTTGTTAGTTTTATGATTTATGAATCCTGATTCAAATCATGTGTTATTGGTTTTATAATTAATAAATCCAAATAATCATGTGTTATTCAGTCATATGGATTTATTAGTGGATTAAATTTTATAATGAATTTGTGTGAATTTGAATGGATTTGTTTGTTAAAAATACAAAGACTAAAATCCGAGGTAAAACCCTCGGATTTCTACATACTTATTATTAGAATTGGAAACCAGAATATTTTTCTTAGATTTATAAATCCTATACAGATTTCAAAATAAATAAACTAATAACACCCTCTAAGATATAGAAACCAAGAAACATGTTGTCAATCAATCGAACCTAATTCAACAACAAACTTACCCATTTTTCAGGATCCCACTCGTAGATCGGTGGTCAGGGAGGGTTCTCAAGGAGTTTATCTTCGAAGTGATATCATTTCCGACGCTGATAAGATCACACCGGAGTAGGTTCAAAGCAAGAACGTCATCGATCGACTCCAAAACCTCCGCGTATTTCAGGGAGGACTGTCGAATGAAGCGTGCAACTTGCAGTAATTTCATGGTAGAGTAAAGTTTCAGGCGACGAGCGAGAGAAACAAGAGGAAAGTTTTAGGCGACGAGCGAGAGAAACAAAAGAAAAGTTTCACGAAGATGATGAGTATGATGAGTTTTCATTTTTAGAATATGTAAGGTTTTTCATTTTATAATATCGTTAAAATAGGTTTTTCAATTTTTTCTGAAAACTAAAAATTAAATTTATATTAATACTATTTATAAGTTATAACACATATTGGAGGTGTATTGAATATATAATTTGAGAAGATTGAGATGACTTGATTTTTAATGAGTTTTTAGATGATTTTGGGTGAACTAGGAAAGTTGCCGTGATTTTAATTAAAAACTTTAAAATTCCAGTTAAAACTAGGCCTGAGACTTTTAGCAGAAAAACCCGAACCCAAATCCGAAAAAAAAATATCGGTTTCAGTTTGTCCAAACCCGAAAAACCGAAACCCCAATAAACCGAACCGAACTTGAACCGAATCAGATAAATAAATTTAAAAAACCCAAACGGTTTCTATTTGTCTAAACCCAAAAAACCAAAACCCGAATAAACCGAACCCGAACCATAAATACCCTACTTTTTCGATGTTTTCATTAAAATGGTTACTTTGGTTTTAAAAAAATCCGAAAAACCGAACCCGAACCCGAAATAAACCAAAACGAACCCGAAGTAAAACCCGATCGGGTTTGATATGAAACCTGAAACCCGAGCCGAACCCGAATCAACCGACCCGAACCCAAAAATAAACCGAAGTCCGAGGCCTATTTAAAACCATTTGATTTGGTATTTTATATTCTTAACTAAAATGTTTCACCAAAACACTCTGAAATTCCAACAACTCTCTTAAAATGTATTACTTAAAATATTTTCAATAACACTGGATTTGTCATTTTAATTCAAATCACTCCAACTCTCTTCAAATCATAGATTCAATACATCCCATTATGTTTTCTAAAAGACAAAAAATGGGATAAATGAAAAATAAAATTGGGAAAATGGCCAAAAAAACTCTGAACTTTTTGAAAGTGGCAAAAAAATACTCAAACTTGATTGTGCGCCAAACAATACCCAAAATTTTTTTGAATTTTACTAAAACCCCTCAACTTGTCGTTGATCTAGCAAAAAAATTTTCCATTGAACACATAAACATAATCAAGTTAAGTAAGTCGTTAAATGAAACTGTGTTGTTTTAGAAATAATGAGCTTTTAAAAAAGTTCGTCATCACCATGGTTCGAACCCAGGTTGTTGGAAGTTGTTGATGGGTATCAAATCTCTGCAATTCCCTAATCCAAATCGCGTAACCTAGTTTCAGAAAACAACCCAAATCGATTTTTGCTCCGACGAAGCTCAATTCTCAGAGATGAGTTCAAAATCAAAGGAATCTTGTGTGAACACGTTTGGAATAAGAAGGTTTCCGGCGAAGTGTGTGTGCGGTTTGGAGACGAACATCTAGACGTCCAAAACGAAGAAGAATCTAGATAGACCATTCTTCAGGTGTCTGACAGAATGAAATTAGGGCTACGCGATTTGGATTTAGATTTCTGAAATTAGGATTACGTGATATGGATTTGAGAATTGCAGAGATTTGATACTTTTAAATGAAACGAACTTTATTGTTTTAAGTATAATTATGTTCTATCATTTAATGATTAATACGCCACTTTTCTAGTGTGGCATTATACCCCATCAACTACTCCCAACAACGCGGGTTCGAATGATGATGAGGGCGAATTTTTTTAAAAGCTCATCATTTATGAAACCGTTTCATTTAATGGCTTACTTAACACCTTAACTTGATTTCGTTTGTGTTTAACGGAGTTTCTTTGGCTAGGTCAACGACATGTTGAGGGGTTTTGGTAAAAATCAAATAAACTTTGGGTATTGTTTGGCGCACAATCAAGTCTGTGTATTTTCTGGCCACTTTCAAAGAGTTCATGGTTTTTTTTTTGGTCAAAAAAAATTTAGAGTTCATGATTTTTTTAGCCATTTCCCAAAAAAAATTGGGTAATTGTTTGGCATTTAAAAAAAGAAATATTAAAAACATTAATTTTCCAAAAAAAAAAAACCCGGTGAAAATGAAAGACCATATCTTATGGCTCGAGTTCTAAAGTAAATTAGCCCAAAATTAATAACTTATGATTTTGTGGAAAACTTGATTTTATTTATCTTTACCCCTATTTTTCTTTTCTGTCCATCTCTTCCTTCATCCTCCTTGTCCACTTTATTTGATTGTAAGACCAGATTTAGATTTTAAAAGGAAACATAACCTGTCTGTTGATTCCCTGTTAGAAAATTGATTTTAATACTTTCATCTTCTATTATTTTTTTCTACCCCTTCCAAATGTGCCAAATTCTTATGTGTCGTTGGTCTTATTGTTCAGGTCTCAGTTACTTTGTTGTTTGCCCATCAGATCAACAAAGTTAAATGTCTGAACTTGATCAATAAGTCCCTGTTACTCTGGAGTTGACTTCAAATTTGACTTATATAGTCTGACTCCGTTGCTTTACCTAAGATAGTTTGAGTTCGCTGCTTCACGTCGCTTCTATTTCTCATTTCTCCTTTGACTTATATCCCGCTTTTTTTATATTATTGAGTCACGATTTATATGCCAACGATAATTAAGATATCCAAATCTACGTGAAAAAAAACATTAAAAGCAATTCGCCATATACCATTTTTCATTCCCTTGTATAATTATTCTTTGTTCAAGAGCAAGATACTCTCTAATCACTTTCTAAGGAAAAGTAAGAGCACGAATTTAATAAAGTAAGATCAATAAGTCAAGCTTTTAGAGCTTGTGCTGATGATCAACGACTTAAGCCTACAAGCTTCATTCTCCATATTCACATTCCCTCGTCTAGTTATCATCTCCATGTTCTTGTACAAACTCTGTTTCACTAGATTCTTCATCATCTTCTTACCTTCTTCCCCCGACCTCGGGCTCATTGGAGATCCCATCCCGGAGCTCATCCGACCCGTTTGTGGACCTGAATGAGGACCCATCCGTACATTTCTCTCGTCCTTGAACCACTGCAAGAGTTTCACAGCTCTCTTCTGAACCAGAGGACTCCCAAGTAAGGTCACTTCAAGAAGGACCGGTACAATCCCTGCCTTGGCCATTTTCTCTCGCTGGCTCCAACTCTGATGAGCTAACACCATCAAGATATACGCCGAGTATTCCTGGCATTTCGGTTTATCTTCCCATGTTAAAATCTCTATCAAACTTTTGGGCACAGTCGAACATTCCTCCATCGCCTTTTTACCCATTTGAGTCACGACCAATTGCCCTAGACTGGATAGTGCCTTCTCAGACAAGTCTTTTACCAAGATTAGGCTAAGGAGTTTCTGCACTGCCCCGTTCGTCACCAAGGGCCCTGCGTTTTCCAACACGAGGCAGAGATTGTTTATGGTGGCTAGACATATCTCTTTGCACTTTACGTCTGTTGAATCTGAGTTCAACGTTTCCATCAAGAACGGTAGAATTTGTGATGAAGCTACCGGTAATTGTGTGTTCGTTAGAGAAGACAATGAAAGCAGAAGCTCCGCGAACCCTTGTCTTGTTGAGTGGTCGAGAACTTCGACATTTTTAGGTAGCTTTGAGCATATTCCGGCGTTCACCATTAGCGCCTTGTTCCTGAAGTAAGATAAAAATAAGAAGGTCAGATTTGTTCCCTAAGATAAATAGCATGCAAATGGGGGTGTATTCAATCTTGTATTTGAAAAGATTTGAGATGATTTGAGTTTTGAGATGATTTTGGGTGAATTAGGGAAGTTGAAATGATTTTAATCAAAAAACTCTATAATCCCATCTAAAACCATGGAATTTGGATTTTAATATTTTTAACTAAGCAATTGCACCAAAACACTTTAAAATTCCAACAAATCTCCTGAAATTCATCACTTAAAATATTTTCAATAACAGTAGATTTGAGGGTATATTTTAAAATCACAGGTTCAATAACACGGGATTTTTAAATGGTTTTTAAAATTCATGTTTAAATAACAGTGAATTTATAAATTTAAAACAAATCACCTCAAATCCTTAGTTGAATACACCTCTTATCATGTTACACTCTTAGACATGATGTAATCAATATTAAATTTTAAATCGATTTTTATTTGTTTATGACTTTATGCAAAACTAAAACTTATCTCTTTTTGGGCCTTATATTTAAAAGAGTGTGAATATCATCATTTGCGAAGCGAGAAGATATAAAGATATGATATGAAAAAACAAAGAAATGGGAAAATAAGAAAGGAACACACAACCAAATGATGGCTAATTTAGGGAACCAGGGTTCAAATACTCAATTGTTTAATTAAGGGTTCATAGTTAGGGTTGGAGATTGGGTATCTGTTAAGATTAAAGTAGATTTTTGGGTTTCTAGTATTTTGGTATTAGAAGTCCAGATAGAATCCATTTGGATTTTTTTTTTGGGCCAGGTTCGGTTTAATTCCATTCAGGTTTGGATCGGTTCAATAGTATATTTGAAATCCAGTTATTATCTAAATATTTGTCGAATAAGGTTCGGGTCAGTTACTATTAGCGAAAAGTAATAATGTATAAAGTTTGGTTCGGGTATTTCAGGTATTTTGTATCTAAATTACTTGGAAATAAAGTATATATTTGGGTTTGTGATTATAATTTTGATATTTAGATTATTATAATTAACATTTTCGGATATATAATTATGTTTTGAGTATTTTTGAATATTTATTCGGTTTTTTATTTGGATTATATTTTGTACCATTTTTCAGATATAACAATCTAGGACTCATCCGAATATTTACGTCGAATCCAATTTAGTTAAGTACCTTTCAATTTAGGTCGGTTTTATTGGTTTTTTTAGATTCAGATATATGTTTTTTATGTAATACAGTTAACGACAATGCTTTTTTATTGGATATATAAAAAATCTGTGAGAGGATAAAAAGCAACATTGATCAAGTCAAAAGAAAAAAAAAACCTTAAGAAGCTTGAAATACCATTGATTAAGTAAAAGAAAAAACTTTTCTTAACAATCACATTTTAATCAATATCAAATCCAAGCTCATGCAACATTTTCCTTGCAGAGTTTCAATTTTTTTTCCTAATTTTCAATGTTTTTGTTATGGATTATGTAGTAGACAGAGTTTTAAAAATATAAACATTAGTATATTTTTAGTTAACAGACGTGTGTAGACAGCCAGAGTTTAGTGGAAGCTGACCTTCGACTTTTCTAAGATCTGATTGGTCAGAAAAATTAATGGCCATTTGGAGATATACTAATGGCTGTCAACTAACGTGATTTGTATATCTCGACACTTCCAAGTTCCGACGCACTCGGAATTAATATACTTAACTTTTCTTTTAATGGAGTAGTAAATTAACAGTCATTATTACGATATAATACTACATTTATTGTTCGTTTATTCATAATAAATATATGAAACAAATTTAAATACTCGCCAATATATATATGGGACAGTGTGTGGATAGCCAACGATGCTTTCCAAACTCCTCTATATATGTCTATCTTCTTTGTATTTTCTCTAAGTTATAGGAGTCTCATATATACTATCCACATACACGCAAATCATTATGCATAAAGTTATCAACTAAAAGATTATTGTAGTGATATGGTACATGCAAGCACAATTCTAATTAGTTATTATATGCATATATGGTGATAATGTGACCTTTATGTAACACTCCATATTTGACCAAATTGAAACCAGAGAGAGAGAAAGAAAGGCACGTGAGGGAAACGTCGTGTCTACTTCAAGAGCCAAATAAGACGCCATGGTAGGATCCACTATTTTGGTTATAATAATTTATCCCATTAGTTTCAATTCAAAAACTATGACAAAATGAATATTGGTTGACAAAAATAAAATGGACATTATAGCGAACCACGAAAATTAGGCATACAAGCACTTTTGGTCAAAAGAATTACTTTCGGTAAAACCTCACTCTATTGGATAATTTTGTCAACCGATTATATATATAAACTCGAAAATACATTATACTCTAAATTCTAATTAAAAGGTAAAGAAAACAAAAGGATAAACCACAGATGATATATGTATATATACACCATAGTCGTAAGTTGTAACCACTAGCTATGAACATCTTCGGAAATTCACATATATCCAAAAGCATGAGTCCAATATCTAAAGTCACCATTGGATAAAGCTGAAACTGCAAGTTGATTGTAAATTAAAGTCATAAAGTCTATTCTAAATGATTGTAGCAAGAAACAAGAATGGTAATTTGGCAGTTGCTGTATACCTGAAAACAATATTTAACCAAGACAAAAATTTCTAACATTCTCCTTCTTTCTGTTCAACTAAACTAATTAACAGTTACATAAAGACAAATACTGACAATATACGATCTACGTGCATGCATCAATATGTATGAATTTTGTTTCATTTGATAGAGTTAATATATATATACACAAAAGTTTTTACTTCTGCCAATATATATATATATGTACACACAAAAGTTTTTAATAAAATTTTTGAATGGTTTCTCCATTTGCGTGTGTCATGCTTGGAAATGAACCATTTAATAAATTACTAAATGAAAAAATAAACAAAGTACAAGAAATTTTTATATATATGAAAAGTAAAATATACTATATATTTATTTTATTTTTTCGGTAAAGGAGAAGTAGGAGAACTTACGTGTAGGTCCCCTGAGAAAGCTGAATAAGAGCCTTAACGGCAGATCTCTGATGGCCGGAGATATCGGAAGCGACCATAAAAACAAGAACCTGAACAACACCGAGCTCACCCATGAGCTTACGAATCTTCTTGTCTTCTCTGGCAAGTTTCTCGATCTCCATGGCAGCTTTCTCCTTCTCTTCCCCGCTTCCAAAGTGAAGCTTCTTCACAGTTCTCTGCAAGACAACCTCCTCATTCTCATCTTCAGGTGGTTTCGATATTATTTCCGGAGGCGCCACCAGCTTCACGGGATCTTGTTGGGTTCTTGATTTCTCAGGTGAGCTTTGAAGGTTGCGTTTGCGGGAGGATGTTTTGGATTTCAAAAGGGAACGAATCCTGGTGAAGAAGTGGAGCTTCATGTATTGGAGTTGCCAAACTGAAGAAGAAGAAGAGGATTGTGTTCGAGAAGAAGACATGATCGATAGATGATGTGATGTTCTTGTCCTTCTAGTGGACTTTGCTGTGTCTTTTATATATATGTTGATATTCGTTCAACTTTAGGTATTTTGGGGGCCAATATTGGTATATGCCTAATGCCGGTAAGATTTTAAGAAAAATATTATTAAAAAAAAAAAGAGAACTGATGTAAGTTTTGTGATACTTCATGTGTCCCACAAATCCGTCAAGACCAAAACCTTCTTTTTTTTAACTCACAAAGTCACTTTGTTAGTTATTAAACTAATACATCAAATGCATGATCTAACCATATAGGAATAAGTGATGATACAAATAAAACTAAAATTTTGGTATGTGGGCATGAGAGTGAACATGGGGAAGTGCTCTAGGCCTAATATCGTTTATTTTTTAATGTATGATGTAGTCCCCATGAGATGAGTTTAACAACATCCATCTTATCATAAACTATATACGATTTATCATTTTGCAGCAGAAATCATCAAATTTAAGGAGCAAAAATTCATGACATAATGACTCCAAAAGCTTCTGAAACTACCCCTTCCCATTTGATCACTTCCTGTAGAATTACTTATTCAGTTCTTTTTTTTTTTTCTTTCATTCATATCGTCTAAGTCAACATTTTAGGTAAATACAACTTTATTCTTAAATATTGCATGAAGACCTTTGTTCCTTTTTGGTTCTCGGAGAAGCTGTAGACCTTTGTTTCTATTTGGTTTTGAGGGTGAACCTTTGAAATATGGCTTGTGGCAACTACTATGAAGACTCCAGTTCTTTGGAACTGTGACATAAGCGGGATGGTCTGCGCTTTGGCGTGTGGTTGCTGTGATTCTGTTTGGTTTTGGTTAGTTCTCATTTTGCTATCTTCATTTTTTTTAGTCATGTTGTGCTTACGGTTGTATCTAGTTAGGTTTTCGTATTGTTGTCCTGTGTTTTTGTCTCTCTTTGTTGTATTTCTGTTTTCTGTCAAAAACTTAAAATGATATAAAATTTTAACATTTTACAAAAAAAATATATTGCATGAAGGCTATATTGGTGTACTGTCTCGCTGAGTTTATCCAACCTGATTGTCCTTTCATGCAATTGGACTTCATCAAGCCTTTAGCGCAATAAATTCTTTGCTAAACATCGAATGTATCTAAACGAGGTATAAGCAAGCAAATTTGTTTACTGGACAAGAGATAGTACAATTTGTAGTACCAAAAGTGAGAGATATGTCCTTATTAATAAAAAATGGTAGAAAAGAGTATTTTGCTGTATATGATTTGATTATGGACTAATTTATTCAGAGTCGATCGTGTGCCATGTTTTAGATGCAAGACGAAGGCACTAAATCATCCTCTGACTAAACACATACCAACACTTCAAAACATGGTAATTAATTTACTAATTCTTAACGAAAGATTCGAAGAAAATGAATTATAATGACGACCTTTCATCGACTCTCGTGGTCATTTGAAAAGAGACTAGCTACCAGAGATTCGATCGACAAAAAAAAAAACTAAGGCTTACATATAATGGGTGCCAAAGTTTTCTTATCAATATATATAATTGTTACATTAATTAAGGATTAGACTAAGTACAAAAGGAATATTATGGAGGAGAAGAAGGGGACAAGCGAGGAGGCAGCATAGTGCACATGCACAAGAACAGTTTTGTCTCTTCTAAATCTCACCCTCATGTTTACAGCAGAGATCAAACTTTTTAGCTTCATTGAAAAACTAAAACTAATACTCTCTTTTAATTTCTCCTTATGTCATTAATTAACACGTTCATGCGTGTCAGATCCAACTTAACCTCGGTATGACCAAAGATGGCTTACTCTTTTTGTTTACAAAACCGCATTCAGTAAACCTCACTTATTAGATAATAGTCTAAAAGGTTAGGCGAAAAAAATATCTAGCGACCAGAAAATTCAAGCAAATGACCTTATCTGCTTTATTTGAGAAAGTATGGATATTTTGTCAATCACCTCTACTTTAACAGAGTTCCATATTTCAGATAATTCTTGATCGAAAGTCAAGTTGGGCTGAAACTTGAATGCTAGTTGCTACACTAGTCAATGAATGTTTTTTTTTTGGCAGAAAATTGACTTTCTTATATGTATTCAAAACTTTTGCAGCGATCAACATAGAGTCATAGTGAATCGGACCTAATGTATAGTCTCCAAGTTGTCAACTATTAATTCTTGGACTATTGAACCACCAGGATTAGTTTCTTTTCTTTTAATTGCAACTTGTTTAAAAGCTTTTCCATAAATTATTTTGTTATAAAGTTGTTCCAGATATTTTTGTTGAAACATGGGAATTTTTTTTTTTCGCGGTAACTGGATGTGCATACTTTTAAAAGGAACAGTTGATGAGTACTATTCCTAGGATAAATAACCGAATCCAATGAACCGAACCATGCCAAACCGAAAATCATTTTCGGTTTTTGATTTGGTTCGGTTCAAAAATTCGGTTTAATTCGGAACATCTATTTTTTGTTCGGTTTCCGTTCGATTCAATTTTTTTTGGTAATTCGGTTATTTACTTTTTTTATTTTATTTATTTTTTAAACCAATTTAGAGCAAATTAAACAGTATTATACCAGATTTTATCAAAAAAGTATGAATTATCCGAACCGACCGAACCAAAATAACCAAATATATCCAAAAATTATTAATCGAATATACCCAAAATTAATCGAAATTACCTATTTATCTGAAACTTCGGTTAATTTATATACAAATCAAATAACCAGAAAAATCAAAAACCGAACCGAACCGAACCGAACCGAAACTTTTTCGGTTAGTTTCGGCAATATTTTGGAAAACCAAAAAAACCAAAAAACCGAATCAAAACCGACCTGAAGAAACCGAACTCCCAGGGCTAGTAAGTAGAGTGAAAGAAGCCATTGGCTGAGGGAATGAAGAATGCATGTTCTTGAGGACTAACTGGAACAGCGGATCCGGGCGAAATGTTTTTCGAATGAAGTGAGAGTTACCAATATAGGAATCCTCTGATATATACAACATAATCTTAGGGCATCAGCAACGCTGATACCCTCATCGAATCCTTAACCTCTTTTTTTTTTTTTTTTTTTTTTAATAGATGTGAACCAATCAAACCCTGCCATGTCAGCAAGGATTCAATCCTTAAAACTCTTCCCCAAGGATTGATCCTTGCGTTGTGGGTACTCTTACCAAATGTAAGAGAATGTGTCCTTCCACTTAGTGACATGGGGTAACCACTTTACTTATTGGTTATATGAGCAGAATGCATTTTTCCTGACCATATAAAAAAGATCAGAGCTTGTTACTTGACCACCCTTAATCTGCCCTATTATATTTTAGAACCGTGGTTACTAATTTGGTAACGTATTATAAGAATATGTCTTTCTAGTAGTGATTCCCACGTTCTACGATCCTCCCAACCATGTTAACTTCATCGCCACTCAATCTCCCAGCTGCACCACTTTCTCTACGTGTAAATCGGTCTTAATTTAATTTAATCTTAATTAAGTACTTGATGTCTGTTGTGAGCTATGACAAACCCATATCGTTCTTGCTTATCACGCATTGACATTTCCTGAGTAAAAACCTTAATCAAGAAGAAGAAGATGCAAAACGTGCTTACAATCAATTGACTAACGTGGCTTTGAAGGAGAGATAGCGCGAGTGAGAAGACGCGGCAAGCCCGAACTCTCGCGGTTCGGCAGCTCCGCGTCGGTAGGTCGAGTCGTCTTGGAGCTATCTCGTTGCTTCTTGAGCGAAAACATGGCTGATCAGACAAACAATCGTCAAGCTATGGACATTGGTCGCCCGACCAATATCTGCCACGTGGCTCACGTGACATACGATCGCTTCGATGGCTTTCTTGGTCTTCCTTCTGAGTTCGAGCCCGACGTACCCAAGAAAGCCCCTAGTGCAAGGTTCAGCTTCTTCTTACTTCTTCTTCCTAATGTAAACCGTGCAAATATTGATCTTATATAATCGATGTTATAATGAATCCATTCCTATTATATACTTTATAAGTAATATCGATCCTAGTTTAGTATATGTTACACATTCTAAAGTAGGATCCGTTCAAGATTGTGGTCTAAACATAGTATATAAGAGACATGATCATGAACCTTGGGGTTGTTACTATGAGATAACAATGTGATGGAACTAATATGTTCCAAGTGTTCTGTTTTGCTGTTTGCAGTGCAACGGTGTTTGGTGTTTCTACAGACTCAATGCAGTTACGTACGACGAGAGGGGGAACTGTGTTCCAATCATACTCTCGCTATTACAAAACCGGCTATACGACCAAGGAGGGTTACAAGTGGAAGGTATATTCAGAATCGCAGGAGATAACAGCGAGGAAGAGTTTGTAAGAGAAGAGTTAAACCAAGGAGTCGTACCAGAGGGCATTGACGTCCACTGTCTTGCAGGACTTATCAAGGTATTAGCTTTTATAAACAAAACTTTTTAATCAGCATTTTAGCTCTTTGGCTGATGTATTTGGGATGATTCCAATCAGGCTTGGTTCAGAGAATTACCGAGAGGAATACTTGATTCTCTACCATCTGAACAAGTGATGCAGTGTGAGTCAGAGGAGGATTTTGTGAAGGTTGTGAGACTTTTGCCGCAAGCAGAAGCTTCTCTTTTGAATTGGGCTATCAATCTGATGGCTGATATTGTAGAGTTTGAAGGTGTCAACAAGATGACCTCACGTAACCTTGCTTTGGTCTTCGCGCCAAACATGTCTAAGGTCAGTGTCTATTTCCACTACAACCCTTGGAGAGTTTTGTTTTGTAACCGAAACTGAAAACAAACTGTGTCTGTTTTCGTTTTGTTGTAGATGGCAGATCCTTTAACAGCGTTGATGTATGCAGTCCAAGTTATGAACTTGTTGAAGATCCTCACAGATAAAACACTCAGAGAGAGGAATATTGCGTCATCTCAGGTTGATCCTTGTGATAACAGTGAAGCTGGAGTTGGAGAATACAATCAAGAAGAAATGTGTGCTTTTAAAGAAGAAGAAGAAGAAGAAGCCGAAGATGTTGATGTTAGGAAGAAGGAAGAGGAGATCGGTAAAGTGGAAGGTGAACACAAACCATCAAGCGAATTGGTTTCTCGATGATCAAAACAAACAGGAAACATGAAGACAGATGTTGGACTTTGAATTCTCTTTTTGTTTTACGTTCTTGGTAATCTAAAGTGCAAGTAACTTAGGCCTATTATTTGAAGTTTCAATTCATGTGTCTGTCTATTTCACAAAAAAAAAAAAAAAAAAAAAATACAAACGTTTTCAATTTTTTATAAAAGCATTTTCGCAAAACAAACATCAAAACTGGTAGAGTTCAGGTCCGGATGAGTTTTTCCAGATTCATGTATTATGTAAGCAAAATTGAGAGTCATAAAAGAGCCACAGCAAATTATGAGCTGTAATTTATTAATGAAAAAAAAATACAAGTGAAACATATTATGGATCTTTGTTTTTTTGACTTTGCCAAGATCAAAATTAATTTTTTTGTTCCAAGTTTCATCTTAAAGCAGCTCAAAACAGATTACAACAAATCTTTCAACAGCATAAAGCTTCAAAGGTTACCATCCATTGTCAGAAGCACCTTATACAAATCTGGACGGCGGTCACGGAACACTCCCCAGCTTTGCCTTTTCAACTTGATCTTCTCAAGATCAAACTTTGCCACGAGAATAGCTTCTGTTTTATCATCAGCCTCAGCCACAATTTCACCTGTTGGTCCTGTCATTTCACAAGTAAAAAAGAAAAAGTATTGAGAGAAAATCAACCGAATGTATACTATTCAACTGATGAACAAGTTCGTATCTGAACTTTGAAGTTGATCTCAGCTGAATCAGTTTAAAGTCATACCAGCAATGAAGGAATTTCCATAGAAAGTGATCTGACTCGGTCCATGCTCAGTTTCAATGATTTCTTTCCCTATGCGATTCGAAGCCACTAGAGGCACCTGGAAACAAAAGTATTACTCCCATTTATTAGCAAAACCATTGCAGAAAAATCGATAAATGACTGATTAATCTAACCACAGAAGCACATCTTGACAAGTATACAAGAAGAAATGTGAGGAAAATATACACATAGCATTCGAGATAAGACACTGATGAATTTAAAAACTGAAAGTTTTAAGACCGAACAGCTTACCAGATTAGCTCCAGCATGCCCTTGCATGACTCTCCTCCAGTGATCGCGCGAATCCAATCCCTGGTCTTGAGGTTCAGAACCAATGGCGGTGGGATAAAACAAAACTTCAGCACCCTGTAGAGCCATAGCTCGAGCTGCCTCAGGAAACCACTGATCCCAACATATAGCTGAACAAGACATTACACCAATACTTAAGAGTTATGATGTCATCAAACTCATAATCACAAAAAGACGATGAAAAAGCTATACAAGAAAATCTCGAGCTCTGCATACAGTATCTTACCTACGCCAATTTTTGCAAACTTTGTCTGAAAAACCTATTGACAACAACACCAACAGGGAAGTGATCAATCATGTTAAATAAAAAACATGTATTCACTTGGGGATTGTTCTTGTCAAAACTACCTTAAAGCCAGTGTCTCCAGGATTGAAATAAAACTTCTCTTGGTAACCTGACGTTAAGAAAAAGGTATCAACATCAACAACAAAAGAAAGTAGAACAAACTCGAGCTACTTACAAACTTAACTCACCAGGTCCATCAGGAATATGCGACTTCCTATAAACCCCAAGGTCAGTTCCATCAGCATCGATAATGGCTATTGAGTTGTAATGTGCATTATTTGCTTCCTCAAAGAAGCTAACCGGTATCACTACACCCAGCTCCTTTGCCAGCTTCTGCATCCTGTATTAATCCAACCATCAAAGCACTATATAACAGATACATCTCCAAAGTACAAAACCCACAACTTGAAATATCAAAACGGCATCAAGAAGACAAAGACACATCATGGAAAATAAAATAAAAATGTCACCTTGCAATGGTGGGATGGTCCTTGTAAGGCTTGGCTCGCTTAAAAAAGTCTTCTCTTTGTGCTTGACAAAAGTAATATCCCTCAAAAAGTTCCTGTTTTGATGATAATACATGGACGTAAGAAACTACTATAGCACATACGTCGCCTTAAACATACCAAATCTAAAAAGTTTCAGAGCAAACAATGACCTGAATAAGAACGATATTTGCTCCTTTTGCGTGTGCTTCTCTCACCAGCCTGCACAGATCGAAATTCGAAAGATGAAAAAACGGAGAAGGGTATTGTATATCAGAGCTTGAGGATGCCAAAATATGAAATTCTGATTCCAAAAGCACACAACACATGAAACTTCAAGGAGCAGGAAAAATGGAACCTTTCGGCGGCGGCGACGTTGGTGGAGATATCGTCGGAGCAGGCGAATTGAAGAGATGAAACAACCACTTCTCGTCTTCTTCCTTCCATTTCCATTGCTTCTTTCTCTCTGTGTTTTCTCTGTTTTTTCTTTTTCTTTTTCTTTTTTTCTCTCAGAAGAAGAAAAAAGAAATAATGAAAGATACGTAGGTGACTCAGTGACTCGGTGACTCCTGTCACTTGGAGAGGGGAAAGTAAAAAAGGAATGAGAATATTTATACTTTTTTCTCCGATATCGAAAAAAGGGAATGTATGCGTCTGTCTACAAACGCAAACGCCAAGTTTCAGTTCAGTTTATTCGGTATAAACGCGAACGCTGGGACCTCCTAATTTCGATTTACGTGGAATATGAAATATGTATGCAAATTTGATTTCTCAAATCATTTTGTGACATTTGTAAGAAAAAAGAAAAATATATCACTTTAATTTCAGTTCTTGTTTTAGGTTTGTTTTCAATTAAAATTTGAATATTTTTGGACAAGTTTTTGTTCAAAAAAAATAAAAAAATTTGGACAAGTTTTTGAGACAAAAATGAAAGGATTATAATATTAGAACAGAACAAATTATAAAGCCGGTGGTTTACAACAAATTTCGGAAACTAAATGCTAGAGGATTACAAAAATATCTTTAGAGAAAGAGCTCAAACAAGAGAAAAATAATAGAAAATAGAAAACATTAAAACTAAGATTACAACGCAAATACTAGAATTAAATTAGAGAAAATTCAATACCAAAACAAATCGCAAGGATGAAAACCCAGAATAAAGCTTAACAACAACTTACGATGTATGTTAGCTCTTCCTCGAGATGGATGTTCTGAGACCGATACAGACCAGATAAACAGCCAAACACCATAGAAAGAGAGACATCTTTGTCTTGCATTCTTGTACAACTAATTTGATTTCAATTCTTGTGCAGACATATTGAAGAGACGCTACAAATAGAAAACATAGTGATTTCTCAAGATTCAACGATATAAAAAGCAGTTTCAATGACATATAAAAAGCAGTTGTCTTCTGTTTGCTTTCGTTTGGTTTTAGCTTATACAGACACATTTTCTTCCCTCTCTCTCTCTCTCTCTCTCTCTCTCTCTCTCTCTCTCTACTTTTCTAATGCCGAGAAACTTTTAAGAAAACTGAAATTTTACATTGAAAGCAAGCTTACAGAGCCACAACACACACATCAAAAGACTGAATTTTTACGGGACATTTGCAGGGAACAGTTCACATTTACACTTAAACCCCATGAGATAGCACTCTAGAACGACTGTGAAGTAGAAGAAACAACATAGCGCATATCAAAGTTTTATCAAAATGCAGTCATACACGGGAATCAAACAAGCGAAAGTTAGAAACCAATCAAGAAGAAACGATCAAACTGTTCAAATCAACACTGATGAGCCAAGCAGGGATCAGAAGACGTGAAATCCCGATGTAGCTAACAGTGAGAGATAGGAAAACAACAACACGACCAGACTGGCGAAAAAGGGTCGAAGGGAAACACATGTACGAAGTTTGATTCTAAGAAATTAAACTCTTAAAAGTTTGAACTCAATTTTCTTATAATAATATCAGATTGATCTTATCATGTTCCCGGTTATCTTGAGTCTTGCATTCTTGTACAACTAATCTTGTAAAACGTATGACCATTCACAACCCCAGAAACAATAAACCTCAAAACTCATGACCATTCACAAACCCAGAAAAGCTCAAATCAAGCAGATACACAAATCATGGTCAAATCAAGCAGAAAAACCCAAAAAGTTAGCTAGTTTCGAGAGATATCATAGAGGAGAAGCTCACCTGTTTGCAGGAGAAAATCGAGAATCGCTGGAGAAGCTATGAGCAAGGAAGTGAGTCGTCGTGAAGCGACGAGAGAGAAGAGAGATTTTTTTTTTTCTTTTTTTGGGCAAAAAGAGAAAAGAATAAAATTAATTGGGTAAACCATTTAAAATTGAAAATGTTGTGATTGAGTCACTAATTACTGCAATCTCCTATAATGAATCAACCTAAACAAATTCAAGATTTAAAAGCTTCACAATCCAGCATGATAGAATTTCAATAAGATTAAAGACAAAAAAATGAACTTATCTACTTTATAATTCGTTTTCATATTCGAATTAATAACAAAAAAAGCAAAAGAAAAGAATACATTTAAAATTGTAGTATGTTTTTATTTGTAATTTAAAGTTTAGGTTATGACAAAAAATATACAATGTCAAAAAAATGGGTAGATGACTAGATCCGATTGTTTTGTTTCGATTAATTAGATCTTCTTCCCAGTTAATCTAGTTTTTTGTTGTGCTTTTCTTTCCGCAAGTTAGAACTTCTTCTTCCGTTTATCTGATTTTCTTTGTTTATCTCTGGCTATGTCCGGTTTTGTTTCCGACTTTATCCGGATTTTGTGTTCTTATTCCTCATGTAGTTATGTTTTGCTTGCTTAATCCGCTTTGATTTTCACCTAATCTATTTCTCTCTTTGCTTCAGTTTGTCTTTTCAAAATAGGCGAGAGTAATATCTTCGCTAATTATGTATGTTATCGATCAGCAGATTAAGTCTCGTTAATAGGTTCAAAGGCGGAGCTTCTTGTTATGGTGGAAGGTCAGATTAGTCGTGACAAGGAGCAGATGATTTTTGGCTGGAAATCGGCGACCATTGTCACTGCAGCAAGATCAAATATAGGAACTTAGATGGAGTTTCACGGTGCCCAAAAGTTGAGGCGGTGTATCAGAAAATCCAGGCATTGTGTCATCCTAATCTTCAACCAAATGTTAAACAAGTGGTTTACCACGTGTCTCTTTTCCTTAAAACTTTATCATGTAATTAGGTTAAATAATTTTATTGGGTTGTAAAGATTTTAAGTATCAGAAGGAAAAATTTTCACAAGGGAGATGGTGACTTTGGGCGATATTGGAGCTTCACGAGGGGGTGCCGAGGATGCGAGTATGGAGAACGTCTGCTTATCAGGGAGACCACCATGGGATCCTCCTGATGCAAGAGTGTCCTGGGCCAGTAGAGTAAGTGGTAGTGTTGGGGGAGGGATGCCGAGACCGGAAGAAGTTATCGACGATGCCTTTGTGACGGCTGGGTTGAAGTTAGATTTTTGTGATGAAGAAGAAGGCGAATCAGTGATAACGATTGAAAGGGAAGTGCTTGATGCGATGAATGGTTTATGGAAAAACTGTATGATCATCAAGGTTTTAGGGCGGAGTGTCTCAATACCGGTTTTAGGGTGGAGTGCATCGGAAATTGAAGGAACTGTGGAACCCGAGGGGTGGGATGACGATCATGGATCTGCCTCGATAGTTTTTCCTGGTCCGTTTTGAGAAACAGGATGAATTTATGGCAGTTTTAACCGAGAGTCCCTGGTAAGCTTTTGAAAGCTACTTGATGGTGCAAGCTTGGTCTCCGGCCTTTGATCTACTGAGAGATGAGATAGAGACGACTTCGGTTTGGGTCCGTCTGTCACACATCCCCATTAACTTCTACCACCAGTATATTCTTATCGGACTTGCGAGAGGGTTGGGTAACCCTATTATGACCCTACAACCCTGAGACTTGAGAGGGCACGTTTTGCAAGAGTCTGTGTGGAGGTGAATCTCAACTCTCAAGAACCCTTTAAAGGGAACAATGATGATTAATGGGGATTGATATATTGTTTCCTATGAGGATTTGTCAACCATCTGCTCGAGGTGTGGTTTGTATGGTCACATGGTCCATAAGTGTCCTACAAAGAATCAAACGAAAGAGCATGATAGACATCTAGAGACAGTGGAACCAACGGCAATGGGTGTGGTGGAATCCGGTGCCAGTATCGGAATGGAGCTGAACTCCCAACGCGATGATGGCTTTACGCCGGTGAGAAGGGATGGCAGGCCGCTGACGGAAGCGCGTCGAGTGGATACCTTAGATATGGAACGGATTTCGCGGGACCTGATTGCACGGGATTTGATTCGAAGGAAAGATCCCCCGAAGATCGTGGTGGCTAACAGATTTGGTGGATTGGATGAGGAAAGAGAATTGCAGGAAATTGGGAAAGTAGTAATGGTGAGGGATGAGAATATCCTTAATCAGAGGCGAAAAAAGGAAGCTTTGCCACAAACTTTGATTTTTGGTTCGGGGTCGGGCAAAAAGAAGCAGGTGGCTGGACTTGAAAATTGGGACCGTACAAGCAAGAATCTTATTGGGCCTAATCTTGTGGTATCCAAGCCTAAGTCGTTAAGGAAAAATTTACCTGTTCGAGGGGAAAAATTTACCGTACAAATTGTTCCCACGGTCTGTCAAGATGTAAATTTTTTATTCATTCTTAATAACAAATCGGAAGCTTAGTTTCCCGATTTCACACCAAAAAAAAAAAATGTATTGGGTTGTATGAATTCTAAGTCCTCTATTTGGCCCATTTATTTGGGATAACTTAATAAAAAAAATGGTTGACAAAAAAAAAATGATGTGTACCAAACAAAACAAAAATAGAAAAAAAAAATAGGTAGATGACTAGATCTGATTGTTTTTTATTTTCTCTTCTGTTGCCCTCAAGATTTATCAGTTGCTCCCTCTCACTACTTTTTTATACCTCTTTCTTTAAAGATTTTTTTTTTTTTCCATTTAGAAGAGTGTATAAAATCTGCACTTCTTCTATTAAGTATACGAATATACCATTTTTTAAACCATTAGATGGCATTTGTATAAATTTACTTCTATCTTTTATCTCCAATTGAGATTCTCTTTTCTTTTTGAGTAAAAAATCAATTCAATCAAATTGTATCCTCTGTTTTGTGGGTTCATAAGTCTCTCTCTTTCCCGTTTATAATCCCAGAGACAAAACATAGCTAGGTTCTATTTATTCGTTTAATACAAGAATCCTACTTTTATTCTTCTTTTCTTGTGCAAGGATTCTAAGGAGCTAGGTTTGATGATAATGTTGGACATTATACTGACGAGGAGTGATACAATAAAGAGATTGACAAGATGGACATCGTCAAAATTGAGAACTTTTTCCTTTCTCTTGTTAACACGGCACTGTTTGATCGCCTTTGGGATTCGCTGGCAACTGTGCCATCCGAAATTAATGAATTCGGCTCCAACCTTCAGCTAATTCCGAATCCATCTGCTTTTCAAGAAGTGGAAACAAGATTTAATTTAGTGTGACATGCATGAGCTTCATCGTCACATATGATTAATTTTAGGGGTGCAAAGTTTGTGCATCAATTATAGTTTTTCGTTTAAAAGATTCCATGCATATACTTACATGTTCACCACTCAAAAACTTTAAAACATAGTAATGAACAACAATTTCCTCAAAAAAACTCAGTGAAGATTATTGGTTCTATAAATATTATAGTGGATTTGTTGGATTAGAAAATCTTTGATAAATCCATTGGTTTGTTGGATTTGGAAATCTTTAATAATAGATTTCAAAATATAGGAAATGGATATAAAAATCAAATAGACGATTTTTTTAGATTCACTACATGGATTTACAATAATTTTAAGTTGCATAATAAAATATAAAAAAATAAAACCAAAAGGTGTCTACATATTATATATTATTCTCATAACTTATAAAATCTCTTCACATGCTTGCTGCAATGCGTTGTTAACCCGAAATCTCTCCCTGTGTTGTGATTCAAAGATCGACGATCAGAAGAAATAAACGCTGAGAATTAAACCCAAGAACATAGATTCTGAAAAGGAACCTTAAATGTAGAACTGCAGAGCCTGATCCACTACGGTTTAATCTGGTCGATTTCGAGTTAGATCGGTATTGATCTTGAATCGCTAGACAGTGTTTGATGCTCCTTAGCCGTAGCATTGACTGATTTAAAAGAAAAATAATGAGACGAGGTTGTGACCTGGAAAAACAAACAATTCAGGGGATTCATTAATGACTCAGACAAAGTAATGGTTACTTCCACTGATTCACAAATTCGAATCATATGTGGAGAAGATGTAATCTACAAGCTTAAAGGGTAGGATGATTTAGCACAGTGATTAGTTTTGTCTGTTTTGTTTAATAAGAATAAAGATGTAAACTCTGTATTATTACGTTTTGCAGCGTCTAGCGGACTGCTGTTTCTCCCTAATGAAAGGATCAACAACGTGGCCTGAAGAGGAGCTGGAAGCAAGCAGCAGAGGGAAGAAGCTGAAGCTTCCGAGGAGTGTGTGGCAGCCTCACATGTGGGGGCTTGTGATCGTGACACCTACAAGGCTATATATATGCTTATTTTCGTTATCAAACTCTCATATTAGGTCACGGATAATTATAAACTTTTTAAAAAAATCGGTGATACAAATCTAACCACAAAATAATGGTGGGTTACTGGTTTATGTATTTGAATGGATTTGAGAATCTTAATGAAATCCAATGTTATTGGTATATGATTTATAAATCCTAATTCAAATCATGTGTTATGGGTTTTATAATTTATAAATTCAAATTCAAATCATGTGTTATTCAATCATATAGATTTATTAGTGGATTTAATTTTATAATGAATTTGAGTGGATTTGTTTGTTAAAAATACAAAGACTAAAATCCGAGGTAAAACCTCAGATTTGTAAATACTTATTATTAGATTTGGAAATCAGAATATTTTTCTTAGATTTATAATTCTTATACCGATTTCAAAATCAATAAATGAACAACACTATTTTACTCAATATTTGCTCTTTTGTATTTTGTATATAAATATTAAAAGGACAAATCTCTATAATGTACCACTTTCAACTTTTTATGACCAAAATAAACTAGGATGCTCATTTTGGACAAAAATGTTTCATTAAAGTAACCAAATAGACAATTTTGCCCTCTTATTTCCATTAAACCAAATCACATTATATTCATTTCAAATTACGAATTTCTCTTATTTCAAATTTTCTTAACAAATTTCTTTCTTCAAAACTCATTTTTGCGAAAATTCATCTTTTTCATAAATTTTTTTTTTGAATTTTTTATCTTTTCTTCTTAGTGCAACTAGCACATTCTAAACATTAAACCCTAAATCGTAAATCCTAAACCCAAAATCGTAAACCTTAAAACCTAAACCCTAAATTTTAAGGATTTGTGAATCTAAACCATAAATCATAAACCCTAAACCCTAAACTCTAAATCGTAAACCCTAAGCCCTAAATCGTAAACCCTAAAACCTAAACCCTGAATTGTAAACCATAAACCCTATACCTTAAATCGTAAACCCTAAACCCTAAATCGTAAACCCTAAACCCTAAATCTTAAGGATTTGTGAATCTATACCTACCATAAACCCTAAATCGTAAACCCTAAACCCTAAATCTTAAAGATTTGTGAATCTAAACCCTAAACCGTAAACCTTAAACATTAAATCGTATACCCTAAAACCTAAATCCTAAATTGTAAACCTTAAAACCTATAACTTAAATCGTAAACCCTAACCCCTAAATCATAAACCATAAACTCCAAATCGTAAATCCTAAACACTTAAATCATAAATCGTAAACCTTTAAACCATAAACTTTACATAATTTATTTGTTATTTTCTTTTTATTTAATGTTTTGAAAAGGAATGTTAAATTAGTCTTTTGATGTCCTTTAATGAAACATTTTTGTTCATTTCTCTCTTTGAATTCATTTTGGTCATAAAAGTTTCAAAGTGGTTTATTTTAAGGTATTTCTCATTTTAAAATCATAAAACCAATAACACCGAATTTGAATATAGATTTTAAAATCATAAATAACATAGATTTGGCTTGGATTTCTAAATCCATTAAAATTCCAAAACCAATAACACCCTCCTCTTAATGCTGAGTACCAAACAAAACAAAATTAAATAGAAACGATAATAATGCGGTAAGCGGTTTTAATGATAAAATCACAGTTAAAACCGCTTTATTTTGAATTGAAGTGTGAGACGAGCGGTTCAACCGCACCGCACTACAAAGTGCAAAACAAAGTTTACGTCATCACTCATAAGCTAACGTGCGCCGTGGCGCACAGTGACGCCGTGCTCATCCATTTTTCCCGATCCACCAAATTCTCTCAAAAACCTTAAACAGAAGAAAAACCTCTTTGAAGCGAAGGAACGATCTGAAGAGAAAATGGCCGTCCGAGCAACGGTTTCGCGTTTTCCGATCGATTCGGACGCTCTAGAGGCGTCGGGGCTCCCTTGGGGACTAACGGTGACGCCATTCGCGGCTAAGGACGAGAGCGGAATCGGACCAGCATACGGATCCAACGGCCATCTTCTCCCTCGCTGCGATAACTGCTACGCATACTTCAACACTTACTGCGAGCTCGATCAATGGGCTTGGAACTGCTCGCTTTGCGGCACTCTCAATGGACTCCCTTCCGATGCAATTGCTCGTTACTCGAATCCTCAGTCTATCCCTGAAATGAGCTCCTCCTTCATTGATCTCGAGTTGCCTTGTTCGTTCTACATTCGCCTTCTTTGTACTGAGATCCTTTTTAGTTTTTTTTGTTTGAGTTGTCTCTGATTTTTTGCTTTTTTTTTTTTGTTTTCTAGTGGATGGATCGGAGGAAGAGATGACGCAAGCGCGTCCGGTGTATGTCGCGGCGATTGATCTCTCTTGTAAGGCTTCTTTTCTTCGCTCTTATGATTAATCTCATCGTGATTAGTGTAGATTGTGTAGTTGAATTGCGCCTTGGGTAACTTAGAACTGTGAACTTTCGAAAGCAATGCATGTATCATTTACTATGAATGTTGTGTCCGCGATTGCGATTGAATGTAATCTGCATTGTGATTCTAGCTTTGAGGGTTTGTATGATTTTTCTGTTGTTCTTATCGAGTTTTTGCTTGTTTATGTTTTGATTTTATGAATCACTCAGTTTGTCAAATATATGATTAATCTCATCGTGATTACTGTCGATTTTGTAGTTGAATTGCGCATTGGTTAGCTTTGAATTGTGAATTTTCGAAAGCAATGCATGTATCATTTACTATGAATGTTGTGTCAACAATTTCGATTGAATGTAATCTGCTTTGAGAGTTTGTATGTTTTTCTCTTGTTCTTATCAAGTGTTTGCTTGTTTATGTTTTGATTTTATGAATCACTCGGTTGTTCTTCATTAAGTTTCTGTTTGAATGGTTTGGATATAACGTGTTCTACTTTGTGAACATAACAAGTTTTCTCTTTCTTGTAAATATCGTTTTGTTGCCCGCAAGAACAATTCACACGTTCCGTCTTCCGTAACTCTATTTTCTTCAGTTTTCTTGTGTATCTATCTGGTATGTGTATTAGTGTCATCTTCTTGTTCAAATTGTTCACTTGTGTATTGCTCATTATTCCTTCTTCAACCTGCAGCTTCTGAGGAATTTTTGGAGCTTACCAAAAGTGCATTGCTAGCTGCGCTGGAAGGTCAGTTCATACAAAATTTAAAGCAGGATTGAATTTTTCTTCTGTGTGACTATTTTCTGAGGATGATTTTGTTTTTTTTTTTTTTTCTTTTTCTCTCCTGTTTTCCATTTTGCAGCTCTAAGTCCAGGGTCTCTTTTTGGTCTTGCTACATTCAGCCACAAAATAGGACTGTATGATGTTCAAGGACCTATCCCAGTTGTAAAGAATGTATTTATTCCACCTGATGCGGAGAGCAAATTACCAATAGAACTTGAGGATGCCATGCCCTTGTTACAATTTCTGGCTCCGGTATGGTCATTTTCTGTCATCTCCTTTCCTGTTGGTCATTCATGGTGATTGAATCACATGGCTAAGAAAACCTGTAGACAGACTATGCTCCCGTTCTATACTTACCTGCAGGTAGAAACTTGCAAGGATCGTATTGCTGCTGCCCTTGAGACACTCAGACCGATAACTTCTTGGGAGAGGTCATCTGGAGCAGCTCAGGGGATGGATGGTGTGTTGATGGGTGGTAGAGGTTTCGGTACAGCAATGGAAGCTCTCTTCAACTATCTTGGGTCTGAATTTGGGAATACATTTGCACTAGGTATGTGAAATGCGCACACTCTATTTGTTAAACATACTCTAGTTTTTTTTTTACTCATCAGGTTGTTTTGCAGTGGGTAGTATTTTATTGACTTGATATAAGTGCAGCTAGGGTTTTTGCTTTCCTATCTGGTCCTCCTGATTATGGACGTGGACAACTGGATACAAGTAGGTACGGTGAACAATATGCAAGTAAAAGAGTGGATGCTGATCGTGCTCTGCTTCCGGAGCAAACACCGTTCTACAAAGACATAGTAAGCCTTCGAGATTCTTCTGTCCCAAATATATTGATATATTTTGAGCTTACAACTGACGGCTTTTTTTATAGGCCACCATTGCTGTCCAATCAGGTGTATGCGTAGACGTGTTTGCAGTTACAAATGAGTACACAGATTTAGCATCGCTGAAGTTTCTTAGCATCGAAAGTGGCGGCTCGTTATTTTTGTACTCAAGCACCGATGATTCGACTCTTCCCCAAGACATGTTAGTTATGATGCTTGGGCAGCATTATTTTTTTTCCACTTTAATAGAAAGAAGGCATGTTGTGTTTTCCTCAAGTGTTACCAAATTAGTTGAAACAAAACTGCATGATGTTCTTTTGCAGGTTTCGGATGCTTAACCGGCCGTATGCTTTCAATTGCGTCTTGAGGTTGAGGACGTCAACTGAATTTAAACCTCTCCACTCTGTATGTGGTTTTAGTGAGAATTGAAAGTTCACATGACGCTTTTTTTCCCCGTATTTGCTTCAGCTAACAGTATAGCCTTACTTGCAGTTTGGTCACTTCTTTCCCGATCCACAGTACGATAACCTTCAACATATCATCTGCTGTGATTCATATGCAACATATGCCTATGACTTCGATTTTGTAGATAATACCGGATTTTCCAGGTAAACTTAACAATGATTGCTTTTTCATAAAAATTTCTTCATGATTGGGTGGAAGGGATGAAATGGATACACTCTTAGTCTTAATGGTTTTCAAAGCTGCTGGTCATTAGTTTTGCAACTTTATTGGGACTCAATATATCTGTAAATTGTCATTTTCATGCTTTCCCCGACCAGCAATCAAAGATCATTATTCTGTTTAAAATTATAGAATTTCTTACTACAATGCTGAATCCAGGAGGAAAAAAAAAAGCTAAGCATTTTAGAAGAATTTCTAATTACTCATTATCTTTTCCAGACATTCTAGAGAGCCACCTGTGGTGCAAATTGCATTCCAGTACACAGTTGTTGTACCTCCCGAGGGACTGCCAAATTCAGAAATGTCATCTTCAAGTAGGTATGATCATTTCCATATGTTAAAGCTATTGATTAATTGCTGTTATCGCTATACGCCAGTGGCAAACTAGTTAATTATGGTCTAACCTTTTTATTCAACTTTTGAACATTCCAACATTCGCATAGTTTTGTATCCTTGAAATAAATCTCATACCTCGTACACTGGTCCATGCTAGAGCCTAGAGTTGATAGTAAATCTCAAACTCCCCTATCGTTATATGTCCTGTTAATGACCTTATACACAGTCAGTCCCGGAGCCAAGAATCCTTGTAGTAGTGTTTCGTTCAAAATTCTGATCTTTAATTCATGTTTCACAGAGGCAAACACACACTTCAGAGACGACTAAGAATCAGAACCCTGCAATTTTCAGCTGCCCACAACATCAACGAAATTTACGACAGTGTGGATCACGAAGTTGTTCTCTCATTACTAGTTCACAAGGTAAAAAGTCATTTCATGTTGTCAAATCCATTATTTATGTATGTATCGTAATGATTTTTCTCTGCAGGTAATTTTAGTCTCTCTAGAGGACGGAGTCCGAGAAGGGAGGGCGTTGCTTCATGATTGGCTAGTGATCCTAACGGCACAATACAACGACGCCTTTCATCTCGTCCAATACAAAAACGGGAACAAGTCAATGAGTTCTCAGATTGACATCACGTTTTCACAATGTCCTCAACTTGAGCCTTTGCCTCGCTTAGTCTTTGCCTTACTCCGTAATCCTCTCCTCCGGTTTCATGAAGAAGGTGTTCATCCTGATTACAGAATCTACCTGCAGTGCCTTTTCAGGTAACCACCCAAAGTCCAATTAACCAATCATAAGTTAATAACCTAATGAGTCGTAATAAACTATATTGCATCCTAAAACTGCAATTGTTTCAAACGTCAGTTTCTGCGTTTGTGTTTACATGCGATGGAAAAAAACAAAAATTTACAAAATCTCCTTTTGCAAAAAGGGTAAACGCAAACGCAAATGGAGTTTCTCTTTCCTGTTGTGTTTGGTGTTTGCGTATATATTATTTGTAAAAGCAAACAAACCGAAGCTTACTGTGCTAAAACTGCAACTGTTTCAAACGTCGGTTTCTGCGTTTGTGTTTACTGTAACTGTCTACGCAAACGCCAAACACAAAACAGGAAGGAGAAACTCCATCTGCGTTGTTGGTTGCGTTTGCGTTTAAACTTTGCAAAAGGAAATTTCGTAAATTTTTACTTTTTCTATCACTAGAACTTTAGAGTAGGAGAGGAAAAACTGCTGATTCACCAAGTATATTATTGGTTTTATATCATAGAAAAGTATAGTTTATGATTTTATCATGTAAACGCAAACAAACCGAGCTTAATTTTATAGATTTCGCTGTTTTTTTTTCTTTTTTGATTGCAGTGTGTTGGATCCGAGTTCTCTTCATTGCGGGATATACCCATCGTTGATGTCATACTCAACACCAGATAAACAAGCGTATCCGCGTCATTCATTGAGCCGAGCGGCATTGATAACAAGTGGGAGTCCAATATTTTTCTTAGATGCGTATACCACTTTGATTGTCTTCTACTCATCAACAGCTGACACGTCACTTCCTTTCCCTCCACCTCAAGACTGTGAGTTTTTGCTCACTACAAGTAAAATCCAATTCAATCACCTTTTATGTTAAAGCTTATGTTTGTTTGAAACCTTATTATTTATTACAGGTTTATTGAGGAAGACGATTAATAAGGTGAAGCAAGAGAGGAGCATCACGCCGAAACTGTTGTTTATCAGAGGAGGACAAGACGATGCTTCTGCTTTCGAGAACTATCTTATAGAAGAACAAGACGTGGACGGTAATGGTTACGCTAGCGCCATGGGGTTTGTCTCTTTTCTCGACGATATTTCGCAGAGTGTGGCTGAGTACATGAAGTAAAAGTAACAAGTGAAACACCCCTTTAGCTTTTTTTTTTTTTTTTTCCTATATACATCCAAACTCTGAAAATTTCCAAATGTATCAAAACGTATCCCAGTTGAGAGTTTTGCTCTTCGTGTTGTAACATTTTGCGTAGACTAGCATTCCAACTTTCTTCGTCATAATGAAAATGAAATAAGAGATTTGTTCTTTTCACCGAATTTGTTATGAGATTTTTGTACTCTAGTTTTGTCATCTTGTACAAGACTTCATATTCTAAATTAGTCCACTCTTTCGTATTCTAAACTTTCACTTACATATCTGTTCTATATGAGTCCACGACAGGCTCATGCCCAAAACCACTGCTTCTCAAGCTTCAATTAGCATTACAATGAGAACATTAACCTGAAAAGATGTTCTTTGCAGAAAAGATTTGAAAGATTCTAAAGAGTTCACTCATCTTCTTCATCACTCTCTCCCTCTTCACCACTCCCACTCCCAGCATCTTCCATGCTGATTTCCTCATTACCGCTCTCGTTCCCATTCTCTTCCATGCTGTTTTCCTCATTCCCGTTCTCTTCATCCTCCTCATCCTTCTCCTCATCATTCCCATTATCCGCTGTATTATCATCCTCATCGTTCACATTCTCTTCTGTATTATCCTCCTCATCCTCATCGTTCCCATTCTCTTCTGTCTTGTCATTCTCATGCTCCTCATCATTCTTCTCATCTCCCTCATCTCTTTTGCTTTTTCTCACACCCTTTTGCGTTGATGGTCCTTCCTGTTTCCTCTTTCTCGTCTCTTTAGGCTTCGAAGCCGCTCCACTACCACCTGCCTTCGAAGTTGCTGCTCCACCACCACCAGCCTTTTTCCCAGCGTTCTTCTTCTTAAAATCTGAAAAAAAAATCAGCAATGAGGATTACACAATAGAGACATAAGCTCAACTCAAAAGCCTCCAAAGTTAATTCACTTACAGAAACAACCTTTAAGTTGGGACAAACAATGTGTTATCTCTTCCATAACAGTTAATCATGAATCAAAGCCTAACCATGTTTAACTAACCTTCAAGAGAAGCTTTAAGCGGCTCCAAAAATTCTGCAAAATCCATGTCTTCTATTGCCTTAAACACATCGTCAGCTTTCATCGTTTGTCTCCTCGAGTCTTTGCATATATCATTTGCCCTAATTAATTCACCACATATTAAAACCAAATTAAAGACACAATTTTGAGACATTTCAATTCGAAAGATTTCCCTATCAAAATTCATCAACCAAATCACATTACAATCCAAATTAAATCCGAAGGTGAAGTAGATTTTAGTATTGTAATGAAAGAAATTCAGAAATGTTAGGGTTTTGGAGGCGTACGTGGCGGAGAGGTAGTGGATGAAGATCCGGGCACTCTCGGAGAAAGCGAGAAGCGCTTCCTTGTGAATACTGACGTCATAATCCGGAGAACACTCCGAGAGCTTATCCTTCACCACCCGGCGCACGATAGCTAGAGGCAGCTCGTCCGCCACCACTTTCTCCGACTCCATCTTCTCTCTCTCTCGCTCGCCGTCTTTCCCGCCCTGGTATGACAAAAACAGATCCGGTCTAAATGAAATTCTTCGGGCCCATTAATATTTAAAAGACATGTTTTGGATCATCATGAAAATAGGATCATCATGAAAATTAGGCCTGTTTTGGATTGATTTATGTATAGTAAGAAAAGGAGGAGCAGGTAAAGTAGCTCATATAGCTTTATTTTAAACAAAAAAAATAAAGAAGGGAAGAAGCCAAGATTTGTTACCAACAACAAATGATTTTAGATTGATTCATATAATAATAAAAAAAGAGGTTGCTCTTGCAGTCAAAGTTATCAAACAAGATGGCATTACACACAATTTATATGAAATCTAAAAATTCTAGATACATAGGTTTTAGTAATGGGCTTCAATTGATCTGTTTGGGCTTGAGTTTCTACTACTATCCCGCAAACTTAGCGTAGAACCCGGAGCTAAGTTTGGATGCAAAAATGTAAGGGATTGATGGAAAGAAATGAGCTTAAAGCTTGTTCCTTTGAAGTACTCAATAGCTTCACTTTACCATAAGAGCAATCCTTAGTATGAGATATATTCAGGTCTATCTTTGAAGCCTATTTATCTCACGAAGAATCCAAGTTTTCTTTACCTCGTGTAACTCCCCCAAGTTGTCTTACAATGAAGATGAATCATCTTCCACATTTATTGACACACTACTCACTCTCAACGTCTTATCCAAAAACCACCAAGAAAACTGCTTCTAATCACTTTGCCTCTCTCTCAAGCATTTCACGGACACCTTGTGTGCATTCATTTAAAAATCAGAAACTTGCAGAGACTCCATCCACGAACCATCTCCATCTAACTCAACACGTCCTACTGCTTCACTAGTTCATGAGTTCAAGACCTAGTAATCCAAACTAGCAAGAAAGACCACCAACCAAACCCAGCCAGCATATTCTTCTATATCCTTGTTCTGTTTTAGAGTAAAGGATAGACACATTACCATGGTCAAAGCTCGGATTCAAAGTCAGTAACGTAAAGCCATCTCCTTTACAAACTCCAACCAACTTGATTCCAATCATTGTTTGCTCGTTGATAAAGGTCTGATTTTGGGGTCATGGAATCACTCTCATTTGTCTTCTGAAATAGCAGCCACGCTTATATTTGATGACTCTTGTTGTGCAAGAAGGCTTCTCCTTTCTTCGAATCTCTGCAGCTTCTTTGCTTGGACAAAACCTTGTTGAAGAGCTTGATGGAGAAGGATGCTTGAGCATAGATGAGTGAAAGCTGTAGCATTCTGAATCCAGGATTTAATCCCTGGTGCTCTGATACCATGTTGAGAGAAACATATTCAAGAAGGATTCTTGCTCTTTGGAGCTTTATTGAAATGGAAAATAGCTCACTGAGTTTTATTCAAATGGAAAAGTAAAGATAGGGAAAAGCTTTCAACTTGTCACCAAGATCAAAACAATTTTGATTGATATTGATTCTCCAAAAGTTGTTTACACTCAAGCTCATAAGAACATATATATATATATATGAAAATCTCTTAGTAAAAACCCTAGTTATATGTGTTAATGAACTGTCACAAGGCATCACATTGGCCCTTTGTTTAGATGCTCTAATATATTAGAAGCTCAAGCCCAAACGGATCCATTGAAGCCCATTACTAAAACCTATGTATCTAGGATTTCTATATTTGATATAAAATGTGTGTAATGCCATCTTGTTTGAAAACTTTGGCTGCAGGAGCAGCCTCCTTTTCTTATTATATGAATCAATCGAAAATAATTTGTTCTTGGTGACAAATCTTAAGCTTCTTCCCTTCTTTACTTTTTTGTTCATAATAAATCTATATGAGCTACTTTAGTTTCTAAGTTTGTTTTCTATCTTATTAAGCTCTTTATAGCAACAATAAATTTTGGATTTGGTTTGTCAACATGGTATCAGCGCTGCAGTCGATCAATGGGATTTCTCTCTATCTGTCAAGCCTAAAGCTCTCAGCTTTTCAACAAATTTCAATCAGACAGCAGCTGCAGAGTCAACAAAGAGCACACTCTTCTTCAGCATCTTCTTCAGCAGTCAGAAGCAGATGCTGGAGATGCCTCTCTTTTCGCCGCCACTCTCATTATCTTCACGCAGATCTCTTCTCGATTGCGAGAGAAGAAGAAAGCAAGAGAGAGAGAGACACAGATCAAAATTTGGTGGGGAGAGAGAGGGGAAACAAAAAGGGAAGAAGGGTAAAGGAAACAGACACTACAATTGCTTTGGGTTTGATAAGAATTGTGGCTGAAAGTTTATGGTGATTTTGTGTGGCAAACAAAAGGATGTAGAATGTACACAAGGTGCTTGGTAAAATGTCAAAAAGAGACAGACTCTTCAAAGATAAATTGTTGATTGGTTATGGGAGAGAAGGAGATAGTAAGCAGGTTTTTAGTGGTTGTGGGAAGAGAAGACATATTAGGAGTTTTAAACGGGTAAAGGAAACCCAATCTTTAGTGAGACAAAGAAGTCACAAATACCTCTAAGTGAGGTCGACTAAGTTCTCCAAGTTCAAGAAAACCTCTGAGTGAGCTATGCGATACTCTCCAAGTATAGACTCAAATAGTTCTTACATTAATGTTTGTTTTCGTGGTGAATAGAGTCTTCTACCTACATCATAGGGATCTTGCTTCAACTAGTCATGCTCTTGTCAAGCCATCTTCATTTGTGGTTCAAACTTTCCTCTTGGTTTCACCCGACCCCAAGTTTGCGGGTGAGAATCCTTCTTGAATATGTTTCACTCACAATTCTGGTGGGAATCGCCAGTGCTGCCATATCGTTCTTCCTCTTTGGGGATATCCATGGGCTCAAAGTCTTCTGCTGAAATCCGGTTGGGTCCTGTCGACCGCTTCATCTAGCAACTTTGGTTTCTTGTTTGCTTGTTGTTAGCTTCAGACGCAGCATCGGTTTGCTTTTTGGTTTCTTACGTCTTTGTTATATACTATATTTGTGAGGCACTCGTCATCACCTCCTCTTCTAGCGCTAAATGTTTGGGATATTTTTGTTGAGTCGTTTCGGATGCGTGATTTGCTTGTTTTTTTTTTTGCATGTTGATCATACAACATATATTTTAAGAAAGATTAATCCGTGAGTGGAAGGTAAGAAATCGTCTTCTAAGGAGATGAAGAATGGCTCTTTGTGGCACATTTGATCTTTAATAAGAACCGATGTGAGTTAACTTACAGTTACACATGAAAAATGTTGCTCCGAGGGGTTGCACGGGAGCAAAAAGAAATGGTTTTTTTTCTGAAGATTATCCGATGTCAAAGTAAAGTCAACGATCAACTAAGAATAGTGCTTTAGGGGTTCGTGGAGGTTGTTATTAGATAATTCCAGCTACAATTGAAACATCATTATGCAATTGTGTGTTTATTCACATTGAGGAATTTTAAGAGATGGTTGGAACTCGCCATTACCCATTTAATCGTTTTTGGAAAAGTATAGACTTGCCTTGGTATTTCTAACTTTCTAAGCCTTGAACTTGGTCTCAGGTTTTCTCTGACTCTTTTTCCCGCCTTTTCCTCCTTTGGAAGAGTTATCTTCCATTTAACTGATAAATAAACGTTTTCATATCCCTTTCCACCATATTCATTATTCATGTTTATTTTGGCTTTTAAATGGTGATACTTCGAACAATATTAGTGAACTATGTCATAGCACTAAGCGAAATTTCCAAAAACTTCAAAAATAATAATGACTCGATTATCCATGCTGAATTACTGTATTCATAAGTTGCGTGTTTCTTTTGAATTAGTCAGAATAGTTTTGATCTTAATAATAATTACTTATAATTAGAAGAGAAATAAATTGACAAATCTGTGCACCTGTGAACGACATACCCATTAAACTAATTATATAAACACATTGCTTAATAATTACATTTACACACTGTTGCGACCCTATCGCGTGAAAATGCCGGAGAGAAAATGAATATATGTGAAAAGAAACGAGTGAAAGTGAAACAGACCGACCTTTTGACAACTTTAAAATATGATTGATGGTACTAATGGACTTTTGTATAGCTGAAGTTGCGAGGAACATTTTTTTATATTACAAGAAAAGATTCACATGCATGATTGCAAGTCGGGATAACCCAAGTGGTGTGTTTCGTCAAAAAAAAAAAACCAAGTGGTGTGACCCACATTTAAAAATGGCATTCATCACCCATTTAGCATAATTATATAAATTAGTTTTCAGAAGTTTGTAAGATAATTTAGTTAGTAAATCTGAATATTTAAACTGATTTTATTATTTAGAAGGTGTTATTTGCTTATGTTGGGGATTTAATTTAGGGAAAACTGCCAAAAAATATCCTAACTTTTTCATTTTAGCCAAAATATACCCAACTATTTAGCTGGCCAAACAATACCTGAACTTTTTGTTGACTCGCCAAAAAAATTCACAAACTTATGTTGACTCGGCCAAAAAAGTACACCGTTATCTGATCTAACAGAATCTGCCGTTAAGTACAAAACGACGTCGTTTTGATTTAATGATCGAAAATTAAAATTTGTAATCCTCAGGGATTGAACTCGAGTGGGAAGTCATAGGTAGGGGATTATCGCCACTGAGACAAATGCACTTCAACGTTATATACTCAACAATAACTATACTTCAATGTATTCATCTCTCATTTAATTAAAAACTCCAAATTAAAGCAAAAAAAACTCTAATCTCAAACTAATAATTCAAATTATCAAAATTTAAAATACAAAATAACATATATTAAAAGTATTATGATGAAAAGTTAATTTTGAACTAAAAATATAACTAAAATAAAAAATTTCTTAATATACAAATAATTATGATGAGAAGCTAATTTTGAATTAAAAATATATAAAAATAACTAAATAAAATTAATAATTAAGAAATTTTTTTCTATTATTCTAGTATTTTATATTAAGAAATTTATTATTTTAGTTATAAGAAAAGCTTAAAACTATTAATTTTAATTCAAAATTAGCTTCTCATCATAAATCTTTTAATATATGTTATTTTGTATTTTAAATTTTGATAATCTGAATTATTAGTTTGAGATTAGAGTTCTTTTTTGCTTTAATTTGGAGTTTTCTTTTTTGATAGAATATCAAATTTATTGAAATGATGAACTTATGATGTGGTCATTTACAAATGAGAGTGACTGAGAATAAGAAAAATATAATGATTTGGAAGGAACAAAAAAACTTGATATTGCTATTAAAAGCGTGAGACCAAGAACCATTTTTGAAGGAGTCCCTCAAGCTTGTGAGGAGCTTTGTATCCAAGAGAAAGTATCTGATTACGAATTACCCTGTCAATATTGCGCACGAGTAGAGCTTCAGTGATCCATTTCCCTGTGTGTCTTCGGGAGTTACGCTCCCTCCAGATGTGGTATATAGAAGTTTGAAAGAGCAAACAAACAAGAGCATACTCAACCGCATCAAAACCTCCCATCGTTATACTCTTAAACGTGTCAACCCAATCTGGTGTGACCCGTGTACCTAGTAGTCCCTCCGTTAGCCTATGCCACACTGTGAAAGTATACTGACAGACAAAAAATAGATGATCCCTTGTTTCGTTCTTTTCAGTACAGAAGACACATGTTTGTTCCATGCCCCAAGAATTCATGCGGTTTCCAGTGGAAAGCCTGTCTTTAATGGCCAGCCAGGTTATAAATGCGAAGCGTGGAACTCCCTATTTAAACCAGATGACTTTGCTCCAGTTAACTGGGTCTCTTCGCGCTCTAAGTTGTTCCCAAGTTTTAGAGGAAGAGAACTCATCCGAATATGTGTCCACTGAGTGCCTCCAGAGATTCACATCATTTCCTAATTCCTCACATGGTACCTGTTCTTGTAGGATACAATTTTGAATATCTGTAAGGCCACGTCGTCTCCCCGAACGGAAAGACCAATCTCCCTCTCGCACTGCGTCTGCAACCTTGGCCGAACGGGGAATACCCAGCGTGGATGGTCCTACATCTCCCGTGATTCCTATTAGTTTTCCCATTTTCAACCAATCATCCTACCAGAAGAAAGTTTGTTGTCCATTTCTCACCTCTTTACGCATAAACGGGTATGCCAATGTTCTCATTTTGAGTAGTTTTCGCCATAGCCAAGAGCCGCGGTGATTTTCTTGCACCTCCCAGAACGAAGTATTGCGCAAGAGATTACTCCTACTCCATGCCACCCACAGTGAACCAGACATTGTGAAAAGTCTCCAGATGAGACATAGACCAAATACTTTAGACGATTCTCTGATTCGCCTAAGCCCAAGACCACCCTCCGCCTTAGGAACACATATCTCATCCCAGGCAACTTTTGCACTGTGTACTTGATTGGGCGTACCAGACCAGAGAAAAGCATTACAAAGGCTCTCAATTTTATCCAGGCAGCCTGCAGGAAGGATATACGTCGAGCTCCAGAAATTTACCGTGCTTGCAATAACAGATTTTAACAGCTGAAGCCGACTAGCATATGAGAGGGCTTTGTTGGACCAGGAGAGCAGCTGTGTACGAATCTTATCCAATAGGGGTGCATAATCTAAGGCAGTAAGAGAATTGGTTGTCAAAGGTAGGCCCATATATCGAATAGGTAGAGAATTTGTACCGATCCCCAAAGATGATGCTGACACATTAAGCAAAGATGCACCTTGACCTGCCGCATAAACAGAGGACTTGGAGACATTATTATGTAGACCAGAAATGTTAGCAAATACGCCCATTACCTCCAGGACCCCAGAGAGAGACCGAGGTGTTCTATCAGTGAAGACCAAGATGTCATCTGCAAAGCAGAGATGGGTGAGTCCAATGCTGCGGCGTGAAGGATGATATCCAAAATTCCCCCTGCCTGCAGCGCTATTAAGCATTTTTGATAGAACATTGTTGAGGATGACATATAGGTAAGGAGAAAGCGAACATCCTTGTCGAATTCCTCGAGCACTAGTAAAGAATCCCTCTAATTCCCCATTTACAGCCACAGAAAAGAAGCTGTTGAGATGCATGTACGAATCCAATGTATCATCTGATACGGAAGGCCCATGGTCTGAAGGACTGCGACAATGAAAGACCACTTTACAGTGTCGAAAGCCTTAGAGATATCCAACTTGATGGTGCTTCTAGTTGAGATTGTTGGTCTGTGATAGCCATTAACCAGTTCAGAAGCCAGAATGATGTTTTCCAGGAGGACTCGCCCTTTAATAAAAGCACTCTGGTTAGGCTCAATTGCTTCTGGCAATATAATTTTTAGCCTGTTAGCTAAGACCTTGGAGACAACCTTATACAACAGGTTACAACAAGCAATCGGTCTGTAGTCTTTCATTGTATGCGCTGTAGGCATTTTTGGTAGGAGTGCAAGAATTGTAGCATTCACACCTGCAGGCATAAACCCGAAAAGAAAGAAAGACTGAATAGCGATGATGAAGTCCTTGCCAATAACTGACCAAGATGCTACATAAAATTCCTTTGTGAATCCGTCGGGTCCTGATACTTTGTCATTAGGAAGTGAAAGCAATGCATACATAATTTCTGGTGCCAAAATCGGCTTGACCAACTCTGAAGCTATCTCTAGAGGACAACGATAGGAGATAACATCAGTTAGATCAAGTGGTTCACTAGATTCTGCGACCTGAGCCTGAATGAAGCACTGAAAATGACGAGCTGCCTCCTTTTTTATCGCGGAAGGCTCGGTTAGGACCTCTCCGGAGTCCGTTAGTAATGAACGAATGGCATTTTTGGAGTTACGTTGTGAGACTGCTTGGTGGAAGAATGCAGTATTACGGTCTCCTGCTTTAAGTGACCGAATACAGGATTTTTGCCTAAAAAATTTCTCTTCCGCTCCAGCTAGAACTGTCCATCTGTTTAAAGCCTCCGCAGCAGCACGGAAACTGTCTTCATTGGGTGTTAGAAGGGCCACGTTTTGTTTGTCACATAGATCAGACTAGGCATCAGCTGTTTTCACCGGCAGATTCCCAAACTGAGTGCGGTTCAGAGCGTAAATCTCATATTTGAGTGATTTGAGTTTCTTGTGAAAAAGATGTAGAGCCGATCTTGAGTGATATAATGGAGGAGATGAATTCCAAATTCAGGACACAGTAGGGAGGAAAAGCTCGTGTTCTGCGATGAAGTTGAAGAACCTGAAAGGTTTCCTGGATCTTTCTTCCACAACAGAAATTGAGACTGAGCAGCCAATTATTATTGCTGAGAGCCCTGTCCAACTTTTTTCCAATGGGATCAATAATCTGCTTGTTCCACCAAGTGAAGAAAGCACCAGTATATTTCAAGTCCATCAAACCGCAATCCACCGTCAGATTTTGAAAATCCCGCATATTTGATTGATCTGTTATGTAGTCATCTGATCTTGAATGCTTTGTGGCATATAGTGTGACATTAAAGTCACCTAGAATTATCCATGGTAGATCCAAATGATCATAAGATGCCGCTGTATCCCTGAGCCCAGTCAAAATATACTGTCGATCGTCAGTAAAGTTTGAAGCGTACACTGCCGAGCAAATCATTTTCTCTCCAGACAGGGAATTTTGTACCGCACAGGTGATTACTTGCGACGTTTTGTGAGAAGCGTGACCGTAACCGAGTTGCACCAACAGAACCATATGCGTCCAAGTGCATGGTGATCATAATTCGTAATGGCCTGCCAACCTGGTAACGCTGAGTTGAGGATTTGAGGAAAGTTTTGCTCTTTAACTCTTGTTTCAAGAAGACACCCACAAGTGAAGTTTTCCATTTGTACCCATCTTCGAACAGCGGCGTGTTTGCGTGGCTGATTGAACCCACGCATGTTCCACGAGAAGAAAGACGTCATATCTTCCTAACGGAAGACTTTTTTGCTGCGTTTTGGATGTGCTGGAGTTTTAGTCTCTGAACGTTGCAACTTTTTTCTTGGCAGATTTTGAAACCGGAGGATGCTTTGATTTCATGTCTTTTGTTTCCTATGTATCCTGCAAGATCTCACCCTCTTCTGTTTCATCCCCCTGGTCCGAATCCTTTCCCTTTTCATTTTCTTCTTCATCGATATCAGCCAATAGTTCGAAGTGAGATGTAGAGGTCTGAACAGATTTAGCATTTGGTCCATATTCCGGCGAGTGGACTTTTGGGCCATCACCAATCCTACCTGCAAGAGTAGAGTTTGTCCCCGTAGGAACTGTCTCTAGGTCAGCAATGAGCTTAGAAACTATCACCTTAGCTGGAGGAATATCCACTTCGATTGTCGAAAACGTAACATTTTCCGGTTGTGCAATTGACTTTTCCTTTATGAGTATGGTTAATTGCCCTTTGCGGCAGTCCTTGCCAAGATGACCTCAACGTTGGCATATGTTACACTTACACAGAAGCCACAAATAGGATATTGCCACTGTGATCATTGAACCATCTAGATCCTTGAACACAATTGACTCTGTTAAGGGCTTTTCAAGGTTGACTTCCACTAAGACACGAGCCACATCAAGACGCTCGCAGCGCTCCGTCTTCGGATGCAGTTTGACAAATTTGCCTGTTGTGCGAGCTAAACACTGAAGACCTTTGTAAGAGTAGAGATGGCTAGGAACCTTGTGCAGGTCCACCCAAAGCGGCATGCCCGACAAATCTGGAGGAGCCATAGCCGAAACAGGAGACCATTCATTGACCACAAGCGGAATGTCTGAGACATGCCAATAATGCCTATGGAGCACCCACGCAGGTGTTGCATCATTTTCAATTCTGAACAGAACTGTGTTTTTCTCAATAAACTGAACATCGATCTTTTCTTTGTTTACCTGACCGTTCCAGATCCTGTTGACAGTAGCATGGATAGTGCCTATATGGGGGGCATCCCCAAAGAAGTAACCAACGACAAATTTCTTCCAAAGGAGGTCTCCGTCTGTGAGAATTTCATCTGGAATAGCTAAAGAAGCCACTCCGTCAATTACCTCAAAGACAGGGTGGATATCATCTGGCAAAGGAGGATTCAGCATCCATGGGATTGTTGGTGATGGAGTGTCTGAGGGAGGCGACCCCATGGAGGAGGCCATAAAGCTCGGGATCTGCACACGGAGGCAGAAGGGCGAGCTCGAGAAGAGCTTACGGGAACGACGAGGACAGATCGATGGCTCTTGTTTTTGAATCAGCTCAGATCGACGACGACCCCATACAACACGACCAGGCCAGAAAACACGAGATCAGCAGACTGAGAACGAACGGGATGAGCTCGAGATCGGAGGCTGGAGGATGAGCTCGAGCGGGATCGGAGAACGAGCAGTTTTTTTTTATTTGTTTGCAAAGTTTGTCTGCAGTATAATGACATCATTAATTTGGAGTTTTTAATTAAATGAGAGATGAATGCATTGAAATATAGTTATTGTTGAGTATATAACGTTAAAGTTCATTTGTCTCAGTGGCGATAATCCCCTTCCTATGACTTCCCATCCGAGTTTGATCCTTGAGGGTTACAAATTTTAATTTTCGATCATTAAATCAAAACGACGTCGTTTTGTACTTAACGGCAGATTCTGTTAGATCAGATAACGGTGTGCTTTTTTGGCCGAGTCAGCATAAGTTTGTGAATTTCTTGGCGAGTCAACAAAAAGTTCAGGTATTGTTTGGCCAGCTAAGTAGTTGGGGTATATTTTGGCCAAAATGAAAAAGTTAGTGTATTTTTTGGCAGTTTTCCCATTTAATTTATAGAGAGTTGATTAATTTTAAGAGTTATAAGAGTATAAAAAGCTGTAGAGAGTTTTTTTTAACTGCCTGTAGAGAGTTTTTTTTTTTAATTCCCTGTAGAGAGTTTTCAATATTTAGAAAATCTATAAAATAATTTTAAAATGATAATTTTAAGAATCAAGAAGTTAGATGATATTCTCAAAGTTTTTTTTAATGGGTTAAATTTATTTAAAATTCAAGTTCTAATAATTTCATATTTTAATAAAATCATAGTTTTTAAAAGCCAAACTTTTGTAATAGCAATGGATTTTGTAAGGAACTAAAAAAATCATCAAATAAATAGCACGAAGTTTAGTAAAATGTCAAAATCTTTAAACCAATAATAATAGAATATGAAAATTTTTAAATCATTAAAAATCCAACTTCTACTAATAATTCTTCTTGTGCTGAGTTTTCACAAGAAATCACTAATGCATAATTTGATTCTGTGACCAAACATACGATTTGTCAATGATTTCTTGTTTTTTCTCTTTTTAAAAGAAAAATAGTTAACGTTCTCAAATAACTATGCAGTTATTGATAAGAAATGGCTTTTGTATCCTTTCGGTAAAAGCTTTTAAAAGTGAACGGTTGTAAACGTTGAGTTAAAACATGAAAATCATGAATTTTTATTCCAAATAACTTACCATTTTCACTGTTAAAACAGTTATGTATATTTGATGATAGCCATCATAAAATTTTACACTCTGGAAGTTTCATTATTAGCATTAGTCCTGAGCAATCGGGTTTCTGATCGGATCCAATCGGGTTTCGGATATATTGATACTATGCATAAAGCCCCAATCAGTATATTTAAAAAAATTCGGATCAGTTCGGTTCGTAACTGGTTGGGTTTAGGTCGGTTTTGTACTTCAACATAGAATCCGATTAATACCAAAATATTTTTGGGTTATGATCAGTTCTGATATTTTGGTAACCAAAGTAGCCAATAACCAAAAAATACTCAAAAAATAACCAGAAAGTACTCAAAACCCAAAAATTAAGTCAATTATTTTCGGTTCTTTCAGGTTTTTGTAGGTTTTTTATTATTTTGGTTACCAAATAAACTCGAAAGACTCAGTATATATTAGCAAAGTACTCAACTAACCGAAAAATCTGAAAGATTTGGTATATATAAGTAAAACAATTGATATTTAATAACCAAACTAAAATAATATGATAAGTATTGTTGGGTATCGGTATGGAGCTATATACATTAGTGGAGTTTGAATATAAAGGGGGTCCAATGGATATCAGGTTTTGCCCGAACCTGAACCGGAACTCAAACTACTTAGAAGATTAGATCCAATCAGTTGTTTTTGCTACACCCAAACCCGAACCGATACTTGTTTTATCGATTTGGATTCGGTTCGGTTATTTGGGTTTGATTTTTCTGCCCATCCCTAATTAGCATATCCATGTGATTTGTAAAATGGTCTAAGACCTCTTATTTGCAAAATGATGTAGCTTTTCACGGCTATAGAGACCGGCTAGTATAATTTGTATAATTTAGACTTTACTTTATCTTTTGTCTTTCCATAGAAATTTAAAATAGTATTCATGATGCTGTAAAAGAAGCTCTTCTCAATGTGCAGAACATCAAAATTATATTTCAGCAGATGATCCTCCCAGTATGGAAAATCCAAAAATAAAATACCCTATTTATGCAAGGTATGAAACCATCCATAACCATTGACTGGGGATATCCATTTCCCCTGCAATAAACAGTTTTCTCTATACCAAAATTTCTCAATTTTCGCTGAGATTCACCGTCTAACTCAAAAGGTGGAGTGTCACAAACAACTATGTTCTTGATAAATGACTTCTTATTCTGCCGATAAGGATGGTTCATTGGTAGAAATCGTCTATACCAATCAAACCAACATATTTTCCATCCATGTTTTATGTGGAATACATCAGTAATATCCTGAAAATATGGACATGATATCTTTCTATGCGTTATCAATGCATATAATATTCTGTTCGCTGAAAAATTACTAATCGTCCACATAAGCACCACATGCACCTGAAAATTTTGCTTGCGAAAAATTATATTAGAACATCTTTGCTCACATCATTTGTAACTCTTAAAATCTAATGCTGCATGAATACGTGAAGAGATGGCTTCCGGTGTTCAGGATCTGAATTAAGATGGTGAGGAAAAAAACTGTCTTTTTATGCACACAATAGGTGGCAGATTGTAAGATGTGACAATGACTAGCCACAATGAATATTACCTACCTTAGTTTCCAAACGGGTTAATATGTACTCAATTATATTTATATGTTCCTAGTCTTTTCAAAAAAATTCTGATATATTGAATTATATTTTTTTACATGCTTTTACATAGACATGAGCGTTCGAGTGTTTTGGATTTTCGGATTTTCTGGATTTGGAGATATATGATTCGTTTGGGTATTTTAAAATGTTGGTTTCGGTTCTCTTCCATTCGGTTACATCCGAAGGATGCAAAATTTCTATCTCTATGCTCTGCATGCCATCTTGTAAACATCATCATGGGTTCAGATTGATATATATATTTTTAGTTGTTCTGCTAATGGCAAGTACCATATTTGTTTATATGAGGCTCGAATATATCCGCAATCCAACCGACTTGCATCAATATTCTAATAAATCATATAGTTATGGACGTAGACATTGAAATGACAATCCAAGATCAGATACCAGTTTTTTTTATCTCGTAATAGAATGTTGGAGAGAGATTCTTTTGTGATAGATAATCTTCCACAAAATCAACAATTGCATCAGTGCATTCTTCTACAAAATTTCAAATCATTTTTATGGTTATTGACTTAGTCACAAGTCACAACTGATAAAAGCGAACGACTTTCTTTACAAGTTTTATATACTGATTGTTTTGTTGTGTGTGATATATCAAAAAAAAAAAACATTCTTGCTTCTGATTTTGGTTTCTTTATTATATTTTCACCTTCTATTTTTTTAGATGAAATGTTATTTTAAGGATAATTATCACTATATCAACCATATCTACATTTTTTTTTTTTTTGATAACTCATGGGGAATCCTCCCGGAGAAGGAATGACCACGAATAGACGCTCCTCCCAATTTTTCAAATGGACCGTAAACAAAGACTCATACTCGTGTGGCCAAATGGGATAATATCTAACAATTTCGCACTTGAGAGGAATCGATCCCTAGCCTAGACCAACAGAACAACTCCTCCCCAAATGGGAACCACTAAACCACCACCACTTGGTTCCATATCTACATTTTCTCTAGGTAAATTATGTATTTATATTCCAATTTCCTCCAATCTATCTACCATGAATTCATTATTATTAAATGGGAAAAAACCTCTAAAAATACCTAACATTAATTTCATTTGCCAGAAAACCAACTTTTAACGTTGTCTAAAAAATACCTCATGTAATTTTGGTTACTCAATAAATACTCGAATATTCAGAACCGAGTAGTTTAACACCATGATTTAGACAATTTTTATTCCTTTAACAGAAACAGAAACATGTTGTTAACTTCGTTAATCACACTCGACGAATTGATATTTTTTCCGTCGAATAAACCCAAAAATCTTCCCCAAATCATGGTGTTAAACTACTTGATTTTGAATGTTCGAGTATTTATTGAGTAACCAAAATTACATGAAGTATTTATTGAGTAAACAAAATTATATGAGGTATTTTTCGGGCAATGTTAAAAATTGATGTATTTTTCTGACAAATGAAATTAATATCAGGTATTTTTGTGGGTTTTAATGTCTGGAATTACCCATTTCGGGATAAACTCTATATTATACACATAATTACATACTTTTCAAACTATTCAAAATTTTCTATTATAATAAATACTAGATAATAGCCCGCACCATGTGCGGATATAATATTTGGTATATGTAATTGATTATTATATAAATTGTTATCATGGTATCATAGTAGTAAGTTTTTTATGGCTAATATACTATATGTATCTAATTTAATAAACAATAGTAATATATCATCAAATATAATTTAAATTTATTAAAATATAAATACTTATAATATTATAATTTTCATAAATTTAAAATAATTTTAATATTTTCACAATTTATCAAGTAACTAATACTTGAATTTCCATCAAACAAAAGTACATAAATATTTGGATATTCAGTTTAATAACATAGTTCAAATAAAGCTTTATTAAATAAAAAAACTTTCAAATTTTGGCGTCTATTAAATATTTCATATATGTAATTCAAAATTATGAGTAATTTTAATTATTTATAAGAAATATACATGTCATCCTTTCATTTTGTAATCCATGTGGGACAAAACTTATATTTATATAATTTCTAAAATTTAAATGTCACACAAGCCATTAAATCTCTTAATTATATGCATTTAAATGTTTGAATTTATTGATACCATAAAATAGTGAAAAAATCTGAGAGAATATATATATTTCCATATATTAAAAAGTTTATTATTTTTTATCGACGTGTCTGAATGTAAATATTTCATTGGTTAACTTCTCCTAAAATTACTCTGAATGAGACACGTGACTGAATTTTCTCTCTTTCTCTTCTCAATTAATATATAGGGGATATATATAAACAAACGGTCTTGCTGGTTTGCAGTTTTAAACTCGGCGATAGTTATATCACTATAATCTGTCAAAAAAAAATTCTGATTGATTCACGTATCCCGATTTTGGTTTTCTTGACCGAAATTTGCGTTGGTTGAAAAATGGTCACAGTATTCGACCATTATCAACGAAACTGGTTGGTCAGAAAAATTCGACCACTTTTCGATTATCTCTCGTTTTTGTGTAAATCTGGTCAAAAAAAAAAATTGAATCGAAAGGTCCGAAACGTTGGTCAAAACTTTGGTCTAAAAACGTATCTTTTTTGGCTGTTGTAAATGTACGGAGTAAATTTCATGTATATTTATTGCGAATCCAATACATGACAAAGAATGGTATACCTCACCTATGACTATAGCAATATCTTTTTGTAACCAAAAAAAAAAAAAAAAACCTACAAGGACAGAGGCCGAGCTTATCTCATCCTCATTTTGACGCCCATATCAAGTATCAACCCTGCTACAGCCAAACCCATCACGGCTCTCCACAAATTCAAAATCTGCACAAACATTCAACATCCACCTTATTATCAACTATCTTATCACTCAAAAGTATTCTTAATGTAGAAAAAAGAAGAAGAAGAAGAGATAACATATAAGAAATATCCTGACTACAAATAAACTAAAAAATTCACTAGATTACAACTTTCTAATGTTTTGTTGCCTAAACCACTAACAAAACTTCTAAACACAAAATGTTTATAAAAAAGGTAAAAGTTAGCCATAAATATTTTTAGATATGGTTAGAAGTTTAACAGTCATTCTCAAAACTTCTTGTAAAACTTTTACAACTTTAAAAATAACAAAATTACGAAAAATGTATTGTTTTGGTTGATAAATATTATAATTCTAATTCGAGAATACGTCTAAAGCAAACCTTCCGCCAAGACGAAACCGAGTTCAGAAAATTGGACTCATAATAAATGTTTTGGTTTGAGTAGATTATAAACTTTTAAGATTCAAAAAATAAATCATAGGCAAAATTTACTTCAATTTAAGGCTTAATTTTATTGAATTTAGAAGAAAAAAATTAAAATTAAAAATTAAAAGTATTTACCTTGATTGTAGTTGCGCTTGAAGTGTAGATAATATCAGGAAGATAACCCTGTAAACCAACATTATAAACCGGTTTACCATCCGGATAAAACAATCCATAATTCCTCTCAGAAATCGGACCGGGTTTAAGATTCTCATTAAAGAGAGCAAAAACGTAAACATCAATCGGAACAGATTGCTTCGCCGGAGTTCCTTTCCTCTGCTGAACCAACTTCAACAAGTTCCCGTTATAAAGCGCCGCGTTCTCCGGCGTAGCTCCGATCTCACTCTCGTCGCCTTTCGAAGGCCATCCCGTCTCCGAGATCCGGACCTCAACATCAGTATGTCCTAACGTTTTAATGGCGGAGTAAAGCGCATCGACTTGTGCGAACAACATGTTGTCGTAATGAAGATTCGTGTTCGGATCAACCATCCCTTGGTTCGGCTGAAACAGAGCATACTCCAACGGAATCTCCTTAGGACTGTCTTTATAAGCAAAGAAAGGATAAGCGTTGATCAAGAAAGGAGATTTGATCTGAGAGTGAAAATCAAGAAGTGGTTGAAGAAACTGTATGAACTCTTCTTTGAATGAACCGGACGAAGGAGGATAAGACGTTTGAAGAATGTCGAGAGAATGAGCAGAAGTGACTGTTACTTGTTTCTCCAAACCGAGATTCTGTAGAGCAGAGTAAACCGACTTCATCGCCGGTAAGAGACTTGTGATCAAGACACGGTCGTTGGTTTTGAAGATTTCGTTTCCGACAACGATCGAGGTTATACGTGTTCTTGTGATGTGTGGTTGGAGTCTTTGCTGGATCCAGCTCTGAGCTTTGGTCGGATCTGTCGACATGTTTTGGAGGAACTCGTTACCTAAACCGATCATGAAGTCGACTTGTGAGTTTGAGAAGGAGGAGAGGACGTTTGGATCTGCGTCGTAGAGTTTTACTCTTGTGATGTTTAGTGACCGGAGGAGAACGGCGACTCTCGCCGGAGATGGTAGGTTGTTTGCGATTTGGCCGTAGTTGATTCCAACTCCTTGGCCGTTACTTCTCTTTGAGAGAGTAAGAGAAAGGAGAAGAACTCTGAAGAAGAAGGAGAGACTGCATGTGGCCATGGCTGATGTGAAGAGAAGAAGAAAGGACACTCTCTCTCTCTCGGCCTAGCAAGAATCTCCCTCACTACGATGTCGTTTAAGTCCTCTTTCTCTTTTTTGGTTTGAGTTAGTTTATTTGGTGTATTAATACAACACGGTGGTCTCGGGAAAGAGCCAACTGTACTTCCTCTTGCTCGTTTTCCGCGTTCGTCAAAAAAGCTCGCACACTAGGTGTCTCTCTCACCTATGCCTATTTAAATTTATAGTACTATATCTAATTTTTATATTCTATTTTCTAATTATTAATGTAACTAGTTCCGAACCCGCGCTACGCCGCGGTCGTTGGGTTTGGATACCTACTTGACTGGTTCTTAGGCCTGAGACATTTATCTGAAATTGAAACTCGAACATGAACCCGATCCGAGAAACCCGAACCCAACCCGAAAAAATATATTAAAAACCCCGATCGGTTACAGTTTATCCAAACCCAAAATCCGAATAAACCGAACCGAATCCGAGCCGAACCCGATAAGTAATATTAAAAATCAGAACGGTTTCTATTGTCTAAACCCGAAAAACCGAAACCCGAATAAACCGAACCCGAACTTAAAATATCCGAACTCAAACTCTAAATACCCTATTTTCGATTTTTTCATTAATATTGGTTACTTTGGTTTTGAAAAAACCCGAAAACCCTGAACCGAACCCGAATAAACCGAACCGAACTCGAAGTAAAACCCGATCGGGTTTGATATGAAATCTGAAACCCGACACGAAACCGAAATAAACCGAACCAAACCCGAATGACAATTAGAAAAAACCCGAACGGTTTCTATACGTCGAAACCCGAAAAACCGAATCATCCGACCCGAACCCGAAAAATTAACCGAAGTAACAGGTCTATTGGTTACGGGCTGGACGTTTTGGTTGGGCCTGCGATGGCCCTTGTTTTTTTTTTGTTAAGTGTTCATTTGTGATGTGTACAAAGCAAATGTTCTGATTGGTGTTCATTTGTGACGTGGACAAAGCAAATGTTTTGATTGGATTGTCAACTTTTTTCATTTATTGACATGGCAGCTCCACAAAGCTTCTCACATCCTAGGTGTCAGCCTCTGGAGAGGCACATGCCTTATTATTGTGTTGATTTTTATCTTCTGTTCTGATTATGGGTGGATGTACTTTTAATTAAGGTGAAAAAATATACATGAAACAGTTCAGACATGTTTTTGTGATGAAATTGATGCTGTAAGGTACTTTAAATACTATTAGTTTGTAAGATATTATAGGAGATTAACAGGAAATGGTTGACAAAACAAAAAGAATTTCTTCATCTACATGCGAAAAGCGTAATATTAAAAAAAAAAACAGTACGAGAGACCTTATGTTAAAATATCCATATAATAAGTTCAAAACTATGTCCATATAATTTATTTGATTTTTTTTTAATATGAAAAGCTCTAAGATAAATATTAATTATTTTCCGGTTTTTTTAAAATATATATTTTAAAATGATAAATTTTCTAATTTTTAGGTATTTCTTACAGTATTACTTATTAATAAATAACTAACGTTTTGAATAATTATTGTTTTAAAATTATTAATGGTAAAAATGATTTATTTATTACTAAATTTTAATATATTTTCTAAATATATATGATAACATAAATATCTATTATTTATAAACAAATAAATTTAGCCGATCGAATTTGTTATCATAACTTTATAGCTAGCCTTTACAGCTAAAGTATAACGAATCCGACTAATTTATTCCGATTATATACATGTATAACAAGCAGGAATAACCGAATAAGTAGGTTTGATTTGTCTGCAAAATAATGTAATCCAAGCTGTTCTACCTTCCATTTCTTGAATATTCTAGTGGCGAAATACATAGTTATATATACTATTAAATTGCCTACAACAAAAAGCCACTTGTAATGATTGTTTCCTATGCGTCATAATTTACGTTAAAATTTGACTTCTATTTTGGACAAACTGATACGAGATATTAAACACATAAGTTGTTTCTTCGTCCTTGATATTTATTTTATTTTCATCTTTTACCAAGTGTCCCTTTCGTCATTGATGTTAATATATCAGTTTTTTTTTTTAACTATCAGTTTTTGCAGCCAGTAATGTCCATGTGGGTCATTTTATAATCCCAAGTCCATGCCATTAGAGATTTTTTTTCTTTCTAAATATCAGGAGGTTGAAACCGACATGGACACTTAGCTTTCACGTAGGGACGAAAATTAAAATGTGAACAACGATGTAAGTTGGGATTGTGAATGGCCAATTTAAAACTCTTCCTCACGGGTACTCTTCAAAGTCAAATACTCCAAAACCACTGGCGGCTTCAATGAAAAGCAACTTTCACGATTCACACGTACAAATCATCTTCTAGTTTTATATTTCTATCGACTTCTATTTGCATATTAGATCAGATTAAAAAAGAAAAAAAAAAGAGAGAGACGAGTAAAGAGATAGTTAGTTGTTACGAACAAGAAAAGAAACAATTGTTTTCAAAGTGATGTATTGAATACAGTATGAACAATTATTTAGGATTCTTTATTGCATCTGAAATTAGATTATAACACACGTACGGCTCTTTAAAACTAGGCGTCACTCAAACGTGTGGACCCTCTCCGCACCCATTTTGTTTTACGTGTATGGTGTGTTGCATGTTAGATCCATCTTCTGAAGATATTGTCACACTTTTGGTCAGAAAAAAAAATAGAGCCGACTAATTCTTCAAAACGCCAAGTTCGTCGTTAATGCTGCTGCTTCTTAACAAATATTACGGTCTTTTGAATTTATTTTGTTAAATTGTTAATCAGTCTTCTCGCATATTATTGACTATTATGGTATCAATGGCCAGAGCTGAAAGAATGATTTCAAAGTTGAAGATAATAAAAAATTATTTGCGGTCTACCTTGTCACAAAGATATTAAATGAGTTGGTTTTGTTGTCAATTAAAATAACTATGGTTGAAAACATGACTATGTGAGTTTAATAATTGATTTTGCAAGAAAAAAAAATGTCAAAAGAGTTATATTTGAATAATAAATTACTTTTATTTTTTATTTTTTTATAAACAGTTTATGAAGTTAGATTATCTTATGAAACTTTTGTTACAGCAAGAGGTAAGAATGAAGCTCGATACACATATGAAGAAAAGGGCAAAGGCAAGATAATAGAAGATGATATAAAGCCCATTAACAAGAGCCTAAGTATGAAGGAAGCAAAGAGCCCAACTCGGCCTAATACTACTCAACGGTCATCTTCTTCATTAATCACTAAGGCAGTACAGTTGACGGAAGCAAAAGCAGAGAGAAATAGTTCCAAGCTCTTCAACAAGTTCTCAGCCCTTGATCTTCTGTAGCCATCATGATTGTGACAACTGGTCTGAGACTTGTAATAGCTTAGGGTTTACATACTTCACTATATGTTATGTAGCCACAACAATTATGAATGAAAATGTTGAAATTTCAGTGAAGTTCATTATCAATTACATTCAGTTCATAAACTTCTTTAATTTTAACATATTTTTTTTATATTGTTATCATTTTTATGACTATTAACAAAAATGCACAATTTTTGAACTCGCTTAGGATAATCCAAAACGTTGCACTGACAATACCAATTAAAAGCACTTACTCAACATGCTTCTCGTTGGCTTCTAACCGCAATGATTCAAGCATTTCATCGTTCACTGCACCCGTGAAATGATGAATGGAGATAGCCATTCGAGTTTCACTTGCATCTCCATGACCAACAACGACTATGTTGTTTTAACATAGTAAGATACTTGCATCATCGGACTGAGCAGTTTTAGCTACAGGTAAGATAACCATTATCTTCTCTGAAAAATTAAAGAAAAGACAAAAATAATTCACCACAGGTCCACAACCATGTAGCAGAAAGAAAAGAAAAATCAACAGAACATGCAAGTATTCAGATAACTATCTCTTTCGTAATAACTATAAGAAAGGAATCAACAACCAAACCTAGAGACGACGCATAATTAAATTGGCTACATCTTTCACACCATCAACATAGCATGGAAGCTTTGTTCGATATCTGCTTCCCATTTCAAACATAATTGATTTTTTTTTAAAAAGTTAAAGTTTTTCGAAAAATTGTTTTTATAATGCTTTTAAAAAAATCTGTAGAATGTATTGAAAGTCTGCGTTTTCTATTTTGTAAGTTTGTGTTTCAATAGTAAAAATCTGCGAAGGAAAATTTTTGTTTTAAAGTAATGTTACATAAATTAGTTTAAAAGTAAAACTACTTTCACAGAATTTCGTTTTATAAGAAAGTCTATAAATTAGTAAAAAATATTAAAAAAAACTGAGATGTTGGAACTAATCGTAAAATTTTTATTTATGAATAATAACTTGTTTATGATTAATTCTAATTATGTTTAAAAAATTGTTTAAATAGTTTGTGAGATGCTGGAAATAATTATTGGTTTTTACTTTGAAATTTTTGAGTTTGTTAGTTTTAATTTTCCCTATATTAAATTCTAAAATAAAATTATTTTATAATTTTATAATTAGTTAAGAATAAATACAATGATTTTGATTTTTAATTTGAATTATATGATTTTTAATTATGAATTTAAAAAAACAGATGTATTAAAACTCTTAATATGTTTTAGTGTTATGTATATATTTATGTCATGTGTGTGTTTATATATTCTTAACATGTATCCGTTTCCTAAGTTTCTTTTAAAGAAATTTCAATTTTATGTGAAGAGAATTGAACCTCTCTTTTGCACGGAATATTAGTTTGTTCTTGAGCAATAAAGTATAGACACAGAGATTTAACGAGTTCAGACCACGATGTGTGATCCTACGTCTCGGCCTGGAGTTTTTCCAGTAATCCACTATATCACAGATTACAAGCTTTTAGGTTTCTCTCTGCCTCCTTCTAAAACCTAGAGGAAATCAGAAATTTTGTGTTAACCCTAATTCCCCACATGCTTAGCTTTATATACTAAGTCAATTACAAAGATAAGACGGTTTAAACCAAACCGAAGCCCAAAGAAAACAAACCCGTTTCCTAGTGACTACCCTGTCGCGGGCCTAGTTATAACTCAATGATTTTCATCACCAAAGCCCAAAAAATCTCCACCTTGATGACAATCACTCCAGAGTATAACATCTTCATCTTTGCATCCATGTGAAACTCCAGACAAATCAGCACCTTAGTGCTCTTCTAAGCCGAGAAAACTCAAGGCTTTCTCAAACTTATCCACTGGAAGAACCTTTGTCAACATATCAGCCGGATTCCTCTCTGTAGGGATCTTGGACAACTTCACGTCACCGGAAGCAACTATATCCCTGATAAAATGCATCCTTCTTCTAATATGCTTTGTCCTCTCATGATGAACGTTGTTCTTGGCTAAACTCAAAGCACTCTGAGAATCACACCAGATCTCCACCGAGTCTTGTTTGAAACCGAACTCTTCAGCCAAACCCATTAACCAGATAGCTTCTTTCGTAGCTTCCCCCAACGCCATGTACTCTGCCTCTGTCGTAGACAGTGCAACCACCTGTTGAAGACTCGACTTCCAACTAATCACACTTCCACCAGCGGTGAAAACATATGCTGAAATCGATCTACCTCTGTCCAGATCCGAAGAAAAGTCAGAATCACAGAAACCTTCAACCTTAAACTCCTTGTTCTTCCTGAATACAATCTTCAGATCCTGAGTACCCTTCAAATATCTTAGTACCCACTTCACTGCTGACCAGTGAACCATACTCGGCTTGCTCATAAACCTACTCACTAAGCCAACAGCATATGCTAGATCACACCTAGTTCCCAGCATCGCATACATGATACTTCCAATATCATTCATAATTGTCTCAGCTTCATTATCTTTGACAGCCGACAACTTAAAATGCGAACCTATAGGTGTTGAAACAGATCTAGACTCATCCATATTGAATACCTGAAGAATCTTCTTGATATACCCAGATTGAGACAAAGTAAGAACTCCACCTTCACGATCCCTCTCAATATCCATACCAAGAATTCTTCTCGCAGCTCCTAGATCTTTCATCTCGAACCTGCTGCTCAACAGATCTTTCACAGTCTGTATCTCTTTCATGTCCTTTGAAGCAATTAACATGTCATCAACATACAAGAGTAGGTAGATAAAACACTTATCTTTACTCTCCTTTATATAGACACAGTGATCGACATCGCTCCTTTTGAACCCATGACTAACCACAAACTGATCAAAACACTTGTTCCACTGCCTTGGAGCTTGCTTTAGTCCGTACAGTGCCCTTTCCAACAAGCAAACATAGTCCTCTTTACCTTTCACCACAGAACCTTCTGGTTGCTCCATATAGATCTCCTCTTCAAGTAAACCATGAAGAAACGCAGTCTTTACATCAAGCTGCTCCAGTTCCAGATCTAAATTTGCAACAATAGATAGAAGAAACCTGATAGAAACATGTTTCACTACTGGTGAAAACACATCTTGATAATCAATACCCTCTCTCTGAGAATATCCTTTGGCCACCAACCTGGCCTTATATCTCGGTTCTTCTACTCCTGGTATACCTGGCTTTAACTTGAATACCCACTTGCAGCCAATAACCTTTCTTCCTTTGGGTCTCTTAACCAGCCTCCAGGTTTTGTTCTTATCAAGAGAAACCATCTCTTCATTCATACCTCCATTCCAGAAAGTTTTATCCCTACTTTCAACAGCTTCCTGATAGTCCCTTGGTTCTTCAGAACTCATCTCAACAGCAGCAATTAAGGCAAAACTTGCCAAATCATAATCATTGAAACGTTCAGGCAGCCTTGTTATTCTCCTAGTCCGATCTCGAACCAACTGATAGTCCTGAGGTATATCATCTGATTCTGAATCTCCAACAACTCCACCTGAAGATGAACCTTCACCTTGATCTTCAGAAGCCGGAACTGTCGATTCAGACAGAGGGTGTCGATCGTCACCAGTGGGAGTGTCGATCGATACCTTCTCTGCGGCCCGGTGTCGACCGACACCAATAGGTGTGTCGACCGACACCAATAGGTGTGTCGATCGACACCATCTCTGGAGTCGGTTTCTCCAGCCCTGTTTCTGACGTAGAAACACCTTCCTTCAAGTCTTTGAACACTTTATCTTCAACAAAGACTACATTCCTGCTTATAGTACATCTTTCTTCATCCAGGAGCCATACCTTGTACCCTTTGACTCCTTCTGGATAGCTAATGAAAATTCCCTTCATAACTCTTGGTTTTAACTTCCCTTGATCTACATGCACATAGACCAATGACCCAAACCTTCTAAGATGCTTGTAACCCGGCTTTCTTCCCAGCCATAGTTCTTCAGGAATATTGCCATCTAAGGCCGATGAGGGACTTCTATTTATTTGGTACACAGCTGTACTAACCGCCTCAGCCCAGAATTCTTCTCCTAAGCCACTCTCATCAAGTATACAACGCACTTTCTCCATTATTGTTCGATTCATGCGTTCAGCTACTCCATTCTGCTGTGGAGTATATGCACATGTCCTGTGCCTCTCAATTCCATACTGCTTGCAAAACTCATTGAAATCCTTGTTCACAAATTCGAACCCATTGTCTGTTCTCAGACACTTAACCTTCTTGCTGACTTGATTCTCAACCAGCTTCTTCCATTCACAAAACTTTGTGAAAGCTTCACCCTTAGTGGACAAGAAGAATACCCACACTTTTCTAGTGTAGTCATCAATGATAGACAGAAAATACTGCTTACCAGACAAACTTAGAGTAACAGATGGAGATCCCCAAAGATCTGAATGAACATACTTCAGTGCTTCCCCAGAATTGTGCTTCCCAACGTTGAAGCTCAGCCTTTTATGCTTTCCCATTACACAACTCTCACAGAGATCCATCTCTCCAATTCTCCTCTTGTCAATGATGCCCCTTTTTGCCAGGATCATCAGATTCTTCATGCTCATGTGTCCCAACCTTCTATGCCACAACACTGTTTCATCGCAGGCAGGTTCCTGGAAACACTAATGTTTGACTGTCCTATCACAGTCTCTCCATCAAGCAAATACAAAGAACCACACAGTGAACCTTGAAGACCCATCTTCCCGTTCTTATAGAACCTTGTCTTTCCTTTGCCTCCAGCATGATCAAACCCAAGCTTATCTAACGTACTTGTAGATATTAAATTTCTCTTCAGCTTAGGAATATACCTGACATTTGTCAATGTCTTCACCGTGCCACCATATGCCTTGATATTGATAGAACCTATTCCTTTAACCTCAACGGAATAGTCGTCCCCCAGTAGCACTTGTCCAGAGTTGAGCTCCTCGAACTTATCAAACCAGTCTCTCCTTGAGGTCATGTGATATGAACAACCCGAATCAATCACCCACCTCTCATGATGCCAACTTTCTGAGACTGTTAATGCATCAACTCCTGCTGATTGATCAATGACCACTGCTGCCTCAGCATCATCATCATTGCCCATGCGCTTTTTCCTAGCATAACAATCAGTCTTCTTATGTCCTTCCTTCTTGCAGTACCAGCAGGTGATTCTTGAACCCGATTTCGACCTGCTTCTGCTTCTATCACCGGAGTTCTTCTGACCCCTCTCAGAATGTCTCCCACGAGCCACATATGCTTCACCAGCTTTCTGAGAAGTTGATATTCCCAGTGCCTTGAGCTCAGTCTCCTTAGATCTCGCTGCATTTATCACATCATCAATAGAGATAGATTCTCTACCATACTTCAATGTCTCCTTCATGGAGTCATACTGTGATGGCAAGGAACTGAGCAATAGAATTGCCTGCACCTCATCCGCAACTGTAACCTTCACACTAGCCAACTCTGAAATAGTCTTCAAGAAGTCATCGACATTTTGATCGATTGACTTTGATCCATCCATCTTAAATGTATAAAACTGATACAGAAGATGAATTCTACTAGGTAGAGTTTTGGTATTATACAACCTTTCTAGTGCAGCCCAAAGATCACATGCTGTTGTGCACTCCTCTGTTTTTCTGAGGACGTGATCTCCTAGATGGAGAGTCAACATGTTCATTGCATTCTCAGCTCGTTCCTCCCTCTTGGCTTCTTCTTCTTGAAGTCTTTCTGCGAAATCCTCTTCAGACTCGTCCTTTTTCTTTGCCAGACTTTTAGGCTCTTTTTGCAGGTGTTGATAATTCATCCTTCAAACCTGCAAGTGATATATGAGCCGTCATCCTTCTTTTCCACAAGGAGAAATCTCCTTGCCCATCGAAGATAGCCATCTTCACCTTCGAAGTCTTCTTAGAATCCATCTCGCCTCAATTTATCTCTGTTCAGAGACGTTGTCGATCAACAATGAATGGGTGTCGGTCGACACTGATTGGTGTCGATCGATACTAAACGGGTGTCGGTCGACACTGAACGCGACGCCTGATTCTGAACTCGCCGCCGATGCCTTTAACCCAGCAATCAACCACACAAACAAGAAAACCTAGCAACCACCGCCGATCCTCTCTGCCCTTGCTCCCGAAACCAGTAAACCTGGCTCTGATACCACTTGAAGAGAATTGAACCTCTCTTTTGCACGGAATATTAGTTTGTTCTTGAGCAATAAAGTAAAGACACAGAGATTTAACGAGTTCAGACCACGATGTGTGATCCTACGTCTCGGCCTGGAGTTTTTCCAGTAATCCACTATATCACAGATTACAAGCTTTTAGGTTTCTCTCTGCCTCCTTCTAAAACCTAGAGGAAATCAGAAATTTTGTGTTAACCCTAATTCCCCACATGCTTAGCTTTATATACTAAGTCAATTACAAAGATAAGACGGTTTAAACCAAACCGAAGCCCAAAGAAAACAAACCCGTTTCCTAGTGACTACCCTGTCGCGGGCCTAGTTATAATTCAGTGATTTTCATCACCAAAGCCCAACATTATGTTTCCGTATGATTTGATTATATATTAACTTAGCTCACCAAAATTTCCAATGATATACTTGTTATCAATTTTTCATATAAAAACAGAATAAACAGTTTCGGTGATTTGAAAAAATGATAACATTAATTAATATGGTGAATTTAGAAATACGTGGCGTCATATATGGCGAAGGAGGCGTGGATCTTAGGACCGCCACGTCTCGATCACCGTCTTTCTCTGTTACTGTCACCTGCTCTTCCTCTCCTCACCGCCTTCAACGCCTGATCCACTCACGTGCTTTCTTTAACTTCTTTCTCAATAATGGAATATATTCAACATGTCTTTCTATGTTTGTGTGTAAAGATGCGTTTCTAAAATTTGAGTACTTACAAAAAAATAGATGGAAATTAAGCAAATAGTAATAAAACGCTCTAAATATCTTTTGAGAAAGCTATATTCTTTAGTTGGAATGAGTAAAATTTTCCTCCAGTATATTATCTTTATCAAGATAGTTAACTTTTAAAATATAGATTTTTTTGCAATGTATTAGCTCTGATTTGGGCCAGAAGAATATGGATACCAGATAGTTTTAGCAGGTGAGTTTTGTGATAGGTAGTTCTGATGTGGTGAAGATGATTGGCTCTCCAACAAGACTGGTCTGCTTTTTTGAATATTTGGAAAAGTTTCAGTGATAGAAGGGGTTTGAGGGGCAAAGGTGAAGGGTGAAACTCCCAAACTCGAGTTCGAGCGTCTTTAGAAACAAACTTATCTATTCTGGACACCACACGGGTATGGACCGTTGCTTACGGCCCATTACCCGGGGCGCGAGCCTACCCGTGGGTCACGTACCCCTTGGGGATTAGTCTGAACTAAGCTCGGAATAACCCTAGGTTGATAAAAAAGGGTTTTTTTTCCTTTTTTACTATTAATTCATACCATCAGACAAAAACCGTAAAGTGGATAAGTTAGCACAAAGTGTTGGAATTTTTTTTTTGCAATAGTTTAGATAGATTATGTTTCACCAGCTTGGTTTACCAATTTTTTAAAAACTTTTTTAGAGTTTGATGTTGATAAAAAAAATAGTTTAGGATCTAGTTTTGTTAGACATCAATGTTATCAAATTAAATTTGTACATAATATAACTGAGGGAACACACAGCAATACTTTTTTTTTTTTTAACTCTAAATTTCCATTAATTTGCCCCTCAGGGTTATGATACAATAATCCAGTCACTCTGACCTATGGATGGCCATAAAGGCTTACAAAAGTTCTAGTCTACGATAAAAGAGATCAGAAATAGGAGAACCCAAAAAACTGCCAAATACAACAACAGAAAGAGCGAGTTAGGAAAGAGTCAAGGCACTAAGAACAGTGAGAACCAGGATTCGAGCAATGATTGATCTGTGGAAGAGAGAATCCGAGCCTTAGATATGGGAATTAGTCTACACATAACTGTTCGTTTTATCTCAGATATGGGAATCTGAGCCTTAGCAATGATACAAATACGTTTTTCTGTAAGACTAAAATAATGAATAATGTAACAAACAAAATAGTTAACTAAATTCACTCTTCTAATTTCAATCCATAACCCTTCATTCTTCGGGTCACAAGCTCACAGTCAGAGTAAACGATTTTGCACACATGGCAGAAATTAATACTACGAATTTCAACTGTAAACTCAAGTGTAGATTACTAACCGCTCTTTATTCAAAACTATAGTTAAAAGAACCGTTGACCTACATATAGAGCTATGAAAAGGAAACCCCACAATAGAGTGAAGACAACAAACAACGATATTCAAAAAACTCTTGAAGTAATGGTTTCATAATGTTATTTTGGGATTGCAAGACCTTAATAGAAATAAGGAGAAGATATTCGGTGAACTATTCTGGGTAAGAGGGAATCATCTAGTCACGACCACGCATTCCACTTAAAAAATCAATAGAAAGCTCTACTTAAATTGCATTATAATTTATACAATTTGTTGGAAACAAAATTGCTGATGCCCTTGGTGAGCTTGTGCACTAAGGGAGGTGTATTCTACTAGGGATTTGAGGTGTATTCTACTAGGGATTTGAGGTGATTTCTTTTAAAATCATAAATCCACTATTATTCAAACATGAATTTTAAAAACCATTTAAAAATCCAGTGTTATTGAACTTGTGATTTTAAAATGTACCCTCAAATCCACTGTTATTGGAAATATTTTAAGTGATGAATTTCAGGAGATTTGCTGGGATTTGAAAGTGTTTTGGTGCAATTGCTTAGTTAAAAATATTAAAATCTAAATTCCATGGTTTTAGATGGGATTGTAGAGTTTTTTGATTAAAATCATTTCAACTTCCCTAATTCACCCAAAATCATCTCAAAACTCAAATCATCTCAAATCTTTTCAAATACAAGATTGAATACACCCCCTAGTACTTATATATATCATTTGAGACTTTTTTGTTGGATTGTTCTAAAATACTCTCTCCATTTGTTATTTTAGAGTTTTGTTTTTGTTTTATAAAGGGTGTTATTTTGTGTTTTAAATGCACTTTTGTTAATAAAAATCCAGTTTTAACTTTTTCTAATATATGTGTAGAGAAAGTTGTTTAGTGTATTTATAAAGAGTATAACAAATATTTTAATAATTTTCTTAATATATATGAAAAAGTAGAATAACACTCTATATGAAACCAAATGCGACCTACCTTGCCAATAGGGGATACAATTGACACCTCTAAAATAATCAAAATGAAAATTTTTCCTTTAAGAATATAGTAGTTTAAAAATATATTGTTATGTATGAACCTTAAAATTTTAAGATCAGTTGGTAAATGATCATTTTTCTGTGTTTTGACCCCAGTAGAATACATTTCTGGGTCCGCCACTGTATGAAACAGATGAATATAATTTTTGTGCTAGTTATACATATCTATTTCGGAAAAGAATAGTATAATAAAAAGTGTAACATCATTATTAAGGAAGAAGAACTATTTATTATCTAGGGTGAGAGGGTGAGTGAGTGAGTTGAGTTTTGGTATCATGATGGAGATAATTAGTCTTTCAATTCCTAAACAAGGTAAGAGTGGGGATGTAACTCTCCTTACGTCTATCTTATCTCTTTTAGTCTGAGAGTAATTGAAGAAGTATGATTTCATCGCCCTTATCTCTTACTCTTTGCCACTCTTGAATTTGCTGATCAGAGATGACTTCTTTTGGACGAAGATCACTCTTTCCCTTTTTTCAAGGTCGTCTTTCTCTATTTATAGAAAATAGTAGATGTGTTTGGGATGAGCTGACATGCCTTAGTCACCTACATCATACCTTTACTGGTGGCGCTGCATATTCATCAGAAGATGGCAATGAATCAGATACCTCTCCTCCTCCTTCTTCAGTGACGATTTCACCTTTGTCCAAAAGTACCATGCATGCTCCTCTTCTTTAGACTCTCACTTGCAAAGTGTTTCTTACCATGTCACTTGAAATCATTGGACATTAGAGTTCTTTGTAGTAAAAGTTTCAGCTTTACCTTTGGTTTATTGGCTGATGGTAAAGGGTCAGTTTTGGGGTTTGGATTAGCCTGCTCCTCCTTTGAGCAACTTTGCCTTACATTTCCTCCATCACCAAAAGATATGCAACATGTCTTATGACTTCAAGTATGTGTCTGGATAACTCCTTGGGTTCTTTGGAGATGAACGATCCTTTGTGGTAGTCAACTTCTGCTCCATCTCTGGCTGGTCTCGGTTGATCTCTGCTTCTCCTATGAGACTTTGTGGTCTCTTCTTCCGTGCATTTTCTTGTACAAGGTAAAACCTCAGATGAATATGTTCCGACTCCCCTCTCGTCATTCTTGTAAGCTCTCCTACCAATTTAGAGTTTTAAAAGTCATGTATATCCATGTTACCTTAACGTTCGTCATTATTGTGTCCAAATATCTTAACCTGAAAACAATAGCAAACAAATCAAAGCAAAAAATATCAGAGTGTTAATGATAAGCAACTGAATACGATTTTAATTGAATATCAACGATCAATACCGATTGCACCAAGAATCTAGGATTCTGAATGCAAAACGATAACAAAGATTGAAGATCAAACTCTTCAATCTCTAACAAACTTTTCAATACAATTTCTCGATAAGATTCAACAAACTACATCAATCTTTATTTATAGCTCGATACAACTCATAAGACGTCGTTAGCTTACGTACACTTCAAACGACGTCGCTGCGCAACGTCTCTTCCTCTGGTTCTTCTGAATTCAAATCCCGGTTAACTTCAATTCCAATTCGATCAATTGAATCCCGGTTCCCTAGCTCGTTTGAATTCTGTACCGGCTCAACGGTCTTCTTCTTCTTTCTGAAGTACGACCTGAGAGGCTTATCAATACCTTCCCCTCCGAAACGAAGCTTGTGCTCAAGCTTCAAGTGTGGAAACTGTTTGATCAACGATGCGGCACGTTCCCAAGAGTTTTCATGTGAAGGAAGTCCTTTCCAAGAAACCCGCGCTTCCAAGTGTCCCTCTTCATTGTATCGTGTTTCCAAAACCAACTCAGGTTCGACACGTAACTCATCGTCGACTGTGAGAGAGGTTGGCAACAGGGAAACTTGGTGATGTTGACCTAGCACCGGTTTTAACTTTTAACTGAGAGACATGAAAAACATTGTGGATCTTGGATCCCTCAGGCAACCTCAATCGATAAGCCACTGACCCAATTTTCTCTAACACTTCAAATGGACCATAGTAACGTACAGCTAGCTTCTGATGTAATCTCTGAGCCATGGAATGCTGACGATATGGCCTCAACTTCAGAAATACCAAATCACCAATTGTAAACACCAACTCTCGTAAATGTTTATCTGCATTCTCTTTCATCCGATTCTGAGCCAAAACCAGATGATGTTTAATTTGCCTCAAAACTTCATCTCGTTTCTTCAGCATAGACTCCAATTCAAAATTTTCTGTTGAACCGTCTTCAAACTTCAATAAGTCCGGAGCCTCGCGCATATATAACACCTTAAAAGGAGTCACATTCAAGGCCGTGTGATAGTTAGTGTTATAACACAGCTCTACCCACAGTAAAGACTTTTCCCAAGCTTTCGGTTGTGTCGAAGCAAAAGAACGGAGATACGTCTCTAAGCACCTGTTCAACACCTTTGTCTGGCCATCAGATTGTGGGTGAAAAGCCGTGCTATATTTCAGTTTTGTGCCACCAAGTTTGAACAATTGCTTCCAAAATGTACTCAAGAAAATGCGATCTCTGTCTGTGACAATCGACAAGGGATAACCATGTAGTCTTATGATCTCCTGGACAAACACGTTAGCCACATAGACTGCAGTGAAAGGATGCTTCAATCGTAAGAAATGAGCAAATTTTCTCAACATATCCACGACGACCAAGATTACATTGCAACCGAATGACGATGACAACCCTTCAATGAAATCCATCGAAATTTCTTCCCAAACTTGTTTCGGAATAGGAAGTGCTTGTAGCAACCCTGCAGGAGATAACGTGGAATATTTATGCCTCTGACAAATGTCACAACTGGCCACATAAGACTGAATCGTACGCATCATTTTTCTCCAGTGAAACACTGCCTGAACTCTGCGTAGCGTCTTCAAAACACCCGAGTGTCCACCAATCACACTGTCATGATATTCTGACAAGATCAACGGTAGGAAAGCTGAACTGGCCGAAATGTAGAGCCTCCCTTTATACAACAAGGTATCTTTTATCACCGTGAAACCACTCTTGGTACAAGTCCCCGCTAACACTGTCTTCTTTAATGCTTGAATGTCTGGATCCTTATCAATCTCCACCAACAAATCTTGCAAGTTCAGACTCGTAGGCATTGTCAAGGCTGAAAACGAACTGTCTTGAGACCGAGAGGATTCTGGTATGATACGAGATAATCCATCAGCCGCTTTGTTTTCGATGCCTGGTTTGTAAACAATGTCAAAGTCATAACCAAGTAGTTTCGAAAGCCATCTTTGATATTCTAAAGACACCTCCCTCTGCTCAAGAAGGAATTTTAAACTCTTTTGATCTGTCCTTACTATAAACTTTCTGCCAAGCAAATAATGTCGCCATTTTTGAACAGCCAACACAATAGCCATTAACTCTCTTTCATAAATCGGTTTGATCTGTTCATGGGCTGACAGCGCATAACTAAAATATGCAATATGCTTGTCGTTTTGCATCAACACTGCACCTAAACCATAGCCGGAAGCATCCGATTCCACTATAAAGGTGCAAGAGAAATCCGGCAATGCTAAGACTGGAGCACAGGTCATTGCTATTTTCAGCTGCTCAAAAGCGGCTTGTGCTCTCTTAGACCAATCAAAGGCATCCTTCTTAAGAAGCTCTGTCAGTGGTCTAGCGATAACTCCGTAGCCTTTGACAAACTTCCTATAATAGCCCGTGACGCCTAGGAAACCTCGTAACTCTTTAACTGACTTTGGTGTTGGCCACTTTTTCATAGCGTCCGTCTTAGATGGATCAGTCGCCACACCCTTAGAACTGATCAAGTGGCCTAAGTAATCAACCTGAGCTTGAGTGAATGAGCATTTTTTCTTATTAGCAAAGAGTTGATGTTTATCGAATATCTGAAACACCACCTCTAAATGTTGCACATGCTCTTCAATGTTTCTGCTGTACACTAATATGTCATCAAAAAACACCAAAATAAATTTCCGTAAGTAGGGCCTGAATAGCTCATTCATTAGAGCATGGAACGTAACCGGCGTGTTTGTTAGACCAAACAGCATTACCACAAACTCGTAATGTCTATCCGCAGTTCTGAAAGCTGTTTTATGAATGTCTTGCTCCAACATTCTAATCTGATGATAGCCTGCCCTTAGATTAAGTTTGGAAAACACCTTAGCGCCATACAGCTCGTCCAAAAGTTGATCTATCATTGGGATAGGAAACTTGTCTGGAACGGTTGCTTTGTTTAAAGCTCGGTAATCAATACAAAAGCGCCAACTACCATCTTTCTTCTTGACAAGCAACACCGGGCTAGAAAACGGACTCCGACTCGGTCTGATCAATCCCGCATCCAACATTCGAGAAACCATCTTTTCCATTTCTTCCTTATATGCATGAGGATAACGATAAGGGAGAACACTAATTAGCCCAGTGCCTGCTATTAAGTTGATAGCGTTCTCTCTGTCTCGCAGAGGCGGCAACTGAGTGGGTTCTGCAAAAATTCTCAAGTACCTTTCCATTAAGTGTTCAACCGAAATTGGAATCTCATGTAAAGATGGGGATTGTTCGATGTGAAACAATTCAACATCAAAACCCAGACCATTAGTCATGTCCAACTGTTGGAGATGCTGTGATGACGCACGGATATTGTGAAGCGTGGGATCACCAATCAATTGCACTCGTTTCCCTTGATAGATGAATGAGTATTCATGTGCTTCCCAATCCACTTCTACTTTCCCCAACATTCTAGGCCATTGTATTCCCAATATCACATCAACATTTCCCAGTTCTAACACTATGAATTCATTGGAAAACATTGTGTCCTGCAACGATAACTGAACCTCGGTACATACTCCCGCTCCTTGTACCGTTACCCCTGTACCGAGCAAAACATCTAAGTCAAGTCTCGCTGTACTGTGTAGCCGCAATCTCTGAACTGCTGTAGGTGATATAAAGTTGTGAGTAGCCCCACTATCCAGCATGACAATCACTGTCTGATTCTTAACCATTCCTCTGAGCTTGGTGGTATGTGGTGATGATAACCCCAAAAACGATCTCAAAGAAATAGCCATCATTTGAGGTGCCCAAACTATTTCGTCTTCCTCTCCAGTCTCAGAGTCATAGCCTTAACTTCCATTTCTAACCCATTCAGCACCGTGAGTACTTTCAGAGTCGACTGTGGACAATTGTGTTCTCTGGACCATTTGCCATCACATTTGAAACAAATTCCCAACTTCCTTTTTCTGCTATTTGAGCTGGTGAGAGTCGCACTTGCTGTTTCTGTGTTCCTGAGACTGCCATTGCTTTCGTTTGTACAGTGGTGCTACTTGCATTAGAAGACTGATGAAATGGAGTTGCAGACGTCTTAGTTCCTTTATAACCAAATTGTCTTTCCTTCTTCACCATTTTGTGTATTGCGCTCGATTCCATCTGATATGCGGTTGCTACCATTTCAGCTATATCAACCGGTTTGTACATCTCTACCACTTCGCGCATCTCCTATGTCAATCCATTCATGAATATACCTTCCAACTGTTTATCTGATAATCCATCCACTTGAGATGATAGATCTTCAAACAAATGTATGTATTCAGCTACTAAACCACTCTGTTTGACTGCAAACAGTGGCTGACTCGGATCTCGTATACGAACTTTACTGAACCGCACAATAAGTCGAGTTTTGAACTGATACCAGCTCATAAATGGTCGTCGGTGGACCTCGTTGTTAAACCAACTGAGCACGTCTCCCTTGAGACAATGTCCATCTTCGCCTGCTCATTATAGCCTCCTATTCAGAAAAAACGTTCCGCAAGAGCTATCCATGCATATGCGTCGTCACCATTGAATACAGGCAGCTCAACACGTTTAATCATCCTATCACGGGAAGCTATAAACGCATTTCGTTCTCTATACTCCTCATCTCTAGGACTACGACTTGATTCCCGATTATGAAATCGTACCTGAGGTTGATAGATCGGGTTCGAGGTTTGTGGCTCCTCTTTGAACACCAGAACAGCCTTGCGCAGCAACAACATGACCTCATCGAATCGAGAATCCAATCAATCCAATCTCAAATCTGTGCTTTCAAACTTCTTCTCGAACTTCGCATCTTTCGCAATCTGCGTTGCGATGTGCGATTGAAGTGACTGAGCCAACGAATCGATCGTTACTGGCGGATTTGGCCTTGCATCCGAACTCGTTTGAGCGGTCTTCGTCATCTTCGATCCTCCAATTTCGCTTCGCGTTGTTCGATCCAAACGTCGCACACACCAATTTGATAAGCAACTGAATACGATTTCAATTGAATATCAACGATCAATACTGATTACACCAAGAATCTAGGATTCCAAATGCAAAACGATAACAAAGATTGAAGAACAAGCTCTTCAATCTCTAACAAACTTTCCAATACAATTTCTCGATAAGATTCAACAAACTACATCGATCTTTATTTATAGCTCTATACAACTCATACGACGTCGTTAGCTAACGTACACTTCAAACGACGTCGCTGCGCAACGTCTCTTCCTTTGATTCTTCTGAATTCAAATCCCGGTTAACTTCAATTCCAATTCGATCAATTGAATCCCGGTTCCCAAGCTCGTTTGAATTCTGTACCGGCTCAACGGTCTTCTTCTTCTTTCTGAAGTACGACCTGAGAGGCTTATCAGTTTCTCCTATCAGTGATTCTCAAAGGTACTTCTTATAGAACAAGTTCCAGTCAAACCTGATGTATTGACCCCAAGAAAAGAAAAGAAGACAAAAATTGCAAGATTTTTTATGTGTTAACAAAGCCTATTTTTTTATAGCCGGCTCAGCTATCCAGATATATAGACATACTAGAACTGAAAGGAAATGAGAATGATGAATAAGAGATTGATATCAAACTTCAGAGTGTGCTCTGATAACATTTGACACGATCTTTCCAAGAAATTGCACTCTTTAGTTGGTGATTTGATAGGTCTTAATTCAATAGAGCTACGAGTATCTAAGAACAAGGTAGATAGATTGATAGGTCGCATATGGGATGCGGAAGACACCTAATATTCCTACTCAAAGTCCTAAAATATGACACACCTAAACCACTAGAGGATTTTTTGTTTGGATATTATACACTAAGCAACATAATTGTTGACAATAAGCAACTGAGAATCACACTCAAAATGAAAAAGATATATAAAAAATTGCTAAATTGCTTAATTGCAAAATTTGTTACAAAGGATTTATAAAGGCATGTAAATATGTTAGAAACAATGTGATCTCGAAAATGGAAGATAATTAACTTAGACTGAATTAACTACCGATCTTGACTGACCCTTAAGCTCCTAATGTCTCTTGGCTTTTAGACATGGTTTTGCCTTTGTAGACATGTGAAAATGGTCTTTAAAAGGGCCAAGACAAAGAACTTTAGGCATTTTCGGAACTGGTATCAAAAACCAAAGAGGTTTGCAACATTTTCTGATCCTTTCGGTCCAACTTGTTGGCTGTTGCACACTTGATGAGTTAAAGTGTTAAACCATCTGGTGCTTCCATAAGCTCCTTAATCTTTTCTCTTCATGTTTTTAGCTGGTACAAGCATGATACAACCTCAGCATTTCCTACTTCAAGTATCGCTCCTGACAGATTAGTTTTAGTGCTGGCCATGATCACATCACTGAGGGATTTATAGCTTTCACCCTCGCAATTAACTTAGACAACAGGAATGATTCCTACACCTCTGAGATCTCGTAGCTAATAAGCGATCTCTCAAGTCTAAGATTGGATACAAAGGATCTATTGTCCTTATATTTGGGACCCAGATGAAGCACTCATATGAAGACAAACGCTTGTGGCAATCTTGTTTTTTTCCTTCTTTTTTTCTTCAAACAATACAAATACAGGTTCTGCTTTACTGCTTAAGCTGTATTTATGGAATCTTTAACATCACTTGATTCGTCGGAACTAACCCTTGAAACAGCTATTGAGCTGGTGACAGCAAAATCATACTTTAGATAATACTTAACACTTCCTTCTCAGTGTTTCCTTCTCCCTTACATCGACTAGCCTTATGTCCTGTTGTTACGCAAAATTTTCATTGTTTTAAACTCTTTAACATTTTCAGGTCAATTATCTCATATCCAAGTTTCTTACTTAAACATGAGTTACATTGTCACAGAGTCAATGAAAACAATAAAAGACCAGCATACTTGGGACAAATAATTGATAGGTTGACATTTAAACCATTTTATTAACCAGTTGCAACCCGGTGACGATTGATGAACACTAAAAGGCATATCCTGAGACGTTTTCATACAAAAGCATACCTTAAAAACACACACAAATTCGTAGAACGAAACTGATAATAATAACTCAAAAGTAACAATCTGCATCATTACCAAATGTGAGACCGGAACTTAGAAGAGTTCAGTTTCCTTGTGGGTATGGATCACACAGTCAGACTGCGGGTAAGCCACACAAGTCAAGACATAACCTTTCTCCAAGTTATCATCCTCAAGAAACGAACCATCAGACTGGTCAACTTCACCTGTCTCGATCTTACCCGCACAAGTGGAACACGCACCGGCTCTGCAAGAGTAAGGCAAGTCAACTCCTGCCTCTTCAGCTGCATCCAATATGTACTGGTCGTCTTGGACCTCGAACTCGTTTACTTGTCCTTCTGGTCCTATGAGCTTGACCTTGTACACAGCTGACATGGTGGCACCAGAATTCGCTGAGCATTTCAAGCCAAAGGATCTCGAGAGTTTACTGACTGATCCAATGGAGACGCTCTTGTTGGTGATGAGCTTGTTCGATGGCTGGCTTCTAAGCACCGCCTTGGTGGTCATGCTAGTGGAAGTGATTCGCATGGTCGCCATTTTGTTTTTTTCTTTTCACCTGCGTTTCCACAAGTTTGAGGTTTAGAAACATAATTCAACTTTACACAACAGATGAATCTCTATAAACATAATGAAGATCCGTTTAAAAGCTTAAGAGAACGATTCACAGAAATTCTATTATACACTTCACGCATTGATGTAATCATAAGTGGACAATCTTAGCTTAATGTACTCACAAAATCAAATTTGTTCCACATACATAAGAACAAAAACTAACAATGTGCATCACAAGTAGCAGCTGGAGACTAGAACCAAAAAGATAATCTGTTCCAATTGCAAAACTGATGAGAAATATATACTATACGGAGCGTAATGAGAAGATACAAGCTTGAATGCTATATTAGCTCTTCACTCGATGCTCCAAGAACACATAATGACTAAGTGTAACTTGTTGATAACAAAACACTCTAAACATGCTTAGTTCACAACAAAATTAACAATTGTGCATCACAAGTAGCAGCTGGAGACTAGAACCAAAAGAGAATCTGTTCCAAATGCAAAACTGATGAGAAATATTTACTATATGGAGCGTAATGAGAAGATGCAAGCTTCAAAGCTATATTAGCTCTTCACTCGATGCTCCAAGAACACATATGACTAATGAAAAGTTTGGAACTTTTGATGATAAAATCACTCTAACCATGCTTAGTTCTCATAAAAAATGAACACTTTAAGCAATTCAACTGGCAAAAACAATGCTTTGAACCATAGATTAAACTATATAAAACCAAAAGTTAAATCGCTTGAATGTTATATTTTCACGGATCTGATTTAGATATCTCCATAGCAATATGACAGAAAAATCAGTCACTATCATAGGAAAGTCTAATCGAAAATTGAATGATATTTAGTAGAAAAGATTTCAAAATTTTTTTTTTGTCCCCACAACGAAATTTCAAATAAAAACAAGAAACAAGTAGGTTTCATCTTAACAAATATCCATCATCAGATCAAACATTAGAAACACGAAAATAACTATCAGATAAACAACAAAAGGAAATCGAAACAAATCTCAGAATCTGAAACTTACAGAGAGAATAAGGAAGAGAGGAGGAGGCGGAGACTACGAGAGGGTTGGTGGAGAGGAGAAGGATTTATAAAAAGAGGAAGAAGAAGAGAACTGTGGCTTTTGGAAGGCCGTGACGGCCCAACTTGCCACCTTCGTCGGCTATTTTTTTTTTTCTTTTTCTTTCGTCCTACTAGTTTTTCATCTTTTCAATTATTTAAGATTTTAATTGTTTGTTTTACTACAAAGTTAATCTGTTTTTTTCTTTCTTTTGACAAAATACAGTTAATCTGTTACTTTGGTTTTGTTTCCCTGATTTTCAACGAAAAAATAATACAATAAAAATATTCTTTTTGGAGGAGAAATTTCATGTTAAATCCGATATTATGGAAATTAATTTTTAAAATTTTTTGACTGAAGTAAAGTTTAGTGACAATGTATTTTCATGATATCTGTTACTCATATATATATATATATATATATATATATATATATATATATATATCATTTTACGTCATTTTTATTGTCTGTATAACTTTATTCATTTAAATCATATTTAAAGATTTTTTTTTCTTTTTAACAGCATTTAAAGAATATATATGACTAATCAAATAATCTATTTAAAGAGACACTATTAAAAGTTCTATGTAAACTTTTATTATCTTCAAAACTATTATAAGAACAACAAAGTTATTAATACATGAAACATTCTAATTTTATGAGACGTTTTATAATTTAATATAAAAATGTATGAATAATTGATATGTGTTTAGAGCTAGATGTACTGGATTTCAATTACATGTTGTGATAGTAAGAGTAAAACTTCTCTAATTATTTTGAATACATTCATCACTATGTTTATAGGTTATTAACAAATTAACCATAATAAAAATTGGGATGGGATCTTGATAGAATGTTTGTCTGACAATTAGAAAACACATGGGCTCTTCACCGTTGCATTAACCTTTACCGTGTTAATTGAAAAAATAAATAATATTTTGATACTAAATATTTATATAATTGTGCAAAACAATACTTAAGTTGCGTAATGGCCTTTTGTTGGTGGATGAGTGAGATCAAAGGTCAAAGTGGGAAGTTGGCATTACAATCGTACGAACTAGCGCCCCTTGCCTAATGCCATTGGCCGTATGCAACGCTTAGGCCCTACGGCGATAGTTTTGAATATTTTATAATATATCACTTGTTTCTCTTTAATTTCTTATGAATTTAAGACTTTATGTCGACACAAATCGACGAAACTAGCACTATTTGGCATAGGGCTCGGCGTTAAGTTTTCGGTTCGGTTCGGTTCGGTTTTTTCGGTTTTCGGTTATTTCGATTATAGAGATTTAGTAACCGTTCGGTTAATCATAAAATTCTGTTCGGTTTCGGTTCGGTTTTTTCGGTTATAGAGATTTAGTAACCGTTCGGTTAATCATAAAATTCGGTTCGGTTTCGGTTCGGTTATTTCGGTTTCAGTTCCGGTTTTTCTTATATTTTTTGGATAATTTGGATAAAAAACCGGATAACTTCGGATAATATCGGATAATTCGGATAATTTCAGATATTTTGGATAAAAACATTTGGATAATTTTAGATAATTCTGTTTTTTTACTAATATTTGGTTGATTTTAATTATTTAGTTATTTTAAATATAAATATAAATAATATTTCTAAGTATATGGATCGTATTTTGGATATTCGGTTATCCGTTTGGTTATCCATTCGGTTTCGGTTCGGTTATTTCGGTTATCTCAATTCAATATCCAATAGGTGTTTCATAAAATTCGGTTCGGTTTTGGTTTCGGTTATTTCGTTTCGGTTCGGTTTTCGGTTAAAATGGCCAGCGCTAATTTGGCACATCCTCTCTTCTCTTAATAATGTCTCGCAACTTAACCGACTAATTGTCGATCCGATCATCTAGCCAATTTGTTTTTGGGTCATATTTTTGACACAAACACTCTTAGTTTTTATTTAGAGAAAAGTGGGTAGAAATTAGGAGTTTGGATTCAAATTAGTTTTTCACGTATCACATTACAAATCTATAATAATAAAGTAGACTTCTATCTCTCATTTGGGGGAAAAAATGCCACTTGTCCACCTTTTCTGGGCCCTGATTTAATATTTCAACTTTTTTGGGCCATGATTTAATATTTCATTATTAGCTTCCTAAGATCCAATCTATTTAGGCCACAATAATAAGAAAAAGAGACAAAAGCTAGAGAAGCATTAAAATCATTACCGCATCATTTGTAGTTTTATTAGAGCAACTCCATTAGCAAACCCTAGAAAAACTCTTTAAAAAAACTTTTTTTTGTGTTTTAAAAAAAAAAAACTTTTATTTTGTTAAAAAAAAAATGAATCAGATGTTGCCACGCGTCGGAACAGTGCAAGAGGCGCCTCTTAAACAACAGATTTTTGGAGACGGTTCATTACTATTTACGTGGGATCCACTATTAAAAAATTATTTTTTAAAGAGATTTCAGCTTTTGGGGCGTTGATGGAGGTGGTCTTAGAGCACCTCCATTAGAGGTTTATAGGCTGGGGTTCACAAAAAATAATTATTAAAATATTGTGGGCCCCATGAACAGTGATGAACTCACTCCTAAAAAACTCTAATATTAGAACTTCTCTCTCATTGGGTTCACCACGTGTCGACACGTGATTAGTCGATTTTTTTTTCTTTTTTTTTCTTCTGACAACTTTAAAAAAAATGAAATAAAAAATTATTAAAATTTTTTTTTTAGAACCCAAGAAGGGGTTCACTAATGGACATGCTCTTAGCTTCTTACAAACCCAATAAATTTGGCAACACTAACCAGAAAGGTAGTAAAGTCGTCCTTTATAGATATAACTCATATATATCTCCCTATAATAATAAAGTAGACTTCTATCTCTCCTTTGGGGGAAAAAATGCCACTTGCCCACTTTTTTGGGCCCTGATTTAATATTTCAACTATTTTTTGGGCCCTGATTTAATATTTCATTATTAGCTTCCTAAGATCCAATCTATTTACGCCACAATATTAAGAGAAAGAGACAAAAGCTAGAGAAGCATTGAAATCATTACCGCATCATTTGTAGTTTTATTAGAGCAACTCCATTAGCAAACCCCACAAAAACTCTTTAAAAAAACTTTTTTTTGTGTGTTTAAAAAAAAAAATTTTATTTTGTTAAAAGAAAAAACGAATCAGATGTTGCCACGCGTCGGAACAGTGCAAGAGGCGGCTCTTAAACAACAGATTTTTGGAGACGGTCATTACTATTTACGTGGGATCCACTATTAAAAAATTATTTTTTTAAAGAGACTTCTGCTTTAGGGGCGTTGATGGAGGTGGTCTTAGCTTTTTACAAACCCAATAAATTTGGCAACACTAACCAGAAAGGTAGTAAAGTCGTCCTTTATAGATATAACTCATATAGATTTTCAGTGTGAATTAAAAGAAGCCAGAGCAAATAATCTAAACACGATCTATCATAATCTCACTCATATACGATGCAAACATATTCCATTAAATCTCAAACAGACATCTACTATATGCTACTTCTACATTGCTATCTTCTTAACACAGAATGAAAATCATAGATGGTAATGACATTAAATCTGTTTACTTTTAGAGAAACATAAAAAAACATTATATAAACAAAATCATAAAAAATAAAAAAAAAACGTCTTCCAAATTAAATCACAATAACAAAATTCGGATAAAAACTAAAAAAAAGAGACAAATTTTGTTAAACAATCTAAAACTTAACACATCAAACAAAAAAACATTATATAAAAAAATCAAAAGCTCCCACACTAATCAAATGTCCCGCAACTCCAAAGCTGCTCCTACATCCCTCATATGTAAGATTTTTGGGAAAACGACATATTTCCACCTCGGAACTATCATATAGTAACAGATCCACACAAACTTTCACCCTCGTCTCAGATCTCCATAGTCCCATAGTTCCAAACATTTTTCTCCACACATACATAGTTCAAAACCTATTGCTCCACAATTACTGATTTTAATGGTTTACAACATAAACCGAGCAACGAAAAACGTAAATGGTAAACCGAACCGAATTAAAGACCCGCCCCACTAATCTGAAACCCCAAATTGATTTTTAAAATCCCACAAACCCTAATTTCTAATTCTCCTCTAATTTTCCAATCACAGATGGAATATTCTATTTGATTGATTTCCACAACCATCAAATTCGGTTTTATCAGAATCTCAGCATCAAATTCGGTTTTATCAGAATCTCAGCAACAAAATCGAATTCATATTATAAATTGTAGAGATTTAGCTAGCTTCGATTTGGGAGATTTGAATTTTTTTTTTAATTAAAATTTTTTATTAAATAATCCCCTAAGGGCATCGATCATACACCCATTCCGGTGAGCCGGAGACAAAATACAGGTCACAAAGAGATTGCCGGAAACAGAAAAATAAAAACTAGAGAAGAGCAATGGTAGGAAGAGGTAAAACTCTTCAAACATCCATCGACGGTAACACAAGTCTCAATGACCTGAAGATTCGCTGGGCACGATCCATCGTTCACCTCAAGAAATGCAAAAGTATTTTTCCCTTGCTCCCTCCCCGTTTTGACCCACCCGCTGATTCGGACCTTCTGAGCAGCAAGTCCAGCTCCGCCGTCGGGTCGACCCAATATCTATCGGATAAGGACACGATCCGAAAACCGCGCTCTCTCCACCGCTCCGTCGTTTCCCAAGGAGACGGCGGCTAGTTGATCTACCAGCGGCTCACGTTCAAGACACGCAGCGACCCACCAGACCAGGAGGAAAGGGACGCTTCCGGAGCTCTTTGACGGCAGCCTCGAAACTCCCGCCGCACTATCCACCGGTCATCCACACCACAACGCTGCCGGAGAAGGAACCAAGCTCCACCGACTCACCGAAAAGCTTCACGACTGTCACTACATAGCTTCACAAAAGGATGAACACATGAGGAGACCTGAAAACGGGAAGAGAAGGAAAAGCTTCGAAGAAGAAAAGGAATTTCAGATTAAGAAGAAAAGGAATTTCACATTGAAAAAAAAAAAAGAAATCACGGTTTATTTGTTAATTTTGGTTGACCCATTTTAATCGGATCCTAATCGGATCTTAATCCGGTTTAATCGCGTTTTTCATGGTTATATCAAGTTTGGTAAACCGTAAACCGCAATTGATTACGGTTTGTGTAGAAATTAGTTTAGATCTTTCGTATTGTGTGTTAATAGGTTTCGAACTATAAAAATGTGGAGATATAAGTTTGTTTTTAAAGTTAAAGGGAGATCTGAGACGAGGGTGAAAGTTTGTGTGGATCTGTTACTATATGATAGTTCCGAGGTGGAAATAGATCGTTTTCCCAAGATTTTTTAAACTTTTATGTAAATTTTGAGAAACTAAAGTCACCTCCATAATTGATATAAAAAAAACTGTTACAAGATTATGAAAAAAAAGGGGAAAACAACTTCACCATTGTTTAGTGAGGCGACTCACCATTAGTCGCTTGATTAGTTTTAAGTTGAGAGAACTTAGATGGAGTAGCTTCGGAGTTGCGGGTCATCATATCAAACACGGCTCCCTAACAGCTAAAGATCCGGCAGCATCCACTTGCTAATCAAGCGGCCATGTACACAGCAAAGTAACATCAGCATACAATTACCATACGGAAGGGAGGGTCCATCGCCTTTAGCTTTGGGAAGCTACATCGAGAGTCTCCTAACTTACCATGATATACCGGAGATTGGGGCCACTACAATGGGAACAAAGTTCCGCGACTTCATAAACAACGTACAAATATCGATCCAAAGTGATATAGGTACAGACATTGACATCTACTTCACAATTACAGATTACAACAACCACGCTCTATCGAGGATCGACACCGACTTCATCATCACTCACCTGCACACTGCAAAAAGGATGCCAACAGCAGAGGAAAAATCTGAGGAGTGCCCAATATGTTTACAAACATTCAGGGGAAGAAACGATATCAACAAACTAAGATGTAATCACCTATTCCACTATTTATGTCTTGCCAATTGGCTGTACCATACCCTAAATTGTCCAGTATGTAGAGGCACTGATCTTTGAAATTTACAAGTTGCAGTTATGAATAATGCAACATGGCTTATAGGACAATTTAACGGAGTGCTTAATAAAAAACTAACGTAAGGGTTCTCGGATTAATTCTCTCGCACTTTTGAGAAACAAAATACATACGAGGGGAGCCACATTGACTAATAGCAGCGTCAGTGACTAATAGCAGCGTCAACGACTGTAACAATCACAAAAAGCAAAAAAGATCGACATAATGCCAAACTAATTTCACATATCTCTGCTTCACACTTCAGAATTTTTTTTTAAAAAGAACTTAGTGTCGACGTCGAAGCTTTCATGGCGAACAGCTTTGCAAAACATGGCTTCCGACAAACAGAAGGGTAAACGAAATTTATGTATGTTCGGTTTTAATTGGACCAGTTTAACCCACAAAAATAAAGCCTTAAGGCCCAATTAGTTGAACGAGAATTAAAATAAATTCGTCCAAATCGGTGGGCTAAAGGACTCCAAATTACCCGTGGAAAATAAACAAAAAATCAGAAAATAAATTTAAAAAAAAACTCTGCAACCAAACTGACAAAAAGGACTCCTTATACAATCTCCAACTAACCACATGAACGAAAAAACCTAAATAAACAAAATCAACAACTCCCACAGAAATCAGATGTCTCATACATCCGAAACTACTCATTTGAAGCTCTCCGAACTTAAAACCATCTTGACTAAAAATATAGATACAGTAACCAACAACAAAGTTAAATAGTAAAGAAGAAACCCGCGCGTAGCGCAGGTAGATCCCTAGTCTTATATATAATGAGCCAATGCTATTTACTCACTTTGCACCACATAATGCCAGGTGGCGTTTTAATTTTGAGTCTATGAAAAAAATGAAACAAGAAAATGGTGTCTGGTGGACTCGAACTCGGATAAAGAGAGTATTAAGCATACAGTTATAACCACTGGACCATGTTGTTTCGTTGACAATGTTTACCGAAACAAATATATAAACAATATTATAGTAAAAATGTCTTCAAATTCTTCCTCGATTAATCCCCAGGCTAGGTCCAGACCCACATCCCGACTAACGCCTAGCGAGTTCCCAAACCTGGGTTAACACTAACAAAAAATACATTCGTTAAACAAGTTGATGAGAAGTGAATAAAGAATTCGAGCAATAATACATTCCGATAACACTAATAAAAAAGGTATTCGATTACAAATCATGGTTTACTTTAATTTTAAATTTACCAACTTTTTTATATATAAAATACAATAAATGTGTAGTATTTAATAATGATCTTTAATCTGAATAAAAAGATAGAATTAATCCATTTTAGACTGATTAAATTGTCATACCTGAAAATTTATAATATCCAGATGTTTTCAGTGGAGAAGTATATTCCATCAAGAGACAATTGATGAGTTTTTTATATATAAAAAGAGACAATTCATGAGATCGTCTATGGTCACATAAACAGTTTCAATATTTGAATGTAAAATATAGTTTTTATGAGTAAAATTTGCAATAATTTTTTATGAGATATGGTTCTAGCCATGACGAAATGAAAAACTATATCTTGCAATCCTCAGCAATTAATCTTATATTGACATAAAAACGTGGAAAAGTTAAAAAAAATGAAAAAAATATCATTAGATAAATAAAATCAAAGAAAAATCAATATTAATATATTGATACAAATAAACATATAAAATAACAATAATTATTACCTAACTATATAAATTTGATTATATATTCAACCAAAAATAATAAAAATGAGACAAACATATACCCCATATAAAGAAGAAGAAAAGAAAAGTCATTATGGTTAGACATCATCTAGAGATGTGTTCGAATACTGGATAAGGAACTATCACCTATATGTTACAAATAAGATAATAAGATATCAACACGAAAAAATGACGCGCAACCAATGGGTGCAAAAATGCAAAAGAAGGTAAAAATAATATTAAGGATTAATTCGCCAGTTTGTCTGGAACAAATAATGTATTCTTAAAATATACATAAACAGAAAAATAAATATTAAAATATTTTGGATTGCGTAATTTTATTAGAACTATATATAATACGAATGAAATAAATATATAACCAACGGAATACTACTATGCGCATGCACGGGGTTAGCAGCTCTACTAGTCTAAACAATGATAGTATTTGACCACCATTTAATCCAACTTTACCTCTGTTCGCTTAAAAATAAAAACTCTGCTATGTCTCTCTCGTTCATTTTCTTCTTTCTCTTTCTCCATTACCAAATTCACCATCCATCATCATTTTCATCTATTTTTATACCTTTTAGCATATGTTATTTTTTTGAAAGATGTGATAATAATAGATGTCGCGCTCGAAGCCATTCAATACAGAAAATGAAGCATAAATAACATATATATGAGTTATATCATCTTAAAAATTTGAGCTATTTGCAGCAATATACACGATGCAAGATTAATTGGCAAAGTACCCTGAATAGTATACTCTGACAGCATCACTGTTTTCGGCAGACGGAATAAAAGGCGATTTAACCCTTGTGGCAACCTACAACTAAATTTGGAAGATCTATTGCTAAAACTTCCGTAATCATTATACTTTCCCCCGTAAAATATAGGAGCATAGGACTTAGTCAATGTTAGAGGTCCACAACTTTTGGTGGTGGCTATACCATTACCGTACCATGTTAACGTTGCTGTTAACAACCATATTCCGGATACCCGAGATTCTTTTATGGGTGATCCTGACACAAATCATGTATTCTGGGAAGATTGGATGTCCCAAGGGCTGGATCATCACTTGTGGCTTTTGGGATTTTTAAGCACAGAAAGTTTACACTTGTGGCTTTGCGATTTCTAAGCACGTGGCTTGAGGATTTTTAAGCACGGGGCTTTGCGATTTTTAAGCACGGGGCTTGGGTATTTTTAAGCACGGAGCTTGGGGATTTTTAAGCACGGGGCTTGGGGGCTTGGAGATTTTTAAGCACGTGGCTTGGGAATTTTTAAGCACGGGGCTTGGGGATTTTTAAGCACGGGGCTTGGGAATTTTTAAGCACGGGGCTTGGGGGCTTGGAGATTTTTAAGCACGTGGCTTGGGAATTTTTAAGCACGGGGTTTGGGGATTTTTAAGCACGGGGCTTGGGAATTTTTAAGTACGGGGCTTGGGGATTTTTAAGCACGGGGCTTGGGGATTTTTAAGCACGGAGCTTGGGGATTTTTAAGCACGGGGCTTGAGAATTTTTAAGCACGGGGCTTGACGATTTTTAAGCATGAGGCTTGGAGGTTTGGGGATTTTTAAGCACGGGGCTTGGGGATTTTTAAGCACGGGGCTTGGGGGACTGGAGATTTTTAAGCACGTGGCTTGGGAATTTTTAAGTACGGGACTTAGGGGATTGGAGATTTTTAAGCACGTGGCTTGTGAATTTTTAAGCACGGGGCTTGGGGGATTGGAGATTTTTAAGCACGTGGCTTGAGAATTTTTAAGCACGGGGCTTGAGAATTTCTTAACCCTTAACCCTACCTTAAACTCCAAAATCTAATGTATTGTACCTTCAAGTTAATATGATCGATAACTTGTTTTGTAGCATGTTAATATTTTGGGTTTGCAACATAACAATAGTTGTGGTCATAATTCTTTACTATTGGGTTCGAGAGGACGATCGAATTCGGTTGCGTGCAATCCCAATTTTATGAGTTAACTCATTATGCATATAATTAACCAGATTCAGAAATCAATAGGAGAGAGAAAGAGAAAGGGTAGAAAAGGATTTAGAAAAATGAAATAGTGTTTCGAAATAGTGAACTACCAAACTGCAAATTAAACTTAAATCGTGTATATCTACGCCAATTACTCTAAAAATTTTAGACATCCTATGAATATAGATATACATATCTCAGACTTTACCTAACAAAATAACCAAATTATAAATATGGGATATACACATTCAATAAATATAGCATGTGAGTTCGTAAAATGATACATTTTTTATTATGAAGTTGATTCCTATACGTGGTTTCATGCTACATGTTTTTTTATTCGCTTAACAAATTAATTAGTGAACTACGTATATATCTGCATGTTTATTTATTTAAACCCTTCTGCTTTACATTACTACTTATTTAATTTTCATGCTATGTGATTTCTAACACGTGTAAGTATTTTCTTTTGTTAACATATGAGTTGGACGTGATAATACACATGCAACGATCATGTTGTTAACTATATTCATTGCTATCCATGTGTACAGTTACCAATCTATTTGAAACTCAAATAGAATGAAATTTGTATTTCAGTAAATATATATTGTTAACATGTGATATTCAGTTATAACCCTTGTTCGAAAACTCGCCCGCCTAGCATAAATATGACAACTAAATCAATTTAGATTACTTAAATCGATAATTATTTGACAAATTTGTTATATTTTATTCTAAATACCAAAAGGAAAAGGAAAATTGACTAAAAATATGTAAAAGATGAAGATGAAGTAGTTAGAGTGGTAGAAAAATGAAAAAAATCACTTAGAACACTGATCTCATGATTTTTAATAGTTTTCTAATCATTAAATCATGTTATTCTATTAATATTATTAACTAAAAGAATTTATAAACAAAATTATAATAAAATGTTTTAAAATTACTCCCCGAGTAATTGGTAACTCGCTAGTCCCCTATCGACCATACGTATAGCGCGTAGCGAGATCCCGAACAAGGGTTATAACTAGTTATATTTCATTTCATGTATCATGCATACACTTTATAATAGTAGTTAGACAACATATATCGTTAGCATGTGATTTACAATAATAACTTGCTATATCGAATTAGCCATGCATAAATTTTACTATAACAGATATTATAGAAGTTTAACATGGAAATTGAAATATTACTTCGGCATGTCCAATGCGTATATATATATATATTAATAAGCCTCTTATTCCATAGTAAAACTTCCCCAATCATGCTTGAATTCTATAAGCATTATATCAATAATATTACTCTACACATGCAACGTCGACTGTTAACATTTATATGTACTACACATGTTTGTAGTATGCAATATGAGTTCCTTGTCCATAATTAATTACGTAGCATGCAATATACATATCATACAAATATATATCATACTTCGGCAAGTCCGGTGTTATCTAGTTCGTACGTAGCATGCAATATATAATTATAACATGCAAATATATAGCATACCTCGGAAAGTCCGTTGTTATCTAACTCATTGTCCATAATCATTTAGGTAGCATGCAATATATAATTATAGCATGCAAATATATAGTGTACCTCAGCAAATCATGTGTTATCTAGTTCGTTGTCCATAATCATTTACGTAGCATGCAATATATAATTATAACATGCAAATATATAGCATACCTCGGCAAGTCAAGTGTATATTAACGCCATCCTACTTCGCTTCATATCCACATCTTTGAACACGATTTCTCATTAATAAAAAAATCTCATTAACTGCATATCCGATATTAGTTACAAAATCCTTAGTAAATGCGTCTCTTTCATATACTCGATATTCACTTGAGTCACTGTGGTTACCAATCAAATCAATTCTCTCTATTTACTTCGTGTTCTTTCGTCTTTCCCCCACTAGCAGACGTTAGTGAACTCATTATAATTCTCTTCCACGTTGTTTTTTCGGGTACTCTTATACCGATTTCATATAAACTTTTTTCTCATTGTTGTTTCCAATTTATATTCAAATTCTTATTTTACAGCAAATTCTCTCTCTTTTAACTATATTTGAAGACATTTGCTGCATCAATAAAACCAAGTCACTTAGGGTAACATATAGCATGACATATATTCAGTTTTCTTTTGTACTTAACAAATCCTTGTTTTCTTAAAATTGATTTGTATTTTTGTTATACTGTGGTTTCTTGCGCCATGTAGACAGTTAATAATTTTAACATTAGATCATAAAAGTTCATTTGTGATTTACTTTTTTGGATTTTGGTTTAACAATTTTTTTATATTTAAGATTTACTGATTGTTTTGCAACAAGCTCTCTATCATGGAATACTAGATGTTGCTTTTGAAGGCGATTGTAAGGTCCTTATGGATAATCTCATGGGACGAAGACAAAATTGCGCAATTGAAAGAATCTGTTTTGATGCACTTCGCTTTGAGCCAGCATTTCTCCAGTTTTTTTTTATTAATCTTGTATCTAGATGCTGTAATAACTCATCTCACCGTTTAGCTAAAACGAATTCTCCGTTAACTATGTTTTTCAATGAGGATCTGTCTCCTCTAACACTGAATCAGTCAGTATGTTCAGACTATGTAAACTCTTTTTCGACTTAATAAAGTAACCGTTGACAAAAAAGTGAATCCATATGTGTTTATAACACTTTATAAACCCTATTATAAACCTTTATAAACCTCATTATAAACTTTTATGAAAACTCATACAAAGCTTATCTGTATGACTTTATAATCCAAAATAAACCTGATTATAAAATTTTATAAACTAAATTTATAACCCCTTATAAAACTCATAGTAAAATCTAATTCATATGTATTTTTCATATTAGTAGATTGTTGTTAAATCTGTCGTTGGAGATTTAGATATGCACTCCAATTTGGTTGAAGATGTTGATCATGTATTTAAACAACTCATAGACCTTCTGAACCAAGGTTATAACATGAAGAGAAGAGATTGGCTAAAGGGAAGTGTGGATATTATGGCTGATGTAGCATATTAAGAAAACCAATATTGTCCCTCAAGATTTCTGATCTAATGATGAGAAGTTATAATACCTTCATTAGATCGGAAATCTTCAGATAACAAAATCCCATATCCCATTTACTAACATCCAATCTCCACAAACTGAATAAATTTCAATCACGACGAAGGAGAAGAAGGAGGAAGATGAAGAGAGAAAGAAAAGTTCAAAGGAGATAGGTTGTTCGATGGAGGAGAAGGAAGAGAAAGAAGAGAGAGAAATTACGGAGAAGAAAGAGATCGTGAGAGTTAGAAGGCTATTAGATTTAAGTTCATTAAGGGTAAATGAGTAATTTCACCACTCTGAAAATAATTTTGTAAGTAGTGGTATTGATGAAAAGTATATCTTGAATGTATTATTTCAAACAATTTCTCTTCAGAATAATAATTATTTTCTTATATATCTGCTTCTACTTCAATTTATTTATAGATGTTCAATTTGTTTTTCTTTGACATTTTTTGTTTTATTAATCAAGTATTTTTTTCTTTCAATTTTTGTTTTCCGTAATTTCTGATATTTTTATAATATATATATATATATGTATGCATCCAGTTTCTCATGTATATATATATATATATATATATATATATTCCTTTCGATTGCAACAAATTACATCCATTACTATTTAGTTTAGAAGTTTCAATTTTTATGATGATATCAAAAATGGCTAAAGCCACTATTTTTGTTGTCATCATAGTTTTGTTGTTGTCTTTATAATTGTTCTGGTTCTAGGTTTGTTATACACTTCAAATTTATAAATATGTTTAATGTTTCTTCTCTTTTATCTGATGGTCTTCTGTTCATCTCCTTTTTTATTTAATATAAAAAACTGATATGATATTAACATATGTTTTAAATATTGATTATTAGGAATGATGATGACAGAGTCCCAAGTACAAGAATATTGTCATGAATATATAATAGAATCATAAATAGGTGAAGTGCGGCAGTGTGCCGATGAGTGTACAGTAAAGTGTAGAAGACTGAAAGGGTAGAGAAATGTATCATAGGAACAGAAAGCAGCCTCTCCAGTTTTAATTGTAGAAATTGATATTTTTAGTTTTCTCTATAATGTATCATTAAATATATTTTAAAATAGTGGGTTAAATGATAAAAAAAGCTATTTTTTTCTATATGTGGATGTGGTCTGATTTCAATTAGTTATTTGACATCATGAACTATAAATTGCTAATATCAACATATGTCCTCTAAGTCAATGTCGTTCATTATAATACTAACAATAAAAATTGCAATATTGCCATGAATAGAGAGAACCAACCTTATAAAAAGAAGCAAAAATGATTGCCAGCTACACGAACTATAGGGCAATCCATGGCTACACACCCCAACTAACTAAATGCATGACAAAAATACACCAACTATATGATACGACATGCTTCATGTATGATTTCAAAAAAATATGTGTTTAACATCACAAAATTTTTACAGCACCGGAATAGTGATTAGCAGTACCGGAGTTGAAAACGTCGATTGAAATTTTTGTTAACCAAATTGAAGGAATTGTCAGCTACACGAACTATAGGAAAACACATGGCTGCACACCCAAACTATGTATAAAAAACTACACCAACAAAAGAAACCAAAACTTATCAATAGCTGGATTTGAACTCAAGACATTGAAGATGTATAGCACGCACAAAAGCCACCCAGACACCTTATAATTATTGTCATGATTCTAACAATACTACTATATAAAGAGATACGATAATAAAAACCCTAAAACAATTTTTATTATTTTATACATTAAACTTAAAACTAGAAAAAGGAAAAATGACATGACAGGCAATTCGAACCTTGGTGTGGAGAGAAAGATTTCTTAACCAAAACCACTAGACAAGATTTGACTTTCATATTTAATGAGAATTTGGTTCTGTATATAGGTTAAACAACTTAATTTTGTTTTATCTTTTCAAATGTTGATATGTTATTGAATAAAATTATTTAAGATGATAAATGTTGATATGTTTTCAACTCCGGTACTGCTTATCACTGTTCGGGTGACGTAACAAAACTTGTGCTGTTAAACACATAATTTTTCCGAAATTATATAGTTGGTGTAGTTTTTCAAGCATTTAGTTAGTTGGGATGTGTAATCATTGATTGCCCTACACAGTTCGCGTAGCTGACGATCATTTTTCCTAAAAAGAAAGAGAGGTTTCAAAACAATTATGTGCACTTTTTTCTAAATGTGATATTTTAGACTGGTACAAAATCCAAAAATATCTCATCTATTTTTTTATTCAAAACAGAAGTTTTGGTGTTGCTCTCTAATCTCTAACAATCGCGGATGCCCTTGCTTCCTATCTTCTGAATGATAAAATTCACTCCTTAAACACATGTTTTCATCCTCTAAGGTTAGTAGAACTCATCACATTCTTCTAATGGAAGAATTGACTGTCTTTTTCAACCTCCATACAGTGATAGATATAGCAGCATAAATATTTATTCTAGCTTATCACCAACCGAGAATTATCTCAGGATCCTTTGGTTCAGATATGAGACACAATGCTTTCAATTTTTTTGACTTCAAAATTTCTCAAAAACAGATCTTACCATTTTATATATTGGATGATCATTCTGTAACATCCCGATTTCTGGTATATGGAAACTTATGTGGAGAGGTTAAAAGAATTGATTTGGCTACCTATGTTACCAAAGTGCACTTACCTTTTCGGTTAACTATCCATAAATAACTCAAGGGTTAAGCGTACATGAACTGGAGTATTAGGATGATGGGTGACCTACCGGAAAGTCATTAGCGGTACCTCATGAGTTAGGGCTAACCACAGGGAACAATCACGTGGTGAATGCAAGGTCAATATATCATGACTTTCGAGCCTCTAGATTAACGCACCGATCGTCAGACAGAGATGGACCGGCCCATAGGCCTAGTGAGAGAACATGTTGACTCACTGGTAGGGGTGGTTGAGGTGTTATACATCTTCCAAAAATAAAAGACAATGATTTTGGCCTCTATTCCGACTCAAATCTTTTTTTTTTTGGATTTGTCTTCAAATAATACCTATCCATTGCTAGCAACAAACTAGTTATAGTTTTCTATGTTTTTTAAGTCAAATTACGTTAAAAGTATTAATTACATTATTATCTATTTTGACGTTTATTTAATTATTAAATATCTTTACTATTTGATTTTCTGTGTGTTTTTAGTCAAATTATGTTAAAAGTATTAATTACATTATTATCTATTTTGACTTTTAATTAATTTGCAAATATCTTTACTATTTGATTTTCTTTGACCTGTTTCATTTCAAGTATCTAATTAATTACTAGTTGATTTGTTTCCCATTTTTATATTTTGTGATATTTTTATAGATAAAGATGTATACATCCAATCTCCTAATTAACATATATATATATATGATAATCATGAATGCAATACAGTTATATCCATTGCTTTCTATTATAAAATTTTCATTATTTACTGTGTCACAAAAATGGCTAAAACCACTGCTCTGGTTGTCTTGATGGTTGTTTTAGTTCTAGGTTTGTTTTATCCTTTAAATATATAAAATATATTTAATGTTTCTTCTATTTTCTCTGATGGTTTTTTTGTTAATATTTTTTGTATAAAAAAATGAGATGATATTAACATATGTTTTAAATATTGATCATTAGGGATGACAAGGATGGAGTCCCAAGCACAAGAATATTGTCATGAAAATATTGTAGAATCAGGAATTTGTGAAGATCGAAAGTGTGCTGCTGACTGTACTGCGAAGTGGGGAAGACTCCAGGGAAAAGGAACATGTATAACTGGAACAAGAAGCTGTCTCTGCACTTATAATTGCAAAAACTGATTTTTATTTGTTCTCATCTATAATGTATCATGAAATATATAAAAAAAATAGTTGGTTGAAGAATAATAAAAAAACATTGCAAATTTTCTCTAATTCTATATGCGAATGTAGTCTGATTTTAATTAACTATTTGATATTATGAATTTATGTTGCTAATATTATCATATGTGCTTTAAGTGAGTGTCGTTCATTATAATACTAACAATAAAAATTGTAATATCGCGATGAATAGAGAGAAACAATCTTATAGAAAAAAAGAGGTCTCAAAACACTTCTTTGCACTTTTTCTAAGGGAAAAAGCTGAGATACCACATAAATTAGGTGATATTACCAGAATACATCAGATCGTTTCATAATTACTGATATATTTTTTATACCCAGCGTGCCCTTCTGTTATGTTGTGACAAAAAACGTAATTACAAGAATGCCATTGCCACCTAGACCGCCACATAGGAAATCGCTGACGTGTATTAATGAAAGATGCGGGTTGAGTTATGGTTACGTTGTGACTGAGTTAACAGACGCAGCTGACTTATGTGTGACCGGCTGACTTACAAACATAAACCAGCCGTTAGTCACGGCTGATTTATGAGAGATGAACTGACTTATGAGAGATGGACTGACTTACGAACATAAATCAGCCGTTAGTGACGGCTGATTTATATACAACGGCTGACTTATGTACATAAATCAGCCGTAACATACGGTTGGTTTATACAACGGCATGTTAAATTATGGAAAATTAGGCTGTGTTGTAGATAAAAGACCGCTGGGTTATGTTCTTGGCTAGCTGACTTATGTGACGTAGTTACGGGAGTGTTACGTAAATCAGCCGTAATGAGGCTGAGTTTATGTTAACTCAGCCTGGTTACGACTGACTTATTAGCAAAAGATTAATTACTGAAATAGTATTCTCGTTGCGGCAGACTTACATTGTACTTGATGGCTGATTTAATAAGGCTGAGTTATGTGTTCGTTTGACGGCTGACTTACCGATATTCCATGTCATCAGCTCCGATTTTCCATGTCATCAGCTATTATTTGCCATGTCATTATTAAACACGAAACATCACGAAATAAATTAAAACGGCTGAGTTATTTAAATGATAAGCTGAATTATTTTATTACGATGCGAAAATTCTACAAAATTATAAAAAATTTTAAAAAGTATAAAAAGTTATTTTTATATAATCTGAAAATTATAAAAAAATATGAAAATATAAAAAATACCAAAAAATTATAAAATGCGTATACTCTTTTTTTTAAAAAATATTAAAAAATTATAAAGAATTATAAAAAAATATATAAAAATTTACTTTATAATTACAAAAAATTATAAAAACAATAAAACAATAAAAAATATTTTAAAACTAAAAAAATATAAAAAGATAAAAAGTTATAAAACTATAAAAAAAAATTATGAAAATTATAAATAAAAACCTAAAAAGATCATAAAATAATAAAAAAAATTATAGAAAATTATTTAAATTTGAACCCTAAATCTAAAGAAGACGTTAACCCAATTATAATATAAACCTTAAACCCTAAACCAAAACCTAAACCCAAAACTCAAGGATTAGTGAACTCAACTATAATGTAAACCCTATATCTAAGGATTAGTGAATCCAACTATAATTTAAACCTTAAATCTTATACTCTAAACCCTAAACCAAAAACTAAACCCTAAACCCAAGGATTATTGAACCCAACTATAAATAAACCTTAAACCCTATAGCCTAACACAAATTCTAAACTTTAAACCCTATATCTAAGGATTAGTGAACCCAACTATAATCTAAACCTTAAATCCTATACTCTAACCTAAAAATATAAACCCTAAAACCTAAATCCAAAAATTAACCCTAAACCCAAAGATTAGTGAACATAACTATAATGTAAACCTTAAACCATATACTCTAACTCCTAAATCTAAACCCTAAACCTAAAATCGAAGAATTAGTGAACCCAACTGAATTCTAATGAAAATAAAACATAATTGAATATTTTCATAGTAGTATTCTTTCATATGTTGATATAAACATTTATATATTAATATTCAATTTCATATGTTGATATAAATGGATAAATATAAACCTGAAACCCTAAACTAAAAACTAATCCTTAAATCCAAGGATTAGTGAACCCAACCCTAAATCCAAGGATTAGTGCACCCAACCCTAAATCCAAAGATTAGTGAACCTCAAATTTACGTAGAAACGATGTACATGGAATACACCGTGAACGGTTTACACTAAAAAAAGAAATCGCTCATAGCCTATTTGTAGTTATCATAGCTAATTTGTAGTTATCTTATAAATTTTATAAAAAAATATAAATTTTTTTATAAATAATTACAAATTAATTATTAAAATATAAAAACTAAGTCTCACTGACTCCGCCTCCTCTCGGCTCCAACCGTCACTCCGTCTCTACTTCCACCTTCACCGCCTCTGCCTCCGCCTCCGCCTCCACTGTCACGGCCTCCGCCTCCACTGTAACCGCCTCTGCCTCCACCTCCACTGTCACCACCTCTGCCTCCGCCTCCACCATCACCGCCTCCGTCTCAGCTCCCACCGTCACTCCGTCTCTGCTTCCACCCTCACGGCTCCGCTTCTGCTTCCACCGTCACTGCCCACACCTACGCCTCCACCGTCACAGTCTTTAACTGCAATGTATTAACAAAACATATGATTTGCCATTGAGATTTCGTTTCCAAGAAGAAGACATTTCTGAGATTAATAACACATCTCACCATAAAGAACTCGAAGGAACCGGTTACCTTGTTTAAGGTTGGGATTTTCAATTTGAGACTGATTATTGAAAGGTCTTTTTGAAAACCGGTTAAAATTGGTCTCTTACTTCTGAAAAGGGGAAATTTTTGTGAAATAACTTTTAAATATTGGAGTTAGAAAAAAGAAAAAAAAAACGAGAGAAAGGGAATTTCCAGTACCTTGCCTTTGTGAAGAACACACACGAATCTGTTTTTTTTTTAATAGAGTAGATCTTCAGCTTCTCTTCTAACCACTGCCAGAGATTACTATATTTGAAAAAAAAAATCATTTACCCATAAAAAGGAAGAACCATAGATCTAAACCAGATTTTTCTTCGATATGGATCTAACGAGAAACAAAATATCTGAGTAGAAAACAATAAGCATATACCCACACCACAAACGTTCAGGAAGGGGATGTCGAAAATTGGAGGAATTAGCTGCTCTTGTTGATTCAGGAGGTACACCGTTTGGCAATGCTGTGCAGCTCCGGCTGATGAAGATATATTCATCTTCAATTTAACAACAAGATATGAAGTGACACAGAGAACGAAATCAAATCGAAAGAAGAAAAAAGAGACCAGATCGAAATAAGAAGAAGGAGAGAACAGCAAAACTGAAGAAAAGAGAGAAGAGACCAAATTAAAAGAAGATGAAACGCCAAGGTCGCCGTAGGGGTTTTGGTGGAGGCGGAACAAACAAGGTAAATAGGATTTTCTTTTTCCATTTTGTTTTGACAACAAATAAGTGGGATATATGTTTCGTGTGAAAATTTTAGATTTTCAGTCGCGAATTAATAATTGATTGGGAAATAAATTTCATGGTCAAAATTTAAGGCGGGAATTAATGTGCTGTGACAAAATTTTTGTAATTTGAATTTAGATTTTAAAATTTGGAATTTGGGGCTTAGGATAAAGAGATGATCATATTTATTTTTAAATTAATATTTCTTTTTAAAAATGAATATTTGAATAACTTTCAGATTTTTGGTCTATATGTTGTTTAAAGTTTATAATTTACACTACAATAAAATATTGAGAGTATCACATGTTTTTCTCATCTATTTTATGTGAAACAACACCATATCACAAAATATGGTTTTGAATGTAACTATGTATGGTATTGAATGTAACAATGTATAGGCTAAAATTTTAGGGTTTAGGGTATGTTTATGGTATAAATTATATTGTGTCTACATATTTCCATGATTATTTTGTGGCTGATAGTGGATTTTGATATCCACGATTTGTTTTGTGGCTAATTGTGGCACGTTTTTCTACGAATAGTCACATATTATATTGTATCTACGTATTTCCATGATTGTTTTGTGGCTAATTGTAGATTTTGATATCCACAATTTGTTTTGTGGATAATTGTGACATATTTTTCTTCGAATAGCTACAAAGTGGATTTCGTAGCTATTTAGCCACAAAAAACTGCGAAATGGCCACAAATTTTATCTTTTTTAAAACCGTAGCTAATTTGTGGCTATTTGCGACTACAAAACGTAGCCACAGAAGTATTTGTAGCTAAATCGTAGCTATAAACAGTTTTTCTTGTATTGTTATATCGTGTACACCTTGAAAAATGTACACCAAGAACAGTGTTTATGATACATTTTTCATTTCTTTTATAGGTTTTTGTAATTTTTAAATTTTCTGGTAATTTTTTTATAATTTTTATAATTTTTTCAGTTTTTTATATTTTTAGAATTTTTGATAACTTTTATTAATTTTTTATATTTTTATAAGTTTTTCTAGTTTTTAAATTTTTATAATTTTTTAATTTTTCTATAATTTTTTAATTTTTGTAATTTTTTAGAATTTTTTGTAATTTATAAAAAATTAGTAATATTTATAATTTCTTACAATTGTTTAATTTTTTCTAGTTTTTGGTAATTTTTTTTGATTTTTAGTATTTTTTTAAATTTATTTTAATTTTTGTATATTTTTTCTTTTTAAAATTTTTTTTATAGTTTTATCTTATTTTTTTAAATTTTCGTACAATTTTTATATTTTTAATATTTTTAATATTTTTTATAATCTTTTTACTTTTTGTAGTTTCTTTATTTTATTTTCTTTTTCCTTTCTAATTTCTTTTATAATTTTAATATTATTATTAAATATTAATTGGATTTGGTGATGGGAAAATCAACCGTTCCCTCTATTCTCTTAAAGAAAAAAATACTGACGTGAAGTTCGATTTTAGGGACATGACTTTTCTAATTAAAATCAATCAAAACAAAAAAAAAATAATCAATGGTGTTTTCCGTAATTTACTAGGGTTGTGTGAGTATTTGAGTAATTTTTGAAACATCTGATGTATTCTAGTAATAAGTGTTAAAATTGATGGTATTTGAGCAATTCTTTCTTTTCTAAATGTTGATATTTCTTATGGGTATCAAATCCAAAAATATCTCATCTATGTTTTATATTCAAAACATAAATTTAGGTGTTTCTCTCTAATTTCTAACAACTAGCAGATGCCCTTGCTTCCTAACTTCTGACTGACAAAGTTTACTCTTTAAACACATGTTTGCATCCTCTCAGAGAACTCATCACGTTCATTAGAAGAACTGACTGTCCTTTTCAACCTCTATACAATGGTGGATATAACAGCATAAATGTTTATTGTAGTTGATCTCCAACTATCTCACGGTCCTTTGGTTAGATATGAGACGCGATTGCTTTCAAATTTTTTTGTTTTTCTAAAAATTTCTCGAGAACAGATTTTACCACTTTATTTATTGGATGATCATTCTCCAAAAATAGGAAACAATAATTTTGGCCTCTATTCCAACTTAAATATCTTTTTCAATTTGTCTTCATAGGATACCTATCCATTACTAGCAACAAATTAATTTTAGTCTTCTATGTTTTTTTAGTTAAATTATGTTAAAAAGTATTAATTACATTATTGTCTATTTTGACTTTTAATTAATTTGTAAATATCTTTACTATTTGATTTTCTTTGACCTTTTTCATTTCAAGCATCTAATTAATTACTAGTTGATTTGTTTCCCATTTTTTATATTTTATGATATTTTATAGATAAAAATGTATATATCCAATCTCTTAGTTAATATATATATATATGTGATATCATGAACGTAGTACAGTTATACCCATTGCTTTCGATGTCATAAAAATGATTAAAGCCACTGTTTTTGTTGTTTTGATGGTTGTTCTAGTCCTAGGGTTGCTTTATACTTCAAATTTATAAAATATATTTAATGTTTCTGCTATTTTATTTGATTGGTTTTTTTAATCTTTTTTATAACAAAAGTGAGATGATATTAATATATGTTTTAAATATTGATTATTTGGGATAGTAACGACGGAATCACAAGCCAAAAATATTTTCATGAAAATATTGTAGAATCAGGAATTTGTGAAGATCGACAATGTTTTCAGTGACCTTTGGGGAAGACTCCATGGAAAAGAGACATGTATAACATGAACAAAAATGTTGTCTTTGTACTTATAATTGCAAAAACTGATTCTTATTAGTTCTCATCTATAATGTATCATGAAATATATATATATATATATATATATATATATATATAAAATAGTTGGATGAAAAATAATAAAAAAATATTGCAATTTTTTTTCTAATTCTATATGCAAATGTGGCCTGATTTTTTTCTAATTCTATATGCAAATATACTAGTAATTATCCCGCGCCAGCGCGGGGCGAGACCGGTTTTATTTTATTCTTTTTTTCTAATTTGGTTTGATAAATTCTGTTTTTTTTTGGTTGAATAACTAAATTTTTATTAAATAGGTTACTGAAACAATGTGAGTGGATTGTGTGTTTATTTGTTAATGACAGCATGTTATTTTTATGAGTTGCATTTTACGATCATATGCGTAAGATTGAGACATATTATTCGACTGGTTCGGTTCGGTTAAAATTATTCATTTTTCGACGAATCAGAAGTTACTTTGTATTTTGTTATAATAGTAATTGAAAATTAGATTACACTACAATTAAATTTGATTTTCTATAGAACTTTTTTCTTTGTAATAATTTATATTTTTAATTTTTATTTAGATTATTTTAATGTATAGTTGAAGATTCAAAAAATTATATTAACCAATGTGAGGTTATATGAAAAAACTAAAAATTACTAGCAATGAAAATTAATAATCAAATCATAATCAGTATTTCCAAACAAAATTATACTTTTATTAGTATATATTTTGATTATAATGTTGAAGTAGATCAAGTTTTAAAATAGAAAAAGACTATTTATATATATTTAATGTTAAGTTATCATATCTTATGTATAAATAGTTTGTTATAATGAATTTTATGGTATATTGCAATGGACTTAATATTAAGACTAAAATTTCTTAATGGGCTAAACATAATATTTTACAAAATATTGGTGGTTTAGAGTTTTTTCCGAGAAAAAAACTATTAACTGCTTTTTTTTCTCCGGAAAACCTTAAAAAAACACCACAGCTGTTAAGCAGCAAGAAACTTTGCCGACAGAAGAAAAAAATTCTCCTTCTCCCAACTTAGTCTGATTTCGTATAGTCTGAATTCATTCCCGGCTTGTTCTTGCTCTACTCTTGGTTTCTCCGATCATACAATTCACAACCTGTCTCTTCCTCTTCTTCTTTCGAGTTCTCTTATTCTTCTCATAAATTTTAATAGAAATATTTTTATGCTCACAAATTTTTTTGTTTTCTATTAAATCTTATTTATCTAAATATTAGAATTATTATATGAATATAGTTTATGTTTTAGTATATCATATTTTCTAATTATATAGATTAAAATTCATAAAAATTTATAAAATACTAAAGTATAGTAAAGTTTTAGGCCTTTTTGGTTTAAGCTCAAATAGTTTATGTTAATTGGTTTTTCGGATCAAATAGGCCTACACGTTCACAAAAGAGAGAAAGACAAAAATTGGATTGGGTCAGTTTCTAAACCCACACAAAAGGAGGATGGAGAAAGAAGTTGATATATGGTGTAACGCACACTACAATAAAACACGGCCCAACGATGCTGCCTAGCCCTGGGCGTTTGGTTTTCGGTTCGGTTCGGTTCGGTTTTTTCGGTTTTCGGTTTTTTCGGTTTTAGATATTTAGTAACCATTTGGTTAATCATAAAATTCGGTTCGGTTTCGGTTCGGTTTTTTCGGTTTTCGGTTTTTTCGGTTATAGAGATTTAGTAACCGTTCGGTTAATCATAAAATTCGGTTCGGTTTTGGGTTCGGTTTCGGTTCGGTTATTTCGGTTTCGGTTCCGGTTTTTTTTATATTTTTTGGATAATTTGGATAAAAAACCGGATAACTTCGGATAATATCGGATAATTTCGGATATTTTGGATAAAACATTTGGATAATTTTGGATAATTCGGTTTTTACTAATATTTGGTTAATTTAAATTATTTAGTTATTTTAAATATAAATATAAATAATATTTTAAGTATATGGATCGTATTTCGGATATTCGGTTATCCGTTCGGTTATCCATTCGGTTTCGGTTCGGTCGGTTTCGGTTTCGGTTTTTTCGGTTATAGAGATTTAGTAACCGTTCGGTTAATCATAAAATTCGGTTCGGTTCGGTTTCGGTTATTTCGGTTCGGTTTCGGTTCGGTTTTCGGTTTTCGGTTAAAATGCCCAGGGCTAATGCGGCCTCCCTTCTTGTGAACGTATTATTCAAGTCACAGGATTTAACCAAACCGTATTATATCACTTTTTTTTAGCCGGTTTAAATTAAGTAACATAGGGTCTGCGTGTTTTTTTTAATGGGCATGGGTCGGGTCTAGGCGAGTCACTGAGTTGACTTAGGCTCCGATTGGTAACGTTGCTGTTAGGGCTTTAGGCTTTAGGCTTTTGGCTGTGGAGATTTTGGCTTTAAAGGCTTTTGGCTGTAGAGATTTTGGCTTTAGAAATGTGATTGGTATCAAAAGCTGTAGAGACTGTGGCTGTTAATAAACTTTTACCAAAATTTTTTTTTGTTAAAATTATTTATTATCTAAAACGTAATTGAAATTGCAAACAATAATTTATTTGGTATTAAAATTTAACTTAAAAACTACAATTTTATTAAATAAAATAAAAAAATTATTAGGAAAGTAGACTAATATAAAATATCTAACGACTTTTAGCCCATATAGCATTTCCAATCTCATCTCGAACACGTGATTTTCTCATCATTCCACATGATCTTTTTCTATAAACATTCAACAAAAAATACATATTATAATATAGCATAATGTACACATAAATTTTTTTAATCATTTTTTTAATAAAAATGTGTATCGTCTCACTTTATTTCTAAAAATAGCATTAGATTTTTTATTTTTTTGAATACCTTTAAAATAATTTTCAATATAATGTTTTAGATATTTTCTAAAAATAGCATTAGATTTTTTTTGTTCCAATACTTTAAATAATTTTCAATATAATTTTTTAGAGATTATCTAAAGATAGCATTATACTCTCTTTTTTTTGAATATTTCTTAAATAATTTTCAATATAATGTTATAGAGATTTTCTAAAAATAGTATTAGGTTTTTTTTATTAAATAATATTCAATATAATGTTTTAAAGATTTTCTAAAAATAGTATTATTTTTTTTGAATACTTTTATTTTAAAGGTTTTTTTTAATACTTCTAAAATAAGTAGTTTCAATATAATGTTTTAGATATTTTCTAAAAATAGTATTAGATTTTTTTGATTTTTTTTAATACTAGTCTTAAATAATTCTCTTAAATAATACCATGATGTTTTCTAGTTTTAAATATATATATTTTAAATTTGTTTTGATGAAAAAAGATAAAACTTAAAAAAAAATGGTTCACGAGAGTTGGATTGAAAAGTGAGGAGAGAGAATATTTAAAAGCCTCAATATATGGCTTTAGAGAATGATGAACAAAAAAGAAGAAAAACTGTAAAAGTGGCTTTCATGGCTTTAGAATTTTCTAAACTCTCAAAAGTCTGATTGGCTAAAGTTTGGCTTTAGAATTTTCTAAAGTCTCTAAAGTCCTCAAAGTCTGTTTACCAATCGCTACCTTACTAATTTTATTAATTTTGGTCAGTTTTAACCTCTTCTAAACCTGTTGCCAAACATGTTTAATTCATTAATCCAATGGCAGGTTTTGTAAATAGTAAACTTTTTTCATGCATTTTTTTAAATTGACCTCTCAAATAATAATGTAGAGATTGTTTACCGATTCGTGAATGGAGCTCCGTCGGCACGCTGAAACTGGAATTCACGGATCCGAAAAACAGAGATGAATCACAATTCACGACCAGATTGAAAAAGAGAAATAGGAACAAAAATCTTTTTAAAAAAATGATTCACATGCAGTTTTCAAGGAAGCTTAGGTCTGAAGTCATAGTGACTTTGAAGGAGACATTTTCACTACTAACCAGTAGCAATTTTTCAATATATTAACCAACATCATTATCTGAATTTCAATTTATTACTTAATACTCATCAAAACCAGAGTATAATACAAGAATGTAAAATATTAAGAATGATGTCAAAAACCAGAACCAAACAAATGCTTCATCAAGCTCATCGATATCAAGAGAGTTATGATTGATCTCTCCCCGGAAGCTTCTTTTGCTTGCAAACTTCGCATATCCTCTGTTGCTTCCTAAGCTCCTGTCTTACCGTTTTGTTCTTGATGACTCTTTTGTTAACGAGATGATCATCATACTGACTACGCAGAGATCACTTTTCAAAGTGTCCAAGCAAAAATATGTCGTTGTAGCAAGGAGCAAGACAAAAAGTGCAGAAGAACACAAACCGCTTGCCATCCTGCATATCTCAATGTACGTGCCACCTCAAATTCCTCAAAGTATTTCTCGCCAATTGCTCTTTCAAGCTAATATCAGACTTTGGTGACCCTAATTCCTTACTCTCAGCCACTCAAAGATCCAAGCAGAGTCAAACAACTACACGTTTAAAAAAAGAAACTAAAAGAAATCCACCAAATTTAAAATTCCCTAAAAGCTATAACAATATTTTGGGCCACAAATAAACGATTCAACAAAAGCTGGATGTAATTGGCAATTTCTTATCGTTGCTGTAAGTGGTGTAAACAAGTCATCAAAACGATACGTGATCGGAGCTGTAAAAAGCAAACCATATCTTATATTATATTGCATATTATATTGTCTAATAAAAAGCAAACTAGCACCTGAGTTCTGCTATTCCAAACCATATCTTAAGAGGCAGAAGATCTCGGAAACAAAAACACAGTAATATTCGAAGATGAAAAGAGCAAGAGAGCTCAAAAGACCCTTTGTGGTGGTCCCATGCATGGTGCTCTTCAAGTACAAGCTATAGAATTATAGAACTGAATAAATATTAACATAGAGATTTCCATGTATATATACTAGGCGGATAAAATTAGGGTAAGCTAAGTATACAATAATTACAAACAGAGTCCTTAATCTTATTCCTCTTACACGCCCCCTCAAGATGGAGGGAGCTGGCGAACTCCAATCTTGTGACAAGCAGTTTGAAACCGTAGTCGCGGCAACGGTTTGGTCAAAGCATCAGCTAACTGATCCTTCGTAGACACATGAGAGACACGAAGGGATTTGGACTGAATATGCTCACGAACAAAGTGATAATCCAGGGCAATGTGTTTCATTCTTGAATGGAAAACCGGATTAGCACAAAGGTATGTTGCGCCTATATTGTCACAGTAGATAGTCGGTACAGTTGGGAGTCGAATCCGCAGCTCTGTCAGGAGATTACAGATCCACCGTATCTCAGCAGCAGTGTTGGCGACAGCTCTGTACTCGGCTTCTGTGGAGGATCGCGCGACCCCACGCTGTTTCTTTGAACACCACGAAATGGCATGTTTACCAAGATAGATCACAAATGCATTGGTCGACATGTAGTCATCAACATCACCAGCCCAATCCGCTTCTGAAAATCCATGTAAAGAAAGAGGATTGTCGACAGAAAGAAAGATACCATGGTTCATCGTGCCAACAAGGTACCGTAAAACACGTTTGACAGCTTGCCAATGTTCATTTGTCGGGGAATGCATAAATTGGGAGAGACGATTGACAGCGTAAGAGATATCCGGCCTTGTGAAGGCAAGGTATTGTAGACTTCCAAGGACCATACGATACTCAGAGGCATTGGCAAGGGTTGTTCCATCATGGCAGGAGAGCTTGGGTGCAAACTGCATCGGAGTGGCAACAGCTTTGGCGTCAAGCATATTAGTCTTGTGGAGGAGATCGCGGATGTATTTGCGTTGCATCAGGTGGATGCCGTTGGATGTGCGAGTAACTTCTATTCCAAGGAAGTAGGAGAGTTCACCTTGATCTTTGAGTGAAAAACGAGTATCAAGGGCAGCGATGATATTAGCAACAGACTGAGAAGTGTTACCCGTGACAACGATGTCGTCGACGTAGACGAGAACGTAGAGCAAAAGCGGACCGTTGCTGTAAACAAACACTGAAGCGTCAGAGAGACTATTTTCGAAACCACAGAGAAGAAGAAATCCCTTGAGCTCTAGGTACCAAGCACGAGGCACTTGTTTGAGCCCGTAAATGGCCTTATGAAGGTGGAAGACATGATCCGGTCGATCAGGGTCGACAAAGCCGGGAGGCTGAGTCATGTAAACCTCTTCATTCAAAGTGCCCTGAAGGAAAGCCTGATTGACATCTAGTTGGCGAAGAGGCCATTTCTTACTAGCTGCTTCACCAAGGACTAACCGAATTGTTGTAGCTTTGACGACCGGACTGAAAGTTTCTTTATAGTCCAGCCCATATTGCTGATGATATCCTTTAGCAACTATCCGAGACTTGTGCTTATCAAGCGATCCATCTGGATGAAACTTGTTCCTGAAACCCAACGACAACCCACTACATGTTGCCGTGGAGAGGGTGGTACAAGTGACCACGTTTGTTTCTCCATTTGGCCATTGTATTCTGTAGACATAGAGACACGCAAGTGCTCATCTTTCAGAGCTTGTTTGTAAGTAGTGGGTTTGGCGGTGAGTAACAGAGGATTGGCAACGGTAACCGTGAGAGACTGTTTTTGTTTTGGTTTGGAGATGTTGCTTTTGGCTCTTGTTGTCATAGGGTGAGTATTTTGTGGTTGATTTGTGGTGGTGGCTGTTTTGGTAGGTTGAGTAGAGACAGTGGTAGAGGTAGAGGGTAAGGATGAGGAGACAGGTTGCGATGGGGAGGGAGGATTGGTCGAGGAAGGCACATGAGATGGATTTGGGTTCAGGGTAGAGGATACTGGGCCAGTGGGCCTTTGTGTAGTTAAGCCAGTGGGCCTTTGAGTGAGAGGGAGATTAGTTTGGGAGGTCTGGGCTTGGTCAGTGGGCCTTTGGCCAAGTGACCTTTGAGGACTTTGTGGTGAAGAGGAGAGAGAGAGAGTCGCGTACCTGAGCATTGGACGGAGGAGACGGTGAGTCCGGCAACGGCGACGGGTGAGGACCTTCGACGGGGGACCCAGGCAACAACGGCGACGGGTGAGGACCTTCGACGAGGGACCCAGGCAGCAACGGCGGAGGTGCAGTGACAGTCTGAATGATTTCAGCGGTCGACGGAGAAGCGGCAGAATCGACGGGTGTGGGGGATGTAGTCGGCGAGGCTGTTCGAAATGGGAAGACGCTTTCGTCAAACACCACATGACGAGAAGCATATAGCCGATTGGAGAGAAGCTCAAGACACAGGTAAGCACTTTGAGATGTTGAGTAGCCAACAAAAACGCACGGCTTAGATCGATCTTCCAATTTGTGTTTCGTGTAAGGGCGAAGCCATGGGAAACAGAGACTACCAAAGACACGAAGCTTTTCATAATGAGGAGGAACTCCAAATAGCTTGTAGTACGGCGAGACATTACCCAGAACTGGCGAAGGAAGACGGTTGATGAGATACACAGCGGTTTGAAAAGCATATGGCCAATAGCTTTTCGGCATACTTGCAGTGGAGAGAAGCGAGAGAGCAGTCTCCACGATGTGTCTATGTTTCCTCTCTGACAGTCCGTTGTGTTCAGGATTGTGTGGAGGTGTGGTGAGATGAGTGATTCCATGTTGCTGAAGGTAACTCCGCATTGCGATATACTCGCCCCCGTTGTCTGAGAATAAAGTTCCAATCTTGCACTGAAAATGGTTCTCAACCAATGGTTTAAAGGCTTCAAAGATTGTCTTGACTTGAGATTTCTTTTGCAGAGGATATAACCAAGTGTATCGGGAGAAATGATCGACAAAAATCACATAGTAGCGGCTATTGTCAAACGCTGTGATTGGAGAAGACCATACATCAGAGAATATGTACTGTAAAGGCCGAACTGAGGTAATAGATGTTCGATGAAAAGAAAGCTTGTGACTTTTATTGATTTGGCAATCCGAACATAATTGCATTTTATTTCGTGAATCAGCAACTGGAAGAGAAAACTGAGATAAAATAGCTTGAAGAATAGGTAGAGAAGGGTGGCCGAGACGCAAGTGTCAGGAGGAGTGGCTCATCTTGGAACTCGACGCTGCAAACAGAACGTGAGGTGGATGAGGATCAATCGGCCACTCATAGAGATCTCCTTTAGTTTTGCCTTGAAGAAGAGAGGTCCCCGTGCGAAGATCCTTCACCTGAAAGGAGGCAGGGAAGAATTCAACAGAAACCTGATTAGTGTTGCATAGGCGATAGACAGAAATCAGATTCTTTTTAATATCGGGAACATAGAGAACTCGTTTTAGAGCGAGATCCCGAGCTAAGGAGGGCAAGAGTTTTGAACCAGTATGGGAGATCGGAAGGGGGGGGACCTATCTCCAATCAACACATCATCACCACCTTCATATGGTTGATGGAAGGAGAGATTTGCAAGATCGTTGGTGATGTGGTGGGTAGCTCCGCTATCAAGCAGCCATGGGTTGGAATTTTATGGGTTGACAACGGCAACATTAGCCCTCGGTTGCCATGGTGTGAAGGGGTGCTGCAGAGGAGGTGCAGAGGACCGGGTAAGTGTGTGCAGCTGAGGGCAGCGACGAGCGTTGTGGCCTTGGACGCTGCAAATCTGGCACTTGCCAAGATAGGGGCGCGACGGACGCGGTGTTGAGGAGGCTGCAGAACCTTGCCACAGGTGAGATTGACGACTGTTGTTGTTGAATTGCTTGTGATGATTGTTATTCTTGTTGTTGTTGTTTCGTTGATAGGTGACGTTGGCAGAGACAGGAGTCTGAACAGAGGAAGCAGCCGCAAGTAATTTGTTTTCATGAGTAATCAACTTCTCATGAAGCTCTGTCATTGTGGGAGGTGTATCACGACCTTCCACTTGATCTACAACAGTCTTGTATTCTTCAGGTAAGCCTTCAAGTACCGCTTCAATATGATCCTCCAGATCAAGGGGCTTGCCCATGAGAACAAGCTGATCAACACGAGTGAGGATACCTTGAATATATTCATCAATCGATTTGGTACCTTTGGTCCAGCCTTTGAGTTGAGTTTTCAATTGCTTGATATGTCCTCTGCTTGGTTTTGCATAGGTTGCAGCGAGTTTCTGCCAGATCTCAGCGGAACTGGTGGCACGGGAGACAATTGGCTGAATGGAGATCGCAATGGCCCCAAGGAGACCACTGAAGATGAGCTTGTCTTGCCTCTGGTAGGTGGTCTATGCGGGATTTGGAGTGGCAATCTCGTTGAGAAGGATCGTGGGTTCAGGAATGACGACGGTGCCGTCAAGGTAGCCTCCAAGGCCATAGCCATCAATGAGTGCGTGGATCTGAAGACTCCACATGAGGTAGTTGGTGCCGGTGAGTTTGGTTACGTTGGAGGTATTGATATTGAAAATGGTTCGATCATTGACTTGGATGTGATCGGCAACATTGGATGTGGCGGCCATTGTTTTTGAAAAGAGAGGCGGAAAAGTTTAGAAAAATTTTAGGGTATCGACAGCTCTTGATACCATATAGAATTATAGAACTGAATAAATATTAACATAGAGATTGCCATGTATATATACTAGGCGGATACAATTAGGGTAAGCTAAGTATACAATAATTACAAACAGAGTCCTTAATCTTATTCCTCTTACACAAGCACCTTACCTACAAAAGATTCAAATCAAAACAATATCAGATAGAGATTTAGAGCGAAACAAGTGAAGATTGTTTTTGATAAGAAGTAGGCCAAATCATTACGTTTTGCCAATTCTTCTTCAAGAACGAGACGAGGAAGTTAACGCTCATCTGCACATTCTGAAAGAGCTGCTTCTCTTCCATTGAAAGGTTACCAACAGCAACACCAGAAACCATAAAAACATTCAGGTAATAATCTCTGTCTATCTTTGTTGTTCCATTCGAGTACTCTTTTCAGTTAAGGCCTAATTGTTAACCGCATTCGTTTACCGCTTTCTCTTTACCACTACATATATGCCTCCACATTCATTCTTCACTTTGTTTGGTCTCACTGAGCATATTGTCTTCATGTGAAAGAGTCTTCTAAGAGTCGTATACCCCATTCTTTTATTTCGTACAGAGGATACATGAACTGAATCTGCATATCCACGTGATTGTAGTACATCTCTAGAGGGAAATGAGTTATATGACAGTCCAGTATAAACAGAACACTATCCTTCTTACGTGTCCTGATCTCATACATCTCCGCGTCTGCCCAGAAGTCTTGTGCCTGACCAGATGAATCAAAGATGTTCCAAAAATTGCCTATGAAGCGAATATTAGCATATATATCCGCTGCACCAGACATATCGTCACAATTAAACACAATGCAAGCCCTGAAACGGAAGAATGACTGCGACAGAGAAGTGGGAAGTAGAGGGACAATCAACGAGGAGGAGGTTCCACTAGTACGGTGAGTGAAATATGAAGGCACTTGTTCACCAGACAACATCAGTTGACAATTCAAATATGTTTTCTGTTGGTACAGACTACAGAGCTTCTTGATCCAAGTTGAAGCAGTTGGTGAAATCGATAATGTCTCTTCGGACATACACACCACTTGGACTATGATTCCATCTAGCTCCAGTCAATGCCTTGCAGTCTGAAAAGTCAACTGAAAGATGATATTTCAGTTTAGAAAAGTTGAGGTTTACATATTCCAACTTGTTGCATCTATTCATCTCTAGCCATAGAAAAGTTGAGGTTTACATATTCGATCGCTGTTTCCCTTAGAGTGAGCTGTGAGATGTTGGTTGAGATATCAGGAAAAGTCTTCAACCGTGAGCATCCACTTAGATCAAGATCTTCAAGTGATTGGAGGTTTATGCCAGTTGGAAGAGTCTCTAGATTTTTGCAGTTTGTAATTTTCAAAAGCTCGAGTTTACTGAGATTCTGAAATGACCAAGGAAGCTCCACCAAGCTTGATATATCCGAGAGACGCAAAGTCACCAAAGAGGGAGAGAGCATTCTCGTGAGGAGAGTAAGCGGCTGAACCAAATACAAAAATCATCTTAAGCTACTCTCTTTTCTCCAATATTTCAAAATTGAAAGTGATTTTTGCCATTAGTTATATATATATATATATATATATATATATTCTACATCGTATTTTGTTCTTTTCTTATGAACATATAGAAATAGATGATATCTAAATTGAAGTTATACAAAACCAAAATCAATTAAAGCTTAAACCAAAATGAATCGAATATAAAATTTTATTTTTCTTAACCTTTAATTGATTTTGGGTTTTTTTTTCTATACTTTGAATTTAAATATCATTTATTGCTAACTTTTATATGATGTAAAATAAGTTTTCATAAGAAAATAACAAAATTAGTTTATATGAATGTAACATATATTTATATATATATATGTATAATTAATGAATAACATTATAAATTGAGAATATAATGTTGTTAAATATATATACTAAAGAGACAAACTATAAGCTATCTATTATAAAAAAAATCATAATAACTTAAATTGAAAAATTTGTCAAATACAAATAATTCCTAATATATAAGTATTTTAATATACATACTACAAATAATATTCTGTTATACGAGTTATTAATTTTAAATTTTAAATATTTCATTTTCACCCGCGTATAATGCGGGTCCTAATCTAGTAACTAAATAACTTAACGAAGCAAATCACTTAGCTATGCACCGAAATCTATATAGAGGTTGGAGAAAGCATGAAGCTTGGAACTACATCCCTGTACTCCTTCCCATAGTTTATTACTCTTTAGGTTGTCTATGCTAAGCCTCCAGAGATTCTTCAGATGCAAACTAGAAGGGAACTCATCAATGGATGTGTCGTCTATGCAAAGGTCTGAAATGTTGGTTGAGATTTCGGGAAAAGTCCTAAACCGGATGCATCCATGGAGATTGAGAGAGACAAGAGACTTGAGGCTAATGCCAACTGGAATAGTCTCCAGATTTCGACAATGCATCATGTTCAATGTGGTCAGTTTATTGGGATGTGGAATAGAGGAAGGAAGCTCCAGCAAACAAAAGCAATCCCCAAGATAAAGTTTCTCGAGGTTGGTGGCCTTTGAAAGATCTGGGATCTCTACCAAATTGTGAGATCCCCACAAATTCATCTCCTTGAGACATGTAAGGGACTGTACTCAACAAAACGAAGAAACAGACAAAACACAGAGCTAAGTAGGAATCACACATCACTTGACATAATTGTCATTCAAAAAGCGAAAAGTGGAATAACATAAAAATCATTCTCAAAACTTACCACAACCCCTTCCCAAAGCTTCTCTAGCTTGCTATTCTGCATATTGAGTTTGACGAGATTTTCAGGACGAAACTTAGAAATGCAGTTCAATAGATATATGGACCATCTCAGTAATTTGAGTCCAGGGGGCAAATAGTCGAAGCTTTTGGGTAACTCTAATGTACCTTCTTTTCTCAAACCATATTTGCATTTGGAGGAAATTTCTAGGAAACGGAGATTACTCATTCCTTTGAAAGCATTCTCATGAACATGCAACTCATCAATCTCATTAATATCCAATGATATACCTAAAATCTTTTTAGTACCCTGAAAATTATAAATATCAATTAAAAAAAATCTTAATAAAAGCCTACTACTCTTTGCTTATAAAATGAGATGCTCTTAATATTAATATATACTGAGGCTTCAATTGGTAACTATGAAAAATGATAGTATAATAAATAAAAAAATGAAAAAAAGAGGAATTGATAATCGAATTTTGAGGAATGAAATTGAAAATTTCTCTGAATAAATTTATAGAGTAATTGGTGACGATAAGATGAATTTATATTTTTAAGTTAATAAATAATAAAAAATAGAATTGAAATGATATTTTTTTATAAAATGTATAAATACTATAAAAGTCATTTTTTCTTCATTGTTTCTCTTCAATTTGATGAGAAAAAAATTGTTCTATATTTACTCTAAAAATAATAATTTAGATGAATGAAGAAGAAAAAACATGTCTGAATTTTAATATTCATTTCATCTTAAATGGTGTAAATTTTTGAAGAACAACACATTTTTCTTCACTTTTTTTCCTCATAAATAAGGTCACTGATTGAAGTCTGAGTAATGAAAGGAGCTAGTACCGAGTACGTGTAGAAAAATATAAACTTACAATGCCTTCATTGAGTACATCAGAGATATCTTGTGCATCCACCAGAAATTCTCGGTTTTCAGGCTCTTCAAGGCAAACAATTTTTTTGCCCATTTCTTGTAGCAAACGGTGCATCCACAATATCCCTTCGGACATGAATGTGGGACTTATCGGCTAGGTGTTTCAGCCCAACATTCACACTCAAGCCACTATCTGCGAGCAACAACTTGATGTCTTTGACATTCACACCATTGAAAAGGCATGCAATATGGCGAAATATCCCTTTATCTTCTTCGCTACCTAATCCTTCAAAGCTAACTCTCAATGTTTTCTCAATTTTCCCATCTATACCATTCTGAAGCCTTAGTAACAAATCCATCCAATACTCCTTGACCCTCCCTCGTAGAGACGAGCCCAAAACATTCAGGCCCAAAGGAAGGCAACCCGCAAGTCTTGTAACTTCAACTACAAGCTTCTCAAAACCTTCAGGTGTATCGTTTTTCCGGAAAGCAGCTTGACATAACATCTCTCGGGCTAGGTGTTCAGAAGAGAGACAGACCTCGTAAATGTGATCAATCCCATGTGCCCTTAAAAAATGCTTATCATTTGTAACCACAATGATTCTGCTCCCACTTCCAAACCATTGAGTTTGACCAACCAAGGCATCTAGCACCACTTGATCATCGAAATCATCAATGAAAATAAGAACTTTCTGGTGCTTCAGCCTCTCCCCAACTGCACTCAAATGATTTATCTTTACGTGTCTTTTACCTAAGATCTCAGAGAGGAAGTTTCTTGCAAATGCAACTTCATGTTGTAGTCGTCTGCGTTGGCTTTACTAAATATTTCCATACTCTTAGATAAGAAAGCTCTGTCTATGAAGATGCTACCTTGAAAGTGTCGAGAAAGTCGTTGAAAAGAGCTCTTGCAATTGTAGTCTTGCCAATCCCCGAGGAACCCCATAAACCAACCATCCTCACTTCCTCAGATTCTAACTCCATACACTCATATTTGCGATATGATCTTCAATGCTCCTCAGAATCTTTCCATGTGGTTAAAAGTAGTTTATCCATAACATCGCTGGCGACTTCTTCAATCATTTTTGCTTCGTTGCTCCTGACAATAATTAACAAAGATAATTTTACACACATGAAACGACGCTAACACAATAGAAATACTTATTGAAAGGGGTCAAAATATTAATTAACATAAAAAATAATCATTTGAGGTGGAAGAAGGACTTGAACCCTGATATTTTGGGGGTTGAGTGCACAGGTTTTACCAAAAGAGCTAGTGATCATTTACTGTTTTTACACATAAACATAATTCTATACAGATTTAAGGGGTGTCATGTGACACCCCAAGTCTTAACCTGGGTCCGCCCTTGATCCATCGTATTATCACTTCCTCTATCTGGTTGTGGCATGTCTCTTCAAAGATATTTCTGTATGGGCCCGATCGAGCACCAGGCCAGGCCCAATAAAGATCGACCAGATGGCTCGACAAGCCCGCTAACGAGTGGACAGCCCGCCAAGCGTGTACGGCTTGCACTGATGTCATTCGACTAAAATTATGTTTCGCTCTCCATTCACTATAAATAGAAGGCACTGTAGAACCAAAAAAGGATCCGAAAAATTATTGAGAGAGCACTCGCCAAGTAACTTTGTAATTGTCGAGCCCTCGCTTTGTAAACACTTAGTCTCTTAATATATATAATATAACGACCGCGTTTTACTTTCCTTATCATTTGGACGAGCCCTTAAAACCTACTCAGCAAGCCTGTATCCTTTTACAAGCCCACACGAGTGCTAAATTGACCATAAAAAATTTGGCGCCGACTATGGGGAGCCTGGGGTTCTAACGCAAGGAAAGAAAGTGATCTCCGATCCAAATCAGCAAGCAAGGGAAGGGAGCTCGGCACCAAACCAGCCCAACCCGCCGTATGGAATGCCATTGTCCTTCAATCAAAGCAGCATGGCGTCGATGCCAGGAGTTTTGCGCTCGGCACTAGGAGTAACGGTCGCTCCAAACCGACCCGTCACACGCTCGCTCACCAACGCTTCGAGTCAACAACCACAGCCAAGCAGTGACGAGCGCCCGACTCCAACCGACCAGAAACCAGTTCCGATCAATGAGCACACATCCCTAACCGGCGAGCCCGTCCTTCAGAAACTCGGCAAACGCCCGACTCGCGCGGCAACTGGTGAAGCAAGCAATCAGCCTACCGATATTCAATCAATGTTCCAATCCATAATGACAAGGATGGACGACAAGTCCCGAATCACGAGCGGCCAGATCGATGAGCTCGCCGCCCTCCAGGAAATATGCAACAGACGCATCGACGAAGCTCAACCTGCCGAGCCATTCCCGAGCCAAGCTCGCTGACCGCTCTTCAAAGAAACACAGAATCCCTGCTCGGCAGAGCCTCGTATAGACAATCCGGTAACCAACGCGTCGGTAGCACAGCAGCAAACCAGCGAGGATGTTCGCGATAGAGAGATCGAGTGGATGAAGGGCCAACTCCAGGCTATGACGACTAGGGTCCACCAAGCAACGAGCTCGACACCTGAAATCGACCGCGTCCGGCGAGAGACTCAAAGCACGCCGTTCACAAGCAACATGACCAGAGTATCCTACAAGCACCTAGGGAAAATTAAGCTCCCAACTTACGAAGGCACCTCCGACCCAAGCAAATTCTTGACCGCGTTCAACATTGCCATGGGACGAGCACATTTTACTCCAGAAGAGCGCGACGCCGCCTACTGTCAGCTGTTCGTAGAGAAACTAAGCGGGGCAGCCCTAACGTGGTTTTCAAAGGTCGACGCCAACTCAATAAGCAGCTACCAACAGCTGTCAACCATCTTCCTCAAGCACTATTCGATGTACATCGAACAAGAAACGTTGACTGCCGACCTCTGGGCATTATCCCAAGGTCAAACCGAGCGCCTACGAGCCTACGTCGACCGTTTCTGCAGCATAGTATCCCAAATCACTATCACGGACGAAAATGCCCTATTGGCGCTCAAAAACGGCCTATGGTATGACGGCGAGCTAAAGGCCGACCTCAAGAAGAACAAGCCGGCAACTTTAGAAGACGCTCCTCACCGAGCAATAGTCTTTGTTGAGTTGGAAGAAGAACGAGTCGTGCTCGCCAAAAAGCACGCGGCGCCGCGGTCATCAGCAGGAAAAGAAAAACACCAGTCGGAGCATCACGAGCCAAGACAACACTACGATAAGAATTATCGCAAGGAAGAGAAAAACAAAAAGGACAACGCCTCTCTCGTCGCGACCACCCCGAGAAAACCATTGAACAAATACGTCAAGCCGGATGACTCGCAGAGTTACTGTGACCACCATAAGAAGATGGGGAACTCGATGACCAAATGTGAAACGCTACACCGACTCCTGCTCAAGCGTTACCATCAAGACCAGGATAAGAGCGATGCCACCAGCGACAGGCCATCTCGTCAACAGCAAGCTCCGAATGAAGGGGGATGATTTAAGGCCGCTCTCGCCGACGGAAGAGCAAGCGCGAGCAAAGCTCGACCAGAGGCCGCAATTCATCCTGACATGGAGGCGCCCAAACGAGATCGTCAGCCCGACGAAAAAGAAGACACTCCTGCTCCACCCCGCCGAAGGATCAACATGATCATGGGAAATCTTCTCGATTGCAATGATTCCGTTCGGTCAATTACCGACCGCAAAAGAAGGACGCTCGCACCACTCCAATGGTCGACTCGCCGCAAGAATGACCCCGAATTCTCGGCAACCATGACTTTCACATTTGCGACTGCGACGTGACTCGCGTACTGGTCGATACCGGCAGCTCAATCGACCTCATATTCAAGGACACCCTCTAAAAAATGGAGTTGACAGGCTACGAAGTCAAGCATCAGATCAGACCGCTGACCGACTTCACCGGCGAAACGACCATGACAATCGGCACAATCATGGTGCCCATCTATCTCGGACGAACAGCGAAAATGATCAAATTTGTCATCATCGACAAGCCCCCGATTTACAACATCATTCTCGGTACCCCATGGATTCACACCATGCGAGCCGTCGCCTCGACCTATCACCAATGCGTCAAGTTCCAAACGCCATTCGGCATATGCAAAATACAGGGAAATCAGCGAATGACGCGCAATTGTTTCTTAGCCGAGCCCAGGCTTCGCAAGATCTCAAGGACATGCTTCATAGCCGAGCCCATAGTCGAGCTCCCACCGCAAGGAGACCCGCCTCACGAAAAAAACTGTCTAAGTCAACATTGACGACAACAACATCAACCGCTGCATTGCAATCGGCACTAACCTAAGCGAAGAGATAGCAGATCAACTCGTCACTTTCCTCCGCTCTAACGTCTCGACGTTCGGTTGGACGACCGCCGTCATGACCGGCATCAATCCCAGTATAACGTAGCACGAGCTGAACGTCGACCCGACGTATAAGCCCATCAAACAAAAGAGGTGAAAACTCGGTCCAGAGCGAGCGCAAGCAGTCAACGACGAGGTCGAGCGCCTGATCAAAGCCGGAGAAAACACCGAAGTCCAGTACCCTGAATGGCTGGCGAACTGATATGTTGGGATTTTGACTCATACTAACCTTATTATCTAATTGCTTTTTAGAGTTTTTGAGTTTATTTCAGGATATTTTAGGTAGCTTTGGAGCTGTTATTGGAGTTTGGAGTATTTGGAACCTTTTGAAAAGAAAAGAACAAGAATTGAAGAAAAGAAGGAAAATCCTGCAAAGTATCACCAACTCCAATCGGCGAGCACATGCTCGCCGCCGCGGAAGAGAATTAAAAGGAGACAACTTAACTTAATCCCGCCGACTTTAAAAGGAAGCAGCTGCCCTTCCTGCAGCCTATGCCTTTTGATATAATTTCTCCTCTTCAGTTTTAGGTTTTTTGTCATCTTTTATCTCATTCTACATCTTTTCCCTTTTATCTCTAGTTTTCCTATTCTCTAAGGAGCTTTGTATTATTTTTGAGAGAAGAATCTCTGCAACATCTGGAGAAGATTTCTGAATCCTATTCTTTTATTTTATTATCGATATGCAGTCTTTTTATTTTATTGTTTTGCTTTCTTCTTTCATTATGCTTGAGTAGATCTCTTAGTTAGGTTAAGGTTTTCAAAGGAATTCATGACCTTTAGGGTTAAACACAAATAGGCTTATAAATCGATGTCTTCACCCTTGTTGTTCTTAATGCTTGGATCGATTTGATCACTTGATTTCATGATATTAGGTTAGCTTAGACAGCGAGAGTTGCTAGGTTGCTAGAAGAAACATTAGTGAGCAATTTATTCATTATCTGCGAGAGTAGATGTATTGGAGAATTGTGAACAAATCAAACATATCCTTAATGCTTGTCTGTGATTTCTAAAACCAACGAGAGTTAGGATTTTAGGTTGTTAGATAAAGTTATTGATGCCACGAGAGTGGATTGATATTATCTTTATGTTTGAGTTCTAGACTTGTGCTTATTCATTGCCTGAATAGTTGTTTGATCCGATGCTCTGAATTGCCTGCGAAATTCCTTGACCTAACGCTTGCTTAATATTGTTTTACTTCCAATTTTAGATTAGTTTCTTGCTACCAAAGAAACCAAACCATCTTGATCTGTCTTAGCTCTAAATCTAGCTAATAGAACCATAGTGTAATACTTGGTCTTCGTGGGATCGACCCTAAGTACTACTACGATTTGCTGTGCACTTGCAGTAGGAAAATAGGGTATAAAACTTGTACATCACGAACCCAGTCGTCGTCAAAAAGAAAAACGGCAAGTGGCGAGTGTGCGTCGATTTTATCGATCAGCAACAGCCAACGAGCCCGCACTCGTTAAAAAAAAAAAAAAAAAGAGAGATAAAGCGACTAACTCGCATGAAGGCCTTGGCAACAATCCCGTAATTCTCCTTATCTTTCTCGTCGACGGGACTCAGGGTCATTGAAAAGCGGCTTGTCCCCCGTGTAGTCGAAAGTCAAAGCATTGCGAGGGTCTCCTCCCTCGAGACGAGTCCTCTTAGGCGACGGCTCATCCTCACCCTCGGTGTACGGCCTCTTCCCAGCCGACTTGTCAGCAGCGGTCGCCAGAGTTGTAGATGGCGCGCGCATCAGCATCCGCCGTAATCTCAACGAGAGGAAGAAACGCGTCGACAATTTTGACCCCCGCCGCAACAGTCACTCTCTCCCTCGAAGTTTTCTTTTTCTTTCGCTTAAGAGGCTGCACGACGGAAGCATCCGCAGAACCGCGCTCGTCAGCGCTCGCACTCGCAGCCCGAGGGGCAGGCGCGGACTTCTTCTTCTTAGACGAAGACCTCCTCCCCGAGCGCTGAGGAGTTTGAGCTTGTGCCGCAGGCGCGACAACCTCTGAGGGTTGCCCCAACATCGCTGCATAATCAGAAACGGTAATGCCCAGCTTCCCCATGCCTTCACGATCGAACTGCCTGATGGAAGGACTGGCTGGATCTTCCACTACAAGAGCAAAAGAAGAAAATCATATGAAAGAAAAAAGGAAAAGCGAGCGCTCACAGGAACACCTTGCTCGCGCTCACATCGAGAACCCTGCTCGCCCTCGTGAGTACTTAGCAAAACTTACCAAACTTGACGCGAGAAAGAGCATGCCGAACACTATCCTCGAACAGATCTGGCCACTTGAGGATCCCCAACTGACGAATCTTCTCCAGGTCTTCGGAAAAATTGGTCGGTGGCAGAAGAGTCAGGGGATGCAACACTGCAAAAGAAAAAGAAAAAGATTAAGCGGCTGAAACCGAGCAAAGCACAAGTGTCCAGCGCTGGATGAACCAAAGGCGCTACCAACTCTTGAGTTCCACTTCATAACAAAATGGCAGTCGCAGCCAGGAGTATAGTGCTCGTCAACTTTCACAAAGAAATAGCTCTCCCACCATCTCTTCACCTTCTCGGGGCGGCCCGTTATTCTATTACACTGAGGCTTGGCGCCCGACACGTAGGTACCCGGTCTCCTCGAGTTCTTGTTAAAATTGAAAAGTTCTTCGTATAACCTAACAGACACATCGACCCCGCACTCCCCTCCTAGCACGAGAGTGCCGACCAAGTTGCGCATTGTCGCAGGACACAACTGGGTAAGTGAAACTCGCCTCGCCCAACCATAGTCCATGACGAGCCTCGGCAGCGGGAAAGAGAGCAGCAATCCCCGAACCAAACTTCGTAGACACAGAACCATCCGATCGGGCAGTTCCAAGGCCGATCCGAAGGTTCGGGCTTCCGGGTCGTCACGAGTAACGACCGACAGCATCTTCTCACGATCTCGCCAATCGACTCCTCGTCAGACGTCGATGCCCCGAAATAAGCGGGACGCTCGAGCCGATCGGGATTGTCGACCGCGGGCATGATGCGAATATCCCCGCGCCATTTCCTGACACGACCTTGGCCACCCGGAACTACTACGGCGAGCTCGAGTCCACTGGCTGCGCTCGCAAAGAACGGTGAACAGCCTCGCGCTCCTCATGTTCCTCTGATTCATGTTGTCGAGTGCCCGCTTCGACGGGTCGACCGACCAAGCAGCTAGCTCCGGATTGGGGAAGTTAGTCCTGACGAACGACCCCAAGGGAATCGAGATTTTCGCTGCTAGAAGAAGACGAGCCCTCTGAGCTCGTGGATGAGCTCGATACATACAACGGACGAGCGGCCCCTTGCGGCGACCCCGATTCAAGACTTGATTCTACGCCCGACATTGGCAACGACTATATAGCATACAAAATCTACAACAAGCGAGCACGAAAGAAAGCGAGCGCTTTGGGTTTACCTGGAAGAAGCAAAGCAAGTAAATGAGCATGAAGAGCTCACCCGAAGAATAAATAGAACAGGAGCCGCCGAGGTAATCATTACCTCGAGAAGACCGACGGACGCGACGTTTCGGATGCCCTATAAGCCCAAACGAGAGCGAACAAAGGAAAATGGAGAGCCCATTAACAAAACAGGCCCAAAAGCAATCGAAGCAACAGTAACTCGGTGTTCTCAAGAAGACTCTCTCCCCAACCGGATTCGGGGAGGGACAAATTGTATGAGCCCGATCGAGCACCTGGTCAGGCCCAATAAAGATCGACCAGACGGCTCACAAGCCCGCTAACGAGTGAACAGCCCACCAAGCGTGTACGGCTCGCACTGACGTCATTCGACTAATATTATGTTTCGCTCTCCATTCACTATAAATAGAAGGCACTGTAGAACCAAACAAGGATCCGAAAAATTATTGAGAGAGCACTCGCCAAGTAACTTTGTAATTGTCGAGCCCTCTGCTTTGTAAACATTTAGTCTCTTAGATATATTTAATAAAACGACCGCGTTTTACTTTTCTTATCATTTGGACGAGCCCCTAAAACCAACTTACGAGCCCACTCGGCGAGTACGAGTGACCATAAACACTTTCCAAAGTCTCCGGTTTGTTTCCTCACATGGGAAGGATCCAAACCGTAGAAAACCGGTATTACCATCTCACCTTACTCTTCCTTGCATTGCACGATTTCCAGCAACTCGTTAAGGCACCAGCTTGAAGAGGCGTAGTTTTTGGAGAACATCACCACCGCGACTCTAGAATCTCTGATCGCTTGTTTAAGCTCGGGATCCAGAGACCTGCTTCTCTCGATTTCCTTGTCTTTGAAAGCAATGATCAGTTTCCGATTCAACTCTCGGATAAAGTGGCTGCGGAAGGTTACACGGACGTCAACTCCACTGAAGCTCGGGAAAACATCATATACCCAGTTGCGAGAAGAAGAAGATTAAGGAGCCATAGAGAGAGATATGAGCAAAGTAATTGATTATTGAGATTATGAGAACAAAACCAGTGGAGAAACGAGGCCTCACAGCTTAGCAGCAGTAGCAGAATGGTTAGTAGCAGACTTTTAATTTCACCATCGTTTCTCAGACTTTTCTGATGCAACTTGAAGGATGTTTCCTATTTTATTTTAGTCACAACTAATCGTTACATTGCTTTATGATTTAACTATTTCTTTTCATTGACCGGACCAGTTTCCCAAGTCTTCAGACTTTAATCGTCAATTTTAATTAGACTTTTCATTGTATAGCTTTTTCTCCTTTATTTTGTGCTCTTTTGGTCTTTGTACTGTTGTACCCACCAACCTCTTAAGCTCTTAATTATCTCCTCAAGCTAGCAAATTCTTGTAAAGATGTATTGCTCTTTAATCCTGTAATTAATGTGTGTTTTTGCTATGCTCAGATGAGTATTTATGGAGAAATAATCTCAAAATATAAGCAACTCATGAATATTGAGCACTAGGAAAATTAATCGTAACAGTAGTAACAAAATGACATACCCTGAATATAAACAAAGAAATTCTGATTTGTTGCAGAAGTAAAGAATTTAAAATTTTAAAGTGCAAGACCTGTTGATTGAATAAAAAAAAGAACATGCTTTGCTTAGTGTTGGCCAAGAATCTGCAAAACTTTTGTGTGTAATAGACATTCATGTTGGGACTGTTAAGTATTAGACAAACGTCATCCACTAACTGAACACTGTAACAGACTGAAAACTGAAAACAGAGTAAAGAGACACTGTAACAGACTGAAAACAGAGTAAAGAGAAAAAAAAATTGCAATCTCTTATCTACAAAAGAAGCATGTTCGAATTAGATGCTGAACAAGAGATACAATTCCATAGTAATTCATGATTGCTTGGAATATCACAAAGAATATTGGGTAATATCTGTAGCATTGCTCTATTATCAGTAGTTTACAACGAAAAGTAGATGACCAAAGAAGGAGACAAAAAAATACGGTTTTATATCCATTATTCTGTCAAAAGCTTTTTGCGAGAACGATACTGTATGGCACATCAGCAATTTTCAAGAGTTCATTTATTAAACTAATTAACATTTACTAATTATTTAAATATTTAAACACCGTAAAATGGCAATCTATTATTCAGATACAACAATCTTTTGAGACAAAACCAACGATTCAACAAAAAATGGATGTAATTGGCAATTTCTTATGGTTAATGTAAGTGGTGTAAACAAGTCATCAAAACGATACGTGATCGAAGCTGTAAAAACCATCCATTGCATATTATATTGTCTAATAAAAAGCAAACTAGCACCTGAGTTCTGCTATTCCAAACCATATCTTAAGAAGCACAAGATCTCGGAAAACAAAAACACAGTAATATTCGAAGATGAAAAGAGCAAGAGAGCTCAAAAGATCCTTTGTGGTGGTCCCATTGTGCTCTTCAAGTACAAGCACCTTACCTGCAAAAGATTCAAATCAAAAGGAGATTAGAGAGAGATTAAGAACGAAATGAAGTAAAGATGGTTTGATGAGAAGTAAGCAGAATCATTACGTTTTGCCAATTCTTCTTCAAGAGCGAGACAAGGAAGTTGACGCTCATCTGCACATTCTGAAAGAGCTGCTTCTCTTCCATTGAAAGGTTACCAACAGCAACACCCATACACAGAACTTTCTTCAACTGAAACTTCACTGTCGCTTTGGTCTCATTCACCTTTCCTTCCAAGGATTCTTGGTGACTCACCAGTGTTGGGAACTTTCCTGTTCATCAACATCATATCAAGAAATTCAAATAACATTTCAAACATATGACTGTTCAAATTAAGAACCAGACTTGAGTAATCAAAGAAACTTGCCTGCCTTGTTAAGACCAGGACCAAGAAGACGAGGAATCTGCTTAATGACAGACTCAGAAGCCAAGAAAGCATGGTACTTCTTCGCAAGCTTCTTCACAAGCTTCTTGTTCTTGTTGAGCTTTTTCAAAGCCTCAACATCCATGTAGTCTAGTCCAATCTTCTCAGCCTATCAATACCAAAACCACATACTTCGAATCAAACCCAAATTTCTATAACATTAACAGACCAAAGGAGATTATAATCACCTCCTCGACATGCTGAGCATCTCCAAGCATACAGATCTTCATCTTCGGGCGAGGAATGTGTGGGAGCTTGACAGAACCACTGAAACGCTTGTCCTTTTGTGGGTCGTAGTTCTTGAGACCAATCTGAAGCTCAACTGTCTCCACAAAGTTACGTTTCTTCTCGTCAGCTTTGCTCTTAACAGTTGCGATTCCTTCTCTCAGAACCTCACTCTGAAGCTTACTACAAACCAAATTAAGCAAGACAACTACAATTTAACTCTCTAAACCATCAAAAGCATGAGAATTCGGGATTTCAAACATATAACAGAAACTAAGCCGACATTAAAACAACATCAATTAAGATCGTTCTACATGAAAATTAGCAGATTTTTAAATTACCTCATCTTGAGTTTCTCTCAATTGACGAATCTCTGAACCTGGAAACGAAAGAGCAAACAGTAAGATCAACTGGAGAAATGTATGATAAAAGATAAGTTCAATTGGGGGCTAAAACTTTCAGTTTTTCCATTGGATTTAGTATTAGCAGCAATCAAGAACGTTATAAAAGTGGTTACGGAATCACAGTGTACGGAATAAACGAAGAAGACGAAAGGCAAAGTGACGACGTCGGAGAGAGACGAACCTGAAAGGTGAAGCAGAGGAAGCCCTAATCTGCTACGAGGCGGCTGAAGAATTATATGAGGGAAGAGAGAAGAAATGAAAGGAAGAGACTAAAAACCCTAGCTAGATTGATCTCGTCACATGGGACTTTTTGTTGTATTGGTGGGCCGCTTGGAATTATAACTAAATAAGCCCATCTTTCGTTTAATAAAAAATAAAAATAATCGTACATGTATAATGTGTATCCGGATTGTAATTAAAACGTAATAACAGGAGATATTGAGATCCCATAAAACATTTTTCATTTGGTATAAACCTGTGTGGTTCTATTGAAGAAGAGTTTCATACAGAATTGTTGTAATCTTTTAGGGGGATGTATTGGATTGAGGATTTAGGAAGAATTTGTTTTTTTTTTAAATCCCCTGTTATTCAACTAAAGATTTCAAAATATATTTACAAATCTTGTGTTATTGAACATAGAATTTAAAAAACCAGTATCAAATTTGCTGTTATTGAAAGTTAAACAAACTTTTAAATAAAAATTTGTGATTTGGATTTTAGGAGATTTGACCTCTAATTTTACTTGAAAATAGTGATAAAGAAAATCCCACCTATAATGATAGGATTTGAAATCCCCCAAAATCATCCCAAACATCCTCAAATCCTATCAAAATCCCACTAAATGTAAAAATCCTAAAACATTCCTAAATCCTCAATCCAATACATCCCCCTTAGTATTTAGATAACAAAGAAATTCACAATAATCTTGTCCTTCAATATCAAAAGTGAAGACTCTAACCAATAGTAGGAGGGAAAATGACCTATTTCAACATAAACAATTCTAGTCGTGCTTTTTTCTACTAGAACTATAAAGCAGTGCCAATTCCAAGCTGAACTAAAGTTTTTTCGAAAAAAACTACCTCAACTATCAAATTTAAGCCAAAATCAATATTTGACCGAGATTGTTTTAGTCAACTATGCTGAGTCAGCTGCCACGTGTATAATTTCAACTAAATCAGCTGCCACGTGTATAATTTCGACTAAATCAGCTGCCACATGTCATCATCCGTCAAAACCACAAAATCTCGTTTTTCGACAAAACCGCAAAATCTCGTTTTTTCGTCAAAACCGCAAAATCTCGTTTTTTCGTCAAAACCGTAAAATCTCGTTTTTTCGTCAAAACCGCAAAATCTCGTTTTCCGTCAAACCGCAAAATTTCGTTTTCCGACAAACCGAAAATCTCGTTTTTTCCGCCAAACGCAAAATCTCGTTTTCCATCAAACCACGTAATCTCGTTTTTCTGTAAATCCGCATAATCTCGTTTTTGCGGTTTGATGAAAAAACAAGATTATGCGGTTTTGACGGAAAACAGGATTTTGCGGTTTTGAAGGAAAAACGAGATTTTGCGATTATGACGGAAAAACGAGATTTTGTGATTTTAGTGGAAAACGAGATTTTTCAATTTGGCGAAAAAACGAGATTTTGCGGTTTTGACGGAAAATGACACGTGGCAGCTGACTTAGTTGAAGTTATACATGTAGCAGCTGACTCAACATAGTTGACTAAGACAATCTCGGTCAAAGTTGATTTTGGCTTAAATTTGATAGTTTATGTAGTTTTTTTTTGAAAAAAACTTTAGTTCAGGTTGGAATTGGCACTGTCTTGTAGTTATGGTAGAGAAAAGTACGACTGAAATTGTTTAGATTGAAATAGACCATTTTCCAATAGCAGGATGACACAAAGACATATATGAAACCTGCTTATAACATACCCATCAATAGATACTTTATGAGTATCTCAGCAATGGAATAATCACCACCAAACCAAACACATATACAAATATTAATCTAGTAAACTTAAATAAATAAACCATTTTATAAATGTTAAAAATGAATATATGAATCTAGTAAACCCTAATAAGTAAACCGTTTCTCAAATGTTAAAAAAATAAAAAGAAGTAAATTGTTTACTCTAAAAAATTATCCAACAACTAGTGGTAACAATGTTAGATTACTCTACCCAAGAGCCACTGCATAAATGAAGAGAAGAAGGTGCCTATATCTATGTCCTTTCCATCATCTTTGTTACTAGATGAGGTGGCTCTGAGTTCCATGGTTTGAGTCTCGAGATCGGACTACATAACGATCTTCAACATTTATCGCTCTCTCGTGGTTTTGCGTGACTTGTACAAGACGTGTACAAGATGCAATCATAGTTAAACTGAGGATTGATTCTTTGTATGCTTGAACACTTTATATGAATCAATCCCATTATAGCTCATCCGACACCGTGAAAACCGGTTTATGATCTTGATCCTTACATTACCCTCTTAGCCTCCGAGAAAATCTTCTGTGGTGGTGTTAGATTGGGGATCTATGTAATTGGTGGGTAAAGGGAAGGAAATCACTCTTCTTCTGATGTCGTACTTGCGGATTGTCGGGCTCATGGCACCACGTCCCTTCCATGAGTGTGGATTGATCTTGGTCGGCTGTCGGTGTTGTAGACTGGAAGATTTACATGATAGGATGGTGCAGTATTGATGATTGTTCTTTGAGCTATGGACCTTAGCTATGGAGAGGTCCTCCAAGGCTCCAATTATAGAGAGGTTTTTGATCCGAATATTTTTTAATCATTATTAGGTCTTCTACTCGTAGATGTATATTAATAATTTGGTATAACCTCTTTTCACTCTTTTGGTTACTAACTTTTCGGTAATAAAAAATATGATGAATTCTTAAGAATCTGTTTCTTTAAATAAAACATATTTAAAATACGATGTGTCGTTTTCTAAGATTCATGTTTATTTATAACATTATTTATTCTGTTAATTAAAATAATAATAAAAATTTAAAATTTTCCTAGTTACTAAATTTTTAACAATACTAACATGTTTTTTTTAATATGTTTGGGTATATGCCCATGTATGTACACCCTAATCGTTTTAGTTTGTTTAACTTTAGATATGTCGGGTTTTAAAAGGCCCGTTTAGTCTCGTATAATCTGTTTTTCCAAAATAAAATTTATAGTTTTATAAAATATTGTATATAGAAAAACTTTAAAATGTCGTTGTTTTATATCATCAACTTTTTTAAATGAGAAATACCCTCAAATACCACACTTTCATATTTTTGTGACAAAAATACCACACCAAATTGAAAATGACAAAATAACATTTATTTAATGGTTTAAAGATAATTAAACTAATAAATTTGGGTTCAAAAGTCATTAAAGGGTTTAGATTTTGGGTTTTAGGGTTTAAGTTTAAAGGATTGAGAACATATGAAAATAAATGTATAATAGTCTTTTTTTCTCTTCAAGAATGTCATTTTTGTCATTTTCATCTTGGTGTGGTATTTTTGTCACAAAAACATGAAAGTGTGGTATTTTTAAGAATTGTCCTTTTTAAAAAGGGTACTTTTTTTATTTTACGGTAACTCCTTAAGAAAAAGGACCTAAACGGACGAGTTTTATTCACTCCCATTCATTTTGACACTTTATTAAACAGGTCACAAGACAAATTTTTATACATAGCCCGTTTAGGCCCACGAGCTATGTGCTGACATCGTTCAGCATCACATTGTATGATTGCATCAAAACTTAATCCAAAGTCCACACGATTCAAATTATCTTCAAAAAGCACGATTCATTTCTTTTAGCGTCCCATTGGTGAACAAAAGCGGAACAACCAAGGGAGAAGTGGTAAGCTATTATTAATAGTGCAAAACTGTAAGTGAAAACTATTAGCGGAAGTTGTAAAACTATAAGAGCACCTTTGTTAGCAAACCTGCCCAAAAACTCTTTAAAAAAAAATTACTATTTTTTTCGATTCGACGACTTACAGAACAATGCAAAAGACTCCTCTTAAACAAGAGATTTTTAGGGACGGTTCAACATTAATTACGTGGGACCCGTTATTAAATTTTTTTTTTTAAAAAAGCGACCTTATAAACTCTCGATGGAATTGGTCTAAGTGATTTTTTAGCTAAAATTATGGAAATTTTTTTTACTATTTAATTTTTTTACTGCTCACTTTTTTTTTTCTAACAATATTCGTGATTAATAACCATTATACTATTTTTTTTCTAACAACTCTGTTTGAGTGTTACCAATTAGACCCTTAGTTATATTTCTAACACACTCAAAATATATAAGCAAGTGGTGATATTAGTGGAATCAAAATGTTACATTTTGAAAATGCTAATAGTACTTGAAATATATGTTAAAATATTCGAAATATCATTTAGCACATTTCATATATATAAATGAGTTTCGTACAGATTTCTGGTTGTATGATACTTCCTATATGAAATAATGCTAGTTGACAAGTTCAAATTGTATGAGTCTCGAAACACAAGGGAGTTCTAAACATTATGTTCGGGTTAATACAAGTTTTGATCTTCCCTGACCAATAACGCCCTGAGAACAGCATCGCAGGTACCATCATAGTGTACGATCAAATGTCCCCCTTGAGGTATCTCGTGATATTTGATCCAAGGTAACTTCTTCAAGATACATCGATGAAGTTGAAATGGAACCACTTTGTCTTCCTTCCCATGCCATATATGAACAGCGCTCTCTCCACTTACTCTTACATCTGCCGGATCAAAGTCCCATTGCCCGAACCCCGCCAAGAAATCGTCTCTTAGAGTATCAAATACATTCCTTTCCCGTAGTTTATTCTAAAGAAGCAAGTAAGACAAGATCTCTTTTAGGATTGTACATAAAATTTGAACTGAACCAAACCAAATCGAAATTTCTTACAACCATGCATACCAAAGCACACCAAATTTTGGTCACATCAATCAGTGTAAGCCCAACTAAATAAATCGAATAAGCAAAAGCTCATATTTCTAACTAAGATATGTATTGAAATAGAATTAACAATACTAGAAAATTTGTTGCGATACTATAAGTTATGGATTACCTTAGTGAGCATAGGAAAGCCTGTAATTCTCTTGAGTACTTCGATGTCACTGCTGTTAAAATAGAGTTGATTGCTTTCAAGAACTGAAGTAGTTGATGGGAAGAGTTTCTGACTGATCCACCAATGTAAGAGCCCAGGTGCATATTTTGATATCCGAAAACACCATTTTATAAGCCCTCTCCTCTAATCTTTCTTTATAAGCTTCTTAGAAAGCGATGGCCACCCGTAATTCACTACCGGAGCTACAAAAGCCACTCCTGCTAGCCTGCAAGAAATCCCGTACTTAGGTCTCCATTGTTTGTTTGCGTTTGCGTATATTTAAATGTTGCTTATTCTTTTTTCCAAATGAGATCACAAATTTTCATATTTTAAACGATTTGTGGAAGCCTCTTTGGTCCAGTGGTTTGACTAAAAGTTCATTAATGCTTTTACACTAGGATGTCTGGGTTTCGATTCCTAGAGAATGCAGGGTTTATGCAGATTAAAAAAGAGACAAGATTGCAATAAATCTTCAGCGTGGTGCAGAAAAATCCGTAAGACATGTATCTTCATAAGACAAGTTCAGGTGGAACCGACATGCGAAGATCTTCATAAGACGGTAGAATTGTCAGTTGTAAGAGTCATCGTTGTAATAGTTCTCATAGTTTGCAATATATAAATCAGTGTTTAAAATAAAATAAAAACGATTTGTTTTCCTTTTTCTTTGTTTGGGTGTTAATTGTGAACACAAGCACAATTCCAAACCGAGATGGCATTTCAACATAAGCTACTCAAACTATGGATTAAGATATCCAATTTAATATACATTTTTAAAAATATATATAGTTTTATTGTTATTTTTTCTATTAATAGATAAAAAAAATTTGTAAACTTTTGAAAATTATAATAATACTTGTCATAATTTTTAGCTCTTTATAAGTTTTTTTTATTAAAAATATATTGGTTTAGTACAATACTAAATAATTATTAATATTTTTTTATATAAAATTATTAGAATATTTAATGAGAAATTAATCAACTTAATAGTTTCTCCTGCTACATTTCGGTACATAATTAAATTTTTTTACTTAACATTTTTTTTCCGGTCATACTTTTTTGTCATCATTATATTAGGTATAAATTTAAAAATCTGCAATTCCAAACAATATCCCATTTCTATTTGCATGCATATGGGGTTTGGTTTAACTTTACATTTATCTTGAAGTTTTCTATTATTTGAAAATGGGAACAAAATTTCTCATGTAAACTCAAACACGGATATTAACATACGAAACGATCAACGTTTTATATATGTTATGAATGTTATGATCAAGCGAATCTTCTATGTAGGGGATAACTTTTACCTGTGAGGTATGTGTTTAAGGCAACTCCAAGTTGGATATGATCCCATGGAAACTCCAATTAAGTAGAATTTGGGTCCTATCTGCAACTTATGAGCAAGTTCTTCTATGTCGAGTGCTTCGCTATGCAACGAGCGTTTCGGGTTTGGATCAGAATCTCCATATCCGGCACGGTCATAAAACAGAAAATACACGCCTAGCTCTTCAATCAACTCCTAAGAATGCTAAATCCATGTGAGATTAGATAGTCAACTTCACAAAAAGCTAAAGTAAACCACAAAAGACTACTTTTGAAGCAGAGAAGTTCATTTCTTTGGAGCTCCCAAACCCATGAACAAGAATGATCTTGTATTTGGCTTCATCCTTTGGAACACCTCTCTCTTTGTAAGCAAGGAATCTCCCATCTCGGAGCTTAATTCTTTTCAATGAATCTGGAACCTGATTCCTCTGTTTTCACAACATGAGTACACTGTGAAAGAAAACAATGCAGACCTCACAAGTTTTCTGAAGAAGTCAGAGAAACATACCGGGCAAGAAATCGATGACTTTGATTCTCGGAGGAAACTGAAACTGCTTGGAAGATCTTTTTTGGGTTTTGGATCTTGGGATGAGAGAATGGGTTCTTGAAATGATGATGCAAGATGAGGAAGAAGGTTAGAAGAAGAAGACGAAGAAGTGATTATCCTCCTTGTTCTTCGTTGATTCAAGTTGTGAAATCCAAGACGCCTCATTCTTGATTCTTGTATGAATTGTGGAAAGTTTCTATTTTATTTGATCCCAACAAGCTAGATGTTGCGTTTCCATTTTCCTAGATTATTTTCCATTTTGGATATCCGGATATTCTTTTATTCCAGTTAGTAGTTGGTCGTCTTATTCTTTTGGTGTAGTTTTCAAAAAACTAGTTTTTACAAAAAAAGCTACGCCTAACGATTTTTAATATCATTTTTATAAAAATATACAATCAATAAGTTTTTTGAAATTTTGTTTTTATATTCATAATAGTAACAATATATATATATATATATTTTTTATATTCATAATAGTATAAAATTATAAACTAATATCATTTTATAATATATATTATCAATAATATTGTTTTTATATTCTTAATAGTAACAATATTTATATATATAATTACTAAATTTACATAATATCAATGAATACGCAATTTATATAATATTTTTATTTAACATATTTGTCACCTATAGACTATAGTTATTAGAATTATTTTCAATAAACTACTTATAGTTTATCGTTTTAGTATATTCAGCAACATTATTTTCTAAATCTATCATTTTCCTTTTTATTTATTAATATATATATATTATAGTTTGTCTTTGGGAAATTACTGATGATTTTTAGTGGGAAATTGGCTAATTAGTACCCCAACTATTACCAAAGGTGCTAATAAAGTACTGTACATTTTTCTGTGTTAATTAGTGCCTGAAGTTAAGAAAAGAAGACTATACATAATACCTATATTTTTTTGTTTGTGCCAAAAAAAACTTTGACCAACTTCCCGTCACTCAGACAATTAAAAACGTTAACGTTAGGACTTAGGAGGTCTATTATTAAAATAATAATATATAAATCCATTGTCTTCAACATCATCTTCGTCGTTGAAGAAACACATCCGCTGTCATTCCTGGTACACTTGTGCCATAGCTTTCTTTCGAGGGACTGGTATGTCCGGATTAAGCATGTGTATAGGGAAACTAATCGTCTTGCCGACGGATTAGCGAACTATGCTTTTAATTTGCCTTTAGGATTGCATTGTTTTGAGTTTATTCCTGATGTTGTTGATTCCTTATGGAAAGATGACTTTGATGGCCTAGCAGTGGTCAGACGTGTTCGGTTGTAAGTGAACCTTTTTTATTTAATAATACTTCGGAGGCACTAACCCGACATTTTACCAAAAAAAAAAATCTTCGTCGTCTACAAACTAAAAGAGATTTTGGGAAAATTGATCTTCAACACCTATATATGTAACCGATGATTCATATTACAAACTGATCGTAAAATCAAAGCTACAAAATTCTCCATTGAGTTTAAAGAAAGTTAGGAAATGTTTGCGTACTCCCTCGTATAGCAGAGGAGGTGATGGCATATAACGCTTAAACTAAATGCAAACTTTCTAAAACATGATCCAATTATTTTTTATATTACATCATTTTTTTTCCCTCTCAAAGTATAAATTAACTGTCATTATTTTTATTTTCTTCAGAAATCCATCAAATCTCTTAATAAATATCCTTAATTCAATATGTTATCTTTTGGTTAATTGGATCTAAAATCTAATGCTGAAGATACTATTAGCATACTCAATTGATCAAGTCATCAGATTTATCATAATGCTTCTCTTATAACTTTTATATAAAGTTAACAAAACCTACTAATATTTTGGTAATGTATTAAAGATTATCGAAAATAAAAAAACAACTAAATTTAATCCAATATTAAATGAAAGAAACGATAACTAAATCAGTTTAAGAAGCAACCGAAGTGAAACTAATATTTTAAATTAGAATGTTTACAAATCTAATATTAAGTTATTTTTGTTTAATATAAATTTATAGAAAATATTATTTTCTTATGATTTTTATTAAAAATAAATAATAAAGTTTAGAAAAACTTTTAAACTTAAAATTTAATGGGGAAAACGAAAATAAACTAAAGCTCTAAAAATATCAAGTTTCGAGATATATTTTTTCTTTGCAAAATTACAACCCCATACCAATTAATGAATTTTTTTTATCAATTTTCATTTTTATAATATTGTTTCAGAATTTAAAAGCATTTTCTAATAACTAAAACAAAATATACATAAATATAATTAACTTATGATGATAATTAAAAATATTTAACTGGTCATTTATAAGCTAATATAGACAATTTTAAAGGTATATAAAATCAATTTTATTAGTAATATTTAATTGGTTTATGTAGTAAACTTAAAAGGTATGTAATGTCAATCTTATTAGTGTAAGATTTAAATCAAACCATTATCTTAACTAAGAAAAAATCTTATACATAAAATTTTTTATTATTATATTTGATCTATATTTTTTTGTCACCAATATTTAAGAAAATTCCTAATTTCATATAATTCAAGTTACTTTTTTTACTAATATAAATTTTTCTTGGCTGCTCTATTAATATTCTTATATGTAATTAAATTTATTCTATTTTTTGTCACCAATATCTATTATAGGTTATTTATAGTTAATTATACAAATGAGATGATTATTACGAATTTGAAAAAATTTCTGATTTAATATTAAGTTGATTTTTGTTTAATATATATTTATAGATAATTTTTTATCTTATATTTAGATTAAAAAGTTTTCTAATTCAACATTATGTCGATTTTTAATATAAATAGAAAGATTTGCTAAAATAGGTCAAAAATGGAAAACTTGTCCATTTATACTTTTTTTGAAGTATGGTTTGTTCCTTTACACTTTACTTATTTTTTAATACAGTTATAACCCTAAAAGTAAATTATTAGTTGAAAACCAAATTATTTCTTCCTTTTTATTTATTTCTCTTTTCTCTTTAGCAATAAAAATAAAGATTTGCTAAAATAGGTCAAAAAATGGAACATTTGTCCCTTTACACTTTTTTGAAATGTGGTTTGTCCCCTTAAACTTTAATTATTTTTTTAATCCAGTTATAACTCTAAAAATTAATTATTAATTGAAAACCAAATTATTTCTTCCCTTTTATTTATTTTTCTCTCTTCTCTTTATCAATTAAAAAAAATTCCCTAATCTCTCTCTTTATTTATTATTAAAATAAAAATTATATTATTTACTTTTTAAAATACCCCTTTAATTATTCAAAATCCTTTTATATCCCTCTTTATATAATTTTTTTAAAAATAATTGAATAAAGAAATTAATAGTTTATATACAGAAAAGGGAGATTCACCAAAATACACTTTGTTTTGTACACTTTTTCATTTTTGCATTGGCAAGGAGAGCATTTTCATATTTACACTATACTCATTGTCAAAATGACTAAAATGACCTTACCAATTATATTTGTCTTTTTCCTTCTTGTCGATCTCTTCTTCCCTCCTCGATGAACTGATCTGCACGAGCGGATTGGTAAGCTGATCTGTGCTCAAGCTCGTTTATAAATTTTTTATAAAGCTTTATAAATTGAAGTCTCGGAATGCAATGTTGGCACTGATGTGTGCGCATGCTCGTTTAGTGGAACGGTCTTTGAACATGTGAGTGAAAAAGCAGGTTTTAATGATCAAGAAGCTGATTTCATGGTTTGTACTGATGCTCCTTTACCAATTGGGAATCAATATCAGAATGAGCTTGATTTGGTAGCTTGTTTATGTTTAATTGAAATCTGTCATATACATTTTTCTGTGCTTGATTCCTTTTTAAGAAAGTCGAGATAAGATTTGACAATATGTTATGGCAGAAAGAAGAAGCTGACTGATCACTGGAGGAGGTTTATACAGCCTAAAACGTGGCGGTGCAAATGGGTTGAACTCAAAATCGAAGAATTACATAACCAATCATGGATGTATGACAAAGAACTTCAAGAATCTTGCCAAGCCAAGAAATGGAGTTAGAGAATCTCAAATCAGAAGAACTCGGAGTAAAGGTGTTGTCACCTCTTCATGTCATACTCAAACGACCCGACTCAAGAAGAGGAAGAAGAGAAAGCGAGTTGAAGAAGCGTCAGATGTTCCATCCCATTCATCAAACCATAATCTCTTCTCTTATCACGGTATGGTATAGTTGCAAGTTTTTGGGTTCTTGTTTCGTGTTTGGTCGTTTTAAATGTTACTACTCTAATAATTCACTATTTCTGATAACAAAGCACCAACCATACCTACACTTCATTATAAATTATTTTATAAAGGTTTATAAAGTAGTGTTTATAAAACTTTTTATAAAGGTTTATATAAATATGAAATGTTTTGTAGATGTTTTATTTAAAAAGGACACAAATGCACAATCTCTTACATGCCTCCTATTTTCTTTAGTTAAAGGAATTCAGACTCTGATTTATCATTTTTGGGTTATTGTGCAGTCATCGTTAATCAACAAGCACTTCCCAAAGGTTTAAGAAGTCCTTTTTATAAACCTGTTTACAAAGCCTTATAAAAAAAACTTTACTCGGCGAGCTGTAACATTATAAACCTGTTGTTCATAAAACATACGATCTCAAAAAAATTTATAAAGCTTTATAAGGATTAGAAGTATGTTTATAAAATACATAGGTTATATATATTAGGCCCAAGCTGAGACAATTGGGCCTCAAATTTCTGAATAAGTTTTCTTATTTTCTGTACAAGGAACTTTAACACAGACACGCGATAAAACAAAATCCTCGAATCCTCCATTTCTCTGATCTCGATCCTTCCAATTTTTTTTTATTCTTCCAGAAAAACAGCCGCAGATACCGGGAATAAAAAGCGTCTCCGGAAAACATGGATCACGAGGGTACAACGCTTCCGGAAATCGGCATATCTCAGGTATCTATCTGATCACAAAAATTTTAAATCACAAAATTTTTAGATTTCTTTACATCATATAGCGAAAGCAAAGAGAGAATCATATAGGCACTATACAACTACTCTTGTTGTGTCCTGTTTGCCCACATCTGCTGCACTTGAATGGTTTGGACCCATGCTCCCATAAACTACAGATCCTCTTTTTCTTTCTCTTGCCACTAGGAATGCGAGTACATGGAGGACGACAAACAAAAGAGGCTATATGGGGTGGAATATTCCAATATGCTTTGTCACAGAATATGCTTGGATCCACGTAAAAAGGAAATTTCATATGATCGGATAAAAGAAAAGAAAAGACCAAAGAAATCTCATCATGTGATAATAAACTTTACAAAAGCCTTATAAGATGAGTTTTATATACTAAGATATTTATGAAGCCTTATAAACCAAGTACAGATCATACCTTTCATTGGAGAAAAACTCATCAACATAATCGTTTTCATGATCGCCTGCAGATTTTGCTTTAGCAATAGCGTGAGAGCAAGAAAACCTCTCAATATCAAACTCAAAGCATGAACAATGCCTAGCTTCCAAATTCACTACATGTTCTCGTACATCTCCCTTAACATCAAACTCAAATTGTTTGATCTTAGCAACCTCAAACCACCTTGATTTAAGGTTGTATAAGTCTTTCATCTTTAACCCCATTTCCAGTGTGATAGGGTACGGATGAGGCCGTCTTTATCACGTTGTTCGGTGAACCATCTAGTCATAATCATTGGGATAGTATCAAAAAGACAAATTATAGGATACTCACGACTCAACTTCAACATGGAATTGATTGATTCAGCAACATAGCTTTTCATGATGTTGAAGCGATTTGCAGGAGCATAAGCACATGACCACTTAGTAATATCAGCTTCTAAAAGATACTTTGCAACACCTGGGTCAGATTCCTTGATCTCATTGAACCAATAATCAAAATCTTGTTTTGTGTAAGAATAAGTTGCCACTTTAAAAAAATGGAATAACCGTTGTATACTTGAAACGCGATTGAATGTTCTTCTCAAAATGGAAAACACAGATTCCATGGTGAGCAAGAGGATAATGTGTTGAAAGACCATTGGCAATGGCAGGTGCACGATCGGAGATAAAAACCATATCTTTATCATCAGGAACGATGGTTTTCAGACACTTCAAAAACCAGCTCCAAGAAGCATCATTCTCAGAATCCATTACAGCAAAAGGCAGAAAGCAATGGGGTACAAATTATAATTGCCATCTTGTGCAGTGGCAGCAAGTAAAGTCCCTTTAAATTAAGATTTCAGATGGGCACCATCAATACAAATAACCTTCTTCATCAGCTTCAACCCACTAATTGATGGACCAAATGACATGAATGCATACTTGAACTTTTCACCATCAACTTCAATAAAAGTTACAGACCTAGGATTTTTTATCCTTTAGCATGTGAAACCAACTTGGCAAGACCTCAAAACTGTCATCAGGAGTGCCTCTGGCAAGATCTTGCGCATGTTCTTTACTCCTCCAAGCTTTTGCATACGAAATCACAACAAAATGATCTTTCCTAGCTTTCTCCATTACCTGTTTTGGTCTCAGTCCAATCTTTCTCCCTTCAAAATAATTGCTAACTATACTACCCAAAATCTTTGCAGTAGCTTGACGATGGTTCACATTTCTTAATGAGCTGTCACAAGTATGGTCAGCAACATACGGTCGCACAACAAAACTCTGAGTGTCCCCAACACTAATTGCGCTAAATCTCTAACTACATCTTTTGTCAACACATTGAAGAAAATATCGTATTGAGTCTGAATACAATGTATGAAACTCAAAACTTTCGCTCATAGAAAACATTCACAACTTTTCACTCATCTCCTTTTTGTCTTTGAAAAACTTTCCGCAATACAAACCATCATCATCAACAACAGTATTTGTAGAAACAGAACCTTCTAAAACCATCTCTTTAACCAGTCTACTAGAAAACGAAGACAACTTTGACGTCTCTGATCCTCTCTAAAACATCAGGAAGATTTATAAACCCTTATAAAATTGAACCTTGTAAAAGTAGATCACATGCTAACTTATAAGACAACTAATTAAAATTGATTAGTAACTAAAATTTATAAACCCTTATAAAAAAAGATTTTAAGTATGAGATTTCATTAGTACCTCCTTGCCAACAAGACGAGGATCAAAAACAGTACAACTCTCTTCAACTTGAACACCCGTTGGTCTCTAAAAAAAGAAATTAGAACATCATACACTAATTTGAATCACCCTCATATAACTAAAAAGAAAACTGTAGGTAAGAATGATGATAAATACCGTATTGCTAACAAGAATTTGATTCGAAGGACAAGGAGGATTGTTATCACCAACATGCACATGTTGTGTGCTAGAGACATCATCAACTCTTTGGATCTTTTTTCTTTCAATCATTGTGAATGTGTTGGTTAATCTCTGCAGCATAAAAAACATGAAAATATGTCTTATACACTTTTACGTTTTAACTATAACTTTTAAGAGTTTTGATAAGTACCTTATTATTACCGACGATATGAGGATCAGAGGCAGTACAATTCTCTTATTAAAGATTTTTAGTAAACCGTTGTAAAATAAACATGAATCTTAACAAACCTCTAAATTAAAAGTTCAAGTTACAGAGTTTTGATAACTACCTCATTGCCGATAAGACCTCAATCAGGTGCAATACTACTTCCAGCAAGAGCAACATGTTGAGTGCTAGAGACTTCATCAAGGATCATATTGCTTTCAGTCATTAAAACTGTTCCTTTCTGCAACATAAAACATGAAAACAAATCAATCAAAACCTTATGAAAAACAAACCTATTTACTCTTGTTTATTATTTGATTTTTTTATAACCGTTTATAAAATAAAACTGAGAAAAACAGTTTTATGTAGTACCGCATTGCCAACACGATCTGGATCAGGAGTGCTAGAGACTTCATCAAGGATCTTATTTCTTTCAATCATCGAAACAGTGTGCGCTAATCTCTTCAACATGAAACATAAAACCTATAAATTTACTGAGCCCTTATAAAAAATACAGAGCTTCAGCTAAGAATTTTTAACAATACCTCATTACCAACACTTGGATCAACTTCATCGATTGTATAGATCTTGTTTCTTTCAAACATTGCTCTCTGCAACAAAAATGCAACATAAAAACATGAAACATATGAAACAAAATGTACCTTACAAAACCTTATAAAAATTTGATAAGTACCTCAAGTTCAGTAACATATATGCATAACTTAATTAAGCTCACCTCTGCTCTCTCTAAATTTATTGATAAATGAGGTTACCTGAGGATCATTCCTTATAATCACCGGAGGAAGTTCCTTTCAACCTAAAGCTATACTTCTGAATTCTTTGTAGCTTAGCTTCACTGAATATTTGGTGCATTCTAATTCAAAATCTTTGTGAACAGACTTGACCAAGGCCTTTTAGCCGATGTCTTTGGCAATGGGACTAAGAGATGAACCTCTATCATCCATTATGAAATCCCAATTCTCATTCCCATTAACTCGTATCCAATCCCCACATACTGAATATATGTCGATCATGATGAATGCTGATGATAATCAAACCTATTTCAAATTCTCGATGAATGCTGAGGATAATCCCACGTGGCTCGATGATAAACCTAGTAGTGCAGCTAGCACCAGCTGATTCTGTGTCGAAAGCGCGAGTCAGAGTACGATGACGGCGGGGACCACTTTGTCGAGAGCACAGCGTCAATCTTCGACGGTGGCTACTGATTCGCTGAAATCGGATGATCGATCAAGGAAGAAGATCGCAGATTATGTTTCTTTTAATTAATTATATTTATGATTTTTTTTAGTTAGATTCATTAAGAGACTATTAAGAATAAGTGTATTTTTGAATATTATTTAGGTGAGTGTATTTTTTAAAAGTGGTACTTGGAAAGTGGTATTAGTGACAATTTCTCTATAGAAAATAATATTTGTCTAATATAATTCTCTTGTTAAAAAGAAAGAGAAAATCTTCATTGGATATTAAAATAATAATATATAAAATTTATATTTTATAATTTTTTACTTAAGAACAATAATTATGAAATAAATAATAAATAAAATTAAAGTCATTTTGTTATAATTTTAGATTTTGAAGTTGCTCAAATTTTTGCAGAATTTGTCTTCTACCAACGGTAGAACATACAAATAATGGTGGAAATTCTATTTTACGGATAGTAGAATATAGTGTTAATAGTAGAACATATATTCCACACTCCGTAGAGAACATAAGAAACGGTAGAAAACGTATTCTACCAAATCCAACTGAATCGTAGAACGTAGAGTAGACAGAAAAATGTCTATTCTACAACTGGTAGACTATAGGAAAAACAGTATAATGCATATTCTAAGATCTGTATAAGATAGAACAAGTAGTAGAAAACATATTCTACCAGTCCGTAGACTGTAGAATATGAATTATATTGTTGGTAGAATAGGAAATTATCTTTTATTTTAAGAAATCAATTTTCAAAAACAAAAATGTTAATGTAATCTCATAAGTGTATTTTCTAATGTTTTGATTTTTCTTATATTTTCTGGATTGTAAAATTGTTTATTTTGAATTCATTAGATTTATTTAAAGGGCAATGTAGTCAAATTTTAATAAAAATCAAGAAAGGTGTATGAGGAAAAATGTTCTTTTTTTTTTTTTTACCTATTTTGCCAAATCCCCCATATAACTTTATAGATGATTTTTTATCTTATATTTTAAATTAGAACGTTTTTTAATCTAATATTAAGTTAATTTTTTTGTTTAGTAAGAGTTTATAGATAATTTTCTTATCTTATGTATTTTTCTATTAGCACTACCATTATAAAATTTAGTAGTTTGAATGTGACGTGGAATCAAATCAACATAGAAGGTAAAATAATAAAATAAATAATGGTTTAAAAAAGAAAAAAAAGTAAATTAAGAAAAAATAGGAAAGTGGCGTAGAAGAAGAAAAAAGATTCACAGTACACCGAAGAAGCGCAAAACTGCTTCTACATCCGCTTCACCGAATCAATCTCCCTTTGTCACAGCACAGCGCCGTTTTCTCCTTTCCGATGCCTTTGACATCTCCACTACTAAGAAGCGTCGCTTCTCTGCTGATGTTCGTGAAACTTTCGACTGGTTCGTTTGTCTGAATGATTTTGAAGCAAGCACTTCAAACCACAACTTTACTCGACACTTCCCCAACAACCGAGACGGTACGGTGGGCCAGAAGCCACCGGTTTCTGAATGATCACAACCTTTTGGAACTGCCGTGGCTTGAAAGAGTCCACGGTAGTTCGACGCCTCAAAGGGATTAAGTCATCTTATTCCCCGGACATACTCTTTCTGATTGAGACAAAGAATCCAGATGTGGTGGTTCAAGATGTGGCTTCAAGACTTGGTTATGATTCTGTTCATTGTGTGTCGCCTCAGGGCATTGGTGGTGGTTTAGCTTTATGTTGGAAAAACTCTGTTCAAGTTCAGTTTCTCTCATCCGATGTCAGAATGATTGATTGTAAAATCATAAATAAAAATCAGTCTTTCTATTTCTCCTTCGTTTATGGACACCCAATCCGAAACCTAAGACATCATCTTTGGTCTCGACTTGAACAACTTGCAATAACTCGAACTGGTCCATGGATCCTCTGTGGAGACTTTAACGAGATATTGCAAGTGTCAGAAAAACGTGGAGGGCGGGTGAGAGAACCTTGGAGTTTAGCAAAATTTCAGAATATGGTTGCAAGTTGTGGCTTACGAGATCTTCCTTATAGTGGAAATAACATGACATGGTTTGGTATCCTACAAGTGCTTCTGATATCGTTAGGCTCCAATACCAACTTGATACAGCCTATAATGAGGAAGATGAATACTGGAGATTAAAAAGCAGAAATCAATGGCTAAATCATGGAGACAGAAATACTAAATTCTATCATTCAGTGACGAAAAACAGAAGAGCTCGCAACAAAATCCAATCTATTAAGAATGCAGACGGCAATGATATCAGTGGAAATACTGAGATAGCTCGAGAGGCAGAACGTTTCTTTTCTACACTTTTCACCAGTTCTCAATCTCTGAATCTTGAGGAAGCTATACAGAGTATAAGTCAGGTTGTTACACCAGATATGAACGAGATCTTAACACGACCTGCAACCATGGAGGAAGTACGTAAATGTCTCTTTTCTATTGGACCAACAAAGGCCCCAGGGCCTGATGGATTTACTGCTAAGTTCTATCAGCATTACTGGTCAACAGTTGGACCAGCCATTCTTGACGCTGTTCAGGAGTTCCTTCATACCGGTATCATGCCTGATTCGATTAACCATACGAATTTATGCTTGATTCCTAAAGTAACTCCACCATCGACTATGAAAGATTTTCGGCCTATAGCACTCTGTACGGTGATTTACAAGATCATCTCTAAAATGTTGATGTTTCGTCTCAAATCAATCCTTGGAGAAGTTGTTTCTGATCATCAGGCTGCTTTCATACCGAAAAGACAAATTACTGATAACATACTGCTGGCTCATGAGACTATGCACTCCTTAAAGGTACGAAAGCGTGTTGCAACTTCTTTCATGGCAGTTAAGACGGATATTAGTAAAGCCTACGATAGAATTGAGTGGACATTCTTAGAAGAGGTGATGCGAAAGAAAGGTTTCTCAGAACAATGGATAACATGGATAATGGCTTGTGTCTCCACTATGTCTTTCTCAGTCATCATTAACGGTAGCCCTTACGGTTTTTTTACGGCTACGAGGGGTATTCGACAAGGCGATCCATTGTCGCCGTACTTGTTCATATTATGTGCTGATGTTCTTAGTTCCTTACTATCTAAGGCAGTGGCACAAAACACCATTACTCCAATTCGATTATCTGTTGGTGGTCCTCCCATTTCCCATCTATTATTTGCAGATGATTCATTGTTCTTCATCAAAGCTGATTATCAGAACAGTCAGGAACTTGGTCGTATATTTCAGATTTATGCACAAGCTTCTGGTCAGCTTATTAACTACAATAAGTCATCTATAATCTTTGGAGATAAAGTATTCCATCATACAAGAGAAGGAATTAAACGCATACTTCAAATTCCAAATATTGGCGGTGGAGGTAAATATCTCGGTTTACCTGAACAACTGGGACGGAAAAAGACAGAGGCTTTCTCCTATATTAAAGACAATGTACTCAAGAAAATTAATGGGTGGCAGAATCGTTTCCTCACACAGGCGGGTAAAGAAACACTTATCAAAGCAGTGGCAACAGCCATGCCGGTTTTCACGATGCAATGTTTTAAGGTTCCTAAAGATCTGTGCAACGATCTGGATAGTATTCTCAGTTCCTTCTGGTGGGGTATTACAAACGGAAAGAGGAAAATGGCATGGTTATCTTGGAAGAAAATGACACAGTCTAAGCTAACTGGAGGTCTTGGTTTTCGAATTTTTCAATCCTTTAATCAAGCTCTGTTAGGAAATCAGCTATGGAAGATAATGGATAGGCCAGAAAGTCTCATACACAGAGTTTTGAAGCACAGATATTTTCGAAGAACACATATACTTCGAGCAACAAAAGGTACACAACCGTCGTACGGCTGGCAGTCGCTCCTATTTGGCAGAGATTTAATCATGACAGGAGTTTTAAAAAGTATTGGAGATGGTACCACTACTTTACTTTCAGATCCTTGGCTTCCTACAACTCCCCCTCGTGCACCACGGTTACTACCTTATACAAATCCATCATTGCCAGTTAGTAGCTTGATTCATACGTCTATACAAGATTGGAATGAAATGGAGCTTCTCGACTTAATTGAGCAAGAGGACCATCATCTTATTCAAAAAATATATCTACCCCCAAACCCTCTCCCTGATCAATACGTGTGGCCTGCAACAACTCATGGTGAATTTTCAGTCCGGAGTGGTTATCACTTGGCAGAAACAGAGACACACAGGGTCATTCAACCACCTTTGGCATCTTCCCCATTCTTGTCGAAAGCTATTTGGCACTCGAATACGGCTCCAAAGATTCGTCACTTCTTATGGCGTCTCACTTCTAACATCCTCCCAGTTCGAGCAAATCTAATACATCGCAAAATACCTGTGGATCTTACTTGTAAACGTTGTGGGACTGCTGATGAAACAACTAATCATCTATTTTTCAACTGCCCCTATGCTCAAGACATTTGGCAAAATGCGGGACTACTCAACAACCTCTTAGACGACCCTCAAATCTGCCAGATAAAGAAGATTGAACACCTGCTAAAGCTTCCAAATCAGAGCAGCCTAACTGAAGCACAGCGTCTACTCCCACTACATCTACTATGGCATATATGGAAATCTAGGAATGATTTGGTATTTAATGATAACTTTCATTCTATTGATGACACTCTGAATAAGGCCCAACATGATACAGAGGAATGGCTCGCCGTTCAAACGTCAACGCCCACACGTACAACAACATCCCAGCAACGGAACCAGAGTTCTTGGGAACCCCCACCTTCTGAATGGGTGAAAGTGAACTATGATGCTTCACACCACGGTAATGGACCATCGGGTTTAGGCTGGATAATTCGTAATTCACAAGGGCATTTTCTTCATGGTGGAATGGGCAAATTCATTGGACGACACTCTGTTGAAGAAGCCGAGCTTACTGCTCTTATATGGTCCCTACAGGTGGCTTTTGCTTTAGGATATAGTCGAATCATATTCGAAGGTGACAACTCCACCATCAATCATATGCTTACTTCCTGCTCAAGCAATAGAAGATTTTCTCATTACCTTACTACTATCAAACAATGGAGTGACATGTTCCAAGAAATTCAATTCTCATGGCGGAAAAGATCAAGCAATAATGCAGCAGATTTATTAGCAAAAACTATAGTTAATATTGCTCCATCATGGAAGCTTTTTGATTCTTGTCCGAGTTTCCTACGCTCTTGTATTACATTAGACACTATTCATTAATCAAAATTTAGCCGACAAAAAAAAAAAAAAAAGAAGAAGAAAAAAGACGAAGGAAAAAAAAATAAGAAGGGACAGGGAAAAGAAGGAAAAAGAATGTAAATTAGGGTTAAACGGGATTTCAATGTATTGAATTAAGAGGAAAAGTGCATCAAAATTAGAAAAATTCGGGTACACAATGATTTCGGTTCTGTCATATATTTTTACCCGAAAATAAAAAAATTATCCAAAATTATATTTAAATAACCTGAAAATCCATTTAAAAAAAATATAACGAAAATACAATCAATTTTTTTTTAAGATAAAAACCCGAAATAATTTAAAAATATATACACGTAATACAAAAAATATATATATTATCTTTATATATAATGAGGCAACGTTCTCTTCCGAGAAAGAGCCACGTGGCACTATCACTTCAGCCGCAAAATTAAAACGCAGCGATTCAAATTCTGGGCAAAATACAGCAACTCTAACTCTGGCCCAATATGGAAAACAACCCTTAACATACTTTGGCCCATATTGTTTACCATGATAAATTCATGAGTTGGTCCACTATCAAGACCATTAAAACATGCTCATGGCCCCTCAATTTCTCCTCTTCTCATACCCATATCTCCTCCGTTTATCCACCCTGGTTGAAATCTTCGCACCATCCTTTTCACCTTCCATTTTCGTAACCATCGGCCAATCAATCACTTCAAATGATTTACCCAAACTTCTTCCGGCTTCAAATTTCATCATTGCTCCACTTTACACCTCCTTATAGCCGTTTCCGTTTTCCTATATATAAATATCAATCCTGCGACGACCCCATATCACAAAAGTCCTGTCATTACCTTAAGATTCGAAATTTCTTTTACAGCCGAAATCAAAATCTCTATCATCATTTTCTCCTGTCATGAAAATGCAGTTTTGTACTCTGAACAACATGGTGTTCCTCAAGACTTTTCCTTTGTCTCTGCCCTGGGTAGAGGCAAGGGATTCATCCAAGATGCTGTTATTCTCCATCTGGTATTTCAATATTATTATTTGGAAATGTTAATATATGATTTTTTTTTGTTTTTAAAAAAGGTGCATGGGCATAGAAGAGAAACAAAGAGCATTGTGTGGAGTGTTTGATGGGCACGGAAAGAAAGGTTAATTGGTGAGCAAGATTGTAAGAAACTATTTGCCGTCATTCAGTGACTCCAGACTGGTGACTGGAAACTCATTTACAAAACTACGTGTTTGGCAATGAACAAAAGAATTCATAAACTTAAGAACACTTTTGATTGCTCTTCTTACAAGTGTTGTTGTTCTCACCGTTAAACATGTAAATTCTTTTTATAAATAAAATCTGTACTATCTTCATAAAAAATTCATATAAAGTCATGTTTGGGATACATTATTCTGGTTATTATTAGTGGTGGTCTTTCAATACTAAATGCAAACTTTACCTTTTTCCTTCTTCTAAAGTCTATATTGATATATATATCAAACCCAATACAGAATCATTTTTTCGGTAATATTAACAACAATATTTGAACAGGAAAACCAAGTGATGGTGACAAATCTTGGAGATTCAAGTGCTGTGATGATTGGACAAGTGAGGGTGGAGCAATGGAGGTGATTCAGTTCACCATTGATCTGAAGCCAAGTTTCCCAAATTAAGTAAGTTTGTGCTGCTATGGATCAAGTGATGTTTGTAAACAATGGCACGTACTGGTTCATTGGTGGAGGTGGCGGCTATTGTGGTGGAGGTGGCGGCGGTGGTAGATCTGCACGGTTTGGCGTCTCACGACACTCAGAGTTCTGAGGTTTGTGTAATTTGCTATGAGAAAACTGGTATTGGTAATGTTTGGTTGTATCTTAAACCTCTTCTGATTGTCACTATGTATGTATTGTTGGATGGCTTTCTGCAGTCATTGTACGTGGACTCCCATCATCTGCTTCATGGCAAGATTTGTAGGTGTGATGATACTTTATGTTTCTGCTGCAATATTTTGGTGTCTACTTTCTGCTTCTTTTTTTTAAATATTAGAACCACCCTTTGGTGATGTGTGCTTTGCCAAGAAAAGAATAAACTACATAAATTACTGAGTATAATTTTTGGCTTATAATCTTTAGCAAAGTTTAATATGAAGGTTTGAATTATTGAGTGGCTACAATTTCTATTTTCTATTTAAGCGCTAGATGTGAAGTGAACACGTTATAGAGTGAAATATATGTACTATAAATCTTTCAAGAACTTTAGGAATAAATTATAAAGTATGTACATAACATTAACGTTGACGAAAATTGATGATGTTTATAAGGTATCCAGGGTTTACGATGTTCAGATTATGGTTACGCTTTTACGATTAGATTATGTGTTTTAAGCTTTTATGATTTGGGATTAGATTATGGTTTAGAATTTAGGTTCTAATTTATATTTTACAATTTAGAGCTTAAATGTTTATGACTTCAACCAGGCTTCAGACAAAGACGATTTGGGTTTAAGTTTTAAGAATTGCTATTAAAAAATTTAGGACTTGAAAACTAGAGTTTGAAATTTATGATCTTAAAAAAAGTAATTCTGGAGTCCAATGATTTTCTTATGCTATATTTTTCTATTTAAACATTATGCTATATTATACATTGCATTTTTTAAGTCAAACTAAATATAGAACGTAAAAAAATAATATATAACAAACGAATGCGCGGGGTTAGCAGCTCTACTAGTACCAGTTAATTAGACTATTAGTAATTTAAATAGTGGACCAATATAGTAATATATGTGTTGATACTTGATAGTAGCGCTGGGCATTTTAACCGAAAACCGAAAACCGAACCGAAACCGAACTGAAATAACCGAAACCGAAACCGAACCAAATTTTATGATTAACCGAACGGTTATTAAATCTCTATATCAGAAAAAACCGAACCGAAACCGAACCGAACCGAAACCGAATGGATAACCGAACGGATAACCGAATATCCGAAATACGATGCATATACTTAAAAATATTATTTATATTTATATTTAAAATAACTAAATAATTAAAATTAACCAAATATTAGTAAAAAAACCGAATTATCCAAAATTATCCAAATGTTTTTATCCAAAATATCCGAAATTATCCGATATTATCCGAAGTTATCCGGTTTTTTATCCAAATTATCCAAAAAATATAAAAAAAACCGGAACCGAAACCGAAATAACGAACCGAAACCGAACTGAATTTTATGATTAACCGAACGGTTACTAAATCTCTATAACCGAAAAAACCGAAAACCGAAAAAACCAAACCGAAACCGAACCAAATTTTATGATTAACGGAACGGTTACTAAATATCTATAACCGAAGAAACCGAAAACCGAAAAAATCGAACCGAACCGAACCGAAAACCGAACGCCCAGGAAATCTGCCTAAGTGGATGATGGGCTTATGTTCGATATTGGGCCTTTAGAGGTGGTCACTTAGTGTTAAAGAGGTCCAATAAGAAAAGTTGTTTCTTGTTTCACATAAGAGAGAGGAAAGGATAATAAACAGATGTTTTAGGTAAGGGAGAATAAACTCTGGTATTGTATTATCTACTTAGGCGGGGTTTGTAGCAAGTAATTTGCACACGCGGTTATGGTATCGTCCGTATCAGTCTAAGCGGCGTTGTCAAACTACACACGACTCAGGAAACAGATCCGTGATTCCAATTATACTAAGTTACTAACCAGAAGACGTCTCCTTGCAGATCTGTTGCCATTCCAAATTTTCATGTGAGTTTCTCTGAATCTCCTCGCATTCTTCAACCTTGTGTTGTAAAACAATAATGTATTGTATTTTGGACTAATTTGCGAAATGGATACTTTTTAAGTTTTTATTGGCTTTAAGGTAGTTTCACATAGGGTATTTGGAAATAGGTAGTTTGTAGATGTGTAAGGTCCACCTGACCCTCTTCCTTCAAACGAAATTGCAAAATTGCCATTTAGATTTATTTAAATCCAAAAAATAAAACAAACATAAAATGGTGTGGTCAAAATTTTTTTACCCTAAAACTATTATTCACTTTAGGTGTTTGTTTTCGGTTAGCTGATTCTCGAACGTAATTAGGAGAACATTATTACAGGAACCAACAAATTTGCAATAATGGCAAATTAATAGTTTGTCCCAACCGTCGCTCACAGTAACACACACTCTTCTCGAGTAAGCTCCGGAGGCGGCCAAGAAACTCAGAACACGGCGACACTGCAATTTTCCACCCTCTGAAGCTGCGAGAACTTAGATCGGATAGTGGGTCCGATGAAGCGAACGAAACTTCCGACTAAATCGGATGGAGGTAAGAGACTCCTACGGAGCACGACCCATGCAACCGGAAATGGAAACGAATCGTCCGGGTCCCCATCAAGGAACGCGAAAATGGGTTAGTGAATCCTTCCTTTAGAGGTCTGTAAAACTGTGTGATACTGTTTCGATTGCGAGTCTGAACTCGTTTGCGGGATTGATTTCGATTTTGAACCCTCTGAGTAGATGTCTCTAACTTCTGAAATGGGAACCAGAGTTTCGTGTTTGCGAATTGCAGTAGGTTGTTGCAGCGAATGTATTACACCTCCACTGACGAAGTTTAGAACTGCCGAAAATTGAACGGTGTCAGTTGTGGAATTTGAATGGGTGTGTTCTGGAATGTATCCGCTCTTAACTTCTGAAATCGAAACGGTGTACATGATGAAATTGGAGAAGTTCCGTAACTGAACAAATTGTAATTCTCGAATTGTCCAATACAAACTTAAGGAATTGGAGAAGTTAGGTCCACTCTATATGACTTGTGAACAAATTGTAATTCTCGAATTGTCCAATATAAACTTAAGGAATTGGAGAAGTTAGGTCCACTCTATATGACTTGTTCAGTTGAAACAGTGCTTGTTGGTTAGTCGCGCCCGAAACCAGCAAGTGGAACCCTTTCTCCTTCATTCTATTAATTGGACCATCCTCTACCGTTTTCACTTAGAAAATCACAATTGTGCAGGTATGGATGCTTCTACATCGGAAAAAAATGTTGGTCGCTCAACACTGCCGCGACGCCTATTTGCAAGGGGATGCTATCCTGTAGGGGCGCGCTTGAATATATACTCCAAATCTAGCATCATTGGCGAAGTTGTAGAAGCTATCAGCGGGACTGAGAGTTTGGAATTTCTTCTCGGCAGTCAATTCCGACAACTCCTAATGATGCCGGTTGCTAGGTGCTGCAACTCTGGGAAACTGATACACGCGTTGTTGTCTCGGCAGTTGGTGACACAAAAAAATATGAGCTGTGGTTGACGTTTGGAGGGCAACCGTTGCGATTCTCTCTCATATAATTTGAAAGGATCACCGGTTTAGTATGCGGTCCCATTCAAAGTGAGGATGAAGTGGAGGATGAAGGCGACGGCGAAGGCAAGAAAAAAGGGGATAGAGGTCCCATGTGGACGAAACTATTCGGACCAAACGAAGAAGCTGACGTGACGGTTTTGGATGCCTTAAAAATGCTTAAGGAGCCGGACTTGGAATCATGGAAAAGGTTATCTCTGGCACTAATCATTCTTGTCGACGGTGTCCTCGTTTGCTCTAACAAATATGGGAAGCTCACACCGGCCTATGTGGAAATGTTGTACGATGTATCATACTTCGTGGAGTACCAATGGGGCAGGGTGTCTTTTAAAAAGACTTTATCAAGGTTCATTCCCATGCCGAAGAGTGCGGAAAATAAAGATCCTATCATGGAACTTAAGCAGAGGTTGAAGCAGCAAACAACATTATGCTACGGTTTTCCTCTTCCACTGCAACTGCTGGCGTTTGAAGCAATTCCGCTTCTCCTCACCAAAATACCGGAACCGTCTAATCTTGCTACATTCGTTGACAACCCAAAAGGGTGTAAAACAATTACCCATCTTTACCTTCAAGATATAACGGCGGTTGAGGCGGACGCGAAGGTAAATATACTGGTCGTCTTTCTATGAGTTGTCTGTAAAGTTATGAAATAAATCATAGTAAATAGTTATGGTTTATTCCTTCTCGCAGCTGAAGGTGGATGCGAGAATTTGTGAAGATGAGGGTGCGGGTAGACTTCAGTGGGATGATGAGGTCGAGGACGACCAAGTCACGTACATGGTGCAACTGATGAAGCAAAATCATTCATTCAGAGAGGACGATTTTGAAGGTGGTGATGCATCGCTACCCCCTATGCTTTTGCCTGAGGTAGATGAGTCGGGAGAGGTGGTGCCTGATACCATCGAGAAAGCGGTAGGTGACCGGCGACAAACCAGGTCACGAGTAAAGAAGGCAAAAGCTAGAGGCGACAGAAAACCTGCTCCACCTCGTCGTACCAAAAGGGCAAGACCTTCACAGGACTCAGAAGACAGTGACGACTTTGTAGACGATGAAGCTGTAGACCATACATCCGGCATTGATGCGCGAACTGAAAATGTGGATTCGGAAGGAAAACGCCACATTAAAAGCGGAGATTGTTGAGGAGGTGGTGAAAAGGCTGCGTGGTGAAAGAACCCCCTCTCGACCGCCCACAAAACAAAAGATGGATGATCGTGAAGGAAAGGATCCGAAAGGTAAAAGGTCAACCGATGCACATCAGTGGAAAGAAAGCCCCCTTGGTCAAGAAAACATCCGAAGGCGTTCTAATAGGCTCCTTAAACAGAATCCAACAATGGCACCATCTGAAAGTGACCGGAGTAGGCGAAAACGAAAACGGGACGCATTGGACGAAGTGGGACACGTGGAGGATAGAGACGGCGACAAGGACCAGAGAGATCGGGCGGATACAGAGGTTGCAGAGGAATTGTTGCAGGTGTCGGAGGAGAAGAAGGTGGTGGATGAGAACGAGGAAAGGAACGTGGTGGATGAGAATGAGGAAAGGAACGTGGTGGATGAGGCCGAGGAGAACAAGGTCGTGGATGAGGCCGACGATTACAAAGTGGTGGATGAGGCCGACGATTACAAAGTGGTGGATGAGGCGGAGGAGAACAAGGTGCTGGATGAGGCGGAGGAGAACAAGGTGCTGGATCATGGGGAGGAGAACAAGGTGCTGGATGAGGCGGAGGAGAACAAGGTGCTGGATCATGGGGAGGAGAACAAGGTGCTGGATGAGGCGGAGGAGAACAAGGTGGCGGATGAGGCTCAGGATAACAAGGTGGATGATGAAGAGAAAGAGTTGTTGGATGAGGAGAAAGAGAACTCTGATGCGGAGAAACATGTGGCGGACGAAGAGAAAGAGTTGGACAAAAAGGTGCCGGACGGCGAACAGAAGGAAGAGAATAATGAAAAGGCCGTGGAAGAAGGGAATTTTTTACAGAAAGAGAGAGAGAGCAACAGCCAGACCAGATGGCGGATGCAAAGGAGGATGAGGTAATGTGGTTGCGTACACCATTATCTGAGCGTACGCCTTTACATCTACTAGCGTACACCGCGCATCTACATGCGTGCAGATTTAGTGTCGTACGCTTATGTACACCGGTACTGGTGTAATGACTTCGAATCTACTTTTGCTTTTATTAGGTGACGGAGATATTTAACCCACATTATGATTGGCAGATGGTTGTGTATGAGAATCCGGTGGATGGCGTTGGTATGGTAGAAGAAGTGCTAAAAGCATATCCTCTATCTTCTTGCTCTCCGGAAAAAGAGGACGCAAAGATAGAGCCAAGGATGCCAGGATCCCCTGAGTACAGTACTCCTCCTGAAGACGACAGTGGGTTCGGTGATATTAGCGACGGTGAGAAAAGAAAAGGAAAACGCATCCGGCATAGATCTAAAAAAATTGGAGGAGACTACACAAACGACGAAGTCATCAAGGCCTTGTTCCAGAGTCGGAAAAAACCTGATTATGCACCTCTAATGGCGGAGGAGGAAAGCATTTTCGAAGAGTTTAAAAAAATTCTTATGAACTCGAGAGACAGGTAAGTGTAAGATGATATGGCAAAATAGAATTCTAAATATGTTTGTCGGATGTTTAACATTAACGTATGTATGGCAGGAAATTCAAAATTGCAACAGGCCACAAGGTGGACAACGAATTCTTCCTCGATATAGCGGAGCCCAGAAAATGGATTTATACATCGGTATGTGTCGCTAAATGAGACATCTGCAAATAAATACGTTTTGCCTAGTCTAAAATAGTGTGTGCGTGGGAATTGGTAATACAGCATATTCAGGTGTTAACGAATATGATTCAACGGCGACGAGGGCACATCATATTGAAAGATCATGCTGCGTTTATAGACACATTCTTCATTTCGAAGCTGCAACAGATGCACAAATCTTTCAAGGCGTGGAAAGACAAGGGCAACTTCGACTGGGGGAAATTCGTGGAAGAAACCGTGAAAGGAAAACAGCGTTTGAAAAACTTGAAAGCAGGCTTCTTGGCGGATGTGGATTTGCTTTACGTGCCGATGAACTGGAAAGGGGACCACTGGGTCGGGCTTGTTATAAACTTACGGCTACGCAGTGTGGAGGTGTTTGACTCTTTCATAAAGCACACAAGACCCCATGTGGCGAACAGCTTAATGGCACCAGTTGTTGACTGCCTTCCATGGGTGTTAAAGCGATTTGGTCCCCCAGAATTGACGAAGACGCTCACCACGGAAGCATTCACATGGTCCCGTCCTCCTGGAATATATCAAAATCTGAGGGTTGGGGACTGTGGACCTTGTGCGGTGAAGTACTTAGAAATGTATGTGTCGGGTCAAACACCCGAAGATATGGCGTTGATTACTGATGAGATGGTGGACAGGTTTAGGGAGAAATACGCCGTTGATAGCTATGAGGAGTTTGTGGGAAACCCTGATGTGATGAACCCTCCAGATGTGTGAAAAATGTAATCCTGACGTGATCGATTTAGCTTTATATATTTACGTAATTTAATGAACCTTTATGTGTGAAATTACGTGTTGAAGAAAATATCCTTTTGGCGTACGCCATGTTTATCAGACCCTTGATGGTGGATGAATGATTTAAAAAACGAATATGGTGCACCTTACCAATTTGCTAATTTTTTCGATGTGCTGTGTTGACGGATATGTGTTTATTTATTAAGAATTATCGGAGTAACGACTTTGTGGTATATGTTTTCTTATATTATTATGACATTTCGGTATAATGACAAAATGAAGTAAATGTGAGTAACTTGACAAGACTTTTACCTGCATAACGAAGATATTTAGTAAATATTATCTGGATTACGAATACAAGAGGGAACTTCATATATAAACTCCAAAATTAAATTTATTTATTGTTAACAATTACTGCAGATGTGATATTTAACCGGCTGGAATTTATTCTACTACCCTTTACTCGATGCCTACCTAGAGAGGTGTCAAGTTTCGGTTACTGTAACATAACCGACGGGTGTGAATAGAAAACTGTTTAGTAGTACCTTTTCGTTTTCTTATATAACTCATATCTATCGAAAAGAAACAGCACTCCACTTCTCCAAACTCCTTTCTGTATTTTTTTATGTTGAGCCATTCAATGGAAGAATTTCACACCGTTGATCAACTACGTCCCTCCATTTTCGGGTGGCACATCTTAGGACACGTTCAGCGTGTTTCCCCTACCCGAGATAGCAACCGTCTTCGTGTGATTATCGCCGATGAAAAGGTCTTTACAACTCAGCCCGTATTCCCTGGGAATTGTTGCATAACTTCTAATTGTTGTCGCTTCTTATTGTAGGGTGTACGCATTGAATGTTCGATTCGCGCTGAATATGTGTCCCACTATGTCAACTTCTTGACAGAAAATAAGTGGATCTCCATAATGACCTACGTGTTGTCGAGAACAATATGCCGACGAGAGCAACCAACAATCCAGAAGTCAAATCCACTAACCATCCGTTCAAGATTGACTTCCTTCACAGCACAATTGTTAAGAGTGTCAATTCGGTAATTGGTACCCCTCCCCACAAATTGACCGAGTGCTCTCCTATCGCACATGGAACAGTCGACGGCACATACTTAGTTGGTTAGTTTTCTCTCCTCCTTCGTACAGTGACATTTGTTGGTGTACGAGAGTTTTATATGAAATTTGTGTTCAGTACGAGGTGTACATCTGATATTTTGAATTGTTTTGAATTTTGGGAGATGTCATTGGCGTCATATCTGATGTTGGGGATCTGGAGCATTTCCATCCGAAAAGGGAAGACATTGACGCCTTTAGACTTTCGTTTAAGCTCCGGGGGCCATGGTGAGTGGAAACATTTGTTTTTGTTCTTACGAATTATCAGAACGCTCTATTGGCCGAGGTACTTAAACCACTGTATGAATACGATGCAGCGGTACAGTTTTGGACTGTATGGCATGCGGCCGTACGGCTGTTGAGTTCCATGACAACTACCACCTTGTCAAAGAGAAACCCCTCATCGCTATACTCCAGTTCTGGAGAGTGCACCGTTGGTGGGATGGTCCGAAAAATGTTCGACTTGCTAGTGACGGTCCAATTTCGAAAGTGCTTCCTGAACCTGATGTTCCTGAGGTGGAGGATGTGAAAAACATGTAAGAAATCTACATATCAACTGTTATCGCATATTTTCATTTTTTCGAAACAAACATTTATGTCATGTTGCAGGCTCACATGGATGGTTGATACGGAGGAACAGCACCCATGAAGATAAACTTATCTGTTCTATGAAGTGACTTATTTTATGTATTGGACTTATTTTATGTATTGGACTTATTTTATGTAATAGACTTATTTTATGTGTGTTGTTTCTGCCATGTATTTTGAATCTACAATTGGCTGTTGTTTTTGTAAACCACGAAGTAATGTTAAGTACACTGTTTCTGCTATTAATATGATAAGCCGTCTATCACATCTCTTTATTTTTTTGTCACCTATACTTAGTTTGCACCGCTTATAGAAGTGGACTTATATTTACTCTGACCTCGGAAACAGAAGACATTAAAAGTAGGACATAATTATCATCTTCCCCAACAATTATTTACACCAACCACTAACCCTTTGTCATAAATCATTTACGTTTTACATTATATAATTACCTTTCTTCTCCACCACCCTTTAACCACAAACATTCTCCCGAGCAAAGAAGTCATTCATTTCGAAGGTTTGTTTTACTTAACTGTTACTTTTTTTTTCTTCATACTTATTTGGTAGTTGTAGTACTAATATTGTGCGAATTATGTTTTTGGAAAACTGAAATTTGTTGGGTGGATGATTGATAGCTTGCGTTTTTCGGAGTGCTGGAACCCAAAAAATGGATCTCCCGACTCTTCCTAAAGAAATTCTCCACAAGATTATATGCAAAGTAGCAGATGATTCGTTTCTGCATTTGCGACCCTTTGTACGGGCAGGGAGACAATCCTTACAACTAGTGTACACCGAGGAAGTGCTGAAGAAATGTAAAATATGTTGGCTGCGCGATCTGTCCTCCGAAGTGTCTCCTGGGGGAATATCTAGGAAGTTTTTCGAAATGTGTCTGGAGAAGGGAAATAAGCAAGCCATATACGTTGAGGCTTTGCGATTGGCAACGAAATGTGAGAACCTTCCGGGTAGTATCGAACTTATGAAACAAATTGTACCAGAATGCGCGGAGGCGATGCTTGCTGCTGCTATCTTCCAAGTCTGCCTTGGTGAACCAGATATGGCGTCCGAAATGTTCGAGGCATTCATCCACCATCACGGTAACTTAACCTCACCACTGGCGCGCATGGTGGGGGAGGATCTCATATGGGACATATACTCTTACGGCCCTCCCAACATGGACAGTTACTTGATACCGTTCGAGTACCCACACAACGACACGATTCAGATTGCTGACTGTGCGTTTCAACACGACCCTTACTATGGAATTAACTGCAGTGAATGCTACATGTACTGGGTTGCACGCCGTGTGTGCAATCTGCTTTGATGGGCGTATCTATTCGTCTTTGTTCTTCCTCTCTCGTAGTAGTACCTTTGAAGTTTTAATGTTTTTCTATTTGTTTCTTCTGAAATATCTTCTGTTACCCCGACGATGTTAATGTAATATATGTTATGTTATCTAAATATATGATATGTTACCTAAATATAAGGGGTAGAAAGTGGAGTATGGTTTCTTATTTACATTTGTGTCGCATCCACGGAAGGGTCCATGATCTGTACATCAACATTGTGTACACTTATATGTACAACCAATTGAGGTCCAATTTCTATTACTGTCGACCCGATTTTCCACCAAAGTGGGCCGCGTTACTAATGGCCCAATTTCTATTATTCTCGACCCGATTTTCCACCAAAGTGGGCCGCGCTACAAATGGCCCAAAGTGAGCAAAACGCAGCGTTTACTAATATAAATTACTTATCCGCTTAGTCGGGGTAGAGTGAACACCGTGACGAGTAAAAATAAAATAAAATTAGGGTTCCTCCTCCCCAATTTACAGCGAACACCATCCGTGGTATTTGATTTCGTCAACCTACCATCGTTACAATCTATTCGTCCCCCCATTAATTGCAAAGTGCGTGACATTCAATATTCCTTGGTCTGAGCAGAAATGAGCTCCGTTACAGCCAATTCTAGTGAACGCCGAACGGCCACTCCGGAGTATGGGCTGTTACCGAAATGCCTGTGGTGAATCCGCGATAATTAAGATGTCTAGGACAGCTAAGAACCCAGGAAGGCGTTTCTACACATGTCCAAATAACGAGGTATGAACATTGTCCTCATATTTACTGATCTGAAATTGATGTTGTTTGGGTTTTCGATTGCGAACTATACTTGTGTAGGACGGATGCACTCACATCTGGAAATGGTTGGATGATGCAATTATGGAGGAATTGTCTACCCTCAACGTCCAGATACAAGAGCAGAGTGGAGCGTATGAGCGCTTAGTCAAACGTCTTGAAGTTGGGGAGAGAGATAATAATCTAGGTCATGCGAGGGATGTGGCTGAACTTAGGGCGGTTTTGGCCACGCACGAGCAAGCAATTGGTAGGCTGGAGAAAGAGGTTGCAAAAAAGGGTCCTCACTTATGTGATGGGAAAGGAATGATTCTAGCTGGTTTAATTGCTATGTGGGGATTTTGGTATTTCCTAAAGTAGAGGTTAAGTTGTAATGTCTGTAATCGCAACTCTATTACTCAGTCGTTGCCGCTCCATATCGTCTGCGTTTGTATTGTTATGTTTTACTGGTCTAGCTTAATCCACCGGTACCTACTCCTACAAAAGTTCCGCATCCACCGGTACCTAGGTATACAGAAGTTCCGCATCCACCGGTACCTAGGCGTACAGAAGTTCCGCATCCACCGGTACCTAGGCGTACGGAAGTTCCGCATCCACCGTACCTAGGCGTACAGAAGTTCTGCATCCACCGTACCTAGGCGTACAGAAGTTCCGCATCCACCGTACATAGGCGTACACATAATATTAAACATTTTGCATATTAATTAAGATTTTTCCATTAATAAGCGTACAGAAGTTCCGTATCCACCGTACCTAGGCGTACACATAATATTAAACATTTTGCATATTAATTATAGGAGAAGGTTGTCTGATCGGACCTGATCGATGAAACCGCGGTTATAGGAGAAGGTTGTCTGATCGGACCTGATGTTGTGATTGGTCCGGGATGTGTGATTGATCCAGGTGTGAGATTGTTGGGGTGTACTCTAATGCGTGGTGTTCGCATCAAGGAACATGCCTGCATCTCGAATAGTATAGTCGGATGGGACTCGACCGTTGGAAGGTGGGCTCGGGTTGTTAACATAACGGTTCTTGGCAAAGATGTTCACGTCGCGGATGCAGAGGTTTACAACAGTGGGGATATTGTCAAAGCGCAAGCGTCTGTGACACCAGAGATGCTGGTCACATGATTTTATGTGCAATCACTTATCAAGAAATCTTAATTTATCCTTGTGCTTCTCGTTTAAAACATAAAGATAGAACTAATGCAAACATTGATCCTTTGAATGACGTTGAGTGCAACAACATCTTTATTATCCTCGTTTGGTGATTTACTCTTTAGCGTGGGTTTGTGGCGAACCACATCTCTAGTCCTCCAATCTCCATCATAAGAATGATCACCTTTGATTCGGACTGATGGCACATTTTGGTCGATCATTTTCATGAGTTGAGCTTGCGTTCTTGCTGGTTTGTAGAAGATTTTGATCAGCTCATTCCAATCCAAACATGGCTGCATTTACCGGATCAACTTCGAAGCTTCTTTTGTGTTGAAACCGTTGCTTATATTTATCCCCTGCACTCCTCTAGAGGTGTATATCCGCTTTGTTTTGATTGATGCTTAAAGCTACATGTGCTATTGCTTTTTCTATCGAGTTCATGATATCACACACGGTCGACTCTCCCGCGATGAGAGGCTAGTGTTGCAATTGTGGAGACTCGATGAATTCCCTGGGACCCGTGAGATCGATCGTGTGTGATATCATGAACTCGATAGAAGAAGCAATAGCACATGTAGCTTTAAGCATCAATCAAAACAAAGCGGATATCCACCGAGAAGTATCTAGCTTATTAGTCGAGTTCATGATATCACACACGATCGACTAAACAAAAATCCAAACAAAGCGGATATACATCGATGGTTCAGTCATTGGAACCATGACGAGGTATCAGCTCGTTCCTACTAAGCTAAGCTAAGCTTTGCGCAAGATTGCTCATTCCTTTATCGGCTAAGTGATAGGTCCCAAAAAGACAAATCAATGTTGATCAAAGAAACTAAGACAAGAACACTTTAGTTCTCAAACACAACACAAGTTTATTGATAAGTACATAGGATAAATAGTTTGACTAGGTCTAGCAAATAAACGAATCACTTCTCCACTTCCTGTTTTGTAGGATTAGTGACCCATGTTCTTTTCCCATTCAGTTATTTGTTTCTAGTTTGTAAGGAACGGATGTTCCACCTCCTTCTATATATTTAAATGAATGAAAACAACAAAAAGAAGTAGTCATAACTACCCAAAAAGAAATCGTGTGTTCTTATGTTCATGTTTCTAGATCAACATTTGATGATTCCATAATTGGGACTTATCACTAAGAAATCCGAAAGTGATGGAGAAAATGAATACTTAGTTCGATCATGAATATTGTCTGGTGAATGGTGATGTCTACGCAGTGGCGGACCCATGAATTTTTTTTCCTGGGGTCAAAATAAAAATAAAAGTTTGATAAATAACTGGGTTTTACAATTTGTTTCAGGTACATGTTAAAACAAGTAAAAGAATTTTTTTTTATTTGTGTGTTCAATGTAAAATGGGCTTAAAAACTATGTTTTTTATGGTTCAAAATAGTTTGAAATCAACAGAATTTACATTAGAATATTTTTTTTTAAGATTAATGGGATGTCAACTGATCCTATATCTATTAACCTGGGTCCGCCCATGTGTCTACGGTCTATCGGCACGCTCTTTGTATGTGCGACTAGTAGTGAAAGTATCTGCCTGGCAATTTAACCAGGCCACGTTAGGTCTACAACCTCGTTGAGCATTCAAAGTCGATTTCCCTCATACAAGATATATGCTTCACACAATAGCACTCTAGAATATGAAGTTCAGCAAAGGCGCCAAAGACTATTTTTTAACCAGATACTCGTAAATATGAGCTCGCATGGAACTCGCAAATTCAGAAATTAAATTACAATTTTGGTTCTCCAGATTCTAATTAAAATCCAAATATCTGAATTTAGTATATTCAGGTTACTTATCTCACTCAAAGACGGAATAACCATTCATACGGTGCCACATCAAAGCACTCGCTCATAGGGCTGGGGGATCCTTTTATATATGAGCTTACTAGCCTTTCATTCGTCCTCATAATTTGGTGGGCCCAGATTCAAATAAAAACAAATTGTCACTTGATAATGTGTATATCTTGATAAATGTTGAAGATTACTCTACAGGGCGCACATGCATACGTTATGGTTGTTGATTTGGGTAAACCGGCCGCTCCATATAGTGTCTACCCATTTAACACTCGTCCCATATAACACCCGTCCTAATTAGATCCGTTTATGTTTCATACCTATTAGGGTTTACCCATTTAAGACCTGCGAAAACTTTTTCCCGTTTACTCCCTGTTTAGACTCATTTATAACCCCATTTACACACATTTATTTGTTCTTTTGGGTTTTTTATTTAAATTATAATGTTAAATGATTTTAATTGCATAATTTATTCATCTGTCATTAAAAAACTATTTTTATTTAAAAAAATTAAATTTAGATTCTGTTTGTAAAAATTTCACATTTACATCACTTTTTTTAGTTAATGAATTTTATTTAAGAATCAACCACAATAAACATAAAAAACTATAATAATTCATAATAATTCAATATAAATGGCTGTAATCCACAATAATCTAAAATAAATAACCACAAACCAAAATAATCCAAAATAAATCACAATAATCTAAAACAAATTACAATAAATTCAAATTAAATGAGTACAAATCATAATAATCCAAATAAATCATAATAATTCAAAATAATTCAAACAAATCAAAACAATCCAAAATAAATGGTTAATAAATCATAAGTAAACTAAAATAATTTCAAAAAACCATAATAACCTACAATAATTTAAAACAAACAATAATATTTTTCGTGTTTCCAACAAAACCGGGAATCCGCGTTTTCCCGCCAAAACCGAGAATCCGAGTTTTCAAGCCAAAACCGAGAATCCGAGTTTTCCCGCCATAAACGTGAACCCGTGCTTTCCCGCAAAAAACGTGAATCTGTGCTTTCCCGCCAAAACCAAGAATCCGTGTTTTCACGCCAAAACCGTGAATCCGTATTTTCCCGCCAAAAACGTGAATCCGAGTTTTCCCGCCAAAAACGTGAATCCGAGTTATCCCGCCAAAACTGGGGAATCCGCATTTTTCCCCCAAAACCGAAAATCCGACTTTTCCCGCCACAAACGTGAATCCGTGTTTTCCCGCCTAAAACGCGAATCCGTGTTTTCCCACCAAAATCGGGAATCCGTGTTTTCCCACCAAAACCGGGAATCCGCGTTTCCCGCCAAAAAATTGTAATTCTGCGTTTTCCCGCCAAAACCTTGATTCCGCGTTTTCCCGCCAAAACCGTGAAACTGTGTTTTCCCGCCAAAACCGTAAATCCGCATTTTTCCGCCAATAATGTGAAATCGCATCTTCCCGCCAAAAACGTAATTTTGCGTTTTCCCGACAAAACTGTGATTCTGTGGTTTCCCATTATTTCACATTTTCAATTTTTGGTCAAGAATATGAATTTCTGTTTATTATTTCTCAATTTTGGTCAATATTTTAGTCACAAATATTTGTTGATAATTTTAGTATTAAATAAAAAATATTATTTAAATCCCATATAATACATAAATGAGTATAATAGAATACCCATTTAAATAAACTTAAAATCCTATAAATGGGTTTAAATGGGTAAACCCTAATAGAATTCATGTAATCCATTTAATGTAAATACCCATTAAAAACCCATATTAACATCCCTAGTTACATATAACCACTAATCAACTCTTTAATTGTAAGAATATAATCTAGACACTCCCATGCAAGTACGTATGTAGAAAATAAAAGATGTTCAAATGGTGAAGTCTCTGGCCAAGATGGAGACAGCAACACCCACGCCGAGTGAGTAAAAGAGTCAGCATCTGTGAGCATATTGTATAGCAGCTTTAAATAATAGAAAACATGAATGAAGTACGCTTTTTCATTTGGCCTCATGAGCTAAATAAAAAATATTGTGATATAATGAAAACGTGTGTATAACATAATGTATGTTCTTAATTCTTTTATGTCCCAGTCCCTTCATCTTCATCTGATTGTCTTTCACTTCGGTTATGCAGTTTTATGAGTCATAGAGATGGTTGGTAGATAATAAGGGCCTGTTTGTTTGGTGAGTTGGACGCGTTATCAAGACGCAGATGCATGTTGATATTCGTTTAGTGCTAATTAGAAACATGAACTAGAAGCAGTATCCAGACGCATTTTCAAAACTCATCCAGAAAAATCAAGATTTCTCGCTGAGTTTGTTTGGTGCGTCTCGCTACACTAAACTCATCCAAAATTACTAAAGTCAAAAGTACCCTTATTTATAACCTCAATTTTACCTATAAAATAATAAAAACAATTTTTTTTACATAAACAACAAAATAATATTTTTTTATCAAAGACACAATAACAACATTTCTCGTCAAAACCGCAAAATCTTGTTTTCCCGCCAAAACCGAAAAATCTCGTTTTTCAGCCAAAACCGAAAAAAAAAAAAAAAAATTCCGCCAAAACCGAAAACTCTCATTTTTCCCACAAAAACCGGAAAATATCGTTTCCCACCCAAAACCGCAAAATCTCGTTTTACCGCCAAAACCGGAAACTCTCGTTTTTCTGCCAAAACCGGGAAAACACGTTTTCCCGCCAAAACCGAAAAATCTCGTTTTTCCCCCAAAACCGCAAAATCTCGTTTTTCCGCCAAAACCGTAAATCCGCATTTTTCCGCCAATAATGTGAAATCGCATCTTCCCGCCAAAAACGTAATTTTGCGTTTTCCCGACAAAACTGTGATTCTGTGGTTTCCCATTATTTCACATTTTCAATTTTTGGTCAAGAATATGAATTTCTGTTTATTATTTCTCAATTTTGGTCAATATTTTAGTCACAAATATTTGTTGATAATTTTAGTATTAAATAAAAAATATTATTTAAATCCCATATAATACATAAATGAGTATAATAGAATACCCATTTAAATAAACTTAAAATCCTATAAATGGGTTTAAATGGGTAAACCCTAATAGAATTCATGTAATCCATTTAATGTAAATACCCATTAAAAACCCATATTAACATCCCTAGTTACATATAACCACTAATCAACTCTTTAATTGTAAGAATATAATCTAGACACTCCATGCAAGTACGTATGTAGAAAATAAAAGATGTTCAAATGGTGAAGTCTCTGGCCAAGATGGAGACAGCAACACCCACGCCGAGTGAGTAAAAGAGTCAGCATCTGTGAGCATATTGTATAGCAGCTTTAAATAATAGAAAACATGAATTGAAGTACGCTTTTTCATTTGGCCTCATGAGCTAAATAAAAAATATATTGTGATATAATGAAAACGTGTGTATAACATAATGTATGTTCTTAATTCTTTTATGTCCCAGTCCCTTCATCTTCATCTGATTGTCTTTCACTTCGGTTATGCAGTTTTATGAGTCATAGAGATGGTTGGTAGATAATAAGGGCCTGTTTGTTTGGTGAGTTGGACGCGTTATCAAGACGCAGATGCATGTTGATATTCGTTTAGTGCTAATTAGAAACATGAACTAGAAGCAGTATCCAGACGCATTTTCAAAACTCATCCAGAAAAATCAGATTTCTCGCTGAGTTTGTTTGGTGCGTCTCGCTACACTAAACTCATCCAAAATTACTAAAGTCAAAAGTACCCTATTTATAACCTCAATTTTACCTATAAAATAATAAAAACAATTTTTTTTACATAAACAACAAAATAATATTTTTTTATCAAAGACACAATAACAACATTTCTCGTCAAAACCGCAAAATCTTGTTTTCCCGCCAAAACCGAAAAATCTCGTTTTTCAGCCAAAACCGAAAAAAAAAAAAAAAAATTCCGCCAAAACCGAAAACTCTCATTTTTCCCACAAAAACCGGAAAATATCGTTTCCCACCCAAAACCGCAAAATCTCGTTTTACCGCCAAAACCGGAAACTCTCGTTTTTCTGCCAAAACCGGGAAAACACGTTTTCCCGCCAAAACCGAAAAATCTCGTTTTTCCCCCAAAACCGCAAAATCTCGTTTTTCCGCCAAAACCGAGAAATCTCGTTTTCTCGCCAAAACCGGGAAATCTCATATGGCATTCATAGAAGGTTAAGTGGACCAAACTTGAAAGTTTCTGACACGCACACACAAGTAAACCGAAAGCATAACTAAAACGAAATTAAGCATAATTAATTGCCTCTCAGCAGCTCTAAAGCTCTGGAGACAAATTTCTAAGATAGGGGATAGATAGGGAGCGTTCATGCATACAGCATACGCCATTATGGATCGGAGACTTCAGTTGTGCTGAACCTCCACATTGGGGCAATTGTCCTTCACCATTTGCACCGCACGGTTGGTTATCTGACCTGAACTCTGAATGCGAAGGTCTTTGAGCTTAGAGCAGTTAGTGGCAACTTTGATGATGGAAGCATCAGTGACACTTGGGCAGGCAGTAAGCCAGAGCACCTCTAGACCAGGACACCTATAAGACATGAAACAACATTTTTTTTTTGTGTGCAACACCACGTATATGCTGTATATGAAATCAAATAGTAAACAACAAAAGATTAAGGAGAAGTGATTAAATGATTTTAGGGCATCTAGTTGTCAAAATTAACTTTAGAATTAATCTACTATTTTTTTGGCTAATCTTGTAGTCAAATGAAATGAAACAGATGTTTAGCATATCTCAAAAGCACGTATAAAAAACAACCTGATCATGATGATAAAAAAACTAAGATTTATCATTGGTTCAAAATTTGTGCATGCATGCGTGCATCATTTTCTTTTTCTATTTTTCATCCAACAAATACAAAATCTCGTTACGAATGAAAGATATTCTTTCCCAGCTATATGCAAATCAATTTTTGTGATACACACTATGCATCCAAAATTAAAATGTGATCTCTTAAATATAGACACTGTTAATTAAATCGGTTTAGTATACAAAAAGGATTTCTTGGGTAGATTAGATGGACTTATATATCATCATCATTTTCACTAATTTTTTTTTAATAAAAATTCAGTCTCAAGAAGAATTCAAGACTCACTATTTAAGTTTTTTGTTTTTAGAAAGTAAAAACAACAATATAAAATTGAAGAGGCCAGATGAGATGACTTACTTGTCAGCAACGTAAGAGATGGATTGGTCAGTGCAAAGTCTCGCCTTGATACTCTTCAAACAACCATCGCTCCTATCAGCAAAAGCGATGAGGAGAGTGTAAATCTTGTTCTCCATTGCATCCCAGTCAAACTCCTCCCCTTCGTGAAGCTCAACAGTGCCGTGTTCCAAAGTCAAATGCACTGTAGAGAGACTTGTTTCCGGTTTGTGACCATGGCTTGCAGACTTGCATAGGGCCTTCCAGCATCTCTTCCACAGTAAGTTTTGTGAAGACATTGAGCAAGCAGTCGGGTGTTAAGCAAGCCCACTGATCATTAGTAACCACAGCAGATCCCTTACTTCTCTCACCACTCATTTTCTTGCACTCAGTTTTTTGGCTTTTGTTTTTCTAATTTTTGTGTTTTGCGTGTCTAGTTGCTATTATTTTCCGGAGAGAATCGATTAGCTTTATATAGAGCTAACTGTGTGTGACTTTGTAAAAGAGGAAGCTGAATTGTGCTTTATTGACTTGCCTTTAACGATCATACATACATGAGTTTATATAGCGAGAGAGTCTCCTAAACTATAGGAGATTCGGACATATCTGAATCCTATTACAGACTTATCTCTGATACACGACTTTTTAGGTCTTGTGACTCAATTCCTCAAGTCTAAAATCATGTCATTGAAGTACAAGAGGTTATCAATCCAATCCATAGGCTAAGGAACACCCAAGATGCAGAAAACTCGCTAAGCTAAGCCTAAACATGTAAATGAGAATCAAATCTAACAACCTAAGGTGAACAAGAAATGAAAACTAACAACCTAAGGAAAAGACAAAATCAGGGGGTTCAAGACTAAAGCAATTAATGATATAGGAAGATCCAAGAATGATAAAAGATGCTTCATAAAACATATAGCAATGCTAATTCCTAGGCATAGAATTCAAGGAAGATAGATTAACCCAATCTCTTGGTGAAAATCTCTTTGATAAATACCTAACCAAGAACTAATTCTCATTAGTGATTAGATAGTTAGCAAGCAAGAAAAACCAATTTTATAAAGCCAAAATGCTCCCTAGACATCTAATCTCTTAGGCTAGGATGAACAAATCCTCTAAATGACTAATCAGCATTTCATCAACACTTGGTGGCATAAGAGAAAGCTAAAATCCTAAGCAAGCTTTATCAAGGCTAGCCTAGTATTAAGCACATCAAATAGAGAGGAAATTGTATTAAGAGCTCAAGCAATCAAGAATTAAACATAAAACTCCCTTAATCTACCTTAGTCTCAAACCCCAAAAAGAAGAAGAAGAACAAGAAAGCAAGGACTAAAAAGATTAAAGATTGAAGAAGAGGAAAGCATAAATAAATATATACAAATGATCCAATCTCTCATCCCAAAAGTAATTGTTCTAAGATCTATGAAGAAACCAAAGCACAAGCTTTGGGGGCAAGAGAAAGGATGAAGAGAAGTGTTTTTATGTCAAGAGTATTTATAGGAAAACCCCAAATTCGTCTTGTCAAAGTCGTGCAGCGACCTATTTCCTCCCGGTGTATCACGTCGGTGTGTGACAGCGACCTATTTCCTCTCCGTGTATCACGTCGCTGTGTGTCTTCGGACTTGGTTTCTCTCGATTCTTGCACCGATGTGATTTGGTCGCTGTGTCATCCCGCTGCGTCGTAGCTGCCTAAATCCTGTCGGTGTACCACATCGCTGTGGGAACAATGTGCTGAAATCTTCATCTTTCTTGGCTCTTATGGTTGGTTCCTCATGTCCACATCATTCACCACTCTCCAAGTGTTCTTCATAGCTCCATTTAGACCTGAAATAGACTCCAAACCATGCAAAATATGCAATGCCTAGTCTAAAACCCAACATTTCTAAGATGAATGCAAAAGTGAACAAAACATGATGAATGAATGCATGAAAGGATACAAAACCTGAACTAAATGTGTGCTAAAACAAGGTAATATGTGAGATTATCAACTCCCCCACACTTAGCTCTTGCTTGGCCTCAAGCAAGTATGAACATGGTGGAAGAGAAGTTTGAAAATTGGAGCAATTTGATTTGAAAGATGTCAATAATAAAAATCAAATCATTGTCCAAGTTAATGATTCTGAATTGCAAATGATGTTTGTTCTTACTGAAAATCTAGCCACACTCATCACAAACATATACAAAAAATACTCAAGCCTATCTTACACAAGCAATCACATCATCCAATCTCTTTAACATTCAATTAACTCATCAACCAAGTGGATCATGCTTATGCAAATCTTGTGTTTCATTTGGCTAACGACAAGGCTTTTGAGGAAAAGATAACCTCAAACAATTTCAAACTGGTTATATTTAAGTGCAAGGGTTCTCTCAAGAAAATAGAATGAGCTTTGGTAAAATGCTAAGGGTAAAGAACAACTTATGCATACAAAGGTAAACTCCCATCTACCCCAAAAAACCCATAAGTGATCTAAACTCCCTTGCTTCTCCCCAAAACCAATCCTATTCTACCCTTTTTCTTGAAGCTTTTTGCTTCTTTGATCTCATTCTTCTTTCTCCTTTTTTATCCTTTGGAGCTGCCTTGATGATGCATCTTCTTCTTTGATTCTTCTTGGTGGTTTGACCATTTCTTCTTTGCTTTTGCTCTTCTTTACTTTTCTGGTGTTCTCTTTGCTAGCTTTGGACACTTTCTTCATTTGCATAGAGCCTTTAATGATTAGCTAAACTTCCCAAGGTTACTTATGTGCATTCCTTTTCCTTTGCTTTCAATTTTCCTTCTTCACTTGATAACCCAAAATTGAAATCCCAAATTCATCCCTTATTAAACCAAAACATCCTAGCCTATCTAGCTCAAGAGGGTGAGCTAGTTCTACAATGGGAGGGTCCCTTTGTAGTTCTAACCCAACACTTTTTACTATGCTCATTCCATGAAGAAAAGGCCTCACAATCACTCACAAATAATTTTTGGCTTGAAAAAGAAGTTTGGTTAATGGCAGGGAAATCTACTTGGACTAGCAAGAGGGGACAAAGAAGGGAGAAAGAAAGCCCAAGTATGTGTAAGGTATCCATGAAAACACATTTAATGCATGAGACATGATAATTCAATATTCAAATTATGGTTCTAGTAAATAGAGACTGAATTCAGATCATGCAAGCTTCATCAAGACAAGAGTATCAAGCAAAGAATTCCAAGTGTGGTTCAAATTCAATTCAAACTTGACCACAACATCAAAGAACTAACAACTTAGGCAATGAAGTGATTTCAAAAATTAACATCTCTCAAAGGCAAACATCATGCTCAAATTTTCAAATGCATGAAACCTCAATGCAAATGCAACTAGATGCAATCCTAAAGTGCAAGATGCAACTAGATGATCACTCAAATTTTTTAAAAATTTCAATTTTTTCCAAAATCTCAATTTTTTTGCAATTATGAGAGATATGCAAGAGATGAATGACAAAACTTGAAAGAGAATTGTTAGTATCACACCCTCCCCCACACTTAAATTACACAGTCCCTGTGTAATCCACTGTGTAATGAAAATGCAAGAGAAGCCAACAATTCAAAAATTAAGAGAAGAAGAAAATAGGAAAAGTGCAAAGGTATTGGAGTATACCTCAAGGTCTTGTAATGGAGGAGGATATTCGTCCGAGATGGTCTTTCAGTGTAATCGCCATTGGGAGAGTAATTTGGTGCATGGACAAGCCATCAAACAGAGCAGAAATGTCTGGTTTGTACTCAGCATGTGGCTTACCAATTTTTTGGCCATGATCGGTGCACCAGCTCTTTTAATAAGCTATTGTCAGCTCCTTGGCGTTGCCCACCTTTGTTGAACTATTTGAGACCTCTTGAAACCTGAAACACTAAACAAAAGAAATCAATAGCATAAGGAAGAAATGTTACAAGGGATAGCCATGGAACTACCTTCCAAGTGTGCTTGTTTATAGTCACAAAGCTTGACTTTTGGCCTAGTCTAAGCAAGAAATCAAACTCAAATGCCTTAAACACAATGAACGGGCAACGGCGCCAAATTGATACACGACTTTTTAGGTCTTGTGACTCAATTCCTCAAGTCTAAAATCATGTCATTGAAGTACAAGAGGTTATCAATCCAATCCATAGGCTAAGGAACACCCAAGATGCAGAAAACTCGCTAAGCTAAGCCTAAACATGTAAATGAGAATCAAATCTAACAACCTAAGGTGAACAAGAAATGAAAACTAACAACCTAAGGAAAAGACAAAATCAGGGGGTTCAAGACTAAAGCAATTAATGATATAGGAAGATCCAAGAATGATAAAAGATGCTTCATAAAACATATAGCAATGCTAATTCCTAGGCATAGAATTCAAGGAAGATAGATTAACCCAATCTCTTGGTGAAAATCTCTTTGATAAATACCTAACCAAGAACTAATTCTCATTAGTGATTAGATAGTTAGCAAGCAAGAAAAACCAATTTTATAAAGCCAAAATGCTCCCTAGACATCTAATCTCTTAGGCTAGGATGAACAAATCCTCTAAATGACTAATCAGCATTTCATCAAACACTTGGTGGGCATAAGAGAAAGCTAAAATCCTAAGCAAGCTTTATCAAGGCTAGCCTAGTATTAAGCACATCAAATAGAGAGGAAATTGTATTAAGAGCTCAAGCAATCAAGAATTAAACATAAAACTCCCTTAATCTACCTTAGTCTCAAACCCCAAAAAGAAGAAGAAGAACAAGAAAGCAAGGACTAAAAAGATTAAAGATTGAAGAAGAGGAAAGCATAAATAAATATATACAAATGATCCAATCTCTCATCCCAAAAGTAATTGTTCTAAGATCTATGAAGAAACCAAAGCACAAGCTTTGGGGGCAAGAGAAAGGATGAAGAGAAGTGTTTTTAGGTCAAGAGTATTTATAGGAAAACCCCAAATTCGTCCTGTCAAAGTCGTGCAGCGACCTATTTCCTCCCGGTGTATCACGTCGGTGTGTGACAGCGACCTATTTCCTCTCCGTGTATCACGTCGCTGTGTGTCTTCGGACTTGGTTTCTCTCGATTCTTGCACCGATGTGATTTGGTCGCTGTGTCATCCCGCTGCGTCGTAGCTGCCTAAATCCTGTCGGTGTATCACGTCGCTGTGGGAACAATGTGCTGAAATCTTCATCTTTCTTGGCTCTTATGGTTGGTTCCTCATGTCCACATCATTCACCACTCTCCAAGTGTTCTTCATAGCTCCATTTAGACCTGAAATAGACTCCAAACCATGCAAAATATGCAATGCCTAGTCTAAAACCCAACATTTCTAAGATGAATGCAAAAGTGAACAAAACATGATGAATGAATGCATGAAAGGATACAAAACCTGAACTAAATGTGTGCTAAAACAAGGTAATATGTGAGATTATCAATCTCCTATATTTATGTTTATCTAGACATGACTAATGTATATTCCCAATACTCCCCTTCAAGTTGGAGCATGGAGATTGACAATGCCCAACTTGGACTCTAAATTTTCGAACTGAACACGACCCAGTGCTTTAGTTAAGATGTCTGCGATTTGCGAGTCCGTGCGAATGTGTTGAGTGACGATTGTCCCATCTTTCACAGCATCTCGAACAGAGTGACAGTCACGCTCGATATGCTTAGTTCGTTCATGAAAAACTGGATTGGCAGCTATATAGATGGCCTCTTTGCTATCGCAAAAAAAACCTTGTTGGTGAAGTTTGCTCAGCTCCAAGTTCCTTGAGCAAACGACGAATCCAATTAATTTCCCGAAGAGTTGATGCCATTGACCTGTACTCAGCTTCGGCTGAAGAGCGTGAAACAGTCTTCTGTTTCTTCGTCTTCCAGGCAATGGGAGATCCTCCCAACATCACAACAAACGCACTTAAAGATCTTCGAGTAAGTGGACATGACCCCCAGTCAGCATCGCAGTAGATAGTCACTGTGAGATCAGAATCAGCTCGCAAGAGAATACCTTGTCCTACCGAGCCTTTGAGAAACTGAACTACGCGAAGAGCAGCAGACCAGTGATCTTCACTTGGAGCTTGCATGAACTGAGACAAGATGTGAACAGAATAGCTTAGCTCTGGTCTTGTGTTTAGCAAGTATATTAAACGTCCGACCAATCTTCTGTACTTCTGAGGCTTGTCCAGAAGTGGAGCTTCTGACTTTCCCAATTGGTGATTTTGTTCAAGAGGTGTGGCCGCTGGTTTACATCCAAATGTTTCCCGTGTCAGCAACAATGTCAAGGGCATATTTTCACTGAGATAAGAAGATGCCTTCTGCACCTCGACTTACTTCAATACCGAGGAAGTTTTTAAGCTTCCCCAAGTCCTTCATCTTGAAACATTTACTTAAATACTCTTTAAACTTCATGACCATGTGAGAGTTATTGCCGCAAATCAATAAATCGTCCACGTAAACCAAAACACGAAGCTCAACGCCTTTAAGTGAATAGATGAAGAGAGAATAATCTTCATAAGACTGGATGAATCCGAATCGAAGTAGGGAATCCGAGAGCTTCTTAAACCAGTACCGGGGTGCTTGCTTTAATCCGTACAAGGACTTGCGGAGTTTACAAACTTTGCCAGGGTGCTTATGTTGAAAACCTGGAGGAAGTTTCATATAAACTTCTTCCTCGAGATCGCCGTGCAAGAAGGCGTTGTGCACGTCCATCTGGAACACTTCCCAGTTATGAGCAGCAACGTAGCGTAAGAGAGATCTCACCATGGTCATTTTCACAATAGGAGCAAATGTTTCTTTATAATCTTCTCCTTCGACTTGTTTATTGCCTTGAACTACGAGACGCGCCTTATGTCGTTCCAAGCTTCCATCAGCGTTATACTTGAGACGGAAAACCCACAGACTACCAATGGCTTCTTTCCCTGGAGGAAGATCAGTTACATCCCAAGTAAGTTGAGCTTCAAGTGCATCTACCTCTGTTCCGGCAGCTTTGTTCTATACTTTTTGCTTCATTGCTTCTTTGAAGCTTTTCAGTTCAGTCTCTTTGGTAATGGCTGCCAAGTATGCACGATGTCCTGCGGAGAATTGTTCATCACTAACGTAATCGGACAGAGGATAAAGTGATTTACCTTGAACCATTGACAACGACTCTGGTGAAGAAGGTGAAAGAGCGTGATGTGTATTAGGTGTAGAGCTAGCGTTGTACAGGACATAGTCTTGGAGTTTTGAGGGCTGTGTTTTCTCTCTAAGACCACGCCCTAACTGTTCCGGAGGATCAGTAGCCACAGTTTCTTGTACCGCAGGCTGATTGGTTTGCACAACTAGCTGCTCTATTTCTGCCGCAGGCTGATTTACACTCTCTTCAGCTGACTCCAAAGCTGAAGGTGATGTTTGTTCGGGAGCTTTGGACTGTTCAGAGTCGGATGTAGGAATACTGCTCCCCCTTGATGTAGACGGCACTGGAATGATTTCCTCATCACCAACTTCTTGTAATGGCTGAGACAACGGCATATTAGGAGATACAGATTTTTCAAAAGGGAACTTATCTTCTTGGAACACCACATCTCGCGAGACAATGAACTCGATGCGTTTAATGTCGTAAACTTTCCATCCTTTCTTCCCGAAGGGATATCCAAAAAAAATGCATAGCCGACTTCTGGGATCAAATTTGTCTTTGGTCCGAGACACATGATGAGTGTAACGGGCAGAACCAAAAACTCGTAACTGCTTATAGTTTGGTGGAACGCCATGAAGAATCTCATAAGGAGATTTTCCTTTGAGAGTGGAAGATGGTGTCCGATTTATCAAGTGTGCAGCTGTTAAAACCGCCTCTCCCCAGAACTTGACAAGCAGACTTGCTTGAAACAGAAGAGCACGAGAGACATTAAGTATGTGTTTGTGCTTGCGCTCTACTCTTCCATTTTGCTGAGGAGTTCCAACGCAAGACGTTTGGTGAACGATTCCATGACTTCTGAAGTACGATGAGAGTGCCATGAATTCTGTTCCAATGTCACTTCGAACCGTCAACACTCTTTTACTGAATTGTCTTTCAGTGTATGCAAAAAAATTAGTCAGAACTGCCTTAACTTCAGATTTCGCAAGTAAGAGATAAGTCCAAACTGCTATAGATAAGTCATCCACGATATTTAGAAAGTATACTGCGCCACAAGGAAGAGGGAATTCTATACGGCCCCCAAACATCGACATGAATGAGCTGAAAACATTCTGTTGTTTTATTCAAACTATCGTAAAAGACTTCACGTGTTTGCTTGGCTCTAAAACAAGTATCACATGAGCCAGCAGAATTAGAAAAACTAGAAACAAATGATAAATCCGAGAAAACAGAAAACGACGGATGCCCCAGACGCATATGCCACAAAACTGAATCCGGCTGACTTGTTGTCTTGAAGCTTTTAGCAGGGACCGAATCAGTGAAGTAATACACACCATCACGCTCTTCACCGGCTCCAATCAGAGTCCTCGAAAAACAGTCCTGCAAAACACATATCTTATCAGAAAACATAGCTAAACAATGCGTCTGCATTAGAAGCTTAGAGACTGAGATCAGTGTGCAATTAAGATTCGGCACGTAAAGAACTTTATGTAGAGTTATTTTATAAGACAGCGGAAATGAGCCCATGCTCGACGCAGTTGTTCTGTTTCCATCTGCAAAAACTACAGAGGAATGTGGTATGGATTCCATTTCCACCAGGAAAAAATCGATTTCCCGTCATGTTATGCGATGCACCTGTGTCAAGTATTACATCACCGAGATCTTTCTTACCAGACAATTTATCAGGATTACTGCTTCCTGACTTTTCTTGCACAATTTGTGCGAGAGCTTTCCACTGATCTATCGTGAATTCAGGGAACTGCGAGGCGTTGGAGCTTGTAGCGTGTGCTACAATCGACTGACCTTGACCACGACCTCCACCGGAGTTTCGTCCTCCTCTGCCACGGCCTCGAGTGGAACTAGTGCTGCCTCCACGTTCGGTATACCATTCCGGGAATCCTATGATCTGCCAGCACTCTTTCTTTTCGTGACCAGATCTCCCACAGTGAGAACACAGAGGTCGCGATCGTGAAGATGTATCATCCTGTTCTGTTTTGTTAGAAAACGTTGATGATGATGCTTGCCAAGCAACAAAACCAACTGATTCTTGTCTCTTTTCTTGAGTTTGCAAAGAAGAAAGCCTCTGTTCTTCACGGATAATCTTGTTGTAGATCTCTCCGAGAGTTGGTAAAGGATCGAGACTGATAATGTTTGTGGATACATGACCAAATCTCGACTCGTCCAACCCCATAATGAACTGGTGGATCTTCTCGTGTTCTTTTTCCTTGGCTATAGCGGAAGCAGCTCCACAGGAGCACACGTGAATGGTTTGATAATGTTGCAGCTCCTCCCACAGGGTAGACAGCTTGCCAAAATACTCCAGCACTGTTTGTCCTTCTTGCCTGCACGAGGCTAACTGTGATTTGATTTGATGCACACGAACCGTGTTTCCGACGAAAAATCTTTGCTTCAAATCGTTCCAAAGTTGAGATGCATCTGTTATGTATGTAACAGTAGAGCGAACCTTAGGCTCGATGGAAGCTCGGATCCATCCAACAATCATTGAATTGACTGTTAGCCAATTCTCAAAATCTGGATCAGTTTCTTCTGGTTTCGGCAACGTGCCTTTGATGAAACCAAGTTTTCGTTTGGCCTGAAGTGCATTGAGCATCTCTGAGGACCACTCATTGTAATTCTCTCCACTCAACTTGACTGAAGAAATCACCGCTCCTGGATTATCAGAAGCATATAAACGATAAGGTGAGATCGATGCAATCTCATCCTTCTTTTCATCGGTGCCGACAACTTGTCTTTCACCGGACATGATTCAAACTCTGAATCTTAAAGAGATCGATGCTCTGAAACCATGTAAAAGAGGAAGCTGAATTGTGCTTTATTGACTTGCCTTTAACGATCATACATACATGAGTTTATATAGCGAGAGAGTCTCCTAAACTATAGGAGATTCGGACATATCTGAATCCTGTTACAGACTTATCTCCTATATTTATGTTTATCTAGACATGACTAATGTATATCCCCAATAGACTTTGAAAAAAAAAAAAACCAAAAAAGAAACAAGAAGGTAACGCGACTTTGAGTCAAAGTTGAAAAACACTGACTAAGACGTACTTTACTGTTGCCACATGATAGTGTAAACTATAAAGTAAAATTTAATAAGTTGGAGACTTGGACACATCTCAGTAATTTAGTTTTCTTAGAAATACGGTTCAGGTAAAAAAAGAAATATTCTAACCGGTTCAGTTAATTATAGACGCACATCTATGTGATCATACGATTCATAGCTTTTATTTTTATTGCTGGCTTTTCTTTATGAGTTCCTGAGTATATTTTTTTTCATCACTTGGTCGATTATCAATTTCTAGTTACATATTTTTTCATAGAGTTTTCAAATGACAGTCTATTTGCAGACATAATAGTGATACTCTTAACAAATAATTAAAAATGACATATAGTAATACATATATTTTTCATAGAGAAAGGTTCTCGAGAACCAGCTCTTTTTTTTTTGCTTTTTTTTTTCATCATGGTAATTAGTTTTGTGTCCCACTGCTATATTTCTGATTGTATTATATGAAGAATGTATCAATCAACAGCAGAAGTAACAAAAGAAGATAATGTGACGACGAAAGTTAAACGAATAACAAAAAAAATCTGCACGCTAATTGTGTGTGACCTTGAAGATAAAACAGGTAGCAGTCAAAGCCACATGATATATGTATGTTTGTATTGTTAGGAAGCAAGCACGCATACTTAATTGGTTGAAAACGACGCAGTAATATTTGTTCTTTGAAAACGATTCAGTAAATTCAACACGCAACATATCTCTTTGCAGAATGCAGATTATAGATATCAACTTTTTTTCAGTTGCTCGGTCTTTCTGATTCTCTGAATACCATTTTCGTCATCTCTCTTAGTTAAGAGAGGGACCATTAAACATAACATAATAAAACCACGTTTAATCTTGTATATTGAAATCAAACTGAATCTTGTTTATAATTCGAATGGTTTTTTTAGTTTGAAACTGATATTAATCAATGTAATGCACAACTTAAACAATGCTTCCTTTTCATAATTTTTACAAAAACGTTACAATTTGTGAAAATGTGCACAAGAAAATTTAATCGATAAATCATTCTATTATTAAAATCCATTTGATTTAATTAAACAGTCTTAATTATTTATTATTCTTTAAGTTGCGTTTTCAAAATCAAACCGATACTACAGAAAAAAGCCAAACAAATCAAACTGAACATACAAATTACTAGACCCGGACCCGCGCGTCGGCGCGCGGGATATGATTAATATTTTTGTAATAACACACATAATTTTCTGATTTTTTTTCACTTTTGTGATATAATTAGAACTTATAACATTATTAAAAGTAAACAATTACATAAAGTTGGAGTGTGTATTATTTTGTGAGTTTCTTTTATGTCTCGATTAGAAATTTAGAGAAAGAAAATAGTTTTACAAAGCAACAAAATTATGACTTACATCAATGTGATTGAGATACAAGTCAAAGTTAATTTAAAAATCGAAAATTTAAGATACTAATATTATAAAAATGTTTAGCTTAATATATTCATATTTGTTAAGATATTGGACTTCAACACTAAATTATACTTATTTCAAAATAATGTTATCATTCAAAATTGTTTTAAAGAAACTTTTTTCAATAAAGAAATTTGAAAACACTATCTTTAGTGTTATAAACATACATATAATTTAATAAAAATATGCCATTTTAGAGAATTGCCCATGATATAATTTATATTAATTTCATATTTATAGTATGATTATATAATATATCTATGGATTTATATATATATATACAGTTTTAACGATATTAATATATGAATATTATAGTTTGAGAAAATTCACAGGCCCATTATATATAGGTTTGAGTGTAATTTCACATTTATAAAAAAATATGCTAACCCGTTAATTTATTAGTTATTTTTAATGTCATAGAATCAAAACAGATTAATTAAATATCGTAACCCATATTATTGTTATTTAAATATTTTAATAACAGAAACTATAAAAACCCTGTAATTATATATATATATATATAAAAAATTAACATGTCTCACTATATCATTGAATAATCTAATATATATATAGACTTAGTTTTAATATTTTTATTTTATCAAGTTAAAATATATCAATCTAATTTAAGAATTTTATTTTCCGAGTTAAAAGTTTATATTTTATAAATTATATTATATAATATTATATTTGAATTATTTATGTATGATTTTATTTTTTAATAATTTAAGTATGTTCAAAAGAATATTTATTTATTTTGCATTATTTTATATTGTTTGGATACTTATTTAATAGAGATAATGTTAATTTCCATAATCCATAATTACCCTTAATAATGAAATTTTAGAAAATAACTAATATTCACATGTAATATAACACATGGACTAATATTCAGTGGCAATACATGTAATATAACACATGGATAAATGTTTATTTCAATTTTGTTTCTTTCTTTAATAGTATAGACTGCAATAATATATAATTTATATTAATTTAATATTTATAGTATGATTATATAATATATCTATAAATTTATATATATATATATAGTTTTAACTATATTAATATATGAATATATAGTTTGAGAAAATTGACAGACCCATTATATATAGATTTGAATGTAATTTCACATTTATAAAAAAATATGCTAACATGTTAATTTATTAGTATTTTAATGTCATAGAATCAAAACAGATTAATTAATATCTTAACTCATATTAACAGATTAATTAAATATCTTAACCCATATTATTGTTATTTAAATATTTTAGTAATAGAAACTATAAAAAACCTGTAATTATATATATATATACATAAATTTAATCTGTCTCACTGTATCATTGAATAATCTAATATATATAGACTTAGTTTTAATATTTTCATTTTATCAAGTTAAAATATATCAATCTAATTTAAGAATTTTATTTTCCAAGTTAAAGGTTTATATTTTATAAATTATATTTTACTAATATTATATTTGAAATATTTATGTACGTTTTTATTTTTTAATAATTTAAGTATGTTCGAAAGCATATTTATTTATTTTGATTTTGTGATTTATAAAAATAATTGATATGTTATGTGATTTACTTATATTTATTATTTGATTTAATAAATTAATATGTATGATTTTATTTTATTTTAGTTTTTAATTAGTAAGAAAAGTGAGACCCATTATTTTATATTGTTTGGATACTTATTTAATAGAGATAATGTTAATTTCCATAATCCATAATTAACTTTAATGAATTTTTACAAAATAACTTAATTCAGTGGTATTACATGTAATATAACAGATGGATAGAGATATTTTTGATTTTGATTTTTGTTTTTATACTTTTTAGTTTGGATAAATATATATTTTGTAAGTCATAATTTGAGAAGTGTTGCTAATTTTATTTTGAATTGACTACAATAATATAATTTATATTAATTTCATATTTATAGTATGATTATATAATCTATCTATCGATTTATATATATATAGTTTTAACTATTTTAATATATGAATATTATAGTTTGAGACCCATTATATATAGATTTGAATGTAATTTCACATTTATAAAAATAAATATGCTAACCCGTTAATTTATTAGTTGTTTTTAATGTCATAGAATCAAAACAGATTAATTAAATATCTTAACTCATATTATTGTCATCTAAATATTTTAACAATAGAAACTATAAAACCTTGTAATTATATATATTAAAAATTAACATGTCTCAGTCTATCATTGAATAATCTAATATATATATATATATATACTTAGTTTTAATATTTTCATTTTATCAAGTTAAAATATATCAATCTAACTTAAGAATTTTATTTTCCAAGTTAAAGTTTATATTTTATAAATTATATTTTACTAATATTATATTTGAAATATTTATGTACGTTTTTATTTTTTAATAATTTAAGTATGTTCGAAAGCATATTTATTTATTTTGATTTTGTGATTTATAAAAATAATTGATATGTTATGTGATTTACTTATATTTATTATTTGATTTAATAAATTAATATGTATGATTTTATTTTATTTTAGTTTTTAATTAGTAAGAAAAGTGAGACCCATTATTTTATATTGTTTGGATACTTATTTAATAGAGATAATGTTAATTTCCATAATCCATAATTAACTTTAATGAATTTTTACAAAATAACTTAATTCAGTGGTATTACATGTAATATAACAGATGGATAGAGATATTTTTGATTTTGATTTTTGTTTTTATACTTTTTAGTTTGGATAATATATATTTTGTAAGTCATAATTTGAGAAGTGTTGCTAATTTTATTTTGAATTGACTACAATAATATAATTTATATTAATTTCATATTTATAGTATGATTATATAATATATCTATCAATTTATATATATATAGTTTTAACTATTTTAATATATGAATATTATAGTTTGAGACCCATTATATATAGATTTGAATGTAATTTCACATTTATAAAAATAAATATGCTAACCCGTTAATTTATTAGTTGTTTTTAATGTCATAGAATCAAAACAGATTAATTAAATATCTTAACTCATATTATTGTCATCTAAATATTTTAACAATAGAAACTATAAAACCTTGTAATTATATATATTAAAAATTAACATGTCTCAGTCTATCATTGAATAATCTAATATATATATATATATATACTTAGTTTTAATATTTTCATTTTATCAAGTTAAAATATATCAATCTAACTTAAGAATTTTATTTTCCAAGTTAAAAGTTTTTATTTTATAAATTATATTATATTAATATTATATTTGGATTATTTACGTATGTTTTTATTTTTTAATCATTGAAGTATGTTCAAAAGCATATTTATTTATTTTTATTTTGTGATTTATAAAAATAAATGATGTGTTATATTATTTACTTATATTTATTATTTGATTTAATAATTTAATATGTATGATTTTATTTTATTTTTGTTTTTAATAAGTAAGGGAAGTGGGACCCATTATTTTATATTGTTTGGATACTTATTCAATAAATAATGTTAATTTCCATAATATTAGGTAAGACCAAAAATGTTATTAGCTAATGAATAGGTCCAAACAACTTTTTTAGGTAGATGTATCCTCCCTTAATAGTATAGATGTCTCAATTTGGATATGAGTGCTCAAAATTGGATGAAACTTACATTCAAATAGTTGAACCAAATAACCAAAGTCCAGTCCTAGCTAGCTACTCTATACAAATTATAAGTTTTCATCTAATATATATTGGTTTGTATCCTTCTACTAGGTGAATGTTGGGTTACACCCAGGGGCGTAGCCAGTATATTAGCTATGGGGGCATGTGCCATAAAAATAATTAAATTCAGAATTTAATAGGTTAAATAATTATAATTTTGCTAGATAAAATGGTTAAAATCCATTAGTGCACCCTTTATTTCCCAGGTTCTATCTTTTACATTGTACTTTTTAATAATTTTTATCTATTATGTACCCAATTAAAAAGTTTTTTAGATTCGCCTCTGGTGTCGTGGTTACCTCCTATTTTTGCGCTTCTCAAATGTTAATAAAAGCTTAAAAAACAAAAAAAAAAAGAAACAAGAGGGTAATGCGACTGTAAGTCAAAAGTTGAGAAAGAGAAAATTTGGAAAAATACTTTAATAAGAGTTTTTGTTTTGAAAAATACCTTAGTTTTTTTGGATTTTGAAAACTACATTTTTCTGAAATGAAATGACTAAATTATCATAGAATAAATTTTATAATTAAGTTAAATAAAACGAATTTTAAATAATAAAAAGTAGAAAAATTAAAATTTTATTTTGATTTTGTTTCATTAAAAAATGATAAAACTTCTTTTATTCTTTTTATTTTATGAATTTTAATTTCTCTTTTTTCCTCAACCAAAATATTATTTATAACATTGATCCATACATGGTGATTAATTAGATTTTATTATCTTAATATTTTTTCATCATAAAACTTTATTTCAAAATTAATGTCAATTGTTTGATGAAGTTAGATTATAAGTGGGATATTAAAGTTTTTTATATAAAGTTCCAAAAATAAGTATGTTTGTTTAGATATAAAATTTAAAATTGAAAATATACTAATCTATTTTAAAATTAATAATCTTAAATATTTATGATATTTTTTATATCGGCCACAAAAATAAAATATCAATCCTAACAATAATATTTTCAATTTTATTTGTAATTTATAATGATCTAATAATGTTTCATTTAAATATGGTCAAAATAGTATTTTAACATATAAAAAGTGTATTTTTCAAAATCCAAAAAAATGAGGTATTTTTCAAATATCAATTCTTAAATAAGGCATTTTGCAAAATCTCTCGAGTTGAAAAACGATGCATAGACTATAAAGTAAAATTTAATAAGTTGGAGATATCTCAGTAATTTAGTTTTTTTAGAAATACAGTTCAGTTAAAAAAAAGAGATTCTAACCGATTGAGTTAATTAAAGTTGCATATCTCTATGATCGTACCTTTTATTTTTATTGCTGGTTTTACTTCGGTTATTATCAAGTTCTTACATATAATTCGACTGGTTTTGTTATTAAATTAAATACTATCAAATACCAAATCGAAATCAAAGTTTACTTAGTTTGAAATCTATAATAACTTAAAGCAATAATTTGGGGCCTCTGAGGCCACCCACATCAGCTAAAAAAAGTCTTCTAAAATTACGCCACGTCAGCAGCAAACTAGATTTCTTACAAATCTCATTAAAATATAATTAAAAATATAATTGGAGAATCAATCATTAGTTTTTCGAAACTAAAACGTCATATGCAGTGTTAAGTTGAGAAGACCTTTGATACCGACGCTTGGATTGTAACACGAGTCGACCAGTAAATTTGGATTTGTATTAATTTATTAGGTTCCAAGTACGTTTCATAACTCCATTGAAATTGAAACCACCGAAAATCTTCTACTTGGAAAACCTCCTTCCAGATCTATTTCCAGTTGCTATCATCATATGTTTTCAGAATCCAGACTTCTCAAATGTAAGTTCTTTATCAAATCGATTACGTCTCAATTTTTTCTAGGGTTACATTTAACTCTGACCGTTCTGTCATGATTATGTTTCTGGGGATGAAAATCGAAGCACTCAATGTTTGTTCTTTCTTATGTGCACGCATCTAACGAATGTTTTACGTAATTCCTAACATTTCATTCTTCTATGATCAAAATGTTTCCCCTCTTTTCCCATAAGCTTTCTTTTCTATTGTTGGGTTGGGAGACATGGGTTTTACTATTAGATTACGACGTGGGAATAAGTGACGAAGAAATCAGGCTTCGTTCCCCGGTTGTGGAATCCATTAAAAGGCAAACACAGAATCTCATATTTGCAGAGCTCTATATTGATATCAAGAGCTCTCTACCGAGTTCTCCTGGTAAATTCCCTTTTCTCAATAAGTCAATATTCATATGACTGAATTCAATTTAGTTTTCCCCCGTTCGTTAGTGTTCTTCAATTCTTATGCATATTGGTTTGTAATTTCGATATTAGAAATGTAATATTCTTGGGCTCATACATGTATCCCATTGACAGAGAGAAATGTCTTTGGAATATGATGATGCGGAGTCCACTGTCCCTAGCTCAAAACAAGCATATTAAGGCTTTGCATTTGCCAAAATGCAGACGAACAGCCTTTGATTTGTTCGGTACGTGTATAAATGACTTTCTACTTTCTCTTTTCCTTCATTTATCACAATTTAATTAATTTGAAGTTTTGATATATTTTGTTTTCTGATTTTTAGCCTCGGGTGTTTTAGTTTTGATACTACAAAGGGATTTGAGTAGAATTATGGGCTAAAGTGACATTGAGATGAAACCAACATTAATTATGATAAGGAACAAATACGAGAGTAGAAGGGAGGAGTGGAGTTGTTTTTAATATATTCTTGATGCAGGCCTACAACTTATAGAGATCTCTTTCTGGTAATCGATCAACTCATAAACAAGTGTTAGTATTTTAGGTTTTTCTAAACCTTCAAATTTATAACGACAAATACTAACACTTCTTTAGAGCTTTAGAAAGTGTACATTTGGTTAGTTTATATGTTTGATGAATAAGTAGGGATATTTTGAAGGGACATGTCTTAATCAAGTAAGGATGCCCTGAAGATAGAGACCTTGATTGATTATGAAAGCTCGGAGCAGCCTTTTCTTATTAAGGGGAAGGTACCTAAATGTTTTCAGCTTCTCAAAGGATTTATTCGGAACTTCAAATGATATTTCGTCTGGTCATGTCATATGTTACGGGTTGGAGCAGTGTTGCAGCTGGATAATTCTGTCCTGGCGGCTCTGTTTTTGTCCACGAATCCTTCTTGAGTTAATGCCAGGTGTTAGATTTCTGTCAATGGAGTTATTGGAGACTTCATTAAGGGTTGGAGTGCCAGGAAAAAAGCAAGAAAAAAAATCAAAAAGGAACACTGATGTTGTTTCGTCACAGGTAAGATGCTTTGAATCTTTTAGTTCTCTCTGTAATATTCTTTTATGATTCCAACAAATAGGGTTTCACCAGTCTCGCTCTCTGCTTCTTTTTCCTTGAAATCGAACGAGAAGAGCGAAGAATAAAACCAAGGAAATGATAGTTTAACAATTTCAAGATGACCAGATTTCCAATCAGGTACCTTCAGAACCCTCTTTTCTATGGATGTGAAAGAAGGCTAAAGCTACAGATTTTAGTATCTTCTCTGATGATAATTACTCTTCCCTGGAGAAGCCAACCGAATCCAATAGCATCAGAAAACAAAGAGGAAGAAAGATGAGATAAAGATGGAAAATGAGATAAAGACATACATAGACGCGGAGAAGAAGCAGAAGAAGAGGGTTGGTAAAAAAGAGGAAGAAAATTCACAAGTAGAAGATATGATTGGTTTGGAGGAAGGATTTTGTGACGACAATGTGTAACTGTTGTAATAGACGACAATAAGCATGTGTAACTGTTGTAATATTTTACATGAAAATTTTCAAAATTCTAAACAATTTAAACTCTTAAATAAAAGAAACCAACTTATCCTCTATATATTATATACTATGTGGTTTCTTCCCCAGCAGTACCTATAGATAATAACTTTTAAATTATGATATTAATTTCGATTGTAAAAGATTAAACTATAATTGTTTTTTTGTAATATTTTTTTTTCATTTTGATTTTAACAAATTTATATTTGACTTCATTTTAGATTTACCAAGTTTAATTGTTAACTAGGATTAATAATATTTAAATTTTAGGTTTGTAAAACTCCTCAAACTTTTATAGTATAACATATGTTTAACAAAATGATCATTTTAATTTTGTTCAGTTTTGTAATTGATTTTATGATTAGTTTAATGATACATATTTGATTTTATAACCAAAATAATAGGAATAGTATATATTTAATAAGATTGAATTTTTCTTCATAACTGATTTTCAAGTGTTTGACAACAGGTTTAAGAATAAAAGATAAATAGAAAAAAAAAATGGTGTTGTCACATCAGCAAAAAATTGTCTAAAATATTTCTCCTTTAATATATAGTAGATTAGGTATCTAAAATAGATTAATGATTTAACCATTGGATCAACTAATTTATGGTAGGTTAAGGGTTGTTAAAAATCATTTTGAGGGTCTATTTATGCTAGCTAGGGTTCGAATTCTTATATTATGATTTAAATAATTCTTCTATTGTATTTAGTAATGAAAGAACGTGCGTAAATGTTTATAAAAACCGAAATTTATATGTTTCATTGTTTCCTGACGTAAGATGTTTCGGTTTAGAAAAATAAAATATTTAATTAGATTTTTATAAAATCCACTTTAGTATCTATAAAATAATTATTATTTTAGTTTATATTTTATTTTCAAATTTATAACAATATTTATCTAGAGTATATTATCTAACTAAAATAACTATTAATAGTAATAATAAATTTTAAAGTATAAACTGAAATATAAGTTTATATAAAATATTTCAAAAAAATAAATTTAGAAATTATATTCTTTTTATTTAGTAAAATCTGAAAAGAGTTTTTAAAAAAAATAATAATAGTAAGCAAATGCAATAATTATAGCCATTAAAATATATGTGTAATTGACATAAGTAAAAATTAACATCAGTGTGACAAATAAGAATTTGATCTCTCAAATAATATTATAGAAATTTGATGTAAGATATATTTTATTTTCGACTAATAAAATCACAAAATTTATTATAATATCATCTTCATCAAAACAAACATAGTAAAGAATATATAAACAATAAATCCGGGCGTAGCCCGGGGTATTCCCTAGTTGATATTAATCAATGTAATGCACAACTTAAACAATGCTTGGTTTTCATAGTTTTTAAAAAAAGTTATAATTATTGAAAATGTGCATAATCTACTATATATTAAAAGGGATTGTTTCCCTGGCTGCTCAAGGCCTCCACCTGTCCAAAAATACCAGCTCATAAATCAGGAGCCAATCAGAATTTTTAAAATTTTCTAATTAAAAAAAACAAAAATGATGAAAAAAATGTAACACAATCCGAGAGCTGAAAAAGATCAAGCCCACGTAGGGCCCATCCCAAGAGAATGCTAACCCTAACGGCCCATCTTTGTCACCTTCTTCAATACACTTCGACGGTAGGCTTTCCGATTACGACGATCTGCTTCCCGTTCAATTCCAACAGTCATCAGTTCCGTTTCAGGAGAGAAACCTGACAGCCCCATTCCCCCATCTTCTTATCCCCTTAATGTATCCATTAATCACATGAAACGTTTCCATCGGACTCATCGTCTCTGCAGTGAGATATGTTAAATACGATGTCAGCTTGGAAATATTGATCAAGATACATATGTGTGCTGCTCATCGTTTTACAAATTTCAATCTGTAGAGGTCGTGTTTGCAGACACTCAACCTCTGATCCGGTCTGTTCTCGGTGGATATAACGTTTGCATATTTGCTTACGGCCAAAAAGGATCTGGAAAAACTTTCACCATGGTAAATTTCTCTCAAGTATTCAACTTAATTTACAATAACTTTCACCATGATAAATGTCTCTTTGATCTCATTTGTAAGTTCTTATGATAAATATCAGATGGGACCTAATGAACTGACGGAGGAGAACTTAGGAGTAAACTACAAGGCATATAAACTACAGAGCTCAGGGTAATCTCTTCAATTTGTCAAGTGTGAGAAAAGAAAGGTTCTCATATAAAGTTTCAGTTCAGATGCTTGAAATCTACAACGACCAAGTCCGAGATCTCCTTGCCACTAATTGCCAAACCAGCCGATATCCTTTTGTAAGACTGTTCTTATAAAATCGTCCAGATTTTCTCCTGTTCTGCGTTCTTTAGAAAATTCCTAATGCTTCTTGCATGATCATTCTCTTTACTTTCCTTGACTTGTGAACACATCAAAGATTCAAAACAGTTCACAGGATGGAATTAACGTTCCAGAGGCTATTCCATTCTCCACAACTTTCGGGCGTCATTTATTTGATGAATCTTGGTCAAAACAACGGTGCGGTCAGCGCCACAGCCATCACAGGTTCCCCTTTTTCCTGTTTGTATAAAAATTTAAACTATTGATTCACTTTCTGCTAAACATACTTTTTCTGTCATTATGTGAAAATGAAAGAATTTGGTATATTAGATTTTTTTCATTTGTCATGAAAAGAAACATTAATAGAAATATGAGAAACATTGAGCGTAAGAAAAATCAAGATTATACTCGCTTATAAGTACAAGCACTTGCTCTATAAACTGAGCTCTTAATTGTTTACAACTTTACATTAGTCAATCTAAATCTTGGCATGGGTAGATCAAATTTCACGTTGGGGTGATTATATACTCATCAAACATTTAATTTCCTGTGAGATTCTACAAAGATTATAGTCGTAACTAATCTCTTACATGTTTTATACTTTATACCTGCAGTTGTCTCACAGTACATGTTCAAGGAAGATATCTGATATCAGGTGCCACTCTAAGGGGTTCAATGCATTTGGTTGATCTTGCTGGAAGCGAAAGGCTAGACAAGTCTGAGGTCACTGGTGATAGGTTGAAAGAGGCACAACACATCAACAAGTCTCTCTCTGCTCTTGGAGACGTGATCGTGCCACTCTCTCAGAAAAACAACCACATCCCTTATCGCAATAGCAAACTCACCCAACTGCTCCAGGACGCGTTAGGTAATTAGTAGTATTCAAGTATTACATATGATTCTACATTTTGTTTTCATTTAATATATCTCAAACCTTAAAACAATGGATATGTGTTTATGCAGGAGGACAAGCCAAGACGCTCATGTTTATACACATTAGCCCTGAACTAGATGCTCTGGGAGAAACACTCAGCACCCTGAAATTTGCAGAGAGGGTGGCCACTGTTGAACTCGGTGCTGCTCGTGTCAATAAAGACACTTCTGAGGTTAAGGAACTCAAAGAACAGGTCAGTTTCTCCAAAAACATTATCACATTTTTTAATCCTTCATTCTCTGAGTACATTGTTCTATCAGTTAGCGTTGTTGTTTGCCTTCAAATTTCACCTCTCGCTTGCTCACGCATCTAAGGAGGTCACTCTTTCTCCTTAAAATTCCAGGCTCCGTTGTCTAGGGATATCGTTTATTAGCGTCTCTTTGGTTTTATTGTGTGCATTCTAATGTAGCCTTGGTTTCCTACAGGGAAAAGTTACATACGTTGTTAGACCAGTATTACCTTCGGGTTGTGAAGGCAAAACGAGACCCTGTGGTGCCATTGGGGCAAGGGATAATGTTAGCTTAGCTGGTTATGAGGAGCTTGCTTTGAAGAACATGGAGTACAAGGCAATGGATGATTCTGCTGTAAGCAAAGGTTAGTGTTAGCTCATTTATTCATTTCGTCACCCGAATTAGAAAGCAAATACTTATTTATATCGGTTACATATTTCTAATTTTCTTTCCATTAGCTGTGAATTTGATAACTTTTTAAGGTACATAAAAGTTTCTTTAAAGTGCATAATATACGTAACTGCTCAAAAAGCAAAAGAGAAGTGGAGGAAGACAATACTATTATAATAACTAATTCAACTCTTACATGTGTGTTTATAAAAAAAATTAATTCACGATCGGATCTAATTGAATCTTTGACAAAGGGATGTATCAGAATTTCGATAGAAACAGTTTCTGAGGGTAATGTAAGTGCACAAACATTGTGGCAGTTTTCATCTATGTTTCCAATTTTTGCTACCAATAAATTTAAAACTGATTCTATATTAAGGACAAGTTTGTAAAACTATTCATATACAATTAAAGTTGAATAATTAAACTTTTAAACCGAATTTTAATTTATCAACAAGATAAATCATCATCAATTCACTAACTTATAAAATCTATAAAAGATCTTTAAGTGAAAAACCTGTAAGAAAATGCAAGAATAATATATTTATGTAAATTTATTGAAGAATAAAAACAAGAAAAATATTTTTCAATTTAAGTTAAAAAAAAAGTTCAAGAAGAAATTCACTACAAATCCATGATTCTGATTAAATTATCAAAAATTTTGAGTTTACAGGTTTAATTCAAACAATAATTATTATCCATCATCTTTTTAATTTTAATATCCAAAAAATAAAATAAAAATAAAAAATACAAACCACCGTGTTAAATTAAAAATAAATTAAAAATAAATAAACTACATGTTCTATATTTCAAATCATTAGATACTCTTACTTATGAAACATACGAAAACAAATATCAAATTACATTAATAGGAAAACAAACATTAAACACTAGAAATACACTCAAAATTAAAAACGTCTTCTCATAAGTTTTGCGTAATAGAGATAATATGTCCATACCATATATATACAAGAATGTCTAAACTGCAGAACTAATCAATTCAGTTAAGAATAAAAAAAGAAGCATATCAAAAAATAGAAAACAAAACACCGATTCCAAAATAAATTGGTAATGATTAGGGATCACCTAATTAAATAGGAAATAGGAAAAATTTAAAAGGAAATAATAACAACAAAATTTTATAACACAAACACCAACCTTATATATTTGATCTACAAAAAGCATTAAAATACCAATCAATAAAAAAACAAAAAATAGTTAGCCTATATGTCTTGGCGAAAATGTCCAAACAAAACTACATACAAATATACTGGAATCTTGATTCAAAGGTAAACACGGGTAAAGTTAAAAAAAACTTTTACAACTTACATACCAAATATATTTCATTATTAACGTCTTACATACTAATCTTTATCCTATGTGAAATGATAAACCAAACTGTACATTTGTAGGAGTTTAGATTACATCATTTTCAATTGAAATTGGAGAAACACACAACCAGTAAAAAAAATAAAAAAAAAAATCAACCCAGAAAATTGATTGTAATCCAGGGAAAGCAAAAACAATTGTAAGTTCTATATTAAAAAATATATCATTTAAATTAACGATTGTCTCTTTTCAATCTCAAACCAACAGAATAGTCAAATTTCAATCATGGATATCAAAAAACAAAGAAGCTTAAAGCAACAAACACATGTCATACAAATCCATCATTAGAGGATCAATAATCATTTTTAGCTTGTTAAATCTATTATTGCTTTCCTATTCCAAATATCAACAAATATAATTTGACATTAAGTCTATGATTTATATTCAAATCATAATAATTTTTTTTGGTACCACGTTTCATGTCTCAAACCTTACGTTAATATATAAATTTATATAATAATATACCTTTTTTCTTTTTACATTCTACCGTTATTCCACTAACTACCTAATTGAATATTATGCCAAATTCAATCGAATATCACGTATAGACCCATAGTTTGTAACAGACACACACAACAACAAATAGTACCCAACTACACATCTAGAGTTACAAGCACTATTAATGGCTTTACAATGCATGGCTAATCAGAACTTCGTTGGTAATGGAAATAGATCATACACAGCCCCAATTCATCTGCCTCCAATAAGAAGGTGACTCTCTCTTGATATTTTAGATTATGCGTGTAACTGTGATTCCAAAATTCAAAGGTTATTTACTTATTTTGGTATTTGTCAACTCTTCTCTTGGTATATATGTTTCATATCATGCGAAGCAGATAGCGGTATTGTAATATCTTTTCATTAAGAACTCTAATAGCAGCATTGTAATATCTTTTATATGCAAAAACAGTGGTAGTATTGTAAATTAAAGCTACATTATTTTTATGTATTAGATTTCTTTTGGGTTAAAAATCTAATTACTTTTAAAAAAATTACATACAAAGGATGAAAAAAAACATATTTCAAAAAGAAAAATTAATCAGAGTTATAAATTATTCATTTTTCATGTACTTACATGCAAACATTATTATTGATAGCGTGTGTCGAATATTATATTATACCAACAACTTAATATAAGATAAGTAAATTCTAAATATTTACTATTTACAAACTCAAGAAAATAAATATCAAATAAATAGTAAAATTTAATTTAGAAATATATATCTATAATATAAGTGATGAAAAAAAAAGTTTCGAAAAATAAGATTCGAGATATTTATAGAAAAAAACTAAAAAAAATTATTTATCAACAAAATATCCTGCATATAAAACACAAGATACCATAAAAATATTATTAATTTTCACCATGAAAACCCGAACATGACTACAATATCAAAAAAAATGAAGGATTCCTTTTAGGTACATCAAAAATAACTCAAAATTACCATCTACTAATGTTGTTTTCACATGTAAATGTAATTATAGCACACAAAACTTATCTTCAAGATCAGGTTTACATAAATAAATGGTTTTATTAGTTATCCAACACATATTTTGTTAAAGTGTAAGTTTCTTTATGTAGAAAACATATGTGAAAATACTAATTATAAATCAATATAAACTCTAGAAACTATTAAAAACAAATACTACTGAAAATATTAGCAAAACAAATAACCATAATTTTAAAACAAACCAGACAATTACAAAGGAGAACAAAAAAACGTAGCAAAATAACAAATAATTAAAACCATACAACCCGCGCGTAGCGCGGGCCAAGCCCTAGTGTTATAAACAAAAGAGAAGAAAAAGGTAATTGGTGTTGTGTGTTATTCCAATAGGTAGAGAGTCCTCTATATAGGAATACAAGAGAGGTGACAAGGTAAAACCTAATGGACTTTATGAACTCCAAATGGACATCACATAATATTTCATAACACTCTCCCTTGATGTCCATTAAACAAAATATCTCATAAAGCGCATATGATGCTGCCTCATTAAAAACTTTACCAGGAAAACCCAGTGGGAAAAACTATGGTTAAGGGAAAAAGAGTGCAACGCGCATCTACTCCCCCTGATGAGAACATAACTTGAAATCTCGGAAACAATATAATCTCATGTAATGAACCGACTTCTTGAAAGTGGAAGGTTGAAGCGCCATGGTGAATAAAGTAACCAATCTTCACTTGACTTGCTTAATCATTGGCTTGGACCGGTCCACTTCTTTTGGAAGTTTTGACACTCTTCACTAAAACTTGAATATCATGATGACCGTATTACGGAATGACTTCAAACCACTTGGAAATTAAAGCTAACATCCATATCTAGCTCTGGTAAGAGGGGAATATCGAGCGATATTCTGAAACAGCTTGTACATGTCCCACAAAAATAGCCTTATCTTGAGTTATGTCATCTGGAATGACTTGATTCAAATTGGTGATGAAAGTAGACTCGAAGGTCTTTATCCAGATACCAGGATCATATTTTAATTCCATCGGGAAGGTCTCATTTGGTTGAAACACTTTCGACCTTCTATTATGTCTCACGAATGGAATGTGTTCATGCTTTGATTCTTCTTCAAGTATGATTGATGTGGATCATTCTGTTATACTTCTATCAATTTGGAAAATACTTTGGAAGATTGATGATATTTCTCTTTAGGTATCTATCATTTGCGTATTCTTTGTTGCCTCGTTAAAACCGGACATGGAAAAACCCAATGGGACAAAAACCATGTAAGGAAAAAGAGTACAACCACGCGATCATCATATTTCTGCCCCTAGAAGCATCATCTTCGAGATATGCATTCCAATCATATTTTGGGAATGTGAATAAACTAGTGATTATCATAATCTCGTAGATCACTGGACTTCTAGTCCTCAACATCCCGTTCACATAAAATGCCATATCTTTCATATTGTATATGCTTGTACATACGAGTAATTCTTCCTCTTCTTATAGAAGTTACTAATATGACTAACCTTCGCGTCATACGAAATCGCATCTTTCAATCATGAAAGAGATCAATAAATTTCTCGGATATCATTTTCATATGGTACTCCACGACCAAAAATTATTCCATGTATATGCTCAATGATGTTCTGGAGAACTAGCATTTCCTGCTTCTTGCAGTTTACATCCTTCTGGATCTTTCACATAAATGTCATTTTTCAGTGGCTCTCAATTCATATTCTTTGTTGCCAGACTAAAGAAATTTGAAAGTTGATACTTCCACCACATGATGATATGTTTCTTTATAATTGATTCTAGGTCTTTGTGAGAATCCTTGTGAAACTACTGTTTTGCACCTCACAATTTCATCATCTCATTCATTCATTCACAGAAAGACCTATTTATATCCCTAGCATAAAAACATATTTATGTGCCACTGGTCTTACACCTTTAGGTGTACGGACTACTGGTCCGAATACTTTTCTCTTCCCAAGAGATTTTAAATCGAATATATTCTTTCTTTTCCTTTTGGCCAATCATCACTTTGTGTACACTTTTCAATAGATGGTTATGATCCTCATTCTCGTCAACTGCTACATTGCATGCATAAGTATTAACGATGTCGATATGATATCCGTTCCATATTATTTCAGACATGACATAGCTATTTGAGATTTTCTTATTCTCAGGTACCTGAATTTCTTTCTCTTCTCGAGAACCTTAATATTTCATTCCTCGTTCCTGCCATTCTCATTTATGCTCCTTTTCTTTTCTGAGGATTCTTTATCTTTGGAACCGGTCTATCACACTTCATGCGCTCATTAGACTCATTAGCAGTTTGATACTGTCCTTCTGTGACATTCAATATAACTGGAGCATTTATAGCTGGTACATGTGATTTAATGCTTTTCTTAGTGTCAGTAAATGAGTCTGGCACCTCATATACTATTCTCTGTAATAGAATTATCTCTATACATTCTCTTCATTTTGGACTTCTATTCACACACTTTAGTCCGAGGATCAATGATAATTCATTTCAAAGTCAGCTGTTTATTTTCTCCCCCTAATGTTGGATAAACTGACTCAACATATTTAATAACTTGAAGGTTATCAGTTAATGGAGATTCACATCCAATTTTTTTTTTTTCACAATCTCCTTTGAGGTCCCATCTTTTAGCGGTGTGGTGGAGCAACTATAATATAAACCACTTATCCAAATTTTCTAGATGGAGATCTTTTGGTTCCTAACCCAAAACCAATTACATAGGGAGAGTTATTAATTACTCTTTGGCATTATGCGAATTAATGTTGCTGCATTTTACATATGAACATTACCTACATGATGTTCAACGAAAACCTCAATAGACTTACAATAATCATCAAAGGCTTGTGAGTTCACCAGTATTATCAATTAGTCTCGCAAACACCAGGTTGTGGATCTATGACAAGGATACATACGACCATCTTGCCGATGCATATGGTGGATGATCAGTCCCCCAGTGGGTGATCAAGCCCACAAACATCGCCTTGTATAAATAGATTCCAAATCTAATAAACTGGTGAAAATTGTATTCTTAGTTGCCTTGTGAGCAAGCAGCATATATAAAATCATTCGTAAGAATCTTCTGGTTCTTCAACGAATATCAAATTATCTTTCGCATCATTACTAAAACGGGATGGCATAACCGGTTGGCCAAACATTGAACTTTCAGTAAACATCTGGTTTACTGTCACATTTATCTCCATTTTAATGTGTAGTACAATCAAATAGATAATGCATGTAGTTTCTCTAACATACATTTAGAGCCTTGGAAAATACTCTTGACTGAAGGTATTCAAAATTTCCCTTTAGTTATTGTCTCAATATTTTGAAATCCCTTATATTATCTCTAGAAATGATTCATCGAGTCCATTTTTAGTGTGAACATACTTTTCGAATGTTCCACTTACAAAGGATGTGGGATTCTCTAATTCTCCCTCTCGGGATAATGACACTCCAGGTTCATATATCTCGAATTGAATCACACTCTAGAATCAACAACATACACATCTTTGGTCATATGTCTCATCTTAGACCATTTTTACCTTTGAGACTTGGGAAATTATAACGCAACAATCATTTCAAGAGTTCCATATGCAACCATATATTTCCTCTCATGGAGCTTCCTCTCATCTTTATAGTATTAGAGATTGTACTCACACAAGTTTCTTTCTTCCTCACATAAGAGAAATATCTCTTATTTCCTCGCTTCTTGTGATATTGTTCTTGAAAGAACTCATTAGGCTCGACCTTAAAAATATCCATATCCACATTCACGTCTACAACCACTTTTTTTTTAGCCACTTCCCCGGGCAATAATGTGGTCTTCCCTTTCCTAATATAAAAGGTCACATTCATATCAGGGAATGGAGCATAATCAAGTAGACATGTTTCTTTATTTTATGCATTGCCTTTCTCTTTTGCTCAGCCACAATGAGATAAAATATAAGCTCAAAGTACTTATTAATTCACTTTTCATAGTATTGTGTCTCCACGACAACAATAATATTCATATGAAAAGATAGAACATGTTTTCTCTAACATCTATATATCAGTGCTCATTACAGACTTAAAGTCATATAATCTTAACCAATCAAAATGAGCTTTCAGGCGGCTATACTACATTGGCTATACTACATTGTGGTAATCATATCTTTCTTTTATATTGTTCCAAAAAACATGTGGATATTTTACATTAAGTCTTTAATATCAAAAGCCTCTTGAAACGATGGTAAAACAATATGATCATGAACTTATCATCAAACGACACATTTAAATATTTTAATCAATCAATATCAATCACTAGTTCGTTACTATATGCTATTAAACTAGGTTCTTAATCCAATCCAATATACAAATTTTCCAATCCAATTATATAAAAGCACTGTATGCCACTATACAAATTTGTCACCTCTATTAAAATTCTCAAGATGAACGAGTAAAAAAAATCATCAAACGTTAATATTCAACTAATGATCGCCGATCAAATCAGTTAATACCAAGCAACTGATTTGGTAGAGTATTGGCCAAATACGTTCTTTACCCATATTCTCGCATCCCTCGCTTGAGTTTTGCTGGGAATGATTCCTAGAATAATCTTCTCATATTGTGGTAACAGCTCTTTAATCTTTTGCTTATCCCAGGTCGTGGAGTTTGGTAAGAAGAGGTCAGCTACTCTGAGGTTGACAGTATCCCGAGGAGCAGGTCCAAAAGGGGTTAGTTTTTCTGATGTTGAGAGCCAAGCATCTTTCCAGACTAGGATGTGCTTCCCATTTCAAACTGCACAGCCTAGTTGTTTACTGAGTAGCTCTTTTCCAAGTAAAATGCCTTGCCACCCATGAGAGATATCTGATGCTGGTGTGCTTTCTAGTAGTGAGGTTGTACGAAAGTACTTCCCTTTAAGAGTCCTAGCAAGTAGACTATTGGGTTGTTGAAGCAAACGCCAGCTCCGTTTTGCTAGTAGACTGTTGTTAAAAAGTTAGATATCTCTAAAACCCAGCCCTCCGTCCCTTTTTCCTAATGTGAGGTTGACCCAAGCTAGACAGGCCATTTTCCTTTTGTCTGGTTGAGTGTCCCACCAGAACCGTGTAAGTTCAGATTGGATGCGCTTACATAAAGAGATAGGGAGCTTAAATGTAGCCATTTCATATGTGGGCATAGGACAGAGGACACTTTTTAGCATAACTTGTTTCCCAGCTAGGTTTAAAAACTTGGTGGTCCAGCTCCTAGCTTTCTGGTGGATTTTATCCATAATTGAAATATTGATATGCATTTTTACAAGTAGAATGTTAACTTGCAAATCTGATCCATGTAACAATGTTTTAACCAATCGAATTGGGACCTAAATCACAGAATACATAAGCTACAAATGAACTCTGAAAAATTCTCAAAATTTGGCTCATGGCCAGCTTTTCATTTTGTCAATGACTGATTAAATGTGCATGGAAAAATAAAAATAGTAAGAAAACTATAACCACGTACATACATATTTTGCTTGACAAATGAGTTTAGTTCATATTTAAATGTTTATATAGTGAGAGCCTCTCACGGGGACGCCTAAAATCAGACGTCTTACGCTTTGGTGACGTTTCAGAATCGAGGACGGCTTGGGGACGTCATGGAGACGTCTCTGTCACGATTTGAAAAAGGGGGACGGCGAGTGATTCACGGGGACGGTTCGGTATGAATGTGGGGAGGTTTCGGGTAGGTTTTAACGGAATTTTAGGAGTCCCAAGTTAATTTTTCAATAGGAATTAAATGTAAAAAGGGAAAGTGGATTAGTGGGAAATAAATGATCGTTGGTTTATCTATTATGATGTCTCAAGAATAAAGTGATAGTGGTAGTGGTGGATCTGGAGACGCTCCATTATGGAAGTATGTGGACAAGATAGAGAAAATAAGAGCGACTGGAGGAACTTGAAGATTTTAATGACATTTTATGGGATATATTGATATTCTAGCATATAAGTATTCACCGTACTTATGCCATCCCCATTTTTACAAATTTTTTAGTTTTGCCGTTTATGTACTCGTTCCTGTCCCAGCTTTCCGTCTCCATATCCATCCCAGTGCAACTTAGGCTCTCACTATGGAAACTCTAGTAACAAAATTACAACAATAACTTCCCAGCAAGCTTTCTTGTTATCCCTTTTCTCTCCTTGAGTTTTTTCCATTGAAAAGGTGGAAGGAAGTTTTGAAGAAGACCCGCTCGACACCTTATTTTCCTGTCTTTTACCCTCGGAACTCTGAGAGTAGCTAGAAGAATCAGAATGGAACTTGTTTCTATCACGTATCAAGTACATGCTACTTTCACATTTAGGTTTTCCACAACAACATAGGTTTCCCATTAATGTTGGAGATCTTGACCTTTCTTCGGATGTATAAGTTTGCTAGAGCGCATATATGTATTATGTGTATAGTTTTCTTGACGCTAGGACTTCGTCGAACCAGTCTATTTAATGGCTGAATTTTTGTTAAACTATCATTCCTACAAATCTAAAAAAGAATGTGACAATTGTTAAAGTATGTATTTGACATAGTATTTCCTTCAAAACTATTATATATTGATCTCTATGTTAAAGAGGTTACGACGGACGATTGGGACGGGTTCAGAAACGAAAGTCTGGTCAAATAACTGGCTTCCCACCTTCCCAGCACGGCCGGCGCTTGGTAATGGGTGCTTTCGAGACCCAGATCTTAAAGTATGCCATCTTATTAATTTTGATACAAAGGAAGGAACCTGGAACTTTCATAGGCTTTTATTGACAGGGACGACATTCCAAAGATCCTGAGTATTAAGCCAAGCAGATACAATCTGCGTGATAATTTGTGTTGGGATTATACCAATTCTGGGCATTACTCAGTCCGCTCGGGCTATGAGATTGCAGCTACCATGAGTTCCGATTTAGAGGAGCAATCTTATACCGAGCCAAGCACCAAGAGCCTCAAAAAGCAGGTATGGAAACTTAAAACCACAATAAAGATCAAGCATTTTCTCTGGCAGGCCTTGTCGGGTTGCGTAGCAACGATGAGCAGACTGGTGGATCGACACTGTGGTAATGATAGGAGTTGTCCACGTTGTGGGGATTCTGATAAAACGATTAACCATCTCTTATTTGAATGCCCACCTGCGATGCAATGTTGGGCCTTATCTTCTATACCATCGATTCCGGGATTATTCCCGTGCAGCTCGTTATTCACTAATTTCGACTATCTATTATGGATAGCAAAGGAAGGAGGAGCACAGCCAGACTCATTATTCCCGTGCAGCTCGCTATCCGTAATGAGAAAGTTTTCAACAGGTTGGAGGTCTCGCCTCTCGATACTCTACATTTAGCCTTACAGGAAGCGGAGAGTTGGTGCCTAGCCCAAATGCTGGAAGAAAATACGGAAAGAATCGAGGAGATGCCGGATTCGGTGGTATAAGAAGGAGCCCCTACTATGCTAAATCCAGGTGCAATATGATGCCAAGTGGATGCTTCATGGGATCATAACGCCAAGCTGGTAGGATGTGGCTTCGTAGTCATACAAATGATTTCGAGCCAGAGCAAAAACCAGATCACCACTCCACGCGGAAATGGAAAGCTTAATATGGGCAATGCAAATGATGATCCAGCAGGGGCGTTTAGACATGCATTTTCAATCGGACCGCAAGCAACTGTTGACGAGCTTTGACAAAGAGGAGAAGTGGCCATCTCTTGATACCGAATTGGACGAATTTCAAGATCTTCGCCAGCGTTTTAATAGCTTTACAATCTCGAATATTCCACGTTCTGCTAATGTTCGGGCCGATTTCTTAGCGAGAAGATCTAGATCCCGCGATCTCCCCTTCTGCTTCGTTGGCCGGCTGGTTCCGTATTGGTTAGGATATCATCCTCACCTATTTGCGTCAGCATAGTTTGGTTTTGATCAAATGATCTTTCGATGTCAAAAAAAAGGAGACGGAGCTGATTATGTTCATATGGTACCTCTCTCCAAAACAAAATTCTGTGCTATTTATTTTTTATAATACGATATTTTTGGTATTTTCAAAGATTTACACGTATTGCAAATTTTTTTAGGAAATTAGATTTTTATTCACTATAATAACTGACAAAACCTATTTAGAATATTGAAACTCAAGTAACTTGGGAATTATTGGAATTTAGAGAGAGTTTAACCTAAGGAGATGAGAGATTTGTTAAAGAGAAATACACTAAAATGAATCACTTTGAAGTTTTTATGACCAAAATGAATTCAAATGGAGAAATGGAAAAAATGTTTCATTAAAATGTATACAAGACTAGTCTACCCTTCCTTCTAAAAATATTTTTAGGAAATAATTAATAAACAAGGTACTAATTAGTTTGAATTCACAAATCTTTAAGGTTTAGATTTTAGGGTTTAGGGTTTTTTTATTTATGTTAATAGTGTTACTAATCAAATTGGGTTCACAAATCCTTTCGATTTAGGGTTTAGATTTTGGGGTTTAAGATTTAGAGTTTAATGTTTCATTTTTAGTCAACTTTATGCTAATCAGTCTGGATTCAAAATCCTTACAATTTAGAGTTTAGGATTTAGGCTTTAGGGTTTAAAATTTGCATGTGTTAGTAATAGTGAGAAGAAAAGGAAAAAAAATTGAATAAAAAATTTGGAAAACAAAAATTTGGAAAAAAAATTTGGAAAAAAAATTTGGAAAAAGAAAATTTGTGAAAAAAGTATAAGAAAGAGAAATTTTGTAATTTATAAGAAAATAATGATATTGAATATTGTTATTCTAATTTAACTATATAAGGAAAGAGGGTAGAATAGTCAATTCTCTTGTTTAATGAAACATTTTTGTTCACTTTTCCTTCCTAGTTCATTTTGGTCATAACAATTTTCAAATTATTTATTTATAATAATATCTTTACAGTAATGATTTTAAGAATCTAATTGTATATATATGATACTCACCATGTTTTGTTTAATGAGTTAAATTGTTTAAAATCTAAGTTTCAAAAAAAAAAAATTTAATAATACCATATAATTTTTAAAAATCAAATTTTTAATTAACAATAGATTTCATATGGAATTTTTCAAATGAATTCTCTGATGTCTTATTCATTTATAAGGAAAAATAATTGCTATCTAAGTAAACGCTATCACATGGATATACATACAAAAAATATTAATGTATTCAATTACATGAACTATATGTTTATCATGAACGAAACGTTTGAACAAAATGCTAACATATTATACCAGAACAATGTATTCAAAATTGCATGAATTACATTACCAAATTAAAACTACACAAACTATATTTATAATAGTAATTATTTTAGCCTCCATTTAATCAATCTTTATATACACATTTAGAGATAAACATTTGAATCCTAAGTATTAGGTGATTAGGATATATTATATGATCTTATCGCTAATAGAATTAAAAAATTATTAAACTAATAACTCAAGATTTTAATAAGAATGTCAAAATTTATAAACCAATGACAGTAGAATCTGAATATTTTAACAATTATTAAAAATCCAATTCCTACTAACCTTTATTGATATTTGTAGAAAGGAAACTTGATTATTCATTGAGTAGAGATTACAATATATAGAGATTACACAGCAGAGCTAGGTATAAACAAATGACTAATCTAGCCTTTATATACAATACATTCTATATGCCCCCTCAAGATGGAGGTGCACGAGCTACTCCAATCTTGTTAAACAGTTCAATGAACCGCGGTCGTGGCAGAGGCTTCGTTAAAGCGTCAGCCAGTTGATCTTTAGTTGAGACGTGAGCAACTCGTAAGACACCCGCTTGAACATTATCACGGATGAAATGATAATCCAAGGCTAGATGTTTCATTCGGGAATGAAAAACTGGGTTAGCACACAAGTAAGTGGCACCCACATTATCACAATAAATCACAGGAGGTGATTTGATGGTGATCCCGAGTTCAGAAAGAATATTACATACCCACCGGAGCTCCGACGCGGTATTCGCCACGGACCTGTACTCGGCTTCTGTTGAAGATCGAGCCACACCTTTTTGTTTGCGTGAGGACCAGGCAATAGGGGTGGTACCGAAGTACAAGATATGAGCATTTGTGGAGAGAAAATCATCAACATCACCAGCCCAATCCGCATCGGAATATGCATGTAAAGTCAGAGGTGAATCTTTCCGTAGATATATTCCCGTCGTAATCGAGCCAGCAAGATAGCGAAGAACGCGTTTAACAGCTTGCCAATGAACATCTGTAGGACAATGCATAAATTGTGAAAGACGGTTCACAGCATAAGCAAGATCAGGCCGAGTGAGAGATAAATATTGAAGACTTCCAAGAACTCGACGATATTGTGATGCATCGGCTAATGCAGTGCCTTGTCTCAGCGACAGCTTGGGATTGGTGGCCATAGGAGTCGCAACAGTCTTGCTGTCAAGCATGTTTGTCTTTGTGAGAAGATAACAATATACTTTCGCTGATTGAGATGAAGACCATGAGGTGTCCGCGTTGCTTCAATGCCCAAGAAGTAAGTGAGATCCGTGGGCTCTTTGAGAGAGAATCGAGATGCAAGCGTCTCAAGAAACAGAGATATGAGGCTGTTACTGTTACCAGTAACAATGATATCGTCGACGTACACGAGGACATAGAGAACCGATCCGGCTTGTTGATAGATAAACACAGATGTGTCAGCTGCTGAATTGGTAAATCCATAACTTGTCAGCGAACTTTTGAGCTCGATATACCACGCACGAGGTGCTTGCTTCAAGCCATAGAGTGCCTTTTTCAAACGCCACACATAATTGGGATGATCAGGATCAACGTAACCGGGAGGTTGTGTTACGTAAACTTCATCTTCTAATGGCCCTTGAAGAAAGGCATTATTAATGTCCAGTTGTTTGATCTGCCACGAACATGAAACTGCAATCTGCAACACAAGACGAATGGTAATTGACTTCACAACAGGACTAAAGGTTTCAGCATAATCAACCCCATATTGCTGATTAAACCCACGTGCGACCAATCTCGCTTTATAGCGATGTATCGAACCATCCGGCAAATATTTAATTGTGAATATCCATTTGGTAGCAATGACATTGTGATGGGCAGGAGGAGGAACAAGCACAAACGTCTGATGCCGAATCTGCGCATTGATTTCATCAGTGCACGCAAAACGCCAGTTTGGATTACGCATAGCCTGGTTTATGGTTGTGGGAATAATTGGGTCGGGTGGTGTTTTGGTGGATACGGCAGCGGATAGAGTAAGCTTTTTAATAGGTTTGACGATGTTATTTTTCCGGCGAGTGGTCATGGTGTGAGTATTCTCAGTTGGTTGAGTTTGAGGAGCGGAGGTTGAAGACGATGGAATAATTTGAGGTAAAGGAATTGTTGTTTCATTGGTTTGGTTTCTGGTTTGATTTGGTGGTATATTTTGGTTAGGCGCCGGTTCAGAATTACTGAACCGATTTTGGGAAGCTGTATTGGTTTGTTCTGGTTCAGTGGTGATTGGATTTTGACTTTCTGGTTGAGGAATAATTTGTTGATTTTGAGAAGTGGATACGATTGGTTGGGTTTGGGAAATAATGGAGGGATGTGGGCCTGAGATAGATGGGCCTGTCAAAGAAGAATTAGTGTTTGTAATATTCGTACCTTGACCCAATAGAGAAGGTGAAGAGCGATGCTCAACACGAACCGGCGTCAACCGGCGGTGATGATCTGAAGACGGAGGCGCGGAGGACGAAGCTTGTACGAGTGGCGGTGGTGGCGGTGGCGTGATGGTGAGAACGGTGGGAGGAGTATAGGTGGGAGAGGATGACGGTTCCGTCATAGGTGGTGGTGGAGAGTGATTGAACGGAAATTCAGTTTCCACAAATTCAACATGACGAGAAGTGTATAATCTTCCCGATGGAATATGAAGACAATAGTATGCACTTTGGGTGAGTGAATATCCCAAGAAGACACATGGTAGCGAGCGATCGTCGAGCTTATGAGACGTGTACGGTCGTAACCATGGATAGCATAGGCATCCAAAAATCTTGAGCTTGAGATAGTTAGGCGTCGTTCCGAATAACTGTTGGTACGGGGACGAGTTGTTGAGCAGAGGTGTTAGGAGCCGATTAATGAGATAAACCGCCGTTTGAAATGCATAAGGCCAGTAACTTTTCGGCATAGATGATAGATGGAGAAGTGTGAGCCCGGTTTCGACAATGTGTCGATGTTTTCTTTCGGACACTCCGTTGTGTTCGGGAGTGTGTGGTGGTGATGTGAAGTGGGAGATACCGTGTGTGGCGAGGAATGAGCGGAGAGCTATGTATTCACCACCGTTGTCGGAGAATAACGTCATGATCTTTGTTTGAAATCGATTTTCAACCAGGTTTTTGTAGGCTATAAAGGTTTCTTTAACATGGGATTTTTGTTTGAGGGGATAGATCCAGGTGTATCGTGTGTGGTGATCTACAAATATGACATAATATTTGTAGTTGTCGTTGGATATAATTGGTGAAGACCACACATCAGAATATATAACTTGAAGAGGTTTGGTAGAAGTAATCGTATTTGAGTAAAATGGTTGTTTGTGGCTTTTATTAATCAGGCAATGAGAGCAAGGAGACAAGGTTTGTTTTGAATCAAGACATGGTAATGAAAAATGAGAAACAATGGTGTTTAAAATAGCTGAAGATGGGTGGCCTAAACGAGCGTGCCACGAGGAGAGGGATGTTTTTGGTGGAGAGGCTAACATGGCGTTCGGATTGGGTGGAGATACCGGCCACTCGTAGAGCTCGTCTTTAACCTTCCCGGAGATTAACCGGACCCCCGTTTTGAGATCCATCACCTGAAAATGGGTAGGAAAGAAATTCACAGACACATTATTGGCAGTGCATAGACGGTAAACAGAGAGAAGGTTTTTGTGTAAATTAGGAACATAAAGAATATTAGGTAAGGCAAGAGAACGAGTGGGAGTGGAAAGAGTTGTAAAACCAGTATGCGTAATCGGAAGACCGGAGCCATCTGCGATCGTAACTTCCTCCCCGCCTTGATATAGATTGTGCATCGAGAGATTATTTAGATCTGTGGTCAGGTGATGCGTCGCACCACTATCAAGTAGCCATGGAGATGATGGTGCCGCAGCGAGATGAGCCCGAGGCATCCATGGTGTAAACGGATTCGCACGGTGTGCGGAAGTGTTTGTGAGTTGTTGTAGCTGAGAACAGGTACGTGCACTATGCCCATGTATGCCGCATATTTGACAACGTCCTTGATATCCCCTTGGTGCGATTTGATTAGAAGCGGAAGACGGTTGAGTGTGTTGCCATGATGAGTTCTTGTTTGAGGACCATGACTGATTTGATTTGTTGTTGTAGTTGCGTGAACCATTACGATTGTTGTTGTTGGATTGACGAACGTTTGCAGCGTTCGCCGTAATAGCCAGATCCGGAGATGAAGAGGCAGCAATTTGAAGCTTGGCCTCGTGATTGAGGAGTTTTTCATGGATCTCAATGATTGATGGTGCAGTATCACGACCTTCGAGCTGATCGACCACCGTCTTGTAGTCTTCAGGTAAGCCTTCGAGCACATACTCCACCTGATCTTCATGTTCGATGTCTTTTCCAAGAAGCGGCAATTGATCAAAACGAGTCGTGAGACCCTGAATGTAATCATTGATCGATTTGGAGCCTTTCTTCCATTGCTTGATCTGTTGCTTTAATTGTTTGATGTGTCCTCTGCTTGGTTTAGCATAAATGGAAGAGAGTTCAGACCAGATTTGAGCCGCAGTCTGGGTCTTGGCGAGTAATGGTTGAATGGAGGTGGTGATAGCACCTAATAAGGCACTGTAGATCAATTGATCTTGCCGTGTCCACTTGGCAAACTCTGGGTTGGGAGAGACAACATCAGCGATAGTGATCGTCAGATCTGGAGAGAGAGAGGAGCCATCAAGATGACCAGCAAGGTTATACCCAGCAAGAAGGGCATAGACCTGTCGATTCCACATTAAGTAATTAGTGGTGGTGAGTTTGGTAACGTTCGTCATATTGACGTGTAAGATAGTGTTGGGGTCGTTGAGAGAGATGGTCTCAGATTGAGGAGCCATTGAAGAAGAAAGAACAGAGATTGAGAAAGAAGGTGACGGCTAAAAATTTTTTTTTTTTTTTAGGTTTGTAGGTATCGCAGCTCTGATACCATGTAGAAAGGAAACTTGATTATTCATTGAGTAGAGATTACAATATATAGAGATTACACAGCAGAGCAAGGTATAAACAAATGACTAATCTAGCCTTTATATACAATACATTCTATAATATTAACCTTAGGAAAAAGAAAAAGATGAACCCTCGGAGCAGAGGCGGACCCAGTGAAGACAATATGGGTTCAGTTGACACCACTTTAATTTTAGATTCTTTTGTTAAATAAGAAGGTTTATTAGGTCTGAACCCAGTTAATTTTATTTATGACCCCATACTTCAATTATTGTTTTGCTCAATTATTATTTGAACTCACTAACAAAATTATACTCTGGGCCAAATTAAATTTTTTTCACAGAGCCCATTCTTATTTAGAATTTATTCAATTTTTAAAAGCATTCTCCTTTATTAGAAAAAAAACCTAATCGATGAAAAATAGATGTTTCTTTTCTTTTTTGCCTCTGTCAAACTCTTCAACTTCCACGTTCCTTCTAGTCTAGCTTCCAGACTTTTCTACGATTCCAGGTTCTACTCAATATTGCTTCTAGTTTTCGTTCATCGCCAAACTTGTAAGTTCGTATTTAAATTGAAAATTTGATATAATCTGTCAATTCTTATTTAATTTTCTCCATGGCATATTTTGTTAATCTGTTTTAATTTATACTGTTGAAATTTGTGGTCTTTGTGGTTTAGTAAAAGAGGCAACAACAATTCTCTCCTTTTTAATTGATAAACCACTATATATTTGATCTTAATTTTGTATCTTGGTGGAGACTCCACTGGAAATGCCGAGTGATGAGGATATTCTGTAACAAAAAAAAAACGTGAGCAGTAAGCTCATAAAGCTACAAGACTAAGAGATTTGATTATTAAAATATTGTAATTTGTTTTGTATTGTTAAACAAAGTGGTGGACTGGTGGTTGTCGTTGATTACATTCAATCAAGAAAATGTGGTGGTTGCTTTAATTTGTCCTTATTGGCTCGTTGTTTTGATTTGCAAGAAAATGCTACGGTTCTTAAGCTTGGTCTTTTTTGTTATCCGATGGTAGAAAAGAGTAACTTTATAATCTGTTTTGCTAATTTTTATTTCAGATGCAATTATGGAAAGATTTTTGAAAAGAAAAGCTCCATCTCCGGCTTCATGTGATTTAGATGATTTGCCATGGGATCCCGTTGATCGGAAAAAAATATCAGAGTACCATCCGAATGAGAGAGAAGAGGTAATCCGAAAATATTTGATTAGAGGTCCTTGTCAACCCCGTGGTCATATTTTTAAACAAAAAGAGATAGGAGGCGTATTGAGACGGTTTAATTCAGCATGGTTTGATCGGTATAGCAATTGGTTAGAGTATAGTGTGAAGAAAGACGCTGCATTTTGCTTATGTTGTTATTTGTTTAGAGACAATGCTGGTAAAGGCGGAACGAATGATGCATTTACCACTGAAGGTTTCTCAAAGTGGAATAAGTTTAAAAGGCTTTCAGAGCATGTGGGAGGTGTAAATAGCTTTCATAACAATGCAGTTATTAAGTGTGAAAACTTGATGAAACAAGGTCAGTCTATCAAACATGCTTTGCATAGACAAGATGATATTACGAAGAACGAGTATTGGATTCGGTTGAATGCTTCAATCGATGCTTCCAGATATTTATTGAGGCAAGGGCTACCTTTTCGTGGTCATGATGAATCAGAAAAATCTGCAAATAGAGGAAACTTCGTGGAGCTTTTGAAATACACTGCAGAACAAAACGAAGTTGTGAGTAAGGTCATTTTAGAAAATGCTCCAGGAAATAATCAGATGGTGTCTCCAAAGATTCAGAAAGATCTTGTGCATTGTTTTGCCGAAGAAGTAGTCAGATCTGTTATTGAGGAAATTGATCATGATGTTTTCGGTTTGTTGGTGGATGAATCTGCTGATGTTTCTGACAAAGAACAAATGGCAGTAGTGTTCCGGTTTGTTGATAAAAGTGGAATTGTCAAAGAGAGATTCATGGGTATTACACATGTGAGCGAGACCTCTTCAGCATCTTTGAAATCTGCTATTGATTCGTTTTTTGCTAAATATGGATAAGCATTAAAAAGGTGAGAGGGCAAGGTTATGATGGGGCAAGCAATATGAAGGGTGAGTTCAATGGTCTAAGGGCACTGATTTTGAAGGAAAACACATCAGCATATTATGTCCACTGTTTTGCTCATCAACTTCAATTGGTTGTCGTGGCAGTTGCAAAAAAGAATTTTGATGTTGGAAATTTTTTTGATATGATTTCTCTGTTGTTGAATGTGGTGGGAGCTTCATGCAAAAGGAAAGATATGCTTCGAGAGAGCTATAGAAAAAAGGTTGAAGAAGGAATTAACAATGGTGAAATCAGTACTGGGACAGGACTAAATCAAGAGGTTTCTCTCCAAAGACCAGGAAATACTCGTTGGGGATCTCACTATAGAACTCTATTGCGTATGGTTGAGTGTTTTCTTGTATTATTGAGGTTCTTGAGTATATTCAGAGTGAAGGGGTAGATGATTTGAAAAGACGTCAAGCACATGGTCTTCTCAACTACTTCTATAGCTTTGATTTTGTGTTTTATTTGCAAATGATGATACATCTTTTGGGACTCACTGATAATTTGTCGATGGCTTTGCAAAGAAGAGACCAAGATATTCTGAATGCTATGTCATTGGTGAAATCAACAAAGAGGCAACTGCAGAAGTTTAGGGATGATGGATGGGATTCTCTCATACTTAAAGTTTATTCTTTTTGTGAGAAGTATGATATTGAGAAGCTTGATATGGAGGAAGATTTTGTTGACCCAAGGAGACCAAGAAAGAAATCAGAAGTAACAAATATGCATCACTACAAGGTTAATTGCTTATATTCTGTGTTGGATTCGCAGCTTCAAGAGTTTAATGACCGTTTTGATGAGGTAAACACTGAATTACTTATTTGCGCTGCTTCTCTATCTCCGCTTGATTCTTTCTCTAGGTTTGACCACACGAAGTTGATGAGGTTATCTAAGTTCTACCCATATGATTTTACTCCTGTGGAATGCATATCTCTTGAGCAGCAGTTACATATCTATATTGATAATGTTCAAAATGATGAAAGATTTTCTCATTTAAAGAGTCTTGGGGAACTTGCTCATATGTTGGTGGAGACACGAAAACATATATCACATCCATTGGTTTATAGGCTTCTAAAGTTAGTTTTGATTTTGCCTGTTGCTACTGCTACTGTTGAGAGATGTTTTTCAGCAATGAAGATCGTGAAGACAGATCGACACAATCGGATTGGAGATCAATTTATGAATGATTGTTTAGTTTGTTTTGTTGAGAAAGATGTATTTGAGACTGTTACTAATGAGACTGTGATTAGTAGATTTCAGGATATGAAGGATCGTAGAGTAGTTTTGTAAGGATGTTAAATTTATATTGAAGACTTTTGTCAAAATTATTTGAAGTTATGTTTTGACACCGGTTAAAAAAATTTCTGGGTCCGCCACTGCCTCGGAGTTCACCTTATAAGATCTCGAGGATAAAATCTTCTAACGCAAACTAAAATAAAAATAAAAAATCAAAACTTCCAAATTCATAATCAAAGAAAAACAAAACCAAGAAATTTACTAACCAAAACTAGATCCTAGAATAAAGCAAAAAACAGGGAAGTCACTAACAAACTTAAAGAGGTACATGTCGATCCCAACGAGGAAGCTCTTGATACCGGAACATCCCAACCATACATGAACGCAGACTGACCCCGATGATACGAAAGGTATATTCCATCTTCTTTAGCTTCCCAAACGTTACCTCCTTCAACCTCAAAGACTTGGTGATGCATGAAATTAGGTCCTTGCCACAAGCGACACCAGAATGTTTCATAGTCGCCGAATTCGTAATAAAAATTGTATGATCCTGCGGGATGCAGCCTATGGTATCCCTTATCTTCGTCTTTGGATCTGCAGTGGACAATGAGATCGTTTCCGTTATGTAGAAGGTTTCTGATCCACACGGTATCTGATAAGGCTGTGTTGCTCATCATAATAAGGCTAAAGGCGAAAACAAAAAGGAGAAACGGTAGACGATTCATTGTATGGAATTAATGCTTCGATTTTGTAGTGAGTTTTATAAATTTGAGTCAAAGACAAAGAAACCAAAGTCAGGATGATGGAGCGAGAGAGAGGAAAATTATGCTACTGATGCGACGGCTATTCTAGATATATATAAGCTTGAATTTTCCTTGTCTTCTGTTTTTCCTTCTTATGTTGGTGTTTATCGTTTGCCTTTTTTTTTTAGGAAGTTATGTCTCTTTTATATATATTTTTTTAGGATTCGTTTGAGCCTTAGAAGAATCGGATATTATTGGTATTTTCAAAGCTTTACGGATATTGTAAATTTTGTTTGGAAAATCAGATTTTTATTCATCCGATCTACAATAACTGACGAAACCCTATTTAGAATATCGAAACTCAAGTAACTAATTAGTGATATTAATCTAAGGAAAAACAAAAAGAAAAAAGTACATATATTCTTCCAACCCAAATTAAAAAAAAAATCAAAACTTCCAAAATTCATAATCAATATAAAATAAAAATAAAAAGAACATAAGCTCTCCAATTTCACCTTAGAACATAAACTCTTCCAACCCAAACTAAAAAAAATAAAAAATCAAAACTTCCAAAATTCATAATCAAAGAAAAACAAAAACAAGAAATTTTCTTACCAAAACTAGATCCTACGATAAAACAAAAACAAGGAAGAGACCAACAAGCTTAAAGGGGTACATGTCGATCCCAACGAAGAAGCTCTTGATAAGGTTAACGGAACATCCCAACCATACATGAATGGAGACTGACGCTGATAATCCCAAACGTATGTTCCGTCTTCTTTAGCTTCAAAAATGTTACCATCTTTAACCTCAAAGACTTGGTGATGCTTGAAACTAGGTCTTTGCGGCAGGGTTATTTAGCGAAATGAGTATTTTTTTTCAAGTTTTCTTTGCAAATGGGTAATTTCAGGTTATTTGGAAAAATGTAGTTTTTGGTAGTTTTTTGGTGAGTAGTTTAGAAGAGATAAATAATTTGTTCTCCTTTTACCTTTTAGATTTGAGCAAATCAGAGTAAACTATAAAAAATATTAAAAAATATAAAAATAATAAAATTCACCAATAATTAAAAAAACTACCAAAAATAGAAAAAGTTATATAAAAAATATAAGCAATTATAAAAATTATAAAACTTAGAAAAATTATACGAAATCATAAAAATAATGTAAACTAAAAAATTATGGAATTCAAAATTAAATTAATAAATATATAAAATTTTAAAATTATCAAAATTACCAAAACATTTTTAAAATTGTAAAAATTATAAAAAACTGTAAAAATATATTAAATTTATAGAAAATAAAAAATATAAAAGTTAAAAAAAATAATAATAATAAAATGTTAAAAAAAATTATAAAAATTATAAAAATTATAAAAATTATAAAAATTATAAAAATTATAAAAATTATAAAACTTAGAAAAATTATATAAAATCATAAAAATAATGTAAACTAATAAATTATAGAGTTCAAAATTAAATTATTAAATATTTAAAATCATAAAATTATCAAAATTACTAAAAAATTATAAAAGATTATAAAAATTATAATATAATAAAAAATTATAAAAATTTATAACTGTTACAAAAATTCTTAAAAAATTAAAAATTATAAAAATTTACAAAAGTTATAAAAATTACAAAATATAATAATTATAAAAATATAAAGTAATAAATTTTTAAAAATTAAGAATTAAACAAAAATGTTGGGGTCGAAATCCCCTCCTCGAAGATTGACGGAACGAAAAGACAAGGACAAGACCAAATGAAACCTATCCCGAACATGGAACGGACGAGCTAAGGCAAACTGCCCACGATCCGTCCAGGAAGCCAACCGGCGGCTGGGACATGGCCAGCCGCCGGGTCCTCTTTCACCAAAGGCCGGCGGCTGGGACAAGTGCCAGCCGCCGGATCTCCCTTCGTCCGTGGCCGGCGGCTGGGATGTGGCCAGCCGCCGGATCTCCCTTCGTCCGTGGCCGGCGGCTGGGATGAAGCCAGCCGCGGATCTCCCCTCGTCCGTGGCCGGCGGCGGGGCAAGTGCCAGCCGCCGGATCTCCCATCGTCCGTGGCCGGCGGCTGGGGCAAGTGCCAGCCGCCGGATCTCCCCTCGTCCGTGGCCGGCGGCCGGGATGAGGCCGGCCGCCGGATCTCCCATCGTCCGTGGCCGGCGGCTGGGGCAAGTGCCAGCCGCCGGGTCTTCATCACATCCAGATTCGTTCTCCGAACATCGTCCAGTCGACCGACCGTCGAACGAAACTCTATGCCCGGACCGACCCGGAGATCATCCGTTTGCATGTTCTGACTCCAAAGACGTCCATAAACGTTCCCCGAAAGACCGTGACGAACGTCTAGCTAGCCGTGGACCAGTCGCCGAGCATACAAGCCAAAGGAACCGGCGGCTGGCCATCAAGACTGAAACCGGCGGCTGGAAGTTCAAATAAAAAACGGGCGGTTCAAATCTCGGAAGTCATAAAACGCTCGGAACACTATTCACGCGGGAAAAACCGTTAAAAACACTATTCATCCCGAGACAAGGTTAACCGAAAGATCGAATTGAGCTTAAACCGAGATTCGGATTACTATTCATCGGGTTACTATTCACGGATCACTATTCATCGACGGGCCGGATTTGGGTCAGAACGCGCGGACGGATCACGGAAGACTCTCGGGCCGGAAATCGGGCCCAAAAAGCTTAAGTCGGCGGCTGGGAGCGAAGGTCAAGGTCCCACATCGGAAATCTGAAGTCTTAGCCTCCTAGGATTGCCAGTATATATATGTACGCTCATGTAAAGGTTAAATCCATCCCAGATCCGAGTATTAGGAGTTTTAGCAATTTAAGACTATTCAGCTTTTGCTAATTTCCCTTGTACTTTCGAAAATATCAATAAAATCTCCCTTTTCATCTTTTTGCATTTTCGGTCCTTTAGTTCTTTATAAATAGAATTTTCGAGCCCCCATTAAATATAAGTTTTGACAGTGTGAGTTTCGGCTCTCACAGTTTGGCGCCGTCTGTGGGGACGAGAAATATTCTTAACCGAAGAACGAAAAGGATACCGAACGAAGACAATGACCAGAAGAACTGACGACATCACCAACCCCGACCGGAGCAGCAGCCGGAATGGGACTTCCCGCCATTAGCACATCGGCGGCCGGAACTGGAACAACTGCCGCCGGACATCCACCGACGGAGCAGTCGGAAATCCCGGACTTCCCCCAGGGCCCTCGCCAGATACGGAATGCCACTCCAAGATCCGATCATCACGGAAACAGCCAACACCGCCCCGGAGAATGCAGCGATCACCGAACTGCGAAACATGGTAGCTGAAATCGCGGAGCGGCAAAACAGGCAGGAGAGAGCGGCCGCACGAGAAAGAGCGGCTTCCCAGGAACCAGCGCACGCCCCCCGAACCATAGGAGTGAGACGCCTCGTCTTCACCCCACGAGCTGATCCCTCGGGCCGTGATAATCCAGACGAACAAACCCCCGTCGGAACAAGGAAAGAGCTATCAGCACCACCCCCGCTGTACCGGAAGAGCACCACTGGGCGAACAGCCGAACGGCCAACTTCCACGGTGACCAACGGCGAGAACTCGACAGACGTCACGAACAGAGCCGAAAACGAAACTGACGACGAGGCTGGAGATCTGAACGCGGACGAAGAAGAGCTCCGCTGGATCGAAGAGCAGGAGAAGGAGGAACGAGAGGCCAGAGCTAATCAATCCGCTAGCCGAAGGGACGAGCTGGATGAGCTCCGTGCCCGCCTAGAACTCACGACAAGTCAGATGAAGGAGGTAAGGTCGCAAGTCCATAAAGCGATAAGTGCGGCCCCGGAGATTGACCGCGTCCTACAGGAAACGCAGAAGATCCCGTTCACTTCGAGGATCACCAGCGTCAAACTCTCTGACCCGGGCAAAATCTGAATTCCCTTCTACGACGGGACAACTGATCCGAAGGCCCACATGACAGCTTTCCGCATCGCTATGGGCGTGCTAGGTTCAAACCCGAAGAGAGGGACGCGGGATTCTGCCTCCTCTTCGTGGAGCATCTGAAAGGATCAGCCCTATCGTGGTTCTCGAGGCTAGAGAGAGATTCAATTGACGGTTTCGAGCAGTTGTCAACAGCCTTCTTGAAACACTACTCGCTGTTCATAAGACAGTCAACATCCGACGCGGATCTTTACTCGCTGTCACAGGAACCTGAAGAAAGCCTCCGAGATTTCATCGAAAGGTTTAAGGTAATAGTCTCGAAAATTGATGGACTAAGCAACAGTGCCGCGATCAACGCCCTGAAGAAGTCCTTGCTGAAGACTTTGAACTTCCGAAAGGAGATTACCGTGAACCCACCAGTCACCATTCAAGATGCTCTCCACCGCGCTTCCAACTTCGTCATCTACGAGGAAGACATGAGGGTCCCAGCCGGAAAGCACCAATCCTCAAAATTAGTCGCCAAAGGCACGGTGCAACCTTCTAGCTTTCCAAACGAGAGAAGAAGTAGGCGAACCAGCCGAGATGAAGAACCCAACCCGGGCGGAGCGCATAACTACCAGATAAACACGGAGAGACCGCATAATGAGCGCAACAAGGGACCGTGGAATACATGGACTCGACCAGGATTCGATGAAAACGCCTTCTGTACCTTCCACAAGACAAAAGGCCACTCAACCGAAAACTGCAGGACCATCGGAAGGAGGCTCGCGGCAAAGCTGTTAGCCGGGGAGCTCGGAAACGGAGTGACCCTTGAGAGTCTCGGAGCTATCGAAGAAGATGCTGGCGCCCCGGACGGATGACCTAACCAGGAACGTCCCGAAAGGCCCGACGAGGACACACCCAAACGAGGAAGGAGACCAAATGGAGACGACTCCGCTGCCAACCGCAGGAGAATCCACATGATCATCGGAGGATCGCAATACTGCCGAGACACAGTGGCCTCCATAAAAGCGTTTCTGAGAAGAGGAGACAAGGAGTCAAAACCACGGGAACCGATCACTGAAAAAGACGATCGGATCGCTTTTCACGAAAAAGATGCTGAAGGCCTTGACCAACCTCACGATGATCCATTGGTGGTAGAGTTGGATATCAACGACCATGACGTCTCACGAGTCTTGATCGACACCGGAAGTTCGGTGGACGTCATTTTTCGAGAGACACTTCAAAGAATGAAAGTGGATCCGTCAAAGATAACGCCCAGTCCGAGATCGCTGACCGGATTCTCTGGCGAAGTTACAAAGACGGATGGAACAATCCAGCTCCCGGTTCGTGCCGGTGGAATCACGAAAATCGTTAACTTCGCGGTGGCAAACCACCCCGCAATTTATAACGTGATAATGGGGACTCCCTGGATCAATTCAATGCGAGCTATCCCATCGACTTACCATCATTGCCTGAAGTTCCCGACACCAAACGGAATCAAGACCATTTGGGGAAATCAGAAGGAGGCTCGGATCTGTTTTCTGGCAGAGCACAAGCTCCGGAATCCGACTATCCCGCAGAGAGGGAACCGAAGAGGAAGAAGAAGACAAAGTCCCCGAATTGGGAAAGAAAGTAAGCAGGACCGAACAGTTCGAGAAAACGGAGGTTCCGCCCACCGAAACATACGAAGAAGAGACGAAAACTGCCTCAGAAACCGTCGAAGCTACAAATAACGGTTCCACGGCCGAGACCTAACCATCTTCCTACCAAAAAAAAAAAAAAAAAAGAAAAAAAAAAAGAACGGAACTACGGGTGACTTGATCCCTTTTCACGAAGGGTACGTAGGCAGCTCGCTTAAAAAACGAGTTCAGTTGCCCCTCTCTTTAAAAAGGGGGGGAGTGGGTCCGTATATATATACTACCAAATTTTCGCAAAAATTTCAAGGAGATGGACATTGGGACTTAGCATCTCATAACACATCCAAAGCTTGAAAAAGTTTCCCGAAAACACCATTCTGACAAACATCGAAACTTAGCATCTCGAAACTTGATCCAGAAACCAAATGGATCCAGAAAAACCCGAGGAAAATGAACATTGAGACTTAGTATCTCATAAAACATCTTCAACTTACAAATCAGATGAACATCGAGGCTTAGCATCTCGTAACTCATCCAAGACCACCAATCAAGATACTTCTCCCGAATACTTAAGTCATCGCCAACAAATCCGTCTGTTGCTGGCCACAACAAGACTATCTTTTTAAAACCATGGTTCTTTCAACATCCCGCAGAGGATAAAACTAGCGCGCTATACAAATTTCCGGATTAACATCCGAAGGGCGTAACCTGTATCCCGCGATCCTGCAGGAAGCGCTCGAGACGATGTTCTGATGAGTTTACTTTCACCAACACTTTGCATAGTACAGGACACAAAGTAAACTCTTTAAACCCAGTAAAGCGCCTGACACGGGAACACTGGTCAAAGACATCTCGAGAACGCAGTATCAAACCGGCTCTGATGCGAGATCTTAAAAGCGTTCAGTCGAAAGAGGGATTCGAACAAGCTCGATCCCCTACGACAACAAAAGACTGCATTAAACCCAGGAACATTCGGAAAATACAAACTGGTCTAAAAGTTCGAGGGTCCGGAACAACACTCCAACGCAATATCAAAACGGGCCAGCCGCCCGTCCTCCGTAGAGAGACGGGCCAGCCGCCCTTTACTCCACAAAACGGGCCAGCCGCCGTCCTCCGTAGAGAGACGGGCCAGCCGCCCTTTACTCCACAAAACGGGCCAGCCGCCCGCCTCCGTAGAGAGACGGGCCAGCCGCCCTCAATCTACAAAACGGGCCAGCCGCCCATCCTCCGTAGAGAGATGGGCCGGCCGCCCTTCGTTCCGCAAAGCTACAAATCAACTCCGAAACGGGCCAGCCGCCCCTACTCCGCAAAACGGGCCAGCCGCCCGTCCTCCGTAGAGAGACAGGCCAGCCGCCCATCATTCTACAACATGGGCCAGTCGCCCTCTAGGAAGAGAGACATACGGCCGCCCATCTTCTCCTTATCAAGGCTATAAAAGCAAAGCAAGCAAGCAAAGAAGTCCATAACATCTAAGGAAAAGCTGATAGATAAAAATCTCCATGAAAGGAGATATGAGTCGGTTAACAAACAAATACAATAAAAAGGGTCAAAAGACCCGAATACAACTAAGGCAGAAAAAGAAAAAACAAGGCCAAAGCCTAGTCATATTCACAACGAGAGGGGTAGGAGCTCCATAGTCCAAAGCCTCGGCGTCCGGAGACTGGTACGGAGAAGAAAAGGAGAGAATACCAAGTGGCTCTCGAGAACGGCAGCAGCCCGATCATAGGAACCGGTCCAACCTCCTCCTTTGAGCCGCTCCAATTCCGCCTCCAGCTCTCCCTCTTCCCCCTCAACCTTCGACTTCCCGGACTTAATGTCCCGGACTAGGTCGAGGTTAGAGCTGACCTCAGACAAGGCAGTCTCGCCATATTCGCCTGACGCATTGGCACGAGAGCAGCCTGGCTCCCTCGATGCGAAGACGGTACTTCTCCACCAAGTCCCAGCGACATTTCTTAAGAGCCAGCTCCAATTTCCGCTCAGCTTCCGCGAGCACTTTCTTAATCGCCTTCTGAGATCGCCTCTCCACGTTCTGAAGCTTCACTTCCAAGGCCTGATCTTCTTGTCCTTCTTCCGGGGACCTCTCTCTCCGAAGCTTCCAAGGCAACCTGGGTTGCATGAGCTCGGGTGGCGATCTGAATCAAAGAAAAGCAAATATCAGCAAAGACCAAACTGCGTCCAAACGAATCTAAAGGAAAAAAGAATTACCGCCATAAGACTGGAGGACAGATCTCCGTAAGCTGCTGAACGATCGAACGGCGCAGCTGGGGCCGGAGCCAGCGCTCCAAAGTAGTCCACAACCTTAACGGACTCAGCTGGATCGCCTCCCGCCGCCTTGCGGGCATCGAAGAGAAGACCATGATCGGCGCCTCGGCCGTCCGAGCACTTTCCCCTTCCTCAGACGGCCAGGGCTGTTGGAAGCTCCCTTCCCCTTATCCACAGCGACGGCACAAGCTGAAATCTGAGGAGCAGCGATCTGTTCCTCGGGCGCGCCATGGAAATCAGGTCCGGCGGAAGAACAAAGCCGGATGCCGGGTCAAACTCGACTGCCTCTCCGGACGGCCAGCCTCGCCGTACTTCTGCTTGCGATAGTTCCAAACACCCTCCATCCCGGGGTACGTCGCCAGCGGGTCGATGAAGTCGGGACCTTTGAGAGGGGCACGTCCTTCTAAAATATCTCTTGCGTCAAGAAAGCGGCGCCAAAGGTCAGGACACTCCCAATCGATTTTCTTCTTATCAACTTCTGTAACGATATCCTCAAACCGGAAATCTGGGACAAAGGGATCACGACCTAGAGAGAAAAAAGAAGAAAAGCTGTGAGAAATGAAGTTATGAAGAATGAAACAAATGAGCAAGGACTACTTATAGGAAAAAATTCACAAAAAGACAAAACGCTTACGTGGCAAACTCCACTCGGTCCTAACCGAGCCGCCGAAGTCAGAACCGACCGGACGTGAGCGGCGGCGTTTCACGTAGAAAAACTCGAGCCGCGAAGCTTTGCAATGCTGTCGAAGCCCGGAGTAGAAACGCTTCACGTTCCTCCGAACGTTGATCGAGCAGAAGAAATCCGAATTGGAAACCTTCCTCATCGAAAAGAAATCCGAATCAGATCACCCTCCAACTTGATCCACATTCGGCACAACGGACCACAAGTCCCATCAAAATCCTCATGGCGCCAGGGTAAGTTGGGAGATTGCAACCCCATATAGATCGAGAAAATCAAAAATGGCTCCGGGATCGGGAACCAGAGGAAGGCCCTAGACATCGCGACCGTACATGGCAGGCAAAATAGCCATCTGGCGCCTTGTTCATCCTATCCCCATCTTTCGGGAGACGGAACTTAATCTTGTCCGGAATCCGAAAATCGTATCTAAGCTCGGCTAGCGAATCCCGATCGCTCAAAGTAGGACCGTGCTTGAATGTCTCGGCTATCGATCTATAACTCGTAGACGGTCCAGGCTTCTTAAACCGCCAAGCGAAAATGTCACCCCAATAGGCTTTAGCCTCTCCGGGAGAACGACACTCGGACTTCACGTCTGGATGCACGAAGATAGGCACCTCCGGTGATCGATCTAGCTTCTTCCCGGGATGTGGCCGAGTCGTCACGCTCTTTGGCCAAACACGACGACGATCGGAAGGGACCAAGGATCGGGATGGCCATGCACGCCACCCGCCGTTGTCCTCAACCTGTTGGGGGGGAGTCCAGACGCCACGTGCTATGCTCGTCCTCGGCGAGACGCCGTCAGCTTCAACTCGAGAAGAGCCGGACGCCCTCTCTAAGACACCTCCGGAGCTAGCGCCCATCTTGAAACGGCTACTACGCCAGCCGCCCTCTTGGGAGCATTCTTAGGGCCAAACGCCCTCTCCGAACCAGACGCCCTACTCGTCGACCTCCCGGCCGCCGGCTCGGGTCTGGTCTCATTCCCAGCCGCCATCTCGGGAATGCCTTCATTCCCAGCCGCCGTCTCGGGTAGGACCATCACTCCCAGCCGCCGTTCCGGACTCCATTGAGGAACATTAGCAAAACCAAGCGTTCCTGGAGCATGCTAGGACCGGCCTCCCACTGCGGGACACCTTCGGGACCGTACGCTGCTTGCGGAATGGCATCTTCTCCAGCTGCCAGCAGATCTTCTACAAGTACTGCATCATCCTCCGCGGACATAAAATCGAAGTCAAACTGATTATTCATTATGGCATCAAGGTTAAGTTCGAAAGAAGAACCTCCTTCACCAGCCATTGCTAAGAAAAAAAATTATCGAAGGAGAGACTTAGAAAATTTTTGAGAAGAGAAGAGAAGTGTGAAAAAATGAAATGAAGCCACTCCTTTGATATAGCAAGCATGGCACGAAATCCCATGGAGAACTATACTCTGACAAGACACTAAAGCGAAGCGGACGAAGCGGATGACGGAAAAAAGAAAACTCATAGCTTCCGTTTCAGTCAAACCCGATAAAACTCTCAGCTCGGAGCTCCTTGCTCCAAACCACGGAAGCAAAGAGCTGGGGGGCTAACTGTTGGGGTCGAAATCCCCTCCTCGAAGATTGACGGAACGAAAAGACAAGGACAAGACCAAATGAAACCTATCCCGAACATGGAACGGCGAGCTAAGGCAAATGCCCACGATCCGTCCAGGAAGCCAACCGGCGGCTGGGACATGGCCAGCCGCCGGGTCCTCTTTCACCAAAGGCCGGCGGCTGGGACAAGTGCCAGCCGCCGGATCTCCCTTCGTCCGTGGCCGGCGGCTGGGATGAGGCCACCCACCGGATCTCCCTTCGTCCGTGGCCGGCGGCTGGGATGAAGCAGCCGCCGGATCTCCCCTCGTCCGTGGCCGGCGGCTGGGGCAAGTGCCAGCCGCCGGATCTCCCATCGTCCGTGGCCGGCGGCTGGGGCAAGTGCCAGCCGCCGGATCTCCCCTCGTCCGTGGCCGGCGGCCGGGATGAGGCCGGCGGCTGGGGCAAGTGCCAGCCGCCGGATCTCCCCTCGTCCGTGGCCGGCGGCCGGGATGAGGCTGGCCGCCGGATCTCCCATCGTCCGTGGCCGGCGGCTGGGGCAAGTGCCAGCCGCCGGATCTCGCATCGTCCGTGGCCGGCGGCTGGGATAAGGCCAGCCGCCGGGTCTTCATCACATCCAGATTCGTTCTCCGAACATCGTCCAGTCGACCGACGTCGAACGTAACTCTATGCCCGGACCGACCCGGAGATCATCCGTTTGCATGTTCTGACTCCAAAGACGTCCATAAACGTTCCCCGAAGACCGTGACGAACGTCCAGCTAGCCGTGGACGAGTCGCCGAGCATACAAGCCAAAGGAACCGGCGGCTGGCCATCAAGACTGAAACGGGCGGCTGGAAGTTCAAATAAAAAACGGGCGGTTCAAATCTCGGAAGTCATAAAACGCTCGGAACACTATTCACGCGAGAAAAACCGTTAAAACACTATTCATCCCGAGACAAGATTAACCGAAAGATCGAATTGAGCTTAAACCGAGAGTTCGGATTACTATCACGGGTTACTATTCACGGATCACTATTCATCGGCGGGCCGGATTTGGGTCAGAACGCGCGGACGGATCACGGAAGACTCTCGGGCCGGAAATCGGGTCCAAAAAGCTTAAGTCGGCGGCTGGGAGCGAAGGACAAGGTCCCACATCGGAAATCTGAAGTCTTAGCCTCCTAGGATTGCCAGTATATATATGTACGCTCATGTAAAGGTTAAATCCATCCCAGATCCGAGTATTAGGAGTTTTAGCAATTTAAGACTATTCAGCTTTTGCTAATTTCCCTTGTACTTTCGGAAAATATCAATAAAATCTCCCTTTTCATCTTTTTGCATTTTCGGTCCTTTAGTTCTTTATAAATAGAATTTTCGAGCCCCCATTAAATATAAGTTTTGACAGTGTGAGTTTCGGCTCTCACAAAAAATTATTAAAATTATTGAAAATTACAAAAGTTATAAAAAATTATAAAAAATATAAAAATGTAAAAATTACTAACCCTAAACCCTAAACCCTGAATTCTGAACCTTAAACTCTAAACCCTAAAACTCTAAAACCCTAAACCCTAACCCTCGACACTAAACCCAAACTTTAACTGCTCAATACTAAACCCAAACCCTCAACACTCAATACTAAACCCTAAACCCTCAAAGCTCAATATTAAACCCAAACCATCGATGCTCAATACTAAACCTTAAACACTCAATAGTAAACCCAAACTCTCAACACTCAATACTAAACCCTAAACACTCAATAGTAAACCCAAACCCTCAACACTCAATACTAAACCCTCAACTTTGAACTCTAAACCCTAAACCCAAATCCCAAATCCCTAAACCTCAACACTCAATACTAAACCCAAACCCTAAATGCTCAATACTAAACCCAAACCCTCAATGCTAAACTCAAACCCTCAAGAGTCAATACTAAACCCAAACTGTAAATGCTCAATACTAAACCTCAACCCTAAACGCTAATACAAAACCAAACCCTCAACACTCAATACTAAACCCAAAGCCTCAACACTCAATACTAAACCCAAACTCTAAACTCTCAATACTAAACTTCAACCCTCAACACTCAATACTAAACCCAAACCCTCAATACTAAACCCTAAACCTTCAACACTCAATATCAATTATCGTTCAACAAGTACACAAATTATCATATAACTCGTGATTTGGAAGAGTGTCCGAGTTATCTACTTCCAACATTTTTCTTTTCTCTCGAAAACGATGCCATCAGGTTTTTTGTTGATATATATTTTAATATTTTATGATAAATATATTAGAAATTATTGTCAGTTTCTTTTCTAAAATATGGACTTTTCGGTCAGTTCCATTGTGAACAAAGTAAATGTAATAGTGTCGATTCTGGAAAACTAATTCAAGTGTTATCCATGGGTATTGAGTACTAATACTCTATTAAAATTATAAAATTACTAAAAAAATCAAAATAAAAGTAAGTAAAAAAAATATTTAAAAAAATCAAAATGCAAGTTATAGGCTTGAATTTTCCTTTTTCTTTTGTCTTCTGTTTTTCCTTTTTATGTTGGTGTTTATCGTTTGCGTTTTTTTAGGAAGTTTTGTGTCTTATATATTTTTTTGTTTAGGAAACCGTTTGAGCCTTAGAAGAATGTCGGCTATATATAGAACGAAATCTAAGCACTTCTTTGTTTCGTTATTTTGAAAAATTAATTAGAATAACCAAACAAAAAAGAGACTATTGTTTCCCATAAAGTCTGGGAATTCTTTGAGAATTCAAAGCCTTCATTCTGCACTATTGAGTGTTTTGTGTTTCATATTAACAAAAACCTGTGGTCTCATGGAATCCTAAAATTTCATTGTTCATGTGGAGGTTATATGGTTTCCTGTTTACACAGAGTTTATAAAATTCACAAAAGGAGAAGTGATCTAGTATCATAATTGGTTTTTTTGCTAGGATTCACCCTTGTTTTTATCTTTTTTGCCAAGGGTAATCCTACATCGGATAAACATTTTGTACACTCTACAAACAAGTCTCATTTTAATGAAATTCACATACTTGGCAAAAAAAAAATCATAATTGGTTTTTTTTTTAAATGTTTACTCTATGTCTTTATCTCATTGGAAACAATTGCCATATTTTCTGTCGGATTCATCCGGATCTCTATATTAATTCCTTTAGCATAAAAACCTAACATATTCTAAACAAAGCCCTCAGACAAAAGTAAGATGCCTCACCATCGTTTTCATCTTCCTGTATTATTAAATGTTAGAGCTGCTTGATTAATCTACCGAATGTATTTTGTTTGGTCATTTATGTTGATGTAGCAAATTCTAAGTTCAATGTGTCACATAAAGAACTACAAAAGCCTACATCACAAGAGATTACCAATTTGGATTTTAATGCCTTAAGTGAAATCTTTAATTCTGTGGAAGTTTAAGCAATTTGAGCTGTTCGGAGTTGCAAATCAGTTATAGTAGTGTTGGCAACTGAAATATAATGCTATGAATGTAAAGGATATAGAAATCTGATAAAGACGAGAACCTCAGTCTTTTAAATGTGGTAGGTCTCGGCCAAAAGAGAACCCTCAATTGTTGGGGGATAGAAGGGACTGAATGTGAATATGGAGAAAGTGATGGAAATCTAAGAAACTTGATAGCTTTTATTGGTGAAAGTGATGATCTGGAGCTGAAAATAATTCCTAAAATTCAAAGAAAAGCAAGGAATAGTATGTGGAGTTCAAGGAAGAAGAGTATGATTCAGCAGATGATGAAAGCAAAGATGAGCTAAAATTTAAATAGAAAGAGATTTGTGACACCCCGATCAAGGTTACGAAAGAGGACACTGAATTAATCAGAGAAAGAGTGAAACTCAGAGCATCAATTAAGAAGTTGGAAGTACAGGTAGAGAAAGAAAATGGGGGAACTCACTGCAACTTTACTTCAGTCTGAATTCAATTAAATATTTAGACATATTCTGATGTTGATTTTAGGAACAAAGGAACTTGATAAGATCCTAACAATTGTTAGAAGCTTAGGTTATCAAGGATCTAATTTTCAAGATGAAACCACTTTTTTGGTGGAGGAAAGCTTCAAGTTGAGAATTATTCATATAAAAAAGGAATCTTCAAAGATCAAAAAAGGACCAACATTGAAAAAATTCAGGCATTACAAAGCTCATTGCTACATATTTCTTGACACAAACATCAAACTTTGGATTCAGAAGAACTTCACTTCTCCTTCCTTGGAGAAAGCCGCCAGTTTATCTTCCCTTGGAGCAAGCCGCCACTTTCTCCTTCCTTGGAGCAGGCTGCCAGTTTCTCCTCAAGCCGCTAGTTCCTTTCTCACCACGAGAAACGGGCGGGTTAAGCTCATTAGAGAAAGTGGCGGGCTAAAGTTCAAATGACAAACAGTCGGGTTAAGCTCATCAGAGAAAGTGGCGGGTTAAAGTTCATACGAGAAACGGACGGGCTAAGTTTAACAAGAAAACGGGCGGATTAAGTTCATACGAGAAAAGGGTGGGCTAAAGTTTATTTGAGTACATAACGGTGGACTAAAAGACCAAGGTTCGGTTTAATCGTAACCCGGACTTGAAGCAGTGTTCACGGCATTTTTCATATACCGACCAAAACCAGCAACATAGCCTAATCGCAGCGAAAAACCGAGATTAAAACGGACCGAGTCGAACCGAAGGCTAGCTGGATCAGGACTGGACTGGATGGCGATTAGCCCTGGGCATTCGGGTATATGGTTCGGTTTCGGGTAGGAACCATCGGTTTCGGGTAAGAACCATCGGTTTCGGTTCTTTCGGTTCTACTGATTTACTATCCATATAGGAACCGAATGTATCATGGTTCGGTCACGGTTCGGTACCATCGGTTCCGATTCGGTTCCGGATAGAACCGATTAGAACCGAAATCATTGTTTTCTAAATGAAACCAAAATAGATCCATTAAAATACCGTAAATGGAACATAAATAACTGAAATGTGACCAACATACCCGAAATGCAACCGAAACTATTGACATGTATCTGAAGTGTAACTGAAATGGTCAAGAAAACAACAATAGATTCAATACTAAATTCATACTAATCTTCTCCAAACATAAAAGAAAAGAAAACCAACGGAGGCACAAGAAAAAGAAAGGTCGGGACATAATAAAAGTAGGTATGTTCGGGCATTCGGGTTATCCACTGGATCTCGGTTCGGTTCGGTTAGGAACCGATATCCATGGTTCTCTATATATATACTACCCATCGGTTCTTTTTCATGGTACCGAAACTGATCCAGAACCGTTATATCGATTCGGTTCCGGTTCGGGTAATTGGGCCGCGCATCAAGCCCAAATTAATGGAAGTCGGCAGCTGGAAGAATGGAGTAAAGCCCCACATCGCCCAAAAGTGTTTTCAGCGCCTTAGGTTTCCTAGTATATATATACATGCTTGTACTAGGTTGACATTATCTAATCGGAGTATAAGAGCTTTCGTATTATAAGACGCTAAGCATTTACGTATTTTCTTGTACTTTAGCAAAAAAAAAATCACTTAATAAAATCATCTTTGCAATTTCGGTTCTCGAGTTTTTATAAAATAGAGTTTTCAAACCCCCATTAAATATAAATTTTGATCTTGTTAGTTTCTACTCTTACAAAAGCTATGTGGCCCGTAGAACTTGATGATGGTAAATTTATTGTTGGCAAGGAGAAGCATGATCAATTGGTTGGTAAATTTGGAACCAGGTTTGGAGATAAAAAACGGATACGTAACTGATGGAGACATATAGAGAGTTGAAGCATTGAAGGATGAAGCATTTTTTATAACATTATCGTCGTAAACTGATATGACTCATAATTCATAAACAAAATTCAGAATTATATAATTTTAAGAGAAATTGCACAAAAGCGTACTCAATGTTAAGCAAATTAGTTCTCTCTCATGTGTCACTATTCAATGTCTACTATTCACCATAGAAAATCTATTTTACTCTCGTGTTTTCAAAGTAATTACATCATTCTCTTTTTCTCCTTACACGGAGACGACGGTGGTGTATTCGTTACGACGGTGATAATAATGATTCTTTATAACGGCGATAACAGTAACCGTATTGGGTGGTGACGATAATGATGGTGGAAGATAGTAAAAATATTGGTGACAGTGGTGATGTTATCGACGGTGGTGGCGAATAGAGAAGAAGAGAAAGAGGGAGATAGAGAGAGAGAGAGAGAGAGAGAGAGAGAGGGAGAGGGAGAGAGAGGGAAGAGGGAGGGAGATAAAGAAGAAGATACCATGCTAACATTTTATATAACATAAGTAACACATTATCTATGTTAACGTAAATTATGTATGACTATGATAACCGAGTTAACACATAAAGTTAACACGTTTTTTTTGTTAGCATGCTGTCATTGTTAACTCGTTATCAATGTTACCATGCTAACATTTTATATAACATGAATAGCACATAAATGTTAACACACTATCATTGTTAACAAGCTATCATTGTTAACTCGTTATAAATGTTAGCATTATAACATTTTATATAACATTGACAATTTTGTTAATATAAATTATGTATGATATGATAACCGAGTTAACACGCTAACATTCTATATAATAGGTTAACACGTAGAGTTATCACGTTATCTTTGTTAACATGATATCATTGTTAACTTGTTATCAACGTTACCATGCTACCAATGTATATAACATAATTAACACACAATGTTAGCACACTATCATTGTTGACAAGCTATTCCGCCTGAAGATAGATGTGTTTCATTCGGTGATAAACAGTGATGATAATTGAATTTACATATTAACAACATTCACATGTTAATAATATTGACGCACTAATAATATTCACGTGTCCTTAATATCCAAAGAATTATTGTTAACATGTTTATGTTATCTGATATTGAAGTTAGTACATGGCTGAATAGTGTTACCGTTGGTTGTTGAATAGTATCATCGGCGATGACAAATTTGTAATTAATTGAAAAGCTTATGGATAAAAGGGTCAGCAAAATACCAGCTTTTTAATTTCCATTTTTGGAGGACCACCTACTTAATTTTTTTGTTATTGGTGTATATACACCTCTATCACCCTTATTTTAAATCTTTCTTTATCCATGTTATAACACCAAGGAGAAAAATAAGACAACATAGCTAGTTCACAAGATGAAATAAGTGAACATTAACTTTTAATCCAACTATACATAAGCTTTAGAGGCTTACGATTTATTGATAAGTAGATACCATCATCTCGCGCTTCCCATACGTATAAAGCCCCACATCTGTAAATGGGATCACCTTCATATGCTAAAAAGTCTTGATGATATTCCAGATTAGCTCCCTTCCACAAGTTACACTTGAACCTCGTAGTGAAAATGAGATTATCATGAAAACTAAAATTATAGGCAGGATAATTAAGTTTTACAAAGTGATCGCCTAGATCGTCGTCTCTGGATTTGCAATGGACTTTGAGAGTACTAGGACTTTGAAATAGGCTGTTTTGAAAAACCAAGGTGTTTTTAGGGCACTTAGCTTCATTCAACCCAAAACATAAAGTAGATATAAGAAACAAAAAATTAAACATAAGATTCATAACTTTGAATAAATCAACTTCTCTTAAAACTAATTATACTTGAGAGGTTTCTCAGAGTAAATCTGACAAATGTTGCTCCAAATCTCACGAGTTTGATGTTTGGACTCCATTTGGCAAACATAAATATATAAAATTCATCGGTTTCTTGAATCCCTTAATTAAAGCAAACGTTGATCAAGTTCTTCACAATGAATCTCTAAGTTCTATTTGACTTTTTGTTATCAAAGTCAAAGAGAATAAAATTTAAAATAAATAGTATCTCCATGGTTTTAGTTCTTTCTTGTTTCTAAAGTTAATGAAATTATGACCACAAAAAAAAAAGTTAATGCAATTATTAAAAAGAGTTAACTGCCTCATACAGTCATACCTCCTTTATCATTTAGATCATATCAAATAGATTCACGTGTACAGAAAACTCTTTTATTAAGGTATTTTATTTTTCTATTTGTAGCGTTTTAGTTATATTTAACTGTTTATTTCGAATTTAAGTGTTTTAATATTTTTCTTCCGTTTTTCAATCGTTAACGCACGAACATTCATGAATGCTAAATTAACTTATAACATAGTCGAATTCAAAAATCCGAATTTATGAATCAGAAAATTATAGCAAATAAAGAAACAGAACGTGTCATCAAAAATTTATCCACAAAATTGGACATTTAATTTTCTTTTTAAAACTACATAAAAATTTACTCCACTTAGTAGTAAATATTTTTATATACAAAAAGATAGAAAAATGAATAAAGGCGCTAACCGCTGATTACTAGATTATAAATTATTCATTGCATGCAATGTAGGCGTAGAGTTCAGTTCGCCAAATTATCAAGGTTGCAAAAGAACTGGAACTGAAGAACCTGAACCGAAGGACCGAAAATATTTGGTTTGGTTCCGGTTCCTGTTCCACCTAAAGTACCTATTGCATCTTGAGTTAAGAAAGTTTCGGTTCTGGTTTCGGTTTCGGTTCCTGCTTTAAACCCAAAATGAATAACTATATAAGCATATTAATATATAAGTTTATCAAAATTGAAGAACTATGTGGCTTTCATTTTAGTTTTTAAAATTTTATTGTGGTTTTCTTTGGATTTTGGGTGTTGGATTTGAATTAATTCGGGTAATTTTAGTTGATTTCGGTTACAAAATAGTATTTCGGGTACAAAATGTTATTTCTGTATATATAGTACCCGGAACCGTATGAGAACCAAGAATTTTGGGTACTTTACAGTTCCTCAAATTATGGAACCGAACCGAAATCGGAACCGACAGGAACCGAACCGGAATCAACAGGACCCGAACCAAAACCGAACCGAAAAAATATAAGTACCTATTAGATCCTAAGTTATAGAAACCGAAATACCCGGAACCGAACCGAGTAACTGAATGTCCAAGGCTAGTTGCACCATCTAACATTTACTATTTCCTATGGAAATATATAAAGAAAGTGTTTAGCAATTCTGGGCCTTTAACCCAACGCAGGACCCAAAAGACATTGACAGACTCATAATATTTGAATAAATATGTTCCAACCATTCCGGCTAAGCAAGATCTCCTTTGTTCTCGGATTAGTCACCCGCAGAAGAACGTTCCTGGGCCAAATTTGTGAACAAAGATCTTTGGTCCAGTCTTTTCACAAATCGCATTTATGACCCATATATCTATGGGAGGGTAATCATAAAATCTAGCAAAGATGAAGTCGTTGAACTTATCCTTAGCCGCCTCTAAATATGTGTCTGGTACGTATTAGGACAAACCGAACACCAGAGATATGTTGGAAAGGTTCCCCAATTTCCTTAAGCTGCAAGGATTCAAAATGTCTAGACGACCACTTTCGAGCCTGAGCCGGTGCTGCAAAAGGGGGTGGTGTTTCTATGGCGTCAGCTTTCCCAGAGGAAGCTTTCGATGTGAGATCTATTTTCGGTACTGAAGGTAAATCTTGCTCAACTTCAACCCTCTGAAGGAAACCAAAGCTGCTGAGCTACATGCGAATTCAGAGAATGCAGCGAACGAGGGCTGCAACCATCTAAGGATGGTCGATGGCTACACCATGGAAATGTAGAAACAAAAGTGAAAGTTTAGAGAGATAAATTTTAGAGAGAGAATCTATAAAGGTGGCATGTCTGTTTTTGTGAATGTTTTAATCAAAGATATAAACATACAAATTACATAGTTTTAGAAGAAATTCAAGAATGCTTTAATTGAAAAATAGAAATTTTCTGATTTATTAAAAAAATTAAAAATCATTCAAAATCAAATGTTCTCAAACGAATTAATCCACTAACACTACAAGAAAACAAGAATTTTCCTACGGAATAATTCCTCAGAATTCCGTCGGAATTAGGGTATTCCCACGGAATACCGAGGAATTCATCCGTCGGAAAAAACTCGTCGGAATTTTATAATTCGTCGGAATTTCCTCGGAAATTTCCGACGGAATTCCGAGGAACACAAATTCCGAGGAAATATCGAGGAAGGCCATTCGTCGGAGTGGTCGTCTGCCGTCGGAAATTTCCGAGGACGTTTCCATCGGAAACTTCCGACGAAAGCCGTCCGTCGGAATTTTCCGATGGAGGATGTCCGTCGGAATTTTCCGATGGAGGATGTCCGTCAGAATTTTCCGATGGATGCTTTCCGTCGGAATTTTCCGAGGGAAGCTGTCCGTCGGAAGTTTCCGACGGAAGAATCTGTCAGAAGTTTTCGAGGAAGATGTTCCTCGGAATTAATTAAAAATTAATTTAAAAAAAAAATTAATTTTTTAAAAATGTAATTTTTAAAAAAATATAAATTAGAAAATTAAATTTGAAAATATAAAATGAAATTCAGAAATTTTATTTCGAATCTATAAAAATAAAATTCAGTACAAAGAAAAAGAAAGAATCCAAGTTTTTGAAGGAAAAAAAGCTACGGGTTTTGGGTGTTTGGGTCTTGCTGGGTCGGGAAATTGATGTCCGGGTGCAACGTCCTCATCATGGCCAGCATCTGCTCGTTCAGCTTCCTCTGTGCCTCGAAGCTCGCCTGTTGGGTCGCCATCTGAGTCTCCAACGCAGAAATGCGTTGGTACTTGTCCTGCAACTGGCCCATAAGTACTTCGGGATCAACAAAGGGCGGGGCTGCAGCAGAAGACGTAACCGACCGTGAACGACGAGCCAAACCCAACATTCGGCCCTTCTTCTTTGGAACTGACTGAAATAGAAAATACCAAAATGTAAATAATAATTAAGATTGGAACCGACTGAAATAGAGAATTAAAAAAATGTAAATAATAATTAAGATGAAATGAAATTTTAATTTAAAAAACATACCTTTTCAACGATTTCGTTGATCTGATCCAGAGGCAATTGGGAACCCGTTGAATCTTCGTCTTCGATTTGAAGCTGAGACGCTGCTTCTTCCACCTGACTGTTGATGAGGTCGACGACACCCTTCACAACACCGTCATCAATGTCGCCGGTCTGCTTGTTCGTATACGCCTTCTTCATTAGCGCGAAATCATCAACCGGCTCACCATCATTTGCTTCCACCTTGATATCAATATAAATATTAGTAATTAGAAGAAAAAATGAGAATTTAAAATTTCAAAAATTATAAAATTATAAAATAGAAAAAAAAAAAGTATTGTAGTTACCATGCGATCTCTCAGAGTGGCTTGGGACTGAGCACCCAAGTTGTGCTTGTAGACGCCCTTTCCTTACGATCGCTCTTGCGGTTGGTGGAGTTGGTGGAAGAAGTCGATTTCGTCTCGTCTTTACTCCAATGGACAATCAACTGTTCCCAGACCTCGAGGTTCATCATCTTTGGAATCTTTTTGAAAAAAAAATTGTTAGATGAATAAAAATATAATGTAATAATTTTAAAAAGGTTTTAAAATAAAAAAAAAACAAACCTTGCCCTTTTGCCACTTCTTCTTCCACTCGTAAATTTGATAACCATAGTTGGTCATAACTTTGTGGACGAAGTGGTAATAGACAAACGTCGTATAATCGGGATTCCAGTTGAATTCTTGCTGAAAAAAAAACAATTAGTAGAAAATTTATATTGAAAAAATTTTAAATAAAAAAAAAAAATTTTTACCGCAAACTGTTCAAACCATAGAACTTGTTTGGCTCTAGGAAAGTCCGTGAAAGTCGGATGTCCCACGTCCAAACACTGATACATCATCCGGTTGATCCAAGCGCTGATCCCGTTCGAGGATCGATCAAACCATGTCTGACCCGGTCCAGATGGATAGGGAGTGAGAAACGGAAGATGATGACGACCCGGCTGTCGAACAAACTCTGCAACCCTAACCAGTTCCCGAGGACCCTGATAGTTCGGAGGAATAGTGGGTGCAGCACCGGAGCCAGAAGGAGCCTCCGGATATGGAGAGGGAGATGTATGTTGGGAGCTGCGGGAATCCTGAACGGAGTGGCTCCCCGAGCCACGACCACGACGCGGTCGAGGAGGCGGAGTCTGATCATCGTAAGACCTGTAGTTTAAAGATAAAAAAATCCAAAAAAAAAATATAATTTGTTAGTATACATGATTTAAAATATAGAAAAAAGTTTCTAAATATGTTTTAAATTTTTTTAAATATGTTTTATTGTCCAAGAAAACTTGAAAAACTATTTACAAAATAGTGATAACCTTTTTTAAAATCATATACACCTTTTTTAAATCATATACATGTTTTTAAATCATATACATGTTTTTAAAATCAGAAAAGGTTTTAAAAAATAAAAAACGTTTTTAAAAATCATAAAAAGTTTTTAAAAATCAAAAACGTTTTAAAAAAATTTTTTATTATCAGAAAAACGATTTATAAAAGAGTAAAAACCTTTTTTGACTTCATTGAAAAACGTTTTTTAAAATCAGAAAAGGTTTTAAAAAATAAAAAAACGTTTTTAAAAATCATAAAAAGTTTGTAAAAATCAAAAACGTTTTTAAAATGTTTTTATATCAGAAAAACAATTATAAAGAGAAAAAACCATCACACTTCATTGAAAAATGTTTTTTAAAATCAGAAAAGGTTTTAAAAAATAAAAAAACGTTTTTAAAAATCATAAAAAAATTTTAAAAATCAAAAACATTTTAAAAATTGTTTTTATATCAGAAAAACGATTTAAAAAAGAGTAAAAACCTTTTTTGACTTCATTGAAAAACGGTTTTTAAAATCAGAAAAGGTTTTAAAAAATAAAAAAACGTTTTGAAAAATAATAAAAAGTTTTTAAAAATCAAAAACGTTTTAAAAAATTGAAAAACGTTTTTAAAACTACAAATAATTCCATAGAAAACTAAAATATCCATCTAACAACCTAAAATCCAATCCTAAACTATCCATCTAACAACCTAAAATCCGATTTTTGCTTCTAACAACCTAAAATATGAAGTTGTGTTGATTCTTACATGATTAGTGATGTGCCCTTGGAATTCCGGCGGCGAGATGACAGAGAACCGGCGGCGCAGATGGGAGAGAGGATCGAGAGGAGAGAGAGTAGAGAGAGAGGATCGAGAGTGAGTGAGAGAGATGAGCGATTTTTGCTTCTAAGCGGCGGAGAAGAAGAAGAAAGACTTAGGTTTATTATATTTACTAATTCCGACGGACGGGTTCGTCGGAATTCCGTCGGATAAAATAATATCATACCTAACACGCGGTTCTCGAATTAATTCAACGTTTTGGTTTCCCGGTAATGACTTTCCGACGGAACCATGTCTCCTCGGTATTTCCTCGGAAATTTCGAGGAAATACCCGAAAAGCCGAATTCCTCGGTATTTCCTCGGAAATTTCCGAGGAAATACCGAGGAAACATGGTTTAGGGTTTCAAATTCCATTATTTTTCCGGTATTTCATTTTTAGTACAAATGCAATTCATTCCATTGAGGAAAGTTTGTGTGGATGATCATAAACCATAAAATAAAAAATTTCAAAAATAATTGTAAGTATTTCGTTTATCGTTTGTTAAAGTGTATAAGTGTTTATCTTATGATGTGTGATTTTTGTTCGAACAATCGTAAAAGTGTTTGTTATTGTGTAAAACAGTAGGTATGACTTCATAATCTAGTTAAGACAGTCAATGAAGGTTATATGTGTGTTATTCGATCCGAAAAAAAAACGTTATCGGTTATAAAACCCTGGTTCCTCGGAATTTCCTCGGAATTTTCCGAGGATAATTTCGAGGGAATTGCGAAAATCAACAATTTCCTCGGAATTTCCTCGAGAACTTCCGAGGAAATTCCGAGGAACATCCATAAAAAAATACGTCGTCGGAATTTCCTCGGATTTTCCGAGGAAATTCCGAGGAACATCCATCCAAAAAAACAAATCTCCTCGGAATTTCCTCGGAAAATTCCGAGGAAATTCCGAGGCATATCACTATTAGTTAAATCCCTAAATAGAGTCGTATAATTCCGAGGAAATTCCGAGAAAACCCTAAATTCCCACGGAATTCCGTCGGAATTTCTTTTTTAAAAAAAAAAAATTTAAAAAACCTTTTTCTAAATCATATAAACCTTTTTTAAATCATATACACGTTTTTACAAATCAAAAAACCTTTTTTAAAATCAGTGATTGTAGTTTTAATACTTATAAAAATAGTTTTAAAATCATATACACGTTTTTAAAAATCAAAAATTATTTTAATAGTTATAAAAATAGTTTTAATATCAGAAAAAAACATTTTAATAGTTTTAATACCTAAATTTACTCTGATTTCGAGTCATCGTCACCAGATGAATCGGAATCTGGATCTTGGTGAAACTCTCCAATAACTGGTTCATCTTCTGCGTAAACGACGGCGTCCTCTGCGAAGTCGGTAAAATCGACTACAAGGCCACCTTCCGCTACATCTTCAGCTGCACTTAAGTTGCCGGATGTGATTGGTTGCAGCGGGTCTTCCAGCTCTGAAGTTCCCTGAACTCGGCCTCTCGGGTTGACTCTTGTAACCGTAACCCATGGATCATCTCTGTTCCTTACCCGTGGGTACTTGATATAACAAACCTGTAACATTTAAAAAAATATTAGTAAAAGTATGAATTGTGATCAATCATTCTGAATTCTTACAACATTAACTTACCTGATCGGCCTGAGAAGCAAGAATGAAAGGATCATAATATTGCAGCTTTCGCCTCGAATGTACTGATGTAACACCAAATGCATCTGTTCTCACACCTCGATCTGGAGTGTTGTCGTGCCAATCACAATAGAAAACAGTACATCGCAATCCAATCAAGCCCAGATACTTGATTTCCAAAATCTCATGTATGTGTCCGTAGTATACATCATCTCCTGATGCAGAGCAAACGCCATCATCATAGGTCGTACGCGAATGTCTCCTCTTTTCAGTTTCGAATGCATATCCTCGAGTACAGAATCTCGGATATGACTTTACAACACAGTTTGGGCCAACCACCATCTCGCGTATCCAATCGTCAAATGTTTCACCTCTGGCCAAACCATCAGACACCTATTAATAGCACATATGTAGGTTATATCAATAAATATGAATTAGTATAAATATATGGTAAATGTAATTTTAATTTGTTTAAGGCACTCACATAGGTAAACATCCATCCAGCAAATTCTCTCTGCTTAATTTCTTCTAGTTCCGCCTCTGTTGCGTATCTATATTCAAACCGCTTTGCTGCCATGAAAATCCTGTACATATGATGAAAATAATATAAGTAATTAGATTTAAATGTCAATTTGTTAAAATAAAATTTTGTAAGATAATAAACTTACCTCTCATATGGAAGAACATCTTCGCAGTTGGTGAGCAAATATGTCTGCAAATGGCTTCGCTCGTGATCTGTAAGTCGACGGTCTTTTGGTTTCCGCTAAGTCGTCCGACATCTGTGAAAATTTATGGAACCTTAACATGATATGTTGCCCGTTCACCTCTATCATCATGCCGAGCAGATCTTCTGTTTTTCGTCTGAACGTCTGATGGAAAGTAGTGCTCCGCAAAGTTCGAAATTTCTTCATTGATCATCTGTGCGACTATAGAACCTTCCACCCTACTTAAATTTTTCACCTTCTTCTTCAAATGGAACATATACCGCTCATACAGATACATCCATCTATACTGCACAGGACCACCAAGTTCCAATTCTCTTGCAAGGTGAATAACAAGATGCTCCATAACATCAAAAAATGAGGGAGGAAATATCTTCTCAAGGTTGCACTGAATCACGGCTATGTTAGTCTTCAAATTTGTAATACCTTCAAGAGTCACTGATCTGCTGCATAAATCGCGGAAGAAAGCACTTATCCCTGCAACAGCTTCATGAACTTTTCGTGGTAATAGTTCCTTCAAGGCAAACGGAAGGAGGCGCTGCATCATCACATGGCAATCGTGACTTTTCAAGCCAATAAACTTTCCTTCCTTTCTGTCAATACAGTTTCGCAAATTAGATGCGTAACCATCTGGAAACTCCACATCGTTTGAAATCCAATCAAAGAACGCATTTTCCCCCACTCCATCAAGTCGGTATATCGGAAAAGGAGCCCTACCATTCTCATCAACATGAAGTTCTGGACGAGCATATATCGACTAAATCTAGTCTTGACTTCAAATTATCCTTTGTTTTTCCTTTAACGTTAAGGATCGTGTTCATGAGATTGTCAAAAAAGTTCTTCTCAATATGCATGACATCTAAATTATGCCTTAGCAGATGATCCTCCCAGTATGGCAAATCAAAGAAAATACTTTTCTTGTGCCAGTTATGTAGTTCTCCAACACCATCTACAGGAAAATGCTCATGTCCGCCGACGTCTGGCGTCCTTTCTGCACCAAAATCTCTTAGTTGTGTCTTCAAAACTTTCCCACTAACTTCCTCAGGTGGACCATCAAACACTGTTTGTTCTTCCTAAAGAATTCTTACTCCGACGGTATGGATGATCATGTGGTAGGAATCGTCTGTGACAGTCAAACCAACACGTTTTTCTTCCGTTCTTTAGTTGGAAAGCATCTGTGTCATCTTGACAATATGGACATGATAGCCTCCCATGCGTTGTCCATCCAGATAACATACCATATGCTGGAAAATCACTTATTGTCCACATTAGTACTGCCCGCATTTGAAAATTTTGTTTACACGAAATGTCGTATGTTTCAGCACCTTCAGCCCATAGTTGTTGCAACTCATATATTAGTGGCTGAAGAAACACATCAAGTGATCTCTTAGGATGCTCTGGTCCGGGAACGAGAATGGAGAGAAACAAAAACTCTCGTCGCAAGCACAAGTTTGGGGGTAAGTTATATGGTGTAACAATGACTGGCCATAGAGAATATTGTCTTCCACTCTTCCCATACGGGCTGAAACCATCGGTACATAATCCAAGGTAGACATTTCTTCTCTCATATGCAAAGTCGGGATACTTTGATTGGAAATGCTTCCACGCTTTTGCATCTGAAGGATGCCTAATGTCACCATCTGTTGAGTGCTCCGCATGCCATCTCATTCGTTGCGCTGTGCGTTCCGAAAGATACAACCTCTGCAACCTTTCCTTCAAAGGCAAATACCACATCCTTTTATATGGCACTCGAATCTTCCACTCGTATCTTTGTAACGATGCTTCCCACAAAATTTGCATGTAATCCGCTGGTCATCCGCCCTCCAATAAATCATGCAGTTATCGCTGCATACATCTATTACCTCATACGGTAAACTAACACCAGATACGAGTTTCTGAACCTCGTAGTATGAACCTGGAGCTACATTATCCTCAGGTAGAATACTTTTTACAAAATCAGCTATCGCATCCACACAGTCTTCAGCCAAGTTATAATCTGTTTTAATGCCCATCAGTCTTGTAGCGTATGATAAAGCTGAATGACCATCTCTGCAACCTTATACGAAGGTTTCTTTCCAGCATCCAACATATCATAAAATCTCTTTGCTTCTGCATTGGGTAAATCTTCACCTCTAAAATGATCATTTACCATCTGCTCAATACCTACACCATAATCTAAATCCGTTCTAATTGGTTCTTCTAATCTAACCGCCGGCCGAGGTTCGCTAGTACAACCAGGTTCATATCCTGTTTCCCCGTGATGATACCAAATTTTGTAACTCCGTGTAAACCCATTTAAAAAAATATGTGTCCAAACATCCAACTCTTAATAACCTTTCTATTTTTACAATTAGAGCAAGGACATCTTAACTTACCTGTTTCAGCTTCCGGTTGTCGTTTTACTAACCCCATGAATTCCTTTAGACCTCTTTCGTATTCTTTCGTAAGCAATTTCGTGTTCGGATCCAAATGAGGTCGATCCATCCAAGAACGATAATAATTTGAAGAAGACATGTTTTTTTTAAAAGAAAAATCGTTTTTAAATATAGTGGGAGGAAAGAAGAAGAAATGGAGTGAATGAAGAGGAAGAGGGGTGGTTGTATTTGTAGATGAAATCCTTCCGACATACTGAGGAAATTCCGAGGAAATTCTGAGGAAAAACAAATTTTCCTCGGTATTTCCTCGGAATTTTTGAAAACGCACAACGGCTCCCCCAACGGGTCTCTAACGGCTCCGACATACTGAGGAAATTCTGAGGAAATACCGAGGATTCCTCGGAATTTCCTCGGAATTCTTGAAATCACCCAACGGCTCTCCAAACGGGTCTCTAACGGCTCCAAACTTTCCTCGGTATCTTACAATTATCCGTCGGAAATTTCCCACGGACCGAGTTTCCTCGGAAATTCCTCGGAAATTTCCGACGAAACGTGATGTCCTCGGAAATTTCCGACGAAATTCCGAGGAAAACCCTCTTCTCGGAGTTTCCTCGGTTTTTCGTCGGAAATTACCGAGGAAATCATTTTCCCTGGGAATTTCCCTCGGAATTTGAACGTTTTCTTGTAGTGTAAGTACATCAAAGTTGAAACAACCAAAGTATTTTTGATTTGATGGTAGAGTAAAGGTGTTAGTTTCCGTGTATTTCAAATCCAAATTTTTTTGAGTATATAGTTGTAAAATTAAATCCAAAATTTCGAAAACTGACTCCAAATACTTAAAAAATTATAATTTATATATTTTACTGTATAAAAATATTCAAAATAAAATAAAACTGAAACACTCTCTGAAAATATATATATATATATTGTATGTATAAAACATAATAAAATTATCTACACAAATGGCAGTGGTGCGAAAAAGTGCTACTTAAATGAGTTCTATTATTAAATTATGTACAGTTGACTGAAAAAAACGAACTTACTAAAATTCTAAACAATATTCTAAAAATGCTATATCGTACAAAGTTTCCAATTGAATTCACAAAACGGCTATATGTGATGTTATTAAGGAGCTTTCTATTGGCTGCATCCTTTTTAATTTAAGGGAAAAAATGAAGTTTCGGTTTTCTCTACCTGAAAAGAAAAGGTATCTCACATAGCTTGCGAATATAAGACAATATGTGACATGTTGTGTCACAGATTGGTGTGGGTGCATATGCTCGAGTATAGAAAAAAAAAAGAACTGGTTCAGATTATTTAAATTTAAAATATTATCATGGTCACATGCAAAGTACACTTGAAACGTGTAATCTGAAGACAGTTAGATGGAATCAGGGTTTCTATAAGAGGAAACCAGATCCTGTTTGTCTATTTCATTGTTTTTTTATGGAAAGGAAAGAAATTATATACAGAGGGGGAAAAAGGAGTGACAGGTGAAATGAATACTCTATTTCTTTTCTGAAACTGAAGTGACCTTTCACAATTTGTCAGCCTTTGTATGTGTGGAAACGCATTGTGGTTGTGGGTCGCCAACATTAAATTTTCCTAATATGGTAAGTCTAAAGAATAGCATTTAGTGGTTTTGGGATTTATTCTTTGCAATACATCCACACACCTAACAGAGAATATTTCTTTTCCGCGTACTTCAAATTAATTACTTTTGTATAAACTTTTAATTTTCTTATTACCCTTATTGCAAAAGTGATGTTTAGATTTATAAACAGAATAATGACACTTGAAGTTTCTGTCTTTCTTTATTCTTTCGTAATAATAAAAAAAACAATGAACAATGAAAGCTGTGATTTATGGTGGACACTGACACTTGGAATAATAATAATTTTTTTTTTTTACATTTCTCTCATGGTTAGGATAGACCAATATTCGAAATTGTGCTAAACGTGAATAAGACAGTCGATTTAGATTTAACGAATTAATAAGAAATTGAAAACTAATCAGGGATCAAAATAAGAAGTAATTCTAAATATTTTTATGTACATATATATATAATTTATATTTGTATATAAATTTTATGTTTATGTATAAATTTTATGTTTATCATCTAAGTGAGAGGGTTAAAATATTTTTTTATGGGTTAGAGTATGTAAGTTTGATTGCCATTAAAGTTTTTTTTTTTAAAAAAAATTCGTTTAATGAAAGACAAAACAATATTTTCTTTATTATATATTTTTATTATGTTTCTTTTCTAACTGGCCATTTTTCTAATTATTTCACCTTTTTATCAAATTGCTAACTTAATTCTATCAAATATTTGTAAATCCAACTAAAACAAACCTATTTGGCTATTTCCAATATAAAATAGGCAGAAAAACAAAAGCTTTTCACAAAAATCTCTTCGCTGAACGATTAGGACCAATTCGTTATGGTGGTCAACGGCCGAGCATAATCGCCGGCCAGGGATATATATATATACTATGTTATATATATATACTAGATGATACCCCGCAGCTTGTGCGGATAAAATATATGATTTATATTTGATTATTATATAAACGGTTATCATAGTATCATAATAGTCAAAATTTTTTATGGCTAATATACTATCTATAAATATAATATTCAGTAGAATATCTAATCTAATAAACAATAGCAATATATCATCAAACATAATATAAATTTTATTAAAATAAAAATATTTATAATATTATAATTTTGATAAATTTAAATAATTCTAGTATTTTCACAATTTATGAAGTTGCTAATATTTAAACTTCTATCCAACAAAAGTATATATATATTTTTATATTCAATTTAATAACATAGTTCAAATAAAACTTGATTAAATCAAATAAAAATTTTCAAATTTCGGCGTTTATTAAATACTTCATATACGTAGTTCAAAATTCTGAGTAAATTTAATTATTTATAAGCAATATGCATGTCATCACTTTCATTTTGTAGTCCATGTGGGATAAAAATTTGCATTAATTCGATCAAATATTTTTTTGCATTTATATAATTTCTAAAATTTAAATGTCATACAAGCCATTAAATCTCTTAATTATGTGCTTCTAAATGTTTGAATCTAATGATACCATAAAAAGAGAGAAAAAATCTAATAGAATATCTATATTTCCATATATTAAAAAGTATATTAATTTTTTGTTGACGTGTCTGAATGTAACTATTTTATTGGTTAGCTTCCCCTAAAATTACTCTGAGTGAGACACGTGTCTGAATTTTCTATCTCCGTCTTCTCAATTAATATATAGGGGATATATATACAGTCCAAAAAAAAAGTTGAAGAGTTTTAAGGACCATGTTGGTAAATCCGCCACTTCGCATCCACTCATAAGGTTCGAATGTTTTTAAAATATAACGTACAAATTCTCTTTTTAGTGCTAAGAAAGGACTTAAGCGACTTACATAAAGCTGAAAATTGGTAATTTAAACTTGTTAAGTAGTTAAATAGCTAGATAACACCTTTATCATGTTTTATACGTACAAAAAATATATCATCGAAGAAAAAACACTTGTACTTCCGGACCTAAATATGATAACTGGGTCTTTAATATATATATATACTAAGTAGTAACACGCGTCATGCGCAGAGTAAAATATTTATATAAATATTTATTAAATATAATTTTATAGTGTTTTATATAGATTATGTCATTTTAACATATTCAAAAGATTTTAAAATTTTATATTAGTAAAAGTAAAACAATTAAATTATATATACTATATACACTAGATAGGATAACTTTGTTAAATCATTTATTTTCTATCATTATTGATTGAGTAGAAAATTATGATATATTATTTATATCTGAATTTATTACTAAATTGATATGAATAGGCATAAATACAAATACTATATGTTTATTTTCTTAAATGTGTGGTTACTTATTTTAATCTATATTGTTTGTTGAGTTTAGAAATAGAATAATTTTTATTACCATAATTGTATAACTGATTGGTATCAATACAAATCAAATATTTTTATGTTGATTTTTTTGTAGGAGTTTTGAATTATTTTTAAATACAATGAAAGTTATTATAGTTGTAGTTATATACTATAATAAATATATATGATAATCATGGTAAGTTGATATAAATTAGTAATTTTGATATATATTAAAATTTCTTTTAAGTTTTTTTAAAGAAAATAATATATACTTTGTTATTATATTACAGTCTTATAATATAATATTAATAAAGTAAAACTATCTATATGTTTTATGTTCAATATATTATATTTTAATATTTTGTATTTGAAAACTAAAGCATTATAAATATATATATAATATAAATTATGTAGATAAATTATTATGAAGTGATATAATTATTATTGTAATTCATAAATATAAGTTAAAACGAATAATTATACACTGAAATATAATATATTATTTTCATGTAAAAGTTATTTAATAAACATAAAATATATATTGATATAAAATTATTTGATTATATTGGTCAAATACATAATTAAAGTTATATATGTTTTGAATTAATGAATAACATGTATTTAATTAGAATATATCATAGTTTGTATTATGTAATAGTGACAATTAATATAAGTGATAAGATGATATAATGGCATTACATGTAATTTGTCTAGTAAAATAAGACTTTTTATGTTTGTAGCTTGAGAAACTTTCTCATTTTGACATTTCATCATGACAAATTTGAAATAAACACATGAAGAGAAGAGAAGATTAATTTTTAATAAGGATCCTAAATAATATACAGGGGATAGAGAGAGAACAAGGGAAAATTAAATGTATCAAGATTAGTTGTTGAATTAATCTAATAAAAAAATCTACTTTCAATGAGCAGTGAACACATGTATAGAGGGCATAGATCTACGCCTTCATAGTCGATAGACACATAATTTCTTAAGTACTTCGAAATATGGTTTATGCAAGATAAACTTTTTCTTTTAACTAAACGTTGTCTTCTTTATTTTTCCTATTTATGCCTAACCAAGATTCGAGGACAGAAGAAGATCATATACTACAAAGATAAACTAAAAATACATTTTGTTTTTTTATCTAGATCTTACGTGATAACAAGTTCACAACTAACACATAAAATTATAGATTAAATTAAAGTATGATATCGTAACAAAAGTGATAAACATGTTGAAAACTATGCGATCGAACCATGTATCAATATGTATCAATGATACATGTATTGTTAAGAGTTTTCTCCACTATTTAAGGCTACATAGGTTTTTAAAAAACTAATAAAGAAAATAATAAGATTGCAGTCAGTTTGATAATGATCGAGTGACATTGCTTTTTCGCTCCGAACCAAAAGATTTTTACATGAAAATTCAGAAAAAATATGATGAATTGATGTTTTAGATGGTTTTGTAAAGTTCCAAATTAATAAATAATCTAAAAGCAATCAGAAAATAATGTCGGATATTGAAAATTGTGTTATTATAACTAACTTTGATCTAGTTTTGGTTTTGTGCATAATTATTTGTTGAATTTGTATAGCGGTAAAACTGTTGAAATGCTATACTACTACGTATATCGTAGGCCTGGGCGTTCGGGTATCCGTTCGGGTTCGGTTCGGTTCCGGGTTTTCAAATACTTAAATTTAGGACCCATTCGGGTATTTTAGAATTTCGGTTCGGGTTCGGGTTCGGTTCGGTTCTATTCGGGTACCCAAAAATTTATAAAAATAAAATAAAAATTAGTTAAATTTAAATTTAATTGAAATAAATTTGAAAAATATAGCTAAAATTTTCATATATTCTATTTATTTTTGATATTTTAGTTATTTTGGTGTAAAAATAATTCATATATTTGGATTTATTATAATTTAGGATAAATAAGCTATATTAAATCTAAATATTATTAATATTTTACATATATAACTATATTTCGGTTATTTCGGGTACCCATTCGGTTCCCGGTTCGGGTCAGATTCGGGTTCGGGTTTTCAAATACTGAAATTTAGGACCCGTTCGGATATTTTATGAATTTCGGTTCGGATTCGGTTCTACTTTTTCGGTTTGAGTTCGGTTCGGTTTTTCGGGTTCGGGTTTTATGCCCAGGCCTAGTATATCGAAAATATTCCACTCTACCATATAAAATTTTGAAGTGAAAAACATATACTGATTGTTTACAATTAAAGAAACCGTTTGCAGACTAAATATCTATTTACCATAAAACCGTTTGATAAATTATTTTGATTTCTTATAATCTTTTAATTTGTATAGAAATTCTTTTTGTAAACATTCGCGAAAATAGATATATGTCTAGAAATACATGTATTTACATATACGAAGATTCTCAAATTATACTCATCCATAATAACTTGTTTTGCTCTTCGTTATTTTGTTCGGTTTTATATAGTAAGGTGTTTTAGAGTTTACACATATTACAACATCTAATGACTATTTTTATGTAATTAATATAATAGTTATACATTCATTTTAATTTTAATGAATAGAGATAAAATAAACACATTTTATACTCGTTTTCATAGAAAACACAAAACACCTATCTTTGTGAAATATTAGTATTTTTTATTGTAAAACACCTACTCTTATTAAATTCTTAACTAATTAATTCATCAATAACATGAGGTTGTCTTTTCTTTGGAGTTTTGGACACCTATTGAAAACAAGAGACCATTTATTTCACTAGCAGATATTCCGACGACGTATGACGATATTTTCCTAGATAAATGTAAAATATTAACTAATTACTATAGCCATGATAATTTAAACTTTAACAAAAACCTAATAATTTGAAATTTAAAGTTCAGATGATAAAGGGAAAAAGAAAAAGCTAAATTCCCAATGCCACCACTTGATACATTCGACTTCTGTTTAAATAATGGCTAGAGAAGAACATGGCCGTATCGCATTTCTCTTTCTTTCTTTTTTCTAGTCTAGATATTCTCTCTTACTAACATATAATTATAAGAAATTGAAATTAGAAATGTAATAACTTGGCTACTAGTTGCCCTCTTTTATTCAATCAGAAAGATTTTCTATGAACTTATATGACTACAAGAATAATATTTTAGTTGAAATTAGAAACATATAAGTATTGTTTTTAGTCTTGATATTCTATCTTACTAGCATATAATTATAAGAAATTGAAATTAGAAATGTAATAACTTGGCTACTAGTTGCCTTTTTTATGCAATCAGAAAGATTTTTTTATATGAACTTATATAACTATAATAATAATAATTTAGTTCAAATTAGAAACATATAATTATAAGTATTTTTTAGTCTTGATATTCTCTCTTACTAACATATAATTATAAGAAATTGAAATTATTAGAAATGTAATAACTTGGCTAATAGTTGTCTTTTTGATGCAATCAGAAATATTTTTTCTATGAACTTATATAATTATAATAACAATATTTTATATTTAGAATAAATTAAGTGAAAATATTACTGAGTTACCCATTTACCATCACACAATCCATTATGTTATTTTAGTATCATTTTTCAACTGAATACTTGTCTGCTTACAAAAAGCTAAGTTTGTAATTATTCTTTAATTTTTCAATATATCAACTACATTTTTTGATGTACACCTATACACAAGGGCGGACCCAGTAAAGCAATTGGGGTGTCAAATGACACCCCTTAAATCTGTATAAAAATATTTTTGTGTGTAAAAACAATGTGTGTTCATCAGCAATTTTGGTAAAAACTGTGTAATGACCCCCCAAATATCCTGAGTTCAACTCTCACAATATGTGTATTTTTTGTGGTATTAATATTTTGACCCCCTCCAAAATAAATCGTCCGCCACTGCCTATACATATACATATGATTTCTTGTGGACAATACAAAAAATAGTTTAATAACCTGCAGAAACGTCTGCAAATTTACCCACATTTTTAGTGGATGACATCTATATAGATTAAAAAATAAAGTTGTTGTTCTCGTAAAAGGCCAACTCATACATCTCGAAGTTCCTTGGATCCAGACGTCAAATCAAATTCACTATGGCGCTTATTCTCTTAAATCCTATAAATACATGTTGCTCTGACTTTATGTCTTCATTAAATCAACATTAACAAATTCGATCCCCCAAAGCAACCCCAAGCTTGTCTATCCCCACACCAACACATGCACAGGATCTCACTAAACATTATTGTTTCCTTGGTTTGAAACGTTTGATCTTTCAAAGTTGGTCTTTGTTTCTTCTTCTTTTTTCTTCTGAACTCTTAAAGAAGCTATCGAGATGGCACGGATTTCGTCAGACCCGCTTATGGTTGGGAGAGTGATCGGAGACGTTGTGGACAATTGTTTACAGGCGGTGAAAATGACAGTGACTTATAACTGCGATAAGCAAGTCTACAACGGCCATGAACTTTTCCCTTCTGCAGTTACAAACAAACCTAAGGTTGAAGTTCATGGGGGTGACATGAGGTCATTCTTCACTTTGGTACGCATTGTTTTATCACATATATAATATAAATATGGCTTAGCTGATTTGTTTTCTTAATATAACTTTCTCCCTACATAAACCTTTTCTCCTCTCTAGTTTTTGTAAAAGAGACCTACAACAAATCTAGGTATATATTGCCAAAATACCAATAATCTGCTTATTTTTTTAAAATACAACTAGTTTAAGATATAAACTGCCAAAATTATTCTTAACTTGTTTGAAAGTAAAATTTTGCCAAAATAAACATCGAGTATTTATCGATTACGAAAATAAAGAAACGTGAAAAGTAAAAATCATCACTTTAGTTTTGTGAATAATATTATGGTAGAGTAATTGTTATTTTGATAGATTTAAGAAGTGGTGCATAAAAAAACTATTTCATAAAAATCCTAAATTTATTTTCATACTTAGTTTGCATTTTTCGGTAGTCTTTATTTTATATCAATGCTCAAGAAAACTTTGTTAGACGTTAAGTAGGGGGTGTATTGTATTCTTTGCAAATACATATGTGTTATGTGTTTAATTATGTGTGTGTATATATAGGATGTGTCACGTGTAAATATGGTCATAAATTTCGAATATTTCAAACAGGTCATGACTGATCCTGATGTTCCTGGACCTAGTGATCCTTATCTGAGAGAGCACTTGCACTGGTAAAGTTTGCTCCTTTCAATTTTTGTTAAGAAACGCATGTGATTTTATGCATAAGCTGATTAATTTTTTCTTTTTTTTGCAATGATCAATCTCAGGATTGTTACCGATATCCCAGGGACAACCGACGTGACATTTGGTAAGTCATATACACTATAGCAAACGAAACAAATGACATAACCACATAAATAAACTATGCATTCTTTATTATTTTCATATATGATATCCAGATTTGTAACCTAATAGTTTGTATTAATGTTACGGACTAGTTAGAAATTTGTTACATGTCAACTGATTTTAAAATAAAATACAAAACAGGAAAGGAGATTGTAGGGTACGAGATGCCTCGGCCAAACATAGGGATCCACCGATTTGTGTATTTGCTTTTCAAGCAGAACCGAAGAGGAAGTGTGGTTTCTGTGCCGTCTTACAGAGACCAGTTCAACACCAGAATGTTTGCACATGAGAACGATCTCGGCCTCCCCGTTGCAGCTGTTTTCTTCAACTGCCAGCGTGAAACCGCCGCTAGACGCCGTTGACTGACTTCCGCGGGCCGTCGTAACTAGATTTCTCCACTCCCGGACAATATCGGTTGTTCCATGCATTCTATATTTTAGTTACGGGAAGCAGCTTTCTATTATCGTATTTATATATATGTGTGTATTGTACTGTTTGTGATCTGAATAAACTTGGCTTTTCTTGTTATAGTCTATTTCATATTTTGATGGATGTTTTTGGTCTTTTGAATGTGAATACATATATAACTGATATTTCTTATTAGTTATAGGCCTACCCCGTTTATTAATATATAGTTGTACTAGTGGTTGAATTTTCTAAAATAGTAAATGTACTAAAAGGATATTTTAGGTGAATTTACGGTTAATTTTGTATGTGAATATGCCTACAACATCAGCTTCCATGGAACATAAAGAGTATAAATTTGGCTGTCTGTAGTGATTAGACTTCTCAATAATTTTTGCTTTTTTTTTCTTGTTTTTTGTGAAGCTAATGCAACCTTAAACACATATCGTTCATACTGGATTTACGAAACGCAAAGTTTGACGTTAGTTAGCAAAATAAAACTTAGTTTAACTTTCGGGTTCCAACACAATATTATTATTTATGAGAAAATAATTTTTTTTGTTTTTCTTTTTGACAAAATGAGAAAAGAATTTGAACGTACGGTTATGTATTCGTTATAATCGTAATGCGGAGGGTTACTTTTTGAAGGTTTACTAATCTTGAAAAGAGTGTATGTGAGATTTTTCCTTCTCGGAATAGGCACCAGTAACAGAATATTTCAGCTCATGGGCTTATGTCTATGCACGTGTTTGTGTCACGTGTTAAGCTTTGTCAAGCCATTGTAATGGCAATACTCTTTTCTTCTTAGATTTAAGTTTGTAACACAGAACAAGAGAGTTACCTAAACCGAGAGGCAAGAAAGAGAGATTTGGAGGAGAGAGAGAGCTAGCTTATGATAAAAACTGTTAGTAGTAAATTTTGAAAAGAAAAAAATCGGAAAGGCATAGGATTCTCGCAGATTCCAAACTCGTATAAACCTTTTTTTCTATGATGAAATATATAAATAATTATTACTCTATTAGATTTTTTGTCCATGAATGTATCATTGTTCTCAATTTTATTTTATTTTCTCTTTTGGGTAGTTTAATTTTGTTTTCTATTGTTTCACTTTTTCAAAAATTGTAAAATATTATTTATAATTTTTCCCTAATCTAGTATCAAATCAAATAGTGATGGAAAGACAGAGGCAACATTGTTTTTCTCACGACAGGAATAAGTAACATTCATCCCTTGTGGTCCTTAATACGTATGTTGTATGGCTTCATCTCCAAAGACTGATCAGTCTGTATTTTTCATACGTATAAAAAAGTTAACCGCTTTGCGGACCGGTTAGCTGACTATACTTTTTCTCATCTTTTGGAAATTTGTTTATTTGATTCATGTCCAAGTGTTATGTTTTCTATTTTGGAAGACGCTAGAAGGTCTGTGTTCAGGATGATTCATTTGTGACTTTATTTTTTATCTTTAATAAAAAGGGAGACTAAATCTCCTCATTCGTACCCAAAAAAAAAGTGATGAAGTTCAAAAGCTTTTAGCCTTTTAATCCAAGAAATCTAATTGTACCGGATCACATGGCCGGTTTGTTTCAGGTAAGCCAAAGCTGGGATTGGCTTGTGGTATGATTTTTTTTTTTTTGTGGTCAAAATGGCATTTGGTATGATTAGCCTTAGTCATAAGAACCAGAACCCAAAAATCGGAACAGAAAAAAAAAAATCGGTTCGATTCCGATTCTACCTATATTATCCATTGGATCAGGAGTTAAAGAACCATTGATATTGGTTCGGATCCGGTTTCTACCCAAGAGTCGAAATCAAGAAGCGAATAACCGAAAATATATAAGCATATTGTTATATTGTTGGATATTGCTTATTGAATTTGAACTATGTAGGTTTTATTTTAGTTTTTGGACTTTTACTTTGTGGTTTTCTTTGTATTTTGTATTAGACTTGAATTAATTGGGGTATTTAAGTTTTATTTCAGGTAATTTAAGTTGATTTCAGGTGAAAATGATTATTTCATATATATTACTCGAAACCATATGAGAACAAAAAAATTCAGGTATTTTACGGTTTTTCAATTTATGAAACCGAACCGAAACCAAACTAAAACCGAACGGAAAAAATATAATTTACCTATTTAATCCTAAATGATAAAAACCGAAATATAGCTCATACCAGAAACCGAACCGAATCGACCTATTTTAGCCTTGACACCTTAGTAAATACATGCTGTGTGTGTGCCTGACCCCTTAGTCGTCAACAAAACCTTCTATATTCTATGTTTTGTTATGTTTGTAGAAACTTACAGGAAAGAGTATACAAGCCAAGTGACCGTGGCCTCGGTGTTGCTGAATCAACTGCTATGGTTGATTAAGGCTATGGTTGCGAACCATGCCGTGTGACGCACCGACCCAATCCTAGCCGTTTGACAACATTTATTTGTTCACTTTGTCAACAGGATGCGGATTAAAATGGTTAAACCATCAATGGTGATAACAACAAAAGCAACCATAAATTCACAACTACGATCATTGAACGGAACAATCAAATAATGGAAGTAAAATAAATTATCGAAACCTAAGAACACATGGATTATAAAAACCAAACTGAGAAGAAATCAAATAAAGCTTAAACTGATGATGATAAATTTACATTGTTTCTTCGTCTTCTTCACTTCAAAGACAAACCAAACCAAACACAAACTCTTTTCAGATCTTCTCCAGCTTATCCGCTTTCACAATAGGATTCGCTTTAGCGATCTTCTCCTTCCCGACTCGCTTGAAGTCGAAGGAGCATTCATGCTGCTCCGCGTACCTGTGCGTTCCGCAAAACACGAACCCACACCTACACCTGAACCCCGTGATCCCCACGCGCCGCCGGCAAGTCAAACACCGTTTCGGATCTTGCGGCGGCGCCTTCTCCTCCTCCGCATCAACCGCCGCTCGTTTCTCGGTGTTCCTCACGCAGACCTCTTTCGGATCTGAAGACGCCACATCGGATGGAGTCGTCGTCGTCGGCGGTGGTGGTGATATGGAGGAAGACGCAGCAACAACAGCGCCGGGAGAAACGGCCGCTAAGGTTTGGTTAAGGGCGTGTTTGGCCGTGGTGGATTTTTGCTGTTCGTGGTGTAGATCTCGAAAACATTTTGAGCAGAGATTTTGCGTAGCGGTGCTTCCGAAGAAACCACAGTCGTTAGCGCATAACCGTGGCTCCTGAAGTCTGTGTTCTTCCGCCATGGATGTCGTTATCGGAATATTCAAACTCCGGCGAAAATAATTAAATTCCTGGAAAAAATCAACAACCGTAGACCGAAATGAGAAACTAACAATTACAAAACCTAATTAGACAGATCTGTCTTGTGATATCAAATAATCAACATAGATCGAGAAAAACAGAATCATTACCTTGAAGAAACAGAACAGAACAGAACGAAAACAAGATTTATAGATCTAATTCGATCCGGTGAGATTCGAGTTCGAAAATAAAACGATTAGAGATGAGAGAAATTGGATTTGATTGCCGATGAGATTCTGTATATAAGAGCGGAGAGGTGAGATCGACGGAAAAGGCAAGGAAGGAATCGTGAGATGAGAAAGGAAAGACGAAGAAGAAATGTTAAGGACGACGCAATCGGAACTAAATTGTTAATTTATATATTTTTTTATTTTTTGGCTGAGAAATGGAAATGTGGAAAAAAAATTGTGAAAATTGGCTTTTTGGGTTTTTTAACAATTTGATGCAAGGCTGTCATTGAAGATTCGAGAAGTTCTCAGATTATTTCCAATAATAGTAATAATTTATATATATAAAAAAAGAAATCAAGTGTCATCAATTTTGGTCTGATCATTTTCCTTTTAATCTTTGGTTCATTTCCTTATAGGCTTACATATATATGTAAAGTTCCGGGTCCTAATCATCATTTAATTCATTGCACTTGTGTTCACGATTAGTCGACTATGGATTTAAAAAATGTTCAATCGTGTAGACCTGTGTCGTTGATGGTAAACCAGACCCAGCTTTAGCATACTTTAGAACAGGATCCAAAATTTTTGTTAACCCAATCAAGGTCCAAAATTTCTAAATTTGTTAACAAAGTCTAAAATATATATTTTAAAAATGATAAGGGTTTGATAATGTTTGTTTAACGATCTATCTATCTTAATTAAAAAAAATTATATAGCATTATTTTATTATACACAGCTTAGTTTCAAAGTTGGTAAGTAACCAGATTGTGCTATGTGACATTTTATTATTTTAAAATTTTGACTGTCAAACATAATTTTTTTTCTTTCTAATTCTCTAAATAATTAATAGACATAAATTGATTTCAATTTATTTTTTCTACGTATCACGTGAATCCTAATATAGTTCATATATAATAATTGAGAAACCGGCCGAAGTGCAATGAAATGAAGAAACAATCTCGAAAGTGAAGTGTGGGTTGGAGATATTTTTATCCCCAAAGCCTACCATCTCTCGATCTTTGAAACCCCTCTTTACGTTTGACCCGAGAATTTCTTAGATCTGTTCATTTCCAGACATACGTATTGTGAAATCTAAGATATGTTCCACTTCTCTGTCTGGTTCTTTTTCCTTAAAACCGAACTTGGTTACAAAGCTAGGGTTTAGTTTTCGTTTCTTTTTTTCACCCACAAAGAAACACGAATTTCTGATTTTCCTTTGCTTGTATCTACATAAAGTTATGTTTCATTTTACTTTCAATCAAATAAAATTAAAATATTTATTTCTATCCAAAATTAAAGTTCAAAACTTGTACATATACGGTTTATATTTTGAAACTAAGTTATACACAAACATAATTAAATTCGATTTATTATTTGCCAGTCTAAGTTTAACTAACACAAATCTAAACCAGAATTAATTCAATTACAGTTCTAAAATCGATTTGAAAGGTTACAAAGATGTATGTTAATTTACTATTAGTTCTTAGTGTTACGACATTGGAGTTACGCCTCACCCCTGTTTCTATTACTCGCTCAAGGTCCTTGAATTTTGTTGATGTTCAATTTACCGATTATATTATGTACGTAAAAGTGTAAAAATTAGATTGGCGGAAAAGGAAAAGAAAAGATTGTGAGAAGAGAAAAGATATACGATGAAGGAAATAAGAAAAAAAACATGAGAGATGGAAATGCTAACGATGACGTAATAAGGGCATGTTATTTTTTTTGTTAACGACCTATTTTTCCTTGAAATTTTTATATAGAATTATATTTACACAAAATTTATGATTTGTTCTAATTCCCTAATAAATAAAACTAAAAATCGCTTTATTACCCAGAATAAAAATTCAAAACTTGTATACACACAAATCCATAGTTCGAAACCAAATTACATATAACACAATTAAATCTAGTTTACTATCTACCAACCTAACTTAAATCATATAAACAAAAATCCAAACCGGGATTAACTCAAGTATAGGTCCAAAATCAATTTTCAAAATCACAAAACATATGTCAACTTACTGTTGGTTCTCACTATTACAACATTGGAGCTACCAACCACAATTCTTTTGGTTGCTCACTGGAATTCCTTAAAGTTTGCTGATATTTAATTTAACAATGAGCTCTCTGATGATTTTTCAAAGAGAAAAATGCATGTTTTTCAAGGAGTATAGGCAACAAATGAGCTAACAAATCAAAATGGGTTTCATTAAATAGGTAAAGAAACGAAGAATCAATCTCCAAGACCATCCAAACATAGCCACAGTCTACTGCTATGTTGTATGCAACAAAACAAAACGTTCGTGCCAAAAAGAAGTTTAGCCAACAGCCTGTGATATTCAAGAACTTCTGCATTTTATGATTGTTAAATACAATAATAAGCTGCTCAAAGTGGATTGTTACATTCTTCAAATGCTTTATCAACCAAAAATGAAGAATACACTTGTTAGAATATAACTAGTAACATAAACCTAAGCAGAAACACAAGCTTACATCATGCTTGTTGAGTCCCTCTTCCTAGCATTGGGATGTCCACTTATCAGCTCCATTAGCTTCAACGTACGCTTCAACCTTCAGATTTACATGTGCTATGATCTCACAACAATGCTAAATCCATTCACATTAAAAAAGAAATTGGAAATAAGCTCACACGGTGATTCATTATCAAGTCAAATTGATTAGTTCCAAAACAACCGTACAAAACTAATCAATTTTATAAGCATGTTAATTATCTTGGGCTTGACTTAACAATTCCTATCTTCAGAATGAGCAATTATGTTCCTATCCTTTGCAACCTCTTAATTACATCTTCAACACATAGTTGCTGCAAATTTTAGACCCATGAGCAAAGAGCGAGTAACATGGCAACCTCCACCAAATGCTTTCTCCAAATGCAACATTGCAACAACGGTTCTTCCAAATATAAACCTAAGTTTATGTAAAGTATATTGGGTGTTAGTTGAAAATCATGTGAGAAGTTATACACTATATTAAAGTTTTTTTGTAGTGTGTCAGCCGCCATTATTTATCGGCTTTATGTTCTCTAGTGTATCATATTCTCTCCCAACAATCCGTGTGTTAGTTTAGAAGATTTGAAAAACTTTTTTATTGATCTAATAAATCACCAAATAATCTTTTATATTGTTTTGTTCTAATTCATATGGTATCAAAAATTTATTTTCTGATAAGTCATGCACTATCAAATTGCTCCAATATATGTGTGCGTAATTCTAACATTCTATGATCAAAATAATAAATGTATTTTGGTGACATGTAACTATATAAAATCTTTCAGATAATAACTTGGGGGTGTATTGAATCTATGATTTGAAGGAATTTGGAGTGATTTTCATTAAAATGACAAATTCACTGTTATTGGAACATGAATTTCAAAACTCACCATAAAATCCAGTGTTATTGAACTTGTAATTTAAAATTTTACTTTGAAATCCAGCGTTATTGGAAATGTTTTAAATAATGGGTTTTAGGAGAGTTGTTGGGATCTCAAAGAGGATGTATTGAACTATGAATTTTAGGAGGTTTTGGGGTTTTTTAAATTTGGGGAGATTTGGATGGGTTTTGGAAATATTTAGGTGATTTGGGAGAGATTTTTAAAAAATCCCAAAAAAATTCACTGGAGATTTGGATAATATTTTCTCTAATTTCAGAGTAGATTTGGGTGATTTCAGAGTAATTTCAAAAAGAAAATAATTAAAACCAGATACAAAAGACGTAACAAACATCTAACAATACATATCCGTAGGCTTCTGTTTGACATGAATACGGAACTTCTGTTTCTGCTAATTGGCTAGCTAGAAGCCTTCCCTATCCGTAGGCTGTTGCTCATATGTCAGAACTGGTTATATGTTTATCCTTGTAACTACTAGAAGTGATCAAATTCCATGGCGTCTTTTACTGATGATGAACTTTCCGAAGTTTCTGAGAAAAGCAAACCCATACACAAACTAAAAAACATAGAAAGCAAATGACTTCTAAAGTTAGAAAGAAACAAAAAAACAACTGAAACAATCTGGAAATAAAAAAAGTAAAATCATTCCTGCATCAAGATCCCTCATGCAAAGCATCTGTCCACATCCAAACCGAACAAACTTTTCTTCTCTTTTGTCATTAGTGCAAACTGTTGGACAAAGTTTGGATTGTTCAAGGCCTTGGCTAAGAACGTCATCATCTGCTGTTGTCTCTTCTCTGTAACAAGCAAACGTTGTTCCATTTCTGCAACTTGACTCTTGGATTTATGTTGCTGCTGTCTTAGCCTAACTACCTCAGCTACGAGTACGCTATGGTCCCTCTTTAGTCTCTCTACTTCCCCTTCAAAACCATATTGCCCAACTTCCACACATGATCTTCCTGAATCCCTGCAATTCAAGGAAACGTTTCTTCAGAATTTTGAACTTGAACATAACCATTACTGTCATAACTTTCAAGATTCGCTTTTTAGCTTTCAAAAACAGAGGATTCAAGGAAAGCTGATAATAGAACCGCATTCTCATCAAACCACTCGGCAGTGAAAATAGAAAGAAATATACACACTTCAAGAATCCAATTACATCAAACTTTTCTTGTTTGTTGAACTATGCCACTATATTTTATAGAGTCTTAAATCATTTTTCCCGCAATTTTGCAGTGAGACAAATCAGAACAGTCATTTTTCTAGCTGAAATTAGAGCCAAAGATAGGTCTCATTTAAAAAGGAACAAACTTTGAGACACCCATTTGAGTTTTGTCGGTTCAAAAGCACAAAGAACTAACCTTTTCAAGCTGTGGACTAATCTTTTAAGAAACCCATCTAAAGAAATCCAAAATGGAGATTAGAAACCACAAAAGAACAAGAAGAAGCTGATAAAGTAGCGAAGAGGGATACTTACATAAGTGTTGAGCTGACGAATGAAGCTGGAGAAATTGATGTGCTTGAAGTAGCGAGGAAGGAGAGCAGTGGAGAATTTGTGAGAATCCCAAACGATAAAGCTATTACGGCCATTGCTCCAAGAAACCACCGTATCCGTCGCCGGATTCTCCACCATCTCGTAAGTCTTGGTCAGAAACGGCGGTGGTCATATCTCGTTTAGCCCTTCCATTAGTCTCGGTGACGATGACGATCCAACCGACGAAGACGCGCCGTCGTTGAACCACCGTACATCACCGTCTCTTCCTCAAGTTTCACTTTCAATGTCTTCCGACCTGTCCATGACGGGGAGATCGACGGTGGAATCGTAGGACAGATCGAGTGCGATTTCTATCGGATTAAGTAAGTAGAGAATCTGATATTCTCAGAGAGGAAGACGATACAACGGATAAAAACTGATCGTAGAAAAAAAAAAAGGGAGAGAGAGAATTTTATTTTCTCACATATTTTTTTATTAGCAGAAGGTTTTTCAAATACCAGTTGTGTATTCTATTGACACTTTTTTTTTAATTAGGAATAGATGTAAGGCCCTTTCAAATCCTTTTAACAGAGTTTGATTTTGAAATATTGTTTAGATTTGAATAACAGTTGATTTGATATAGTTTTTCTAAATTGTTAGTTAAATAACAGTATTAGAGGTGATTTCTAATGACTTTATATAAATTATGTGTCCAATAACATATAATTTGAAAAGAGTCTTTTTAAATCATTACATGAGATTTTTAAAAAACCCCAAAACCTCCTAAAATTCTTAGTCCAATACATCTCCCAACGTGTTTTGGTGCAATTTCTTAGTTAAAAACATAAAAATCCAAATCTCATGGTTTTAGGTGGAATTCTAGAATTTTTTTAATTAAAATCACAACAACTTCCCTAATTCACCCAAAATAATTTAAAAACTGATTAAAAACCAAATCATCTCAAATGTTACATTCAATACATCTCTTTAATGTTCCGGCCGTTGGGTAACGATAGAATCCTTACACCGTGATGATTGCGGGCGAGGCCTTACACTTTTCCTAGATGGATTCGGAGCTGGAAGCAAAATTAAATAGCTGGCCTTAAGTTTGAGCAATACTTAGGTTCACCCCCTAGGGTGAATTTAGAGATTCACCCCTCTCTTAAAAACCACTCAAATTGCCATGTCATTATTAGCAAAACAAATAAATTAATAGACTTAAATTAAACAAAAACAAAAATTATTTTAGATTTAAAGTTTTGGCTTTAGGGTTTAACGTTTTGGGTTTAGGGTTTAGCGTTTTGGATTTAGGGTTTAGCGTTTTGGATTTAGGGTTTAGCGTTTTAGGTTTAGGGTTTAGGGTTTTGGGTTTAGGGTTTAGGGTTTTGGGTTTAGGGTTTAGTGTTTTGGGTTTAGGGTTTAGCGTTTTGGGTTTAGGGTTTACGGTTTAGTATTTTGGGTTTAGGGTTTAGCGTTTTAGGATTAGGTTTTAGCGTTTTGGGTTTAGGGTTTAGGGTTTTGGGTTTAGGGTTTAGGCTTTCGGATTAATCCAAAACACTAATCTCAAAACCCAAAACATTAAAACCTAAACCCTAAACGCAAAACGCTAAACCCTAAACCCTAAACCCAAAACGCTAAACCCTAAACCCAAAACACTAAACCCTAACCCTAAAACACTAAACCCTAACCCCAAAACGCTAAACCCTAACCCCAAAATGCTAAACCCTAAATCCGAACGCTAAACCCTAACCCTAAAACACTAAAACCTAACCCCAAAACGCTAAACCCTAACCCCAAAATGCTAAACCCTAAATCCGAACGCTAAACCCTAAACCCAAAACACTAAACCCTAAACCCAAAACGCTAAACCCTAAACCCAAAACGCTAAACCCTAAACCTAAACCCTAAACTCTAAACCCGAACCCTAAACCCTAAACCCTAAACCCAAAACGCTAAAACCTAAACCCAAAACGTTAAACCCTAAGATCAAAACATTAAATCTAAAATAATTTTTATTTTTGTTTAATTTAAGTCTATTAATTTATTTGTTTTGCTAATAATGACATGACAATTTGATTGGTTTTTAAGAGAGGGGTGAATCTCTGAATTCACCATGGGGGTGAACGTAAGTATTTCTCAAGTTTATAGAGTGAAAACTTTGTGTTTGGTGGTGCATCAACTCATGACAACGTGAATGCTGCAATTAAAAAAAACAAAAAAACAAAAAAACAAAACAAGAATATTGGTTCCGAACCTTCTAAACCGCTAAAATACCATCTAAACCGCGAAATCGGAAACGCAAAAGCATAGGGCCTACGTGGCAGCATTTAGGGCACTTTCATGAACACTTGAATAGAGAAAAAGTCAAAAGCAGTTGACCACACACAAGCGCTTCCTCTCCTCCGCCTCGACTTCTCGACTCTGTGGAAAATGGGAAAACGTGAGAAAAAACCTAATCGTCGTCGCCATAAAGGAGAGTTCTCGAACAGTGGCGAAGATTTCTACGATCAACACCCGCCGGCTGCTGCCGCCACCGTCGACGAACATGAAGAAAACTCTGAGGAAGAAGAAGAAGAAAATGAAGGAAACACCGAGCTCCAGTCATCGAATTTGCCATCAAAGTTCCTTTTATACCAACAATCAGTCCAGGTGAAATCAATTTTTTCTTCTTCTTGCAACTTCTTTTTCCAGAAATTTTGTTTATCAAGAAAATGAACTGTTACCATTCTGTAGTTTAAGCCAAATTCCGACACTGTGTTTTAACTTAATAGTACTTAAGTCGTCTTAAGTAAGAGAGTTCTCGGGTTTGATTATTTGAAGAGAGCTCTAATGTGAATCTTTGAGTCGAGGCTGGGCACAGTTATTGCTTTGGTTAAGACTGTCGTGATAAAGGTAATGCCTTTTTGTTATATGTTTGCAAATTAGTTTGTATCTCAGAGATTTGATGGGTCATTGAGTTTATGGAACTAAAAAAACTAAAAAAGGGTTATTTTTTTTTTTCCTTCTCTGTCTCTTTTACGGAAAGAAGCCTTAAGCTTTAATCCATTGTATTATATGTGTTTGGTGCAGTCACCAAAAGGAGACATAAGCTACTTTCAGAAGTAATTGCTTTGTTTAAGACTGTCAAGAAATTTGTGAGAAAGCTGATGCCTTTATGTTATATGTTTGCGGATTATTATGTATCTCGGGAATTTGATGGATCATTGAGTTTATGGAACTAAAAAAATGGAAAAATTTATTTCCTTCTCTGTCTCTCTTGCGGAAAGAAGCGTTATTGTATTATGTGTGTTTGACTGTTTGGTGAAGTCAGCAAAAGGAGACATAAGCTACTTGCAGAAGTTATTGCTTTGGTTAAGACTGTCAAGAAATTTGTGAAAGCTAATGCCTTTATGTTATACGTTTGCGGATTTGATGGGTCATTGAGTTTATGGAACTAAAAAAGAAAATTTATTTCCTTCTCTGTCTCTCTTGTGGAAAGAAGCATTATTGTATTATGTGTGTTTGGTGCAGTCACCAAAAGGAGACATAAGCTACTTGCAGAAGTTCTTTTTGATGTATGTTGGTGGAAGACAGCCTCTGCATTTTCAAGAAGATTTCTGTGGCACTGCTCTCTTAAGGTTTCTTGTTTCTTGCCATGATTAAATGGTTATCTTGAATAGAATTTTGTTACATGCTTATAGTTTGATCTTTTCAATAGTGCGGAGTGGCTGAAGACTGACACAAGGAGGACTGCTATAGGGCTAGATTTCGACCTTGAGGCACTAGAATGGTGCATGGATAACAACATGAGTAAACTCGGTGCCGACGTGTGTTCGAGAATGTCGCTTTTCCATGGGAATGTTTTGACCCCTCTTGAGGCTAAGCAAGTGTCCAAATCCCACGAACTGATACAAAACATCAGCTTGGATGATGGTGACAACGAAGATTTGGTTGAATCCGTAGAGAAAGATGAGCCTGGTTCATTACCGAAGAGGGACATCGTGTGTGCTTTCAATTTTAGTTGCTGTTGCCTCCACAAACGCTCGGAGTTGGTTACTTACTTCAAGAATGCACGTGACGCTTTGTCCAAAAGAGGTGGTATTTTCGTGATGGATTTATATGGAGGTGCTTCTGCTGAGGGACAGTTGAAGCTTCAGCGGAAATTCCCGAGTTTCACGGTAACACAAGTTAAATTTCATTTGGTTAAAAAGGGTGTCAGAGCTATGAAGATATAACGATTGTACATATCTTTTGGCAGTATACGTGGGAGCAGGCTGAGTTTGATATTGTAAGTCGCAAGACAAGGATCATTCTTCACTATCACCTTCAGAAGCAGAACAGAAAGATTCGCCATGCTTTTTCATATAGCTGGAGACTGTAAGTGGCTTTGCTTAGCTTTCTAGATAACTTAAGGAGGGTAGGATGCTGTTTCATTTGTTATGTTAGCTTTTTTTCTTTTTCTGGGTGCGTTAGATATCATGCAGTGGGGCCAGTAATGATCAAAACTCACACAAGCATGTGCTCGAATGTTGTTGGTGATATCTAAGTTCTCATGTTTGTGAGTTAACCTTGTGTTGGTGGATAAGTAGTAGCGATATTTACTGTTATACTCGGGTCAAGACAGTGTTCCTGCTTTTCTTAATATCGATAGATTTATTGTACTTGCGCTATTGAACATGGATCTGTGATTCACATTAAGCTCCTGAGAAGTAACTCGTGGGTCTTCTGTTCATGCGTGTGTAGGTGGTCATTACCGGAGATAAAGGACTGTATGGAGGAAGCCGGGTTTACCTCAGTCCATTTTTGGCTCAGAGAAATGCCTGACGCTTCTGAAATGCGTAGAACAGATGGTTTTGGTGAGGGACGTGATATCAAGTACGAACAAGTCAAGAGCTTTCAACAGTGCGATGCTTGGAATGCTTACATTGTTGCGGTCAACGTCTAGCTTTGTGTACCAAACCATAACTAGAGAATCGGTTATGCTATCTTTTGGTCAAAAGCTATGATAACCTGACACTTATTTAGCCATTTAGATCAGATACTCTATGGACTTTACATCTAATTTTTTGTTTGTCACACTGGTTGACTTTTCTGCACCAATAATCAAGGAGAAGTATTAGTGAAATTTATGTGGTCGCCGCTTGGTGTTGAAGCTGTTGGAATCATACATGATTTTAGACATTTAGTTGTAGTTTACAAAGAGTACATACAGTGTTCTGTATATTACCTGTGCAACCTATTGCTGATGCGACTTATCTAAACCGAAGATTGAGAAAGGCTGAACATGGAAGAAAGGAACACCCACGAACTGGTTACCCCTTGAGTTCATCTTGCGGATGGCTACTCTCAGAGGTTGGAGAAAGCCAACAACTCACTAGAATCAGCTTAAATTCAAGCCTTTTTATACATATCTTAATCCAACAGTACACTAGAATCGGCTTTAACTCAACCCTTTTAGTACACATCACTATGCGCCTCTCTCTCTTTCTCGTCTCCTCTGACTTTAGAACTTCTTGATAAAGCTATAAAGAAGACGACTTTCAAGCTTATAACAATCAACATCTTTTTTGGTCAAGAATAACAATCAACATCTTATGACCGTGTATCTACACACGCTTGACAATTGAGAGAGAGACACTTGTACTACATTTTAACTAAGCATGTTTCTGACCGTGTTCATTATTGACCTGTTGATTCTCTCAGCGACCCCATTCTGTTCTGGTGTATAAATGCACGTCATGTGTCTTACTCTACACTCTTCTTTGCAGAATTTTTCAAACTATTGATTACAATACTCCAAGTCATCGTCTGTTCAAAGCTTCTTAACCCTTCTTTTTGATTGTGTCTCCACCATATTTGTTCAGTCTACAAAGGATCTGAAATGTTTCGTCTTTGATTCTTTGAAAATAGATCCACACCTTTTTAAAATCAACGGTAAAGAGACGATGTACTAAAATCAATTGGACATTAGGTAAAGACTGGCTCAAAGCAATGGATGCTATAAAGACTGGCTCAAAGCAATTGGTAGCTAGTTGAGCTTCCTGAAGTAAACACTCAATTGGTGTGAAGTGGGTGTTTAGAACTAAGTATCATGGAGATGGCACCATTTAAAAGTGCTTTCTGACGAAATGTATAATAATAAAAATTAAAAAGCCTACAATACTAGCAGCCATCACCAACAAAACACTAAACCACAAAAGAGCACACCATGGTCGAAACAATAGACGTCCTGTCCTCAGATCATAGAAGTTATGACCATGAGAGCAACCTCCAGCATCAGCTCCACATCGGTAACAAAACATATGTCCACATCTGCCATATATAAGTAACTCGTGTTGATACATAAATTTGAATAAATACTTAATGAAGATTTCGAAAGGAGATGAGACTAAAAATGATATACCTGCATGTTACACTTGCGCATCCTTGAGAAAGTTCAATCATGTTTTGACACCTTGAACACTGACGCCACATGTTCTGATTGGCTAGATCTTTTAGCATTGTATCGTCTGCTATAGGGTTTGGACACAAAGTCTTGTACTTGTCGCACGACAAGTTGTTATGCCATGGAACTTTGCAGTTCATGCAAAAGGGTTCACGACATCTGACACATGATTTCCTAACTCCAGATTCTTCTTCAGTAGGTTTAGCAATAGAGAGTTCCGTAACCGACATTAAAGCTGAACACCTAGGGTTCGGGCAATAAACTCTCTGCGTTACAGGAACTAAGTCCTCCATGCATCTTTGCCTCCAAATCTTTTGTAGTTTAGGAGTCAAAAGGTTGCCACAACTTTCATAACGCAGCTGAAGATTGCAGCCATCATGAGGACATGTCAAAAACCTTCCCTCGAGTAGTCTCGTCTCTATATGTCGCTTCAAACATTCAGAACAGAACCGATGACGACAAATACCAACAGAAAACATCTGACAAGCACTGATATTGTCATTGAGACAGATACTGCAAGTCTCTGTCGGAAGAGGCATATCTATTCTGACCTCTGAAACTATTTTTTCCATTGCTAATTTGTAAGAAAGTTCTTCTTTGAAAGAATACACGGTTTATGACCCAATAGTATATATGTAGGGCTACATATAAGAAAACGATAAAGGGTTAAATATAAAAACCCTAAGGGAAAAGAAATAGATGTTGACAAAAGAAAAACGATATAAACTCAAACAAAACAAGGAAGATGGGAAGATAGAAAATCGAAATCAGATTTGACTTGGACTGCTTATTCTATCTCCCTAACCTGCGACTCTGCTCTTATGCTCTTATGCTCTTATTTCGGCGATTTATGACTATTATATATAGATTTAACATAAAAGAAATAGTAGTTAACAAAAACTGAACCCTAAATCCAAGGATTAGTGAACCAAATTGTATTCTAAACCCTAAACCTTAAGCCTTAAACCCTATAACCAAAAACTATACCCTAAACCAAAGGATTTGTGAACTCAACTGTATTCTAAACCTTAAATCCTATACCCTAAATCTTAAACCAAAAACTAAACCCTAAATCCAAGGATTAGTGAAACCAACTGTATTCTAAATCCTAAACCCTAAACCAAAAACTAAACCCTATATCCAAGGATTTGTGAACCCAACTGTATTCTAAATTACCTTAAATCCTATACCTTAAAAGTTAAACCCTAAACCAAAAACTAAACCCTAAATCCAAAGATTAGTGAACCCAACTGTATTTTAAACCCTAAACACTAAACCAAAAACTAAACCCTATATCCAAAGATTTGTGTGCCCAACTACTATCTAATGAAATTAAACATAATTGAATATTTGCATATTAGTATTCTTTCATATGTTATGTTGATATAAACTTTTATATTGTTGATATAAACTTTCATACGTTGATATAAATGTTTAAATATAAACCCTGTAAAAATAATGTTCAACTTCTTCATATAATTTGTTGGATTTTTATTTTCATATTGTCGTATTATTACGGAAATCACATGTCTTTCACTACATAAGATCCATCAGTCTCTCTTGTAAATCCCATTTCTTAATCTATCATATCGACTACCTATATTACCGACGGTAACGAACCGTCATACCACCGCCGCTTGGATCACCAATTTCCACCGACTAGACCAAAAGAGTAATGTACTCGATACAGAGGTGCCCTTGAAGTGAGTAGTTATTAAAATGTTGTCAGAACCTAAATGCCATTACTCCAAATATAGAAGGTTAAAAGGTAATCAGCCACACAAAAAAACAACAAAATTATGTTGTTTCAAAATGGGGATTCTGAGCAAATTTCATCCGAGTCAAAGGCTATTACGCAAAGTTACTCTAAAAATTGCTCTACTTTTTCCTTTTCTTTGGTACGCCGAATTGTGAGTGTGAAAAAGTCTCTGCGACTAAGAACAAAAGAAAACTGGAACCAAAAGTTAAAAAATTAACCAGTGGGGTTAGCCTAGTGGTCTTGAGGGAGCTTCGGCCTCGATACGGACCCGGGTTCGATTCCCGCTGGCCACACAGATATGAGCTATGCTTTCGGCTCATTTGAATACCCAGAAGAGGCTCTATCTGTGGGCTGTACCTCCACCCGGGGGTTAGGTCTGGTTCCAATAGTGACCCAGGTTTAACCCTTTTTCAATCAAAAAAAAGAAAAAAGTTAAAAAATTGCTCTACTTGGTGCATACTCTATCGCCCTCTGCTTCACGTATTCGACTCTCTCCTCGTCACCAGCAGATTTCTCATATTCCAAGTACTTCTTGAACAAAAACTGAGAAGAACGTAATAAACCAGAGTTGAAAATCTTGTGGTAATCAAAATACACTTCGTAAAGCAGATTTTTTTTCTGGTGAAGTAATAAGGCTTTATGAATATCAAACCTTCATCTTCTTAGGAGGCAAGCTCAAGCTAATGGTTCTCTCGAATAAAGATCTAATCACATCCACTTCTCCCAGCCTGATCTCCTGTACACGACAAGCCCAACATAAGTGCTACACAAATGGCAATGAGACAGAGGTTTTGTACAAGTGGAAGGAATATAACGGTGGACGAACTTGGTCAAGATAAACACTCCAAAAGTCTGTTCTTTTAGGGTACTCCCTAAGAACGCCTTCAAACAGTGATCTCCCTCTATCTGCAACCCCGCATTTGTACTCAAGAATGGCTGTCTGTGATATGAACTTAATATGCTTATGGCGTGGAAGACACAGCAAGGTGCGATTCACCAAAGACTGAATGTGTTCCTCGTTTTGCCTTAGACAACTTTGTACTTTCCTTAACCAAACCTAAAAAGAAAGAGCACATCAGATAAGAACAAAAAATTTGTCATAAGGGCGAAGAAGAACAAAACAGAGCATTGTACCTTGCAGGATTGCTTGAACTTCTTGATCATCTCATCACACAGCTTATCAGCCAATTTATATTGCTCTGTTCTCTCATACACGCCCAAGAGTGCTTGGTAGACTTTCTTCGGATCACAGTATTGACGGGCTCTTTCAAACACTTTCTTAACAGCTTCCTGGAGATGAGAAACAAACAAACACGAGAGATTTAGATAGCAGCAAAAAAAAAAAAAAAAACATAATCCTGTTAGTTATTGGTAACATTTAAAAAGCTGCATTTCGCTGGAGTCTTGTATCTATCTTCCTCTGGAGGACTTCCATGTTCATTTTCCAAATTGAAGTAAGCAACCCAAATGTTTAGCTTCTCTTCTTCCTCGCGAATATTTATAGTCCTCAAGGCCCTTCAGTTGATATATAAAATCAATAGAGACAAATCAAACGTCAAACATAAATGCTTAGGGAATTAAAAGTACCTCTCAGCAATGGATTTGGCTTTCTCAGTATCTGCCAAGCTGAGCATGAACGCCATGTATTTGATCCAGACAAAGCTGCTATTTGGAGAGCTTCTAACCAGTTTCTCAAACTCATCAGCATTCTCAGGAGGAGCATGATTCTCCAGAAATCTTCCTTCAGCAGGGTAAACCCGAATGGGTAAATGATTAAACATGATCTATCTATTTTTTATCTGCAAAATTTTATATTAAATGCTCAGGTTTTGGTTATAATAATTTACCAAAGTTTAAGGTATCCTATGGGTAAAATTCATCTTTATAACATTCTTATATTAGATTATAACCGAGCCCGGCTTGGATATTATATATTCACAAAAATATTTTATAATATATTTAAACTAATTTATTTTGTAAAAAATAATAGTTAATCTATGGAATATACATTCTATAAATATTTATATGCAAAATACAATGATTTATTAACATATATTTGAAATTTAATTTATGTTTGTTATGATTTATTCTACAATGATTTATGATTTATTACGACATGTTATTGTATAGTTATAATTTTATGTTTTTTTTGAAAATATTTGTTAATGGGCTGCAGAATTAATATTTTGTTTGAAAAATAATGGGCTACGTTTTTAGATTGTAATAATGAGCTATGTATTAGAGTGAAATAGTTTTTACTTACATGTGTGAATGGATGAATATCATTGGTTAACTTACCCTAAATTTTTCTGAGTGAGACATGTGTCAAAAACTTCTCTTGGTGTCTTCTCAATTAATATATAGGAGATATCTCCGATTATATTTCTGGACGACGTAGACGGAAGAGATGAAAAGCAACCGGCGAAGTCCTGTTTATTATTTGGGGATTTTATTCTGAATCGATATATGTGTGAAAAGTGAGTTTACGAAAATGATTGACATTCTAGGAGTTTTCTCGGTTAACCAGTCGGGTACCGGATAGGAGCTTAAACCGAACCGGTATCCACGGTTCTCAATTTCAATACACATCGAGTAAATGTCTAATAACCGAATCCGACTGGTACCGATTATTTTGGGATCATTATGTGAACTTGTCAAAAAGTTTCGTTTCGGATCAGTTATATTGGTCCAATACAGTTATAATAACCATTGTTCAAAATTTTGCCTACCGCAATTTATGTGTTCTATCATTTTTACTAGTTTGCTGATCTTACAACAACAATCCCGTACCCTATTTCACAAACTAAAATTTTCTAATGAATAATTAAGTTATACTTACTCTACACTTTTTCTGAACCTTAGTAATATAAAACTGGTTCTCAGTGAACAGATTCTCAGACTAAAAAGCATCGATTAAAATGTATCTTTTTTACAATAGAAAGAAGAATCACACCAAGATTCGCCGAACATTAAAGTCGTATACAAAAGTCACTGAGACACCAAAACGCAAAAGACTAGTGGTGAGAGAGAGAAAAAGAGAGCTAAGTGAAGCCTGGTGAGTTCCTTAACTCTCCTGCAAAGGCATAGAAACTATGAATGAGCACTTTCAAAACATACATGTACAAGTTGGTCGTCTAAAGCATCGTGGCAAAATAAAGTCTGCACAGTAGATAAGAAACTCTGAATCTCTATATCTCGTATTTCATCCCCTTTATGTATGGCTAGTTACACCGATAAAACTGACAACTAGGGATGATGCATTATCAATTGAAGACTTATATGACCACATTCCTGTGATACCTGTAAGTTCCGTTGACGCCTGTATACAGCAAGTCTTATTATATTAAATCAGATCTCAAAATTGCTGATAGATGGCATTGAGAAAAAATGATATTCATCAGACTTGTAAAGGACACCAAGTTATCAAATGTGATGTGTACCAAGATTTAATAAAAAATTATAAGTGGCAATATTTAGTGATGTTGTTGTACAGTTCTTGCACATAGATGTCTTTTTGTCCATATCTTGTTTCAAGTTGATAAGCTCCATTTGAAGATCATCTAGAGTGTGCGGTTTAGTCAATAAAACCTCAGGGAAATTCAGCAAGTTTCTTTCACCCTCAAAGGCGCTTCCTCACTACACTTTAGACCAGTCACCATATGGAATTCTCTGATGCTGAACCTCATTGGCTGTGCAGCAAAATGGAACCACACCTCCTTCTTCTTAACTGTTTGAATATATCTTGCAAACATGCATGAATTAACTTCTCTGAAAAGCGCAGTTCCCTCTCAGCTACCTTCATTATAGGACCCATGGAAGTATTTCTGCATCGACGATACAGATTCTCTCCAACAATTTCATTCACTATTTGAAAGTGATTAAGTGAGGAGTGTTGGTTTACATTAATTGTGTGTGACGGCTCCTCTCCAATATTGAACTTCAATTTTGGAAGGTCAATTGTGTCTGAATCACTCATTTTGGCACCTAAAAAACATCACACAAGTTGATAAGGATAAGATAGTCTTTTTGGGGTTTAATGAATGTTATTTGGGGAAGAATTGAACGCATGTACTACTCTGAGAATGAAAACCAAAAAATATGCCACTAAATAGAATTGCCCCAATCAAAAAACAATTTAAGGAACAAAATAAATCTTACCGCATCTTTTTTTTTTATTACCTTGTAACTAATTCTAATCGACCACTAGCACGGTAATCTAACTGGCGTTGTTACAAACACCGATTATTATGGCCAATACTATTTATGCTAATTTAAACAAGTTGAAGTCGTGAGATGTTTGATTTAGGGAGACATTATAGGCACCAATAAGACACATAGTTGCTCATTAACAAAGAGCAAATTGCCTGGAAAGGAGCCGAATGTTTAATCTACAAGAAAGGTCTCTTAAAAAGTTCTAAAATATTTATTTATATACTTTAGCAGAATCCCAGAAATCTAAAAGTCCAATTATTTCGGACTATTATATATTTTTTTGACAAAAACATTGTGGTGTGTTATTATATTATATTTTATAATTTACAAGCGTAATAGCTCATAAATGATTGAGGTGGAACTGCTTATGTGAGTTCACCATATAAATTTGGTGAGCCTTGTTGGGTATTGTGATCAGTGCCGGCTCTAAGGTAGGGCGAGAGGGACGAAGGCCTAGGGTCTAGGGTTCAATTTTTTTTTTTACACACATAATAAAAAGTCCATATTTTTTTATATGTAATAAGGGGTCCAGTTTTTTTGTTTTGCCTAAGATTCAACAAATTTATGGCTCTGATTGTGATGAAGGAGACAACTTAGCTCTCATCTACGAGTACATGCTAAATGGAGACTTAAAGCAACATTTGCCAGGTAATATTGGAATATAACTACTTAACTAGTGTATTCAGCAAATATTCTAAAATGATGTCTTTAACTTATATTTGAAACAAAAGTTCGTATTTTCAATTTGGCAATTATGTTTGAATAATGCAGGAAAGCGGGGGGATTCGTTCTGAGCTGGGAAAGTAGACTAAGAATAGCAGTTGATGCAGCACTAGGTATATGCACAAAAGTTATTTATTATTATCAACTTTGAGTCAATTATATATAGTTGCTAGCAACAAACAAATCAATTATTCATTTGCCAAGGAATCATGGAGTACTTACACATAGGATGCAAACCATCAATCGTTCATAGAGATATCAAATCTACAAACATACTTTGGGACCAACATTTCCAAGCCAAGCTAGCTGATTTCGGACATTCAAGATCTTTTCCCACCGGGAATGAGACAACATGGAGAGAACTCTAAGCCACTAATTCGATTAGTATGTACTAAGTCCAATCATGGAAAAGGAGAGGAGTTTGTATTCTTGCGGCAATGAAAATGTTTTGATGAGGAATTAAAAAACTGATATACTTTAATCGTTTTCAATAACTTAAGAGTGTCTCACCCTCGCAGTGTTTGTTCAATGGCTGCTTCTGAATACTTAATAGTATTTTACAAAAATTGCTCTACTTGGTGACAACAAAATCTCAAGCCAAGGTAGTTTCTGCATACTCTATCGCCCTCTGCTTCGCGTATTCGACTCTCTCCTCCTCACCAGCAGATTTCTCATATTCCAAGTACTTCTTGAACAAAAACTGAGAAGAACATAATAAACCAGAGTTGAAAATCTCCTAGTAATAAAAATACACTTTGTAAAGCAGATTTTTTTGCTGGTGAAGTAATAAGGCTTTATAAATAGCAAACCTTCATCTTCTTAGGAGGCAAGCACAAGCTAATGGCTCTCTCGAATAAAGATCTAATCACATCCACTTCTCCCAGCCTCATCTCTTGGTCAAGATAAACACTCCACAAGTCTGTTCTTTTAGGGTACTCCCTAATAACGCCTTCAAACAGTGATCTCCCTCTATCTGCAACTCCGCATTTGTACTCAAGAATGGCCGTCTGTGATATGAACTTAATATGCTTATGGCGTGGAAGACACAGCAAGGCACGGTTCACCATAGACTGAATGTGTTCCTCGTTTTGCCTTAGACAACTTTGTACTTTCCTTAACCAAACCTAAAAAAAGCACATCAGATAAGAACAAAAATTTTGTCATAAGAGTGAAGAAGAACAAAACAGAGCTTGTACCTTGCAGGATTGCTTGAACTTCTTGATCATCTCATCAGACAGCTTATCAGCCAATTTATATTGCTCTGTTCTCTCATACACGCCCAAGAGTGCTTGGCAAACTTTCTTCGGATCACAGTATTGACGGGCTCTTTCAAACACTTTCTTAACAGCTTCCTGGAGATGAAAAACAAACAAACACGAGAGATTTAGATAGCAGCAAAAAAAATACATAATCCTGTTAGTTATTGGTAACATTTAAAAAGCTGCATTTCGCTGGAGTCTTGTATCTATCCACCTCTGGAGGACTTCCATGTTCATTTTCCAAATTGAAGTAAGCAACCCAAATGTTTAGCTTCTCTTCTTCCTCACGAATATTTATAGTCCTCAAGGCCCTTCAGTTGATATATAAAATCAATAGAAACAAACCAAACGTCAAACATAAATGATTAGGGAATTAATAGTACCTCTCAGCAATGGATTTGGCTTTCTCAGTATCAGCCAAGCTGAGCATGAACGCCATATATTTGATCCAGACAAAGCTGCTATTTGGAGAGCTTCTAACCAGTTTCTCAAACTCATCAGCATTCTCAGGAGGAGCATGATTCTCCAGCAATCTTCCTTCAGCGGCTTGTATTTTTCTCTCTCTTAACACATTTAGATTATTATTTCAACACATACAAGTTGAAACCAAAGCTTTCAAATCTCATGAACTAAAGTGACAGCTAACCTTTCCTCCTTGTCCTTTTGCTTTTCCCTTCTCTTTCTCTTTTCATGTTTGTCTGCTCCCTCTTGTTTTACCTTGTAGTCAAATTCCGAACCTTCAATGTCGTCAAGGTCAACCTCAAGCGGAGCGAAAGAAGCTCTTGATTCTACTTGGGCAAGAAGAGAAGGAAAAAAATTGAAAATATATATTATTGCAGAAGAAAAAAGGACAGAAATTTGAGGAAGAAACAAACCTCGAGGAAAGTCGGGAACCTCTTCGAGCTGCATGGCCATGGCTTCAGACCTTGAAGCAACATCTTCCTTGGTCTTCTTACACGGTTTAAGGGCATTTGTAAAACCGGTACGTTTTGTGTTGGAGAAATTCCTCGACGGAGCCACCATAGCGAGAGATTCGAGATTCGCGCTTGATCTCAAGCGAGAAGTGAAGAAAACCAGAGCCGACAAAGAGAAAAGAAAGCGTTTTTATAGGTTTTGAGTAAAAAAAAAAAAAAATAGAGCAAAAACGACGTAGCTTAAAGCTATGTTTCAATTAAAAAAATTCTGTAGGGTACCCGAAGCCCAGTAAGGTAAATCCAAAGCCCATCTTTAACATCCCTATATAACTCTCTGATTGATTTTTCGGCGACGCAGACGAAGGATATGAAAAGCAACTGGCGAAATCCTGTTTGTTATTTGGGGATTTTGATTCTGAATCGATATATGTATGAAACGTGAGTTTATGAAAGTGACATTTTAGAGATTTTCTCGGTTAAACAGTCGGGTACCGGGTAGGAGCTTAAACTGAACCGGTATCCACGGTTCTCAATTTCAGTACAGATCGGGTTAATGTCTAAATTCTAATAATCGAATCTGATCCGAATCTGTTATTTTGGGATCATTTATGGGAGCTTATCAAATTAAGGTTTGGTTTGGTTTCAGATCGGTTATATTGGTCCAATACAATTATAATAATTTTCCTCCCGCAATTTATGTGTTCTATCATTTTTCTAGTTTGCTGATCTTACAACAACAACAAAAAATTTCTAATGAATAATTAAATTATCCTTTTTTTTAACACTTAAAAAATTCAGATACAAAGTTCACACCATCCTTATTCTACACTTATTTCCTCGACGATTCTGAACCTTAGTAAAATAAAATTAGTTCTCAGTGAACAGATTCTCAGACTAAATGTGTAACTATGAGAAAGCATGGACTAAAATTAAATGTACTTTTCTAACAATAGAAAGAAGAATCACCCCAAGATTCGCCGAACATTAAAGTCGTCTACAAAAGTGACTGAGACACCAAAACGCAAAAGACTAGGGAGGGAGAGGTGTTGGGGAAAAACACAAACACGCGAACGGCGCAGCTGAATAAAGTTCCCCGCACTTGTGTGAACCTGTGAAGAAAAGACTTAACCAATGGCACAAAAATGATCTAAGCAGAAAACGAAATGAGACACCAATCTTTTTACGTGGAAAACCTCCTCGATGTGAGAAGGAAAAACCACGGGACCGTAGTCCACTCAAAATCCACTATATCAAACGTTTGAGTTTTACAACTCCTCACTATCTTGTTCATTCACAACAAAATATTTTCTTCGTGCGGTGGTAAAAAAAAACATGCTTTTTTGGAGAGAGATACTATTTCACCTTCGTCAATCGAGTCACAGGTATCTAACATATTCATATCTAACGATTTTCCACAAAGTGGTGAAACTCCCCCTCCGACTAGGTGGAGGAAACAGCCATCCCGGCTATCTCTCGGCAAACTTCAAGCTTCTCCCTCGGCAATGACTTTGTCATCATATCAGCTCCATTATCATACGTATGGACTTTTTCAAGTCCCACTTCCTTAGAAGCAATCACATCACGTATCCAATGATACCTCCTATCAATGTGCTTAGAACGCGAATGAAATGTAGAGTTCTTCCCGAGACAAATTGTGCTTTGACTATCACAAAGCAACACATACTTATCTTGCTTGAAACCGATATCCTCGCAGAAATTCTTTGTCTACAACAACTCCTTTAGAGCTTCAGTTGCAGCTATAAACTCAGCTTCAGTGGTAGAGAGTGCAACACACTTTTGCAACCTTGACTGCCATGAAACAGCTCCGCCAACAAATGTTATCAAATAACCCGAAGTAGATTTCCTGGAATCAACATCTCCAGACATGTCAGCATCTGTATAACTGACAATCAATGACTTATTACCTCCAAAGGTAAGCTTCAGACTAGAAGTCCCTCGAAGATATCTCAAAATCCACTTCACAGTATTCCAATGCTCTCTTCCAGGATTGGAATTAAACCGGCTTACTATACCAACTGCGAAAGCTAAATCCGGTCTTGTACAGACCATGGCATACATCAAGCTACCCACTGCAGAAGCATATGGAACTCGTGCCATATCTTCCTTCTCTGCATATGTCTTTGGACTCTGTTGACTTCAGTTGCAGCTATAAACTCAGCTTCAGTGGTAGAGAGTGCAACACACTTTTGCAACCTTGACTGCCATGAAACAGCTCCGCCAACAAATGTTATCAAATAACCCGAAGTAGATTTCCTGGAATCAACATCTCCAGACATGTCAGCATCTGTATAACTGACAATCAATGACTTATTACCTCCAAAGGTAAGCTTCAGACTAGAAGTCCCTCGAAGATATCTCAAAATCACTTCACAGTATTCCAATGCTCTCTTCCAGGATTGGAATTAAACCGGCTTACTATACCAACTGCGAAAGCTAAATCCGGTCTTGTACAGACCATGGCATACATCAAGCTACCCACTGCAGAAGCATATGGAACTCGTGCCATATCTTCCTTCTCTGCATATGTCTTTGGACTCTGTTGACTGCTCAATTTAATGTGTGAAGCAAGAGGAGTGCTTACCACTTTAGATTTGTCCATGTGAAACCTTTTAAGTACTTTCTCAATATACTTCTCCTGAGACAAGTGAATCAATCTCTCAGCTCTGTCTCTCTCAATTCTTATACCAAGAATCTGTTTCGCTGGACCCAAATCTTTCATCGCAAAGGACTTGCTGAGCTGCTTCTTCAGCTCCTCAATTCTGCTCATGTTCCTGCCCACAATCAACATGTCATCAACATATAGCAACAAGATGATAAAATCATCATCACCAAACACCTGAATAAATACAAAGTGATCATTAGCAGTCTCCTTATAACCATGCTCCTCCATAACAGACTTAAACTTCTTGTACCACTGTCTCAGTGCTTGCTTCAATCCATAAAGGCTCTTCTTCAGGCGACAAACTAAATCCTCTTGACCCTTTTTCACAAAACCTTCTGGTTGTACCATGTAAATCTCTTCCTCCAAATCTCCATAAAGGAAAGCAGTTTTTACATCCATTTGCTCAACCTCTAGATCAAGACTTGCTGCCAGTCCAAGTACAACCCGAATGGACTGCATCTTCACAACAGGAGAAAAGATTTCATCATAATCAATCCCCTTCTTTTGGTTGTATCCTTTCACAACCAATCTAGCCTTGTATCGGGGTTGCAAACTGGTATCTTCATGCTTAATTCTGAACACCCAATTATTAAGCAATGCCTTCTTGCCCTTAGGCAACTTCACCAACTCAAATGTGTGATTCTCTTCAAAAGAATCCATCTCATCACGAGCAGCAGTAAGCCATTTATCCTTGTGTTCACATTCCATAGCTTCATCAAAGCTCTCAGGCTCTCCCCCATCAGTAAGTAACACATACTCACTAGGATCATACCTTGTTGACGGTTTTAGACCTCTCTCAGATCTTCTAACAATAGGAGGGTTCTCAGTAGTTGGTGTCTCACCATGATCGTCACCATGATCACCAATACCATCATCATGTGTGGGAGCATCTGCACCGGGTGTATCATCTTGAACCTCATCCTCGACCTGACTGTGGACAGATGTAGAAGGAGTAGCATCTAAATCAATCAAACTCTCATTACTCTGAGTTGGTTTTCTGGACTTGTCAATGTCCTTAATTGTTTGATCTTCCATGAACACAACATCTCTGCTTCTTATGAGCTTCTTATCAATGGGATCATAAAATCTGTATCCAAACTCATCCTGACCATAACCAATGAACACACACTGCTGTGACTTCATCTCAAGCTTCGATCTCTCATCCTTAGGTATATGAACAAATGCCTTACACCCAAAGACCCTCAAATGACCATAAGAGACATCCTTACCGGTCCAAACTCTCTCTGGAATATCACCTTCCAATGGAGCACTTGGTGATAAATTCAGCACATGAACAACTGTGCTCAAAGCCTCCCCCCAGAAAGCCATCGATAAGCCTGACTGTGAAATCAAACATCTCACTCTCTCGACAATAGTCCTGTTCATCCTCTCAGCCAACCCATTCAACTGTGGAGTCTTAGGCGGCGTGAACTGATGCCTAATACCATGCTCTTTGCAATAAGCATCAAATGGTCCAGAATACTCACCACCATTATCACTGCGGATACACTTCAACTTCTTTCCCGTTTGTCTCTCAACCAATGCCACAAAATGCTTGAAATATCCCAGAACTTGATCTTTAGTCTTCATGGTGAAAACCCATAACTTCCTAGAATGATCATCAATGAAAGTGACAAAATATGATGCACCACCAAAAGATTTTGTCTTCATTGGACCACACACATCTGAATGCACCAAGTCAAGTACCTCAGGTTTTCTAGAAGGTGCAGAAGACTTGAAAGAAACCCTGTGTTGTTTTCCATGCAAACAATGTGCACACTTCTTCAAGTGCAAACCGGAGATTCCCGGAATGACCTCCTTCTTTGACAACACAGACATACCCTTCTCACTCATGTGACCGAGTCTCTTATGCCATAGCTCCATGGCATCAACATTATCCACTGCATTAACAACATCTTTGGAGACCTTAGCCTGCATCAAATAAAAAGATGAAAGCTTCTCACCTCGAGCCACAACCAGGGAACCACGTGAAAGCTTCCATTTACCACCACCGTGTAAACTGTAGAAACCCTCATCATCAAGTCTTCCCGTAGATATCAAGTTCATCCTCAAGTCTGGAACATACTTAACATCCTTAAGCATCAACCTAGTCCGAAGACTAGTCTCCAAGCAAATATCACCAATGCCAACAACCTGAGCCATACCATCATTTCCCATCTTCACAGAACCATACTTACCTAGAGTATAGGTAGAGAACAAATCCCACTGTGATGTAGCATGAGTGGTAGCTCCACTGTCAATAACCCAACTGGTATCTTGGCATACATTTATGGCATTATCCTCAAGAAGAATGAGAAACTCATCTTGGGTGACTGTCACCCGATCTACTTCTTCTTGCTTTCCTTGCTGCTTGTCTTTCTTTAACTTCCAACAATCTTTCTTTATGTGTCCTTTCTTGTGACAGAAATGACACTCTATATTCGCAAATTTGTTAGATTTGCTCCTGCTCCTGTTCTTGTCCTTCTTGGACTCTCTATATGAACTTCTCCCCCTTGACTCAGTAACCAAAACATCTGAACGTGAGGAACTAGCATGTGACTGCCTTCTTGTCTCCTCATTCAAAACACTGTTCTTCACCGAGTCCATCGAAATGACACCTTCCGATGCGGAGTTACAAAGAGACATTACAAATACCTCCCAAGAATCTGGTAATGTACCAAGAAGCCACAAACCGTGAATCTCATCATCAAACCTGATGCCCATATCAGACAACTTGTTGAGCAATCCCTGAAACGCATTCAAGTGATCTGTCATCGGAGTTCCATCCTGATACCTCAACTCAATCAACTTCTTGATCATAAGCATCTTGTTATTCCCAGTCTTCCGAGCATATAACTGCTCCAGCTTCAACTACAAAGAGCGAGCATTAACCTCATTTTCAATATGATGCAACACATTATCATCTATCCATTGCCTTATCAAACCACATACTCGGCGATGCAGAAACTTCCACTCATCATCAGTCTTATTATCAAGTTTATTTTCCTGAAATACCGGAAGATGAAATTCTTTCACAAAGAGCAAATCCTCCATCTTACCCTTCCATAGATGATAATTTTTGTTACCATTCAAGCTTATCATTCTGCCAATATTCTCCATCTTTTCCATCGCTCACACAAGCAAACCAATAACTCAAAGTTATCCAAATCCAAAGCTCACAACCTTAAGCTCTGATACCACTCTGTTGGGGAAAAAACACAAACACGCGAACGGCGCAGCTGAATAAAGTTCCCCGCACTTGTGTGAACCTGTGAGGAAAAGACTTAACCAATGGCACAAAAATGATCTAAGCAGAAAACGAAATGAGACACCAATCTTTTTACGTGGAAAACCTCCTCGATGTGAGAAGGAAAAACCACGGGACCGTAGTCCACTCAAAATCCACTATATCAAACATTTGAGTGTTACAACCACATCCTCCCTGTTCCTACAGAACAGACCCAGAGACTAAGGCTCGAAGAGAGCAATCTCCAACACCAAGAGAACAACCAAAGAGCAATACAAGCTTACAGAACTAGCAGATACAAACGACCTCAGCTCACTAAGATTCCGGCAACCAGAGAACAATCCAACCGTACAAATCCGAGATGAACAAGTCAACAACACTTCTGCCAAATTTCAGCTCAATCAGAGAAGAATTCACCGTTGGATTTCCCAAACACTGAAGACCGCGATTACTGAAGCACTCTAGCGACCAGCTTCACTAGAACCCCGATTCACGAGAAACCAACCGTTGAAACGCAAATCCCACCGTTGAATCTCAAACCCACTGAGTCATGAAGCTTCTCTCAAAATATCAGCCCGATCTGACCACTTTAGAGCCCCAAACGCTGCCTTGACTAAACTGGACGAAATCCCCTTTTTCTTCTCTCTTCTTATCTCTCTTCTTCTCTTTGTGTCTCTCCTTGTCTACCACCACACAAACTAGGTTAGTGACTAAATATATATATGTCTCATCACTTAGACCAATATATTTGGCCCAAGCCCAATGGTTTCCCCACTAGGAGGAATACGAACAAGAGGGAGAGTCCATGTAAGTTCTTATGAACATAGCAATCAAGTAAGTATTTGACATGTACTCACACAAGAAGATGTTTTTCTTTGTAAAAACGTTTTACCTTAGCCCTGTTCGTTTGAAAAACGCAGCGACAAGCAGCGGCGACCAGAAAATAACAAAGAACAGATCAGCAATATATCAGATTAAAGAGTTTGAAGATAATACAATCTGCCGCTGGCGGCACGTAAACCTTGGTATAGAAGCCGCTGAATTTTAGAGCGTCAGTTAAAATGATAAAAAGACCACCGGCGGCCGTCATTAGCGGCAATAGTAGAACAATTTGGCGTCAAACTTTCTCTTTCCTATTTGTTATTTTCAGTCGCCGCTCTCTATCGCTGCGTTAACCAAACGAACAGGGCTCTTGTAGATTAATAAAGAGATTGATTTTTTGAGGCCACCAACGATGATCAAGTCTCCACGGGTCTGCACATAAAGATCTAGTTCATGACGGTCATGTTCACATTCAGACTGAATGAATATCTGATTTTATTTTTAAAAATTATGTTGATGAGTGTATGTCAAGTGTGTCACTATGGAAATGTTAACAAGTGAGAGAATACAATGTTAAACTCACACAAACAATCTGAGGCAAATAGGAGAATACAAAGAAATCAATAATGGTGAAGAATGAGAAGGAAAAAAGACGAGAAAAATAACGGAAATGAAAAAGAAAAAAGCTTTTAAAAAATAATAATATAAGTACATAAATTATGTAACTTTAAATATACCAAAACATTTCGGAATTTTTTATTTATTGTAAAATCTAAATATAAATTTTATGAGTCTTTTTTTTTTTGCAACTCATGATAAACAAGCACCTCTCTTGTGCCATCTCCTCCCAGCATCCATTTATACAACTGGATTCCCTTATTAGTAGCCACGAGAAGTTTTCCAATGAACCTATTCAGAGAATAGACAAATCCCTCTGTTTCCTTCTCTGTGATAAGCTACAATGTCTTTTCTTTGACAATGAACACAAGTATCCTTCCCTACATCCACCAAAAAACAAAAAAAAACCAACAAACAAATCGAAAAATAAATCTTCACACAAACAAATTAGAAAAGAGTAGTGTTTCTCAGTAAAATGATACCTTAATTGGCTAATTGTCGTCGGACATAACATACGCTGTACCAACACAGTATTGGACATTTCCATCATTTGTAACCGAATAGCTCAGTATGGAGCAACCGCAGTTAGAGGAATCCAATTGGTAAGTTGACAAGACACCAAAAGTTTTGTCATCCAGTAGACGGATAATCAAATGAATGAATATCTGATTTTTTTGTTTTTATGTTGAAGAGTGTATGTCAAGTGACATAATGAAAATGTTAGCAAATGAGAGAATACAGTGCTAAACTCAAACAAACAATCGAGGCAAATAGGAGAATACACAGAAATCAACAATGGTGAAGAATGAGAAGGAAAAAAGACGAAAAAATAATACGAATAAAAAGAAAAAAGTTTTTCCAAAAAAATAATACAAGTACATAAATTGTACAGTTTTAAATAGCATTCTGTAAATTTTTAATTATTGTAAAATATAAATTTTAGTATTAGTCTTTTTTTTGCAACTCATGATAAACAAGCACGTCTCCTTGAGGTTAAATGCAGTCACTATTTGCTGGACCAACGTTGTTTTCATGAAAATTTCCTCTTGAGTTTACTTTTCCTCAGATAAGTTTCTTTTCTTCTTACTCTTTCTCTCTTGCAAGTTTGATTTCTTTACACATTTTTTCATTCATTTTTGCATACCTTTTAACAACACACACATTCACTACTTATAGTAGTGTTCTTGCCTCTTATGTTTACATTTAGATTATTAAACTACTTCATTCAACCAAAACTAGACCATACTTCTAGCCTAGTCTTAGACTAATTCTTTAAGCAAGACATGCTTACATCAACAACTTTGCTGTCCTTTTTAACAACTCCTAATGATACTAAGCAAGACATGATGGCTCGTGTCACGCAAGGTGAGGAGTTGATGACGAGAATCCATGAGGAAAGGGAGGTAGAGGAGATGAACCCATTGGTAATCGTGTTGGACCAGTATCCAGATTCGGGTCAGGGTTCAGGGTCGAGTTGGGATGTCATCAGTACAAATGGTGAAGAGGGAAGAGGTGGAAGCTAAGATAACGGCATGGCAGACGGAAAAAGTGGCTGAGGTTAATAACATGTTTAAGAGATAAGACGCTGTTATTAATGGTCGGGTTAACCAGCAAGTTCATAAGGCCAATTCTTGGATGAAGAAAATCGAGGTGAAATTTGGATTATATTGTAATTAAACTTTTCCATCCTTGGTACGATGATTAGAAACATAAACACCATATATGGTTAGTATAGAGCATTCACGATCTGATTTAGACTGATTATACATCATAGTTCGCAATATAAAAATGTTGATATAGATCTTTGGAGTTTGGGGTCAGTCCAAGTGGACAGAGCATACCATTTACATTCTGTTTGTGATATGAAAAAAAAACAACAACAAAAGATGAGTCGTAGATAGATTCGTATTAGGTGAAGTAGCCATGTGCTTTCGGGTATTTCCGTTCTTATGATCTAGGATTCAATAGATACTTATATTTTTTCGGTTCGGTCGGTTCTGATTCGGCTCAGTTCCATAATTTGAAGAACTGTAAAATACCCAAATTTTTGGTTTTTATATGGTTCCGGGTAATTTATACCCAAAATAACAATTATTACCCGAAATCAATTATTACCCGAAATAAAACTTAAGTACCCGAATTATTTCAATTCCAATACAAAAATCCAACGAAAATCACAAAGTAAAAGTTCAGAAACCAAAATGAAAACCACATAGTTAAAGTTCGATAAGCAACATCCAACAATAAGACAATATACTTATAGTTGTTCGGTTCTTCAATTCTCGGGTAGAAACCAGAACCGAACCAATACTCATGGTTCCTTAACTTAGGATTCAATAGGTAATATAGGTGGAACCGCAACCGAACCGAACCGAGCCGATTTTTTTTGGTTCTTCGGTTCCGGTTCTTATGCCCATGCCCAGGGCGAGACATACTTTGTATGTAAATAGTTTGGTCAGAGTTTTGCAACGTTTTTATATATATTTCCAACTGTTATTTCCAATTTCTCATAGTTACACATTTAGATAGATTTCACACGAACGTATACCTATTCATTATATAAATATCGTAGTACTAGGTTAGTGATAAAAACTTCTAATCAATGTCTTCTAATGTATTTGGGACGAATGCGAGATGTAGAGACAGAGTTAAATTCGTCAAAGACTTCGCCAAAGAAGTGAATGCAGCGTTTCATTTTGATACAGGGGAGAAGTTAGTATCGCAAAGGATCGAAATTATGATTGGTTGGGTAGCACCGCAGAGTGGATGGTTAAGGTTGAATACAGACGGAGCTTCTCGTGGGAATCCGGGGGCTGCCACAGCGGGGGAGTTCTAAGGGACGAGCAGGGTCGCTGGTGCGCATGCTTTGCTTTAAATATTGGACACTGTTCAGCTACTCTGGCAGAATTATGGGGTGTATACTATGGGTTATACATGGCGTGGGATCGAGGTGTTCAGCGTGTTGAACTTCAACTTGATTCGGTGACGGTGGTGGAGTTTCTTAAGACAGGGATAAACGAGTCTCATCCTCTGTCGTTCCTGGTGCGTTTGTGCCAAGACTTTCTCTTGAAGAACTGGATTGTCCAGATCTCCCATATTTATCGTGAAGCTAACTCTCTTGCAGATGGTTTAGCTGAATTCGCCTTCTCTTTACCACTTGGTTTTGCGTATTTGGATGCTGTTCCACCTGATTTACTTTCAGTTTTGAACGACGATGCTCTCGGTGTTACAAAACCGAGATGGATTCCAGTGTAGTTGTTTTCATTTTCGCATTAATAAAGTACGGGAGCTAGCTCCTGGTCTCTTACCAAAAAAAAAAAATGTCTTCTAATAATATTGAGATATAAGGAAAATTAAAGAAAATGTGGCCTAAAAGCAAATTATAATTTGGTTTGGATGCATTCATAGGAAGTTAAGGGAGAGAAAGGCGAAGACGAAAACGCAGAACGAAGTGGCAAAAGTGCAGAGGAAAGTGGAGGAGAGGAGAGCCACGGCCGAGGCAAAGAGAGGAACAGAGGTTGCAAACGTTGTTCTAGTTGCTAATCTCATAGGAGCTGTAGGTCGTTCTCCTGCCAAACGCTCTTTCTTTTCTTGTATTTGGTTGTACATCGCAGAATTAGTAAACAAATATCTCTGAGTCTTCCAAAAATAATGTATTGTCTGTGAAACAAAGATGGACCCATGAGCCGGAGTGAGCAGGCGTTGAGGCCCACTGGTAGGAGGTGTTATAAAAAGTTTGATGTAGTTAGCATTAGCATGATCTATTCATCAAAGGTTATTTTGTAAGAATAGTGAAACTATCGTTAGCGTTCACCGTTCAGAATGTTGATACACTTCTTGTTTATAAACGATTCGTAGGAACCCAGTATTTCTTCGTATTGCGGGGGTATGACTTATGAGTTGATCTTTTCCTTGTTAGTACGAAGCGAGTTGGAAAAAGAAAACATGTACATGATAAAAACGGCAAGTGTTCTCCTTGCCATTCATCAAAACGTTGAGCCAATTCTTCACAGCAACCAAAAACGCCTCAACGTTTCATAGCTTTACAAATCAACGCTCCGTTGTTTTCTACATCTTTTCGTCTTCAACGTCAAATCTGGCTTTTCTTCATCGCTTCCATTCGTTCTTCCATTTTCCCCAATCGTCTCCGATCTTCGGCGAATTTTCTCATCACGGTCTCAAGGCTCCTTCCGATCCTTGATTACACCGATTTCAATTTTTTTCCTCTTCCTTTAATTTAATCATAAGTAGAACAAACTCGAGTCGAGAAAAATTTGGTAAACCCTAAGTTATGTACAGCAATTTCAAGGAACAAGCGATCGAGTACGTGAAGCAAGCGGTTCAAGAAGACAATGCCGGAAACTACAACAAGGCTTTCCCTTTGTACATGAACGCGCTTGAGTACTTCAAAACCCATCTCAAGTACGAGAAGAACCCGAAGATCAGAGAAGCTATCACCGGGAAGTTCACCGAGTATCTCCGCCGTGCGGAAGAGATCCGTGCCGTTCTTGATGAGGGTGGATCGGGTCCGGGATCTAACGGCGACGCAGCGGTGGCGACTAAGCCGAAGACTAAGCCGAAAGACGGAGGAGAAGGTGGTGAGGATCCGGAGCAATCGAAGCTCCGAGCTGGGTTGAACTCTGCGATTGTGAGGGAGAAGCCTAATATTAAGTGGACGGATGTTGCTGGGCTTGAAAGCGCCAAGCAAGCTTTGCAGGAAGCTGTGATTTTGCCTGTCAAGTTTCCACAGTTCTTCACGGGTGAGTGTTTTTATATTCTATTGAAGATGAAAAGAGATCTCTTTATGAATTGTGGTTTATTGGAAACATGTGGTGAATTTGCTTGTTCGTTTATTAGGGAAGAGGCGGCCATGGCGAGCTTTTCTGCTGTATGGACCTCCTGGAACAGGAAAGTCTTACTTGGCCAAGGCTGTTGCTACTGAAGCAGACTCTACGTTTTTCAGGTAACTTATGTTGAAAAGAGGATGATTAGTGTCTTAGCTCTTTCATTTTGGCTTCTTGCCTTTGATTTACTCCATAGCTATGGTTACTTTTAGTTTCTTTGGCTATAAGGGTTTCATATTTAGCTGTATCCTGGATATTGTTGTAGTAGTCTCTGCTATCCATACATATCATCTTACAAGCATCTGTAGCTAGAATTGGAAATCTAGTATGTAGTCTCTGGTAGAATCTACAAGCACATGTTGTTTTGATTAGGCAAGCATGCAGATCGTTGAGTGTAAGGGTGCACGACCTTCTTGAGCACAATGATGAAAGCTTTCTAAGCTAGCATCTTGTGCTGGGGTATTGGGTTTTGATTCATGGCTGGCTATGTACTTTATGTTTGTTTTTTTTCTATTTCATTTTGTGTTTACAGTGTTTATACTTGGAAACACGTTATAGCTTAAGAAAAGTTGTTTCCTTTTTACATCCCAACCATCAGCGTGTCTTCATCAGACCTGGTCTCCAAGTGGATGGGTGAAAGTGAGAAGCTAGTATCAAACCTTTTCGAGATGGCCCGTGAAAGTTCTCCATCGATTATTTTCGTTGATGAGATAGATTCTTTGTGCGGTCAACGTGGAGAAGGAAACGAGAGCGAAGCTTCAAGACGTATCAAAACAGAGCTTCTTGTGCAGATGCAGGTGCAAAGCTTGTCCCAGCTGAACATTCTATCATTCAATTTCAGCAGCAGCTTTTCTTCTCTTTACTTATCTTTTTTTTTTCCAGGGTGTTGGACACAATGATGATAAAGTACTCGTGCTTGCAGCAACCAATACACCTTATGCTCTTGATCAGGTAAAAGTTCACAAGAGTGGATTGGTTTTATATTTTCTGGCAAGCTTAGAAAATTACTACTTAACACCATGTTGGTTTCAGGCTATCAGACGACGTTTTGATAAGCGTATCTATATTCCTCTCCCCGAAGCCAAGGCTAGGTCGCACATGTTCAAAGTATTAAATTTTCAGCAGCTCTAAGTTCCTCCAAGTAAAATCTTCCAAGAGAACTTAATCCGTTTTACTAATGATATATGTGTATTTTGTACAGGTTCATTTGGGAGACACACCTCATAATTTGACGGAACCTGATTTTGAATATTTAGGACTCAAGACAGAGGGGTTTTCTGGTTCAGATGTGTCCGTTTGTGTAAGTAACGTGGCCCGACTAATTTATTGTTTTCTAAATTTTGCCTCGGATGTAGCTATAGATAGATGAGCCTTTATCTTGAGAATCTTTTCGACTCTTGCAGGTAAAAGATGTTCTTTTCGAGCCTGTCCGCAAAACTCAAGATGCAATGTTCTTTTTCAAGTCACCTGATGGTACATGGATGCCGTGTGGACCTAGGCAACCTGGAGCCATCCAAACCACAATGCAAGATCTAGCAACGAAAGGTCTTGCGGAAAAGGTACGTACATACACATCAAAAGTTTATATATGTGATAAGGTTTTGTGATCAAACATATGTGATTTTTTATTATCCTTTTTGATCTTCTCGTAAATTTGCTGGAGGACGCATGTATGCTTTTAGTCCTGAGATAGTTTCATTTAGAAAAGTTCTTTTGTGCATATCATACTGAGTTTCTTTTTTTTTATAGTCATTAAACTAAAGACTGAATTATGTATATTTACAGATTATTCCACCACCAATCACCAGAACCGATTTCGAGAAGGTACTTGCTAGACAAAGGCCAACAGTGAGCAAATCCGACCTTGACGTCCATGAGAGATTCACACAGGAGTTTGGAGAAGAAGGTTAATAGATTTGTCATTCCAGCAAATACTTCTCACTATCATTAGTATCTTCACTCTCCTTATGTACGTACTGAGAAGGCAAACAAATCCCAAACCCATGTTTGATTCGATCCCAAAACATTGCATTTGCTTTATTTCTCGAAATGTGTAAAAAAAAATGTTACAAATCCTCGAACAACGTTTTTCTTTTATATTATTGTCACCAAAAGTCCCCACATGAGCAAACTCCATCGCTACTAAAGTGATGAAACCGATTTGTATCTCTAACAACAATTTCTCTTCCTTCAATCTTTGCAATCAATTTGATAACCGCATGACAATCTCCACAAACCCTAAGGTTCTTAATGATCAAAAGAGGGCTTCCCTTTGGCGTAGAGATCAATCCAAAAGCAATAGCTAATCTCTCACTATGCTGAGCAAGAACAGCTTCTTTATGCTCTTCATCAATGTCTTGAAGAACATAACTTGTATCTGGCTCATACCCTAAATCCTTCAGCCGCGTACTTAAATCTTTTAGCTTCAAATAGATCTGATCTCGGAGAGGATGAGACCGATCACCTGCCAAGAAAGCGTAAGTCTTGTTCTTGAGCTCAATCCAACTGTAACCAGCTTCTTTCTTCACCTTTCTCTCGTCCATCAGCTTCCTTACTTTGGCTCTCTCTTGCCAATCTCCTGACTCTGCATACATATTAGACAACAACACATATGCAGCTGAATCCTCTGGTTTCATCCCAATGATCTTCTCTGCAGCTAATCTCCCAAGCTCTGTTTTCTTATGCACACGACAGGCACCTAGAATTGTTCTCCAAATGGTGGAACCAGCCGGGTACGCCATGTTGTCTATGACCTTCATAGCCTTTTCAAGTTGCCCAGCTCGGCTGTATAGATCCACCATACAACTGTTATGCTCCTTTGTGGGTGCTATCTTGCATTCTCTCACCATTATATCGAAATACTTCTCGCCTTCTTCTACTAACCCTGCATGTGTACAAGCAGCAAATACTCCGATGAATGTTACGCTATCCATCTCCACCTTTTGCCTCTTCATCTCCTTGAAAACATCGAGAGCCTTCATAGCTTGCCCGTGTTGTGCATACCCAGAGATCATCGAGTTCCATGACACTAGATCTCTCTCTCTCTGCCTTTTAAAAACTGCTTCTGCGCTCTCGATGTTGCCTTTCTTTGCATACATGGTTAGAAGAGCGCTACTAACACACAGAGAGTTCTCCACTCTTGATTTTATAGCAAAACCGTGGAACTGCTTTCCCTGTCCCATAGACGCGGTAGTAGCCGCACAAACGTTAAGAACGCTAGAGAATGTGAACTCATTCGGTTTTATATCTCCCTTTGTGAGCTCGCTAAACATCTTTATAGCTGCCTCTGTCTCTCCGGTCTGAGCATATCCTGTAAGCATCGCTGACCAAGCTATAATGTCTTTATCATCAATAGCACTAAAAACTCTTGCAGCCTCATCTACTTTACCTAGCTTCACATAAGCATCTAGAAGAGCGGTTCCAACGGTTGAAGATCTCTCGTAGTTGGTCTTTACAACCTGTGCATGGACCTCTGATGGAGAAATTACAGGAAGAGCTGTGAGAATGACTGAATAAGTGAACTCGTTCGGTCTAACACCTTTCCTTTTCATTTCCCGAAATAAACCCACCGCTTCTTCTTTCCCATCGTTCTGCAAGAAACCACTAATCATCGCTGTCCACGAGACAACATTCCCTTGGAAACCAGCTTCTTTGAACAGCCTAAGAGCATCACCCATCACTGTACATTTACTATAAGCTACCATTAGAGCCGTCCTTATGTTTTGATCAAATGAAAACCCGTATTTCACAACACTGCAATGGAGCTGCTCCGTGAATCTCAGCTCTTTGAGGTTAGCGCAGAGCTTGATAATGGAAGCAAAGCTCGATTCAGATAACCGCACGTAGTTAAGCCTCATAGAGTGAAACATTCTCAACGCTTCTAAATCAAGGCCGTTCGCTGCATATCCCGAGATCATACTGTTCCATGTCACCACACTCTTTACTTCTGTCTTATCAAACAAGATTCTAGCTTTACTAACATTCCCACACTTGAGATACAGATTAATCAGAGCGTTAGAAACCGGAATCGTTTTGTCTAAACCGTTCTTGACAACGACCGTGTGTACCTCACTTCCTCTCCCACTCACTCCTTCAGACAAAACTCCAAGAGCAGCTGCATAGGTAAACGAGTTCGGCTGAGTCCCTTCTTCCTGCATTCTCATAAACAATGTCAGAACTTCCTCATTCGACGAGTTACGAGCATACCCGCTTATCAATGTAGTCCAAGTAACAACATTTCTCTCTTTCATTTCATCAAAAACGTTTCTTCCATCTTTAACGTTACTGCCTTTCATGTACGTATCAACAAGCGATGTGCCAACACTCACATCGTCTAAAAACCCAAACTTTACACACTGGCAATGCAACTGTCTACCGAGAAGCTCATCACATAAAGTAGCAGAGACCTTTAGCACAGAAGAGAATATCGAGCAGTCCATCTCAACTCCAGAACGATGGATAGTCAAGAAGAGTCTCGTTGCTTCTTGAGTGCGTCCGTTACGAGAAAACCCAAAGAGCATGCTTGTGTAGTTTTCTGGAACTCGGTCAGGACTTTTGTCGAACAGGTTGTGTGAACCATGGAAACGAGACGATTGTACAAAACCAAGGCAATAGATTCGGAATTTTGGTTTGAGGTTTTTCAGAGTTTGATGTCTCCACATGGCCGTTGTGAATCGCATTTTGCCTTTCGAAAAAAAAAAAAAAAACTGTAGTTTTGTTGGTGTTTTCAAATTATTCAATTTGTATGTATATTAATACATCGACACTTTCACCAACGGCTCAGGTTTCAGAACTTTTGGTTTCTTTCGGCCTCGTTTAACATTTTATTTCTCGTTGTGTTTGTAAGGGCTAAAATGAAGTAAATCAACTGAATAGTTTTTCTTTTTTTTAACACTGAATCAAGTTCATTAACCAAGGAAAGGAACCAAGTAGAGTAAAAAGGAGACCAGGCCTAACAGAACAGCCCAATTCAGAAATAAAATTACAAACCGAGAGAAAGGGACAAAACGAAGGTGGCCGAAAGGAAACCAAGTTCCTCAATAGAAAGCCTCCTTCGTGAAACGTGAGAGCATTGCTGCTTACACAGTATCTGTAGCTTCAAGTAGAATCAACTGTTGGAGCCACAACGGACCATCCCGAGCTATGTATGATTGGTGGTGACGATTGTCACGCGTAACACTTTCTGCTATCGCTAAAGGCGACTTTGTTAGCTGCAAGAGAGGTATGGTCCAGCGACCAAAACTGCACAGAACTCAGACATAGCGAGATACAATCCAGAATGTGTTTAAGGTGAGGATAAGACCGTGGTGGATCTGAACAAAAGCAGAGCGAGCCTGAACAAAAGAAGCTTCTAATATGATTCTGTTTAGCTTTTTCATATTGAACTTTTACAAAAAATATTTTTCCAAACAAAACTCTTTATAAATTTAAATTTTATTATCTAAACTAAATTAGGTTGGTGGAATTCAATATTCGTTTCTTTTTAATTAGAACATCAATTAAAATTTTAACTTCTAAATAAATAAAAAATAAAAAGTTCATATAAGAAACTAATCTCTTTTTTGCATCTCTATTATTATCTTTTATTATCAGTAATTCTTTTTCGAATAATTATTTTCTATAACTTTTGCATGTATGATGTATTTTATTAAAATTATAACAAAATAATAATGTGAGTCAGACCAGCTGTTTGTTATGCTTCACAAGAATATAGGAGATGGTGGATCAAAGACCTCTTTATTTCCCCATTCAGGGTTACATTGAAGATATCCGAAGCCTACCAAAAACCTCTTATACCTTTAACCCATCCACAGGATAAACATGCTCGTATCCATGATAAACCTCTAGTAATCTCTTGGGTTTGTTAGTATGTAAAATAATTTTGTAACATGTATAATTTCTGTTTAATACAATATGAGTTGACAAAAAAATTTTTTTGACACATGGGTCATTTTCAAACTTTAATCACAAAAATGACTCACTAGTTTGAAAATGAGGACGTGCAAATACAAAGAAGAGGGTTATTCTCAGAATTAAAGTTTTAAAATGGGTCACTGTAACAAATGGTCCAAAAAAAAGATAACAAAATAATAATGAAGAAATACAAATAAGAGAATAAAAATATGAAGTAAGGAAAAGAAAATGCAATACAAATTCGCAGATTTTATATAAAAAGAAAGAACCATAAAATTTTCAGTTTCTTCAAACCCATACCAATTTTTTTCACCTCTTTTGAAATCAAAATTCTGATCCCCCACCAAGTAAGCCTCCAATGATGGATGATACACCAGTGTCACCTGCTACACCGTTAACGTCACCAACACCACCGATGAGCATGTTCATTGCAAAGCCTTGACACAAACTCTGCACCATTGTATTCATCGTTGCATTTCCGTTAGGGCCATTAGGTACATTTGGTCCTCCATAAGATCCATTAAGCCGTCCATTAGCCCTATAAGATCCTCCATTCGGCCTATATTGGGCCGGTCTACCCATAGTTCTAGCCTGAGTAGTATTTCCTCCATGGTTTACGTTTCCATATCTGTTCATATTTGTAGTACCACCACGTCCATACCTGCCCATGCTCCTCGGCCTACCGGTTTGACCATATTGGTTCTGGTTATTCATTTCCGGTCGACCAACCACCGGTCCAACCATGGATGAAAACAGGTTATTGGATTCATCAGTTAAACCACTATACTGTGAATCATCCATAGTCTCAAAAGATTCATTCCCATCGTACATAGATTCACTTCCTCCAGTAATATCACTGTAGCATTCAAAATCGTTTTCACCATAAGTTTCATCATAAGCTTGATCATCATAGCCATCGTCGACAAAGTCGCCTCCAGCATCAAAGTCACAACCACCATCATCACCAGCGAAATCATCACCATAAGCCTCACCATATTCACCAGCCTGCATCTCATTTTCTTCGTTGTAGCTATCGTTGTTGCCACCACCATTGTCGGTTACATTGGAGGGTCCATCATTAGGCCCATTAAATCCTTGAGGTCCACCAATAGGCCCACTAAATCCTTGAGGTCCACTAAACGCAGCTGGATCACGAGGCCTATTAAACCCAATAGGCCCTCCAGCTCTTGTTGCATTGATGCGTCCATTTTGCATCCTTCTAGTTTGAGCTCCTCTAGGGCTCTCGATTGGAGTCTTGGACCCTTGAAGCCTACCTCCACGCCCATTAACGGCCATATTCTTCGACCGAGCGGTGGCACCATTTGGTTTCGAGTTTTTCTTCCGCCCACGACCTGGCCCTTGGTTTGTACGAACTGAAAGTGGATAAAGATCAGCCTGATCAGACAAATCATTAGATTGGCTACGAGCATCACTGCTGCTGCCACCAAATTCACTCTCGCTACAAGCAACGTCATCGGCATCACCATAAGCCACAATATCAAGTCCGTTACCGTCAACATCTTGGTCCTTGTCATTAGCCTCTCCATCTTCAGTACCTTCATACACATCGACTTCATATTCAATCTCATCGACTCCACCATCAAACTCTTCGTTCCCTGCACTACCATCAAAGACATTCCCTTCCATTGACCCTTGATCAAAACTCTGTCCTACTACTTGACCAATGAGGTCATTTGGTCTAATAGGACCATTACAACCCAAGTTGTTGTTCTGTCTTCTTGGTCCATAGGCAGCAGCGTTTTGAGCAATAAGCCTATTGGAATTACCAACAGGCACATTGGGCCTCATAGGATTATCCACATGTCTATTGGGCCTTGGTCTGGACCTAATATTGTCTTGATTAGGCATAGGAAGCGACGAGTTCTGATGCTGAGGAAAACCGGCATGATGAGCATGAGTAGTAGGTGCAGAACTACTATGTTGAAGGAGGTGTGGCTGAGGAGCAGTGATGCAACCGACATGAGCATCGAACTCGCAAGGGATGCATCGATAGAGCCATTGGTTCTTCCCAATCTTACGGCATATGTCGCAGGAGAAACCTTTATTGGCTCCGTAGGGAGAATGAAACGCGAGTTTAAGGCTATGCTGCGGATGAGACTTGTGGATGATCGAGAGCGGCTTGTAAGCGCAAAGCGCGTGGATGTCAAAGTCGCAACGAGAGCATTGGTAGCTAAATCCAGTTCCGATGACGCCACAACCGTCGCAGTTGAAGTATCCACCGTCGTAGACGGGAGCCACCAGAAGAGTTAGCGTATGAGAAGGGTGAGAGGGATGTGTAAGTACCTGCTTCATCTTGCTGCATGACTCATGGAGAGAGAAGTTGCATGGCCTACATGAGTAAACCCGGCCGTTTCCTCCGGCGAGTTTGCAAGCGGAGCACGGTGGGGCTGACGTCGGCGGGACTAACTGAAGGCCGTGTGGGTGGCTGAAGTGGTTTATGAAGCTATTGTTTTGTGTTGTTGGCTTTCCCATCTTTCTTTTTGAGAGTGTTTTCTGATTTCTATCTTGAAAATGAGATTGTTACTTGTGAGGCACACATCTTAGAGTTAATAGAGATGATAGGGTTGACTTTGTGCTAAGTCAGTCAACGGAACGCGTTGCACGTCTCCTCATGAGAAATGGCAATACATTAGTGAAGAATAATACACATTGACTTTAACTAGTTGCAATTTCTAATTATGTGTGGTTCCTATCTTATCGTTATTTCTTTTGTACGGTATTTGTATAAAACAAGAGGGTATATTTGATATTCTAATCTAATGACCAAGTTGAGTTGGATCGTAAAACATATTATTCAAACTTGGAGATATTCGTTCCTAATACATTGAATGTATCTTAATCACACTAGATACCAAGTTGTTGACTTTTAACTCATTGAGAATCCGATTATATATGTAGCGTTTTCATATTTCGTTTTTAGATGTACCGATACTTGATTAGACTATATATGTTTGGGACGAAATAGTGTGAATATCTCGTTTCTAGAATCTTTATGTCAGTCGCGGGATATTTTTGATAAATGTAATAATCGGAAATATAAGGTATGTGTTCATTCTTTTGGTGTATAAGATGCATTCACTCCTCCGGATTACTAGGTGTCTTGTCCTAATTCGAAATTCTCCTGCACAATAGGAAAACAATTACCTCTCGGAAAAAGGATTAGTTAGATTCCTTCAGTTGAAGATAATGTGTTCGGGTGGTCTTTATGGTTCACGTGTAATTAAAACTTCGTCCGGGGATCAGAACTCCTATCTACCATTGAGTATTAAGTTGTGATGGGGTATCATGTTTTACCAAAAATAGTACAATCAATATGCAAATACAATTGAAAGAATCGTACTTAGGGAACAAATCTACAGAGAAAGTTACACGGTAAGTTTTATTAGATAAAACTTATATCAGCAAACAATATAATTTTGGGTTTTGTCGGCTTTTTAAAAACTAAAACAATATATAGAAATGCAAGCAGATTCAATATTTTTGGGCTATATCAGGCCTATACGATATGTATACTATAACCTGTATTAACCTGTATTTAGATATAATGTACTTGTGTTGTATACAAGGCGATTAGCCTCCAAACGTTGAATACAAGAAAACCTTCATACCTCTATAGGTTTCTTGATATGGTATCAGGACACTGACCTAACTACTCAACGGTCTTTGTTACGGTTCTGAGATCCAATCTACTTTGTTTCTCGTTCTCATCTTTATTCAATATTGTTTCGTTTCTACTTCTCAACGATTCCTTTGAAAATGAGTACTGAATCTGCCTTAACATCCACGGTTGTCAAACCTCGTCGGACTATTTCGCCATATGATCTCACCTCCAGCGACAATCCTGGAACTGTGATCTCGAAACCACCACTTCGTGGCCCCAACTTCGACGAATGGGCAACGAATCTCAAGTTGGCTCTCACGGCAAGGAAGAAGTTCGGGTTTGCCGATGGATCTATTCCACAACCGGAGGAAACCGATCCGGATTATGAAGACTGGATCGCGAATAACGCATTCGTCGTCTCATGGATGAAACTCACCGTTGATGAAAGCCTCTCCACCACCATGTCTCATATCGCAGATTCTCATGAACTCTGGACACACATTTAGAAGCGCTTTGGCGTCAAGAATGGACAGCGTGTGCAGCGTTTGAAAACTGAGCTAGCGACATGTCGACAGAAGGGTCTTGCCATCAAGGCCTATTTTGGCAAACTGTCTCAGCTATGGCAGATCCTGGCTGATTATCAGCAAGCTAAAACCATGGACGAGGTGCAGAAAGAATGTGAGGAGGACAAACTACATCAGTTCCTCATGGGCCTTGATGACTCTCTTTATGGTGCCGTCAAGTCCACTCTGCTCTCTCGCGTTCCACTTCCAATGCTTGAAGAAGCATACAATACACTGACTCAGGATGAAGAATCCAAATTAGCGAGTCGTATTCATGAAGAAACAGCCGAAGGTGAAAGTTTTGTTGTTCAAACAAACTCAAAATCTCGCTCTTCCCATGAGACACGGAGCTTGGAACATCGCACCTCGTGCACAATATGTGGCCGAAATGGTCACCTGGCAGAGAATTGTTTCCGCAAAATAGGATACCCTCCGTGGTGGAACGAGAAGCCTCGTAACAAATCAGGACAACAAGGAGCACACAAGAGCACCTCTATAACCTCTGCTCCGTCAAAGTTCAACACGCCTGATGTTGCCCGAGCTAACCTCATCACCACAGCTCGTCCGTCAGTAGCTCACGCAAATCTGACTGCTGCAGATCGCATTGGAATCAGTGGTCTCAATGACACTCAGTGGAAGACACTCGTTCGTATGCTTGATGAAAGGAAGTCATCTGCAAATGACTATCCCTCTGGTACGTATTTCTCAGACTCATGGGTTATTGATTCAGGTGCATCAAATCACATGACAGGGAGTGTAGATTATTTGACTGAACTCGACTCTATGGCACATGTTGTTATCAAGCTCCCTGATGGGCGATATACAGTTGCAAATTAACATGGGAAAGCTCGATTAGGCTCTTCTCTCTGTCTTCGAAATGTTTACTTGGTTGATGGTTTGCAATGCCACCTTATCTCAGTGTCACAGTTAACACAAGACAGTGGCTGTGTGGTTCAAACGACTGATAAGCTTTGTATTATCCAGGATCGCATCACGAGGACCCTGATTGGTGCGGGTGAAGAACAGAATGGACTTTACTGGTTTAGTGGTTCGGCTGTAGCTGCGGCAGTGCAGACATCGGATTTGGCATCTCCGAAGTTGTGGCATTGTCGAATGGGTCATCCGTCCTCTAAGGCATTGAAGTCACTGGCGCTTTCTGATATTCTTAGTAATTTTTTTGATTCCAAAGATTGTGAGATTTGTATTAGAGCAAAACATGCAAGAGATTCTTTTCCTTTGAGTTCAAATAAAACGAGTATGGCTTTTGAAATGGTGCATTGTGATCTCTGGGGTCCTTATCGTAGTCATGCAATCTGCGGCTCCCGCTACTTTCTCACAGTCGTTGATGACTATTCTAGTGCAGTCTGGATCTATTTACTAAAAACGAAACAAGAAGCTCCTCTTCATCTAACCAACTTCATATCGTTAGTTGAAAGACAGTTCGAAACTCAAGTCAAAACAGTCAGGAGCGATAATGGTTCTGAATTCATCTGCTTGACAAATTTGTTTGCTTCAAAGGGAATCATCCACAAAACTTCTTGTGTGGGTACACCCCAGAAAAATGGCCGAGCTGAGCGCAAACACAGGCATATCCTTAATGTTGCCCGTGCATTGAGATTTCAGGTGAGTCTTCCTATTGGGTTCTGGGGATATTGTGCTCTCACAGCGAGTTACCTGATCAATCGCACTCCTACTCAGTTATTGAATGGCAAAACTCCATTCGAGCTTATCTACAAGCATCCTCCGCCTCTGAATCATTTGCGCGTATTCGGGTGCTTGTGCTATGTTCACAACCAGAAGCATGGTGGCGACAAATTCGCACAAAGGAGCAATAAATCGGTTTTCATTGGTTATCCATTTGCTAAGAAAGGATGGCGAGTTTACGTTACTGAAACTGGCATCATCTCTGTATCACGGGATGTTATTTTCTTCGAAAAAGAATTCCCTTTTGCGACCATAGAACAGTCTCTGCCTGTAGTGTCTTCCCAGCCTCTTCCTGTGGAATTCCCATCTCTGGGTTTCGACAAGTATGAACATTCTCCAGACACAGTTTCTCAGCCGACAGCTACAACCTCGGATTTCCCAACTGTGGTTGCAGAAATTGTTCCTGTATCAGATGAATCAACTGCAACTGTTCCATCGGTTCTCCCTCACTCTGTTTCTTCTTCATCACCCTTGAGCTCTCAGGTTGATTCTGGTTCTGTGTCTACGCCTGCGACAAGCTCTTCTACTGAACCTGTTGAGAATCAGTTGATCGCGGTAACTCCTCTGTCTTCTACTGAAAGCCCGGAATCTGTTTCTCCTCCTATTGAAGAACTTGGTAGTGGATTAAGAGTAAAACGACCACCTACACGACTGTCAGATTATGTTGCATCTCTGCTTCACAATCCGAGTCTGACAGCAGCAAAATATCCTCTCAATGATTATATCTCCCATGATCAGTTTTCGGCTGCATATCAGGTTTATATCATGGCTGTTAACACATCACTTGAACCGAAATACTACAAAGATGCAGTACTTGATGAAAATTGGCGTGGGGCAATTAAGGATGAGGTGATTGCTCTGGAAGAGCGAGGTACATGGACAGTTGGTGATCTTCCTCCTGGTAAAAAGGCATTGGGATGTAAGTGGATTTTCGACTCAAGTTTCACGCAAATGGCAATCTTGAATGGCACAAAGCGCGTTTGGTGGTTCTGGGAAACAATCAGATAGAGGGTGTTGATTTTAATGAGACTTTTGCTCATGTTGCTAAGATGATTACCATTCATGCGTTCTTGCAATAGGTCGTTTCAAACGATTGGGAGGTGCATCAAATGGACGTTCATAATGCGTTCTTACACGACAATCTTGAATAAGAAGTTTATATGCAACTTCCACCTGGGTTTCGCACAGACGACGAAAACAAAGTCTGTCGTCTCCATAAGTCTCTATATGGCCTGAAGCAAGCCCCCAGATGCTGGTTTGCTAAGCTTGGAACTGCTTTGAAGGATTATGGTTTCTCACAGAATGACTCTGACTTCTCCTTATTCGTCTATGAGCATCATCAGACCATTATTCACGTTCTGGTCTATGTTGATGACCTTATTATTACGGGCAGCACAATCGCAGTGATACATGAGTTCAAAACTTATCTCAGCTCTTGCTTCCACATGAAAGATTTGGGAGTGCTCCGCTATTTTCTGGGCATTGAGGTGGCTCGTATTCCTGCTGGAATGTATCTCTGCCAGCGCAAATACGCACTTGATATTGTTACTGAGACTGGTCTTTTGGGTGTCAAACCGGTTGCTTTCCCTCTCGAGCAGAATCATAAACTGTCATTGGAAGTGGGTACTGACTACTCTGATCCTACTGCTTATCGTCGGCTTGTTGGCAAATTGATTTACCTCTCTACTACCAGACCTGAGCTATCATATGTTATTCACATTCTCTCCAGTTCATGCAACAGCCGAAATTGGAGCATTGGGAGGCTGCCTTGCGTGTTGTTCGGTATTTAAAAGGTACACTTGGACAAGGTATTCTTCTCAAAGCCAATACGCCATTAACTGTTACAGCGTGGTGTGATTCTGACTGGGGTGCGTGTCCGGATACAAGACGTTCACTCACTGGTTGGTTCATCCAACTTGGCGGGTCTCCTTTGTCTTGGAAAACCAAAAAGCAAGATGTTGTCTCTCGGTCCTCATGTGAAGCTGAATATAGGGCGATGACAGATACAGTTACAGAATTGTTCTGGCTCCGTCGTCTTCTACCGGTGTTTGGAGTAGATTGTTCTCCTCCTATTACTCTGTTTTCTGATAGTCTTTCTGCGCTTGGTCTTGCTGCAAATCCAGTATTTCATGCTCGTACCAAGCATGTGGGAATGGACTGTCAGTTCATCAGAGATGAAATCCTCAAGGGCACAATTCGCACACAGCATGTCCCTACCAAATTGCAACTTGCAGATATCATGACAAAAGCTTTGGGGAAGAAAGAGTTTGATGAATTTTTAGTCAAGCTGGGTGTTTGTAACTACCACACTCCACCTTGAGGGGGGTATTGGGCTATATCAGGCCCATATGATATGTATACCATAACCTGTATTAACCTGTATTTAGGTATAATGTACTTGTGTTGTATATAAGGCGATTAGCCTCCAAACGTTGAATACAAGAAAACCTTCATACCTCTATAGGTTTCTTGATAAATATGCTCATTGTATATGTTTCAAATCAGGAATCAGGATTAGTGTTCTAAATATATAGTTTATCTAATCCAACTTAGGTCAATCAACCATATGTTGTTCATGCATATGATGTTCCGATTTTCAGGACGATGGTACAAGCTAGCTGCAGCATGAATTAAGAGCAGATATAAAGAGAGATACTTGATCTAATGAAATTAAGATCCACTCCAAAAATCAAACCTATCTACCAAGACATGAGTATATTCCCTATAAGAACCATTAAATCCACCTAAAAATCTACTCAATCATGAAAATTGAAATTGTAGAAGGATAAAGAGAACTCATAAATAAATAAAAAGGGTTTAGAAAATTTCTCCGTATACAGAGACAAACACTACAAGAAAACACGATTAAACAACGGTCGAAAACGATGTTAAATCACTGCAAAAGACATGTTCCAACACCTTGACGACGAAAGCAAGATCTTTTGTTAATCGATCGACATGCTACATCAATCGATGTAAAATCATCGTCATTACAACGAACAGAATTTCATCGTAAAATCGATGGTAAATGCTCAAGTGTAGCTAAATTACGACGAAAACAACAGATTATGTTAAATCCTGAATATGACGGTTAATGGTTGCTAATTTCAGGCGTAAAAACGTTGTAATTCGGTTGAAAATTCTCGTCGCAAAATCGTTGTTATATATATTTTGTTGTTAAATTAGTGTAATTTTTCATTTTATTTAACAACTATTTAGCAGTGACTAATAATCATAGTTATAAATTTCATTGTTAAATAGTTATAAAATTTTAGGAAGGTTTATTGGATCGATGATAGTTAATTTTATTTACCAAAGTTTTAGCAATGACCAAATATTTTATTTATATATAAAATATTATGTATATAATTGTTTTATTTTTATTTATACTAAATAATATAAAATATATATTTAAAACAAAAAAATAATTTAATATTAAATCTTGTTTTACAAAACAAAAGGATTCAAAAAATGTAAAATAAAATAAAACTAAATATCGTCATCACTAAATTAACTTCGGTAAGCTCTGAAGGTTGCGGAATTTCTAGATAGTCCCTCTGGTCAACTGAATAATTAAATCATTTTTCTTTTATCATTGTTGTTTTTCATTTTTTTGTGATTTCTTTCACAGCCAAATTCATTTTTTATAGAAAAATGTTCTTATTTACCAACGGTTTTACGACTCAACCTCTATAAAATAGATCAGTATCTATAAAATCTAAACCCAAAATCTGAAATTTGCTTTATTACACTAAATTTCGAATTTGCTTCAAAACTCTAATTTTAAAATTTCTTTGAGGTGTAAAATATGTGTACTTACCAATGTCAAAAAATGTTGTGCCAACACAAGTCGTTGAGGTCATGAGCCATTTTGGGAGAAAAAGATTACCAGTGAGTATGGACAGTGAAAGAGAGTACGTAATTTTTTTTTGGGTGCTTATTTGTTTGTTGACCGTATTGTAATTGAATTAGCTACATGGGCTAAACCATTTTCAGTCCCATAAAAGCAGCAACCTATTTTGTTGGTGGCTTGCGTACGTCTAGATACTTCAAGTAGTGGTGGCCTAACGAGAATGTAGGAAAATAGTGTACAGTGCACAACATTTCCAGTTAGACATTATGAGACTCTTTGGGAGCGTTCATCATGGCGAATATGCTGTTAGAATGAACACTTTTTTTTTTGCGAACTGGTTAATATCATATAAATGAAAATTTAGGGTTTACAAATAGCAGAGCCTAAAGCATTTGATAACTTCGCAAAAAGAATAAAAACAAATTATCAAATAGTTGGGTAAATATTAATTGATTTAAATCAGCCAAAGCTGCATAAATTTGTCAAAGTTCTTCTTCCGCTTCCTTGACAAGATAATGCTGTGCACCTCACGATCGATGTTTCTTAAAATGACCTCCGGTGGTATACTGATTTGGTTGTGCAGAACATTGTTTCGCTGCTTCCAAATGTTATATACTGTTGCTTGCACCACTGTTGGGGTCGAAATCCCCTCCTCGAAGATTGACGGAACGAAAAGACAAGGACAAGACCAAATGAAACCTATCCCGAACATGGAACGGACGAGCTAAGGCAAACTGCCCACGATCCGTCCAGGAAGCCAACCGGCGGCTGGGACATGGCCAGCCGCCGGGTCCTCTTTCACCAACGGCCGGCGGCTGGGACAAGTGCCAGCCGCCGGATCTCCCTTCGTCCGTGGCCGGCGGCTGGGATGAAGCCAGCCGCCGGATCTCCCCTCGTCCGTGGCCGGCGGCTGGCACTTGTCCCAGTCGCCGGGTCTTCATCACATGTCCACGATCATTTCTCAAGTCGAGACTCCTCATCCGAACATCGTCCAGTCGACCGACCGTCAAACGTAACTCAATGCCCGGACCGACCCGGAGATCATCCGTTTGCATGTTCTGACTCCAAAGACGTCCATAAACGTTCCCCGAAAGACCGTGAAGAACGTCCAGCCAGCCGTGGACCAGTCGCCGAGCATGCAAGCCAAAGGAACCGGCGGCTGGCCATCAATACTGAAACCGGCGGCTGGAAGTTCAAATAAAAAACGGGCGGTTCAAATCTCGGAAGTCATAAAACGCTCGGAACACTGTTCACGCGGGAAAAACCGTTGAAAAACATTATTCATCCCGAGACAAAGTAAACCGAAAAATCGAACTAAGCTTAAACCGAAATTCGGATTACTATTCACGGTTCACTATTCATCGGGTCACTATTCACCGGCGGGCCGGACTTGGGTCAGAATGCGCGGATGGATCACGGAAGACTCTCGGGCCGGAAATCGGGCCCAAAAAGCTTAGGGCGGCGGCTGGAAGGAAAGACAAAGTCCCACATCGGAAATCTGAAGTCTTAGCCTCCAAGGATTGTCAGTATATATATGTAAGTTCATGTAAGGGTAAATCCCATCCCAGATCCGAGTATTAGGAGTTTTAGCAATTTAAGACTATTCAGCTTTTGCTAATTTCCCTTGTACTTTCGGAAAATATCAATAAAATCTCCCTTTTCATCTTTTTGGCATTTTCGGTCCTTTAGTTCTTTTTAAATAGAATTTTCGAGCCCCCATTAAATATAAGTTTTGACAGTGTGAGTTTCGGCTCTCACAGTTTGGCGCCGTCTGTGGGGACGAGAAATATTCTTAACCCTAAGAACGAAAAGGATACTGAACGAAGACAATGACCAGAAGAACTGACGACATCACCAACCAACCAACCGGAGCAGCAACCGGAGTGGGACTTCCCGCCATTAGCACGTTGGCGGCCGGAACCGGAACAACCGCCGCTGGGACATCCACCGACGGAGCAGTCGGAAATCCCGGGACTTCGCCCAGGGCCCTCGCCAGATACGGAATGCCACTCGAAGATCCAGTCATCACGGAAACGGCCAACACCGCCCCGGAGAACGCAGCAATCACCGAACTGCGGAACATGGTAGCCGAAATCGCGGAGCGGCAGAACAGGCAAGAAAGAGCGGCCGCACGAGAAAGAGCGGCTTCCCAAGAACCAGCACACATCCCCCGGACGTTAGGAGTAAGACGCCTTGTCTTCACCCCGCGAGCAGACCCCACGGGCCGTCAGAATCCAGACGAACAAACCCCCGTCGGAACAAGGAAAGAGCTATCAGCACCACCCCCGCTGTACCCGAAGAGCACCACTGGGCGAACAGCCGAACGGCCAACTTCCACGGTGACCAACGGCGAGAACTCGAGAGACGTCACGAACAGAGCCGAAAACGAAACTGACGACGAGGCTGGAGATCTAAACGCGGACGAAGAAGAGCTCCGCTGGATCGAAGAGGAGGAAAAGGAGGAACGAGAGGCCAGAGCTAATCAATCCGCTAGCCGAAGGGACGAGCTGGATGAGCTCCGTGCCCGCCTAGAACTCACGACAAGTCAGATGAAGGAGGTAAGGTCGCAGGTCCATAAAGCAACAAGCGCGGCCCCGGAAATCGACCGCGTCCTAGAGGAAACGCAAAAGATCCCGTTCACTTCGAGGATCACTAGCGTCAGACTCTCTGACCCCGGAAAAATCCGAATTCCCTTCTACGACGGGACGACTGATCCGAAGGTCCACATGACAGCCTTCCGCATCGCTATGGGACGTGCTAGGTTCAAACCCGAAGAGAGGGACGCAGGATTCTGCCTCCTCTTCGTGGAGCATCTGAAAGGATCAGCCCTGTCGTGGTTCTCGAGGCTAGAGAGAGATTCAATTGATGGTTTCGAGCAGTTGTCGACGGCCTTCTTGAAACATTACTCGTTGTTCATAAGACAGTCGACATCCGACGCGGACCTTTACTCGCTGTCACAGGAACCCGAAGAAAGCCTCCGAGATTTCATCGAAAGGTTTAAGGTGATAGTCTCGAAAATTGACGGACTAAGCAACAGTGCCGCGATCAACGCCCTGAAGAAGTCCTTGCTGAAGACTTCGAACTTCCGAAAGGAGATTACCGTAACCCACCAGTAACCATCCAAGATGCTCTCCACCGTGCTTCCAACTTCGTCATCTACGAGGAAGACATGAGGGTCCCAGCTGGAAAGCACCAATCCTCAAAATGGTTGCCAAAGGCACGGTGCAACCTTCTAACTTTCCAAACGAGAGAAGAAGTAGGCGAACCAGCCGAGATGAAGAACCCAACCCGGCGGAGCGCATAACTACCAGATAAACACGGAGAGACCGAATAATGAGTGCAACAAGGGACCATGGAATACATGGACTCGACCAGGATTCGACGAAAACGCCTTCTGTACCTTCCACAAGACGAAAGGCCACTCGACCGAAAACTGCAGAACCGTCGGAAGGAGGCTCGCGGCAAAGCTGTTAGCCGGAGAGCTCGGAAACGGAGTGACCCTCGAGAGTCTCGGAGCTATCGAAGAAGATGCTGGCGCCCCGGACGGACGACCCAACCAGGAACGTCCCGAAAGGCCCGACGAGGATACCCCCAAACGAGGGAGGAGACCAAACGGATACGACTCCGCCGCCAACCGCAGAAGGATCCACATGATCATCGGAAGATCTCAGTACTGCCGGGACACAGTGGCCTCGATAAAAGCGTTCCTGAGAAGAGGAGACAAGGAGTCAAAACCGCGGGAACCGATCACCGAAAACGACGATCGGATCGCTTTTTACGAAAAAGACGCCGAAGGCCTTGACCAACCTCACGATGACCCATTGGTGGTAGAGTTGGATATCAACGACCATGACGTCTCACGAGTCTTGATCGACACCGGAAGTTCGGTGGACGTCATTTTTCGAGAGACGCTTCAAAGATGAAGGTGGATCCGTCAAAGATAACTCCCAGTCCGAGATCACTGACCGGATTCTCTGGCGAAGTCACAATGACGGATGGAACAATCCAGCTCCCGGTTCGTGCCGGCGGAATCACGAAAATCGTTAACTTCGCGGTGGCAAACCACCCCGCAATTTATAACGTGATAATGGGGACTCCCTGGATCAATTCAATGCGAGCTATCCCATCAACTTACCATCTCTGCCTGAAGTTCCCGACACCAAACGGAATCAAGACCATTTGGGGAACTACGGGTGACTTGATCCCTTTTCACGAAGGGTACGTAGGCAGCTCGCTTAAAAAACGAGTTCAGTTACCCCTCTCTTTAAAAAAGGGGGGAGTGGGTCCGTATATACATACTCCCAAATTTTCGCAAAAATTTCAAGGAGATGGACATTGGGACTTAGCATCTCATAACACATCCAAAGCTTGAAAAAGTTTTCCGAAAACACCATTCTGACAAACATCGAGACTTAGCATCTCGAAACTTGATCCAGAAACCAAATGGATCCAGAAAAACCCGAGGAAAATGAACATTGAGACTCAGTATCTCATAAAACATCTTCAACTTACAAATCAGATGAACATCCAGGCTTAGCATCTCGTAACTCATCCAAGACCACCAATCAAGATACTTCTCCCAATACTTAGTCATCACCAACAAATCCGTCTGTTGCTGGCCACAACAAGACTATCTTTTTAAAAACCATGGTTCTTTCAACATCCCGCAGAGGATAAAACTAGCGCGCTATACAAATTTCCGGATTAACATCCGAAGGGCGTAACCTGTATCCCGCGATCCTGCAGGAAGCGCTCGAGACGATGTTCTGATTAGTTTACTTTCACCAACACTTTGCATAGTACAGGACACAAAGTAAACTCTTTAAACCCAGTAAAGCGCCTGACACGGGAACACTGGTCAAAGACATCTCGAGAACGCAGTATCAAACGGCTCTGATGCGAGATCTTAAAAGCGTTCAGTCGAAAGAGGGATTCGAACAAGCTCGGTCCCCTACGACAACAAAAGACTGCATTAAACCCAGGAACATTCACAAAATACAAACTGGTCTAAAAGTTCGAGTGTCCGGAACAACACTCCAACGCAATATCAAAACGGGCCAGCCGCCCGTCCTCCGTAGAGAGAAGGGCCAGCCGCCCTTTACCCCACAAAATAGGCCAGCCGCCCGTCCTCAGTAGAGAGACGGGCCAGCCGCCCTTTACTCCACAAAACCGGTCAGCCGCCCGTAGAGAGACGGGCCAGCCGCCCTCATTCTATAAAATGGCCAGCCGCCCTCTTGGAAGAGAGACATACCGGCCGCCCATCTTCTCCTTTATCAGGCTATAAAAGCAAAGCAAGCAAGCAAAGAAGCCCATAACATCTAAGGCAAAAACTGATAGATAAAAATCTCCATGAAAGGAGATATGAGTTCGGTTAACAAAGCAAATACAATAAAAAGGGTCAAAAGACCCGAATACAACTAAGGCAGAAAAGAAAACACAAGGCCAAAGCCTAGTCATATTCGACGAGAGGGGTAGGAGCTCCATAGTCCAAAGCCTCGGCGTCTGGAGACTGGTACGGAGAAACGGGAGAGTATACCAAGTGGCTCTCGAGAACGGCAGCAGCCCGATCATAGGAACCGGTTCAACCTCCTCCTTTGAGCCGCTCCAATTCCGCCTCCAGCTCTCCCTCTTCCCCCTCAACCTTCGACTTCCCGGACTTAATGTCCCGAACTAGGTCGAGGTTAGAGCTGACCTCAGACAAGGCAGTCTCGCCATATTTCGCCTGACGCATTGGCACGAGAGCAGCCTTGGCTCCCTCGATGCGAAGACGGTACTTCTCCACCAAGTCCCAGCGACATTTCTTAAGAGCCAGCTCCAATTTCCGCTCAGCTTCCGCGAGCACTTTCTTAATCTCCTTCTGAGATCGCCTCTCCACGTTCCGAAGCTTCACTTCCAAGGCCTTGATCTTCTTGTCCTTCTTCCGGGACTCTCTCTCCGAAGCTTCCAAGGCAACCTGGGTTGCATGAGCTCGGGTGGCGATCTGAATCAAAGAAAAGCAAATATCAGCAAAGACCAAACTGCGTCCAAACGAATCTAAAGGAAAAAAGAATTACCGTCATAAGACTGGAGGACAGATCTCCGTAAGCCGCTGAACGATCGAACGGCGCAGCTGGGGCCGGAGCCAGCGCTCCAAAGTAGTCCACAACCTTAACGGACTCAGCTGGATCGCCTCCCGCCGCCTTGCGGGCATCGAAGAGAAGACCATGATCGGACGCCTCGGCCGTCCGTCCGAGCCACTTTCCCCTTCCTCAGACGGCCAGGGCTGTTGGAAGCTCCCTTCCCCTTATCCACAGCGACGGCACAAGCTGAACTCTGAGGAGCAGCAATCTGTTCCTCGGGCGCGCCATGGAAATCAGGTCCGGCGGAAGAACAAAGCCGGACGCCGGGTCAAACTCGACTGCCTCTCCGGACGGTCCAGCCTCGCCGTACTTCTGCTTGCGATAGTTCCAAACACCCTCCATTCCGGGGTACGTCGCCAGCGGTCGATGAAGTCGGGACCTTTGAGAGGGGCACATCCTTCTAAAATATCTCTTGCGTCAAGAAAGCGGCGCCAAAGGTCAGGACACTCCCAATCGATTTTCTTCTTATCAACTTCTGTAACGATATCCTCAAACCCGGAAATCCTGGGAACAAAGGGATCACGACCTAGAGAGAGAAAAGAAGAAAAGCTGTGAGAAATGAAGTTATGAAGAATGAAACAAATGAGCAAGGACTACTTATAGGAAAAAATTCACAAAAAGACAAAACGCTTACGTGGCAAACTCCACTCGGTCCTAACCGAGCCGCCGAAGTCAGAACCGACCGTGAGCGGGCTGCGTTTCACGTAGAAAAACTCGAGCCGCGAAGCTTTGCAATGCTGTCGAAGCCCGGAGTAGAAACGCTTCACGTTCCTCCGAACGTTGATTGAGCAGAAGAAATCCGAATTGGAAACCTTCCTCATCGAAAAGAAATTCCGAATCAGATCACCCTCCAACTTGATCCCACATTCGGCACAACGGACCACAAGTCCCATCAAAATCCTCATGGCGCCAGGGGTAAGTTGAGAGATCGCAACCCCATATAAATCGAGAAAATCAAAAATGGCTCTCGGGATCGGGAACCAGAGGAAGGCTTCGTAGAACATCGACTCGTACATGGAAAAATAGCCATCTGGCGCCTTGTTCATCCTATCCCCATCCTTCGGGAGATGGAACTTAATCTTGTCCGGAATCCGGAAATCGTATCTAAGCTCGGCCAGCGAATCCCGATCGCTCAAAGTAGGACCGTGCCTGAATGTCTCGGCTATCGATCTATAACTCGTGGACGGTCCAGGCTTCTTAAACCGCCAAGCAAAAATGTCTTCACCCCAATAGGCTTTAGCCTCTCCGGGAGAACGACACTCGGACTTCACGTCCGGATGCACGAAGATAGGCACCTCCCGGTGATCCGATCTAACTTCTTCCTGGGATGTGGCCGAGTCGTCACCGCTCTCTGGCCAAACACGACGACGTTCGGAAGGGACCAAGGATCGGGATGGCCATGCACGCCACCCGCCGTTGTCCTCAACCTGTTGGGGGAGTCCAGACGCCACGTGCTATGCTCGTCCTCGGCGAGACGCCGTCAGCTTCAACTCGAGAAGAGCCGGACGCCCTCTCTAAGACACCTCCGGAGCTGAGCGCCCATCTTGAAACGGCTACTACGCCAGCCGCCCTCTTGGGAGCATTTTAGAGCCAAACGCCCTCTCCGAACCAGACGCCCTACTCGTCGACCTCCCGCCGCCGGCTCGGGTCTGGTCTCATTCCCAGCCGCCATCTCGGGAATGCCTTCATTCCCAACCGCCGTCTCGGGTAGACCATCATTCCCAGCCGCCGTTCCGGACTCCCATTGAGGAACATTAGCAAAACCAAGCGTTCCTTGAGCATTGCTAGGACCGGCCTCCCACTGCGGGACACCTTCGGGACCGTACGCTGCTTGCGGAATGGCATCTTCTCCAGCCGCCAGCAGATCTTCTACAAGTACTGCATCATCCTCCGCGGACATAAAATCGAAGTCAAACTGATTATTCATTATGGCATCAAGGTTAAGTTCGAAAGAAGAACCTCCTTCACCAGCCATTGCTAAAGAAAAAAAATTATCGAAGGAGAGACTTAGAAAATTTTTGAGAAGAGAAGAGAAGTGTGAAAAAAATGAAATGAAGCCACTCAGCAAGCATGGCACGAAATCCCATGGAGAACTATACTCTGACAAGACACTAAAGCGAAGCGGACGGAGCGGATGAACGGAAAAACTCATAGCCTTCCCGTTTCAGTCAATCCCGACAAAACTCTCAGCTCGGAGCTCCTTGCTCCAAACCACGGAAGCAAAGAGCTGGGGGGCTAACTGTTGGGGTCAAAATCCCCTCCTCGAAGATTGACGGAACGAAAAGACAAGGACAAGACCAAATGAAACCTATCCCGAACATGGAACGGACGAGCTAAGGCAAACTGCCCACGATCCGTCCAGGAAGCCAACCGGCGGCTGGGACATGGCCAGCCGCCGGGTCCTCTTTCACCAACGGCCAGCGGCTGGGACAAGTGCCAGCCGCCGGATCTCCCTTCGTCCGTGGCCGGCGGCTGGGATGAGGCCAGCCGCCGGATCTCCCTTCGTCCGTGGCCGGCGGCTGGGATGAAGCCAGCCGCCGGATCTCCCCTCGTCCGTGGCCGGCGGCTGGCACTTGTCCCAGCCGCCGGGTCTTCATCACATGTCCACGATCATTTCTCAAGTCGAGACTCCTCATCCGAACATCGTCCAGTCGACCGACCGTCAAACGTAACTCAATGCCCGGACAGACCCGAAGATCATCCGTTTGCATGTTCTGACTCCAAAGACGTCCATAAACGTTCCCCGAAAGACCGTGACGAACGTCCAGCCAGCCGTGGACCAGTCGCCGAGCATACAAGCCAAAGGAACCGGCGGCTGGCCATCAATACTGAAACCGGCGGCTGGAAGTTCAAATAAAAAACGGGCGGTTCAAATCTCGGAAGTCATGAAACGCTCGGAACACTGTTCACGCGGGAAAAACCGTTGAAAAACATTATTCATCCCGAGACAAAGTAAACCGAAAAATCGAACTAAGCTTAAACCGAAATTCGGATTACTATTCATGGTTCACTATTCATCAGGTCACTATTCACCGGCGGGCCGGACTTTTAAATAGAATTTTCGAGCCCCCATTAAATATAAGTTTTGACAGTGTGAGTTTCGGCTCTCACAACCACTAATCTTCTCAGAGGTCCTGGGGATGTTACCGAATTGCTGTCAGACCATGTCATCAAATCACTCCACGTAGAAAACCCCGGCAAATACGGAGCTAATCTTTGAAGAACACAGTGCCAGATTATGGAGCTGTAATCGCACACGATCAACAAATGATCTTGACTTTCCACATCCTGGTTGCAGAGACAGCAAGTCGACGTAATGTGCAGCCCCCATGAGACCAATCTTTCCCTCGTTGGCAACCTGTCTAAGTTGGCAATCCACATCGTAAAAGCATTTTTGGGAACCGCATGCTTGAACCAAATTGTGGCTGCCCATGGCTTGATGGTATCTCTTGGTCGCAGAATATTCCAGGTACGCAGGGCAGAGAAGCTAGTACAAACATAACCATCAACGACCCAAGTAACAGAATCCAGTGAGTTTGACTTACTTGGGATTGGAATGGTGCATAGGTGAGCATGGTGATCAAGAGCAGTATCAGAACGTGGAGAAGGAATGATCCATCCCACGTCATTACATGCATCAGCCACCTTCGAATTTAGCGGCAGTCTAAGATCACGGGGGCCATTTTCTCCAAGGAGTTTTATCAGGGGGCCAAAGGGCGTCCATGAATCAAACCAGAAGCTTGTTTCCTTTCCATTTCCCAGAACAGAAATAAGAAACCTTTCTGCCATAGGTCGTAGATGAAGCAAAGATTTCCAGGTCTAGGAGTCCTGCGTTTGCTCCGTTAATCTCCAAAAACTAGCAGCACGAAGGTGGTGATATTTTTGCCAAGCCACCCATAATGACCCACTTTTTGCAAACAGCAACCAAATTAATCTCAGGCAGAGCACACGGTTCCAAATCGCAAATCTTCTGAGACCCAAACCTCCTTCAGGTTTGGGTAAGCACACAGTACTCCAGGAAACTTTTGCCGCTTTCCTCACATCCAAATTTCCGGACCATAAGAACCGTGAGCATAGAGACTCTATCTTCTTGATACATCCCTTTGGTAGGATGAAAGTTGAAATCCAAAAAGTTATCATACCAGTGATTACGGAAGCAAGCAATTGAGTTCTTCCAGCATATGATAAAGAGTGCACTGCCCACCCTCTAAACCTATTCAGGAGCTTGTCAATAAGGGGAGTATATTCAGAGACCCTCAGCTTACGATGCATAAGCGGTAGCCCCAAATATCTTATGGGTAGCGAGTCAATAGGGAAACCAAAAGCAGCTATTTCCATGGATTGACTCTGACTCAAACCAGCGTGGTAAAGATGAGTTTTTTCGTCATTCATTTTAAGTCCCGACCATGAAGCAAAATGGTCCAAGGTATCTCTAATCCCATGAAGAGAGGAGCTACCCCCATCAAAGAAGATCATAACATCGTCCGCAAACATAAGGTGGGAGATGTTTAGATCCGAAGTGTTCGGGTGGTAGTTGATGTAACCTGTGTCGAACCGAGACTTGAGCAGGATAGAGAAGATTTCCATGGCGAGCACAAATAGGTAGGGTGAAAGAGGGTCTCCCTGCCTCAACCCTGTTGTACTCTGAAAGAAACCCCCGGAAACACCGTTAACTTGCACCGAAAACGAGGGAGTTGTTATGCATTCTTTAATCCAGAGAATAAAATTTTCTGGAATTTTTAATCCCCGAAGAGCTGCCAAGATAAATTCCCACCGAACCGAATCGAAAGCTTTCCTTAAATCAACCTTTAGCATCGCTCTAGGTGTAATATTTCTCTTATTATAACCCTGTACTATCTCAGTCGCCAAGAGGACGTTTTCAGCCAGCAGCCTTCCCGGGATGAAAGCGGATTGTGAATGAGTAATGGAAAGAGCAAGGACTTTCTTTAGCCTCTCTGCTAATAGCTTCGCAATAACTTTGTACACTGTGTTGAGACACGAAATGGGTCTGAAGTCTGAGATTTTTGAAGCGTTTGAAATCTTTGGGATCATGACTATTGTTGTGGCATTCCATTGCTTAAGGAGGGAACCTGAGGAGAAGAATTCCAAGACAGCATCAGTGACCTCGGTACCAACAACCTTCCAACATCCAGAGAAGAACTCAGCCGGATAGCCATCAGGTCCACATGTTTTGTTCTTTGGTAGGGATTCAAAAGCTGTTTTGACTTTCTCTCTAGTAAAGTCTCTTTGGAGGGATTCAATGAGAGCTTGGGAGCATGAAAAGGGCAGGAGGATATCAATGTCTTCTTGTGTGAACATTGATGGATCCAACTTAGGTCCTAAAGTAGATGAAAAATAATTGATGCAATGGTCCTGAATACCTTGTCGAGACTCAATTCTCATCCCATTTGTATCCAACAGGTAGTAAATCTGATTTAAGGTGCTTCTCGTCTTTGTCATTCTGTGGTAGAAAGCCGTGTTTCCATCCCCCAATTCCAACCACGTTACTCTAGATCTCTGGAGCAAAAAACTCTCTTCAGCGGAAGCCAGAACTTGCCACTTTCTTAGAGCCTCTAGCTCTTGGTGTGCATGTTGCTGAGATGGGCTTGCTAACATTCGATTCTGCGCCTTAAGGAGAAGATCATGAGCTTCTGCAGTTCTCTTTTCCAGTCCTGAATAATTCTCCTTATTAAATTCCCTGATATGCTTCTTAAGAGATCTTAACTTCTTTGAAACTCTGAACATTGCTGATCCCCCCACGTTGAGAGAGTGCCACAGATATTCCATCAAAGGAACGAAGTTCTCGTTCTTAAGTAGGAAATTAAAAAACTTGAACGGTCTGTTCAGCCAGGGAACTTGCGGGTCCAGGATAATACCACAAGGAGAATGATCCGAGAAATCCGGCTCGCCAAACTCTGCATAAGAAGAAGGAAACATCGAGCACCACCGATCATTTACTAAAGCCCTATCTAACTTTTTGGCGATAGGGTCGTCTTTCCTTCTATTCCATTTCCACCATGTGAAAGTATTTCCTTTGAAAGTGAGATCTGCAAGGTCAGCTTCTAGCAGACAGTCTTTAAATTCTCTTATTCTTCCGTTCACATTCAGACAAGCAGCATTTGACTTCTCTTCAGGGTTTAGGACCTGATTGAAGTCCCCCATGACTAACCATGGTTTACCAACTACCCGCGGGGAGTAGCTCATATCAATCAGTTCTAGCCACAAGTGCTTTCGCGTTTCCTTATCCGTGGAGGCATACACTACTGAGATAACAATCTCTGATTGATATTCCGGCAAAATAACAACAGACGTTATCATTTGAAGCGACTTTCCAATAACATCGACTTTCACACTAGGATGCCACAGCACCCAAATTTTCCCCAACTCTGAAAAATTATAATTATCCGCAAAAAACCAACCAGGGAGCAGCTCGCTAATGAACTTTACCTCCTTTGGTTGCTTGACATGGGTCTCAAGTAGACCCCCAAAAATAGGTTTCCTACTCCTAAACCAGTTCTTGAATCCGCTTCGGTGGTTAAAGATATTGAAGCCACGAACATTCCACGCGAAGAAGTTTGTACACATACTATTACTGGTGTTTGGGGCCCTTGCCCCTTGTTCCCTTTTTATTTTTCCTGCGTTTAACTACCTCAAAAGGTGTCTCCGAAGAGTCACTGTTTATGTCTGAATTTCCGGGGGATGAGACATCGGAGGAGTCTTCCTCCACCTCTGAGACCGGCGGCTGTTGTTTAGAAGATGATTCATTCGTAGCCAATGCTTTGGCTTCTTTCTGGACCACCACAGTATCATTTGGTGAGGAGCCTATTGTTATACCCTTGTCGGAGTACACCAAGGCGTTAGCCGCAACCTGGATATTGTCTTTTCGCATGGTGGGAACCCAAATCTGTTTTCCTTCTCTCTGCGTGTCTGGACCCTTTGAATTAGTTCTGGTCCTTTTCGAATCAATTCGTTTCCTCGGGCAGTGATCTGTATTGTGAGTAGTAAACCTACAATCAGCACAAAGAATTGGGGCTGACTTACAATGCTTAATGCCATGCCCTATTTCTTTACAGTGAGAGCAGACCGATGGCATCCACGGGCTGGACACCTGAACTCTGCAAATCTCACCGGTTTCAAACTCTGCATTTACAACCTCAGGGAGGGGCTTCCGAGGATCAATTAGAGTGAAAACCTTTGCTACTTCCAGGTTTGTTTTGTTTGCTGTAGCCGGGTGAAGAAATTTGGGCTCCCCAACCATACTTGCAATGCGTTCGAGACCATCTTCGCTCCAGAACTGAAAGGGGACATTTCTTAGTTCTAGCCAAATTGGAGCAGAAGAGAGTTCTGGTTTCACAGGCTTGAAACCAGGTTCCCATTTGGCCACGAACATCGTCTTCCCGTCTATCTGCCACAGCATCTGTTTAAGGACCCTGCTTCTAGTAGAGTGGTTTGGAATGCGAAAGAGAAACGCATTGCCCTCCATCTTAGAAACCAAAATATCCCTATAGTTCTTGCTCCAGATGCCGTTAACAATGTTGTGGATTAATCCTTGGGGAGGGGGTCCGCATAGAACTGTCCCAAGACAAAACACTCCCACGATTTCTTATTTTCCTCGATGACAGTATTTGGTATCTTAACACATGCCTCACCAGAAGGAAGGATGTATGGTGTTCCTTTCTTTGACAGCTTCTTCGTGATACCTTTAGCCAAATCGCACCAAGAATCATGTCTCTTTTCAGTTGTGGGGAAAGGAGTTTCAGTAACCGTAGCAGTTTCTGCATTCTCCACCGTTGGTGAAGAATTTGTTTCAATGGCAGCTACGGCATCTTCCAGAACAGGTACTTCTTTCTCCGATCCTGGTAATATTGTGTGTACAACGTCCCCAGAAGCGGTATTGCAGACCAGATTTGAATCCAAAATTTTGGTCTTCAGATTAGATTCGGTGGTGGTGGCCCAATCCCTCAGTATGACAGGACTTTGGGCATCAGGCATGGCAATATTTTCAGAAGCCGTCGAGCCTGCCGCTAGAATTTCCTGAGGAGAAGCTAAACTTGGATCGACAATGGAGGAGAAACTTGCCGGGGTGGTTGAAAAGTCGGGTGATTTGGATCTGGGAGATGGGGGGGCTTTGGTTTTTGGGGGAGGTGATGACGGTGGAGATTTTTGGGGAGGTTTTTTCTTCCCCATGAGGAGGGGAGGACCTGAAGGTGAGGAGGATAGAAGATTCCGACGTCTGAGAAGACGCCGGTGAGAAGCGCCGAGCGGTGACACTGTGGATTAAGATCGCTTTCCCAATCGCACTTTGTTGTCACTGTTCAGAAAATTGATCTTAAATGTTAGAATGAACACTTGAACCACAATCCAGAGCCAAGTTAAAAGAAAAGAACAATTCATTTATAGAACTAAACTAAAGATGGAAATACAGCAGAGTTAGTTTGCTCAGTTTCCACTAGCTCACCAACAGTGCGGATACTAAGAAAATAAAAAATTCTTTTGAACATTTTTGCTTACAAAAAAAAAATATTTAATTTACAAAAAATAATGTCTATAGCATATAAATTGAAATTTGTGTATTAAACTGAAAAAGTATTGCAAATGTTGGCTTTGTGCATCCATACAAAAACTTGATATCTAGGATCTCCAACTGCTCCACCCCCAGCCTGAGATTAAGGCAGCGTAGTAAATATTAGATTTATTGTTATGGTAATCAATATAACCACATCTAGAAGAAAGCAAGAGTAGCGGCCTCCAAATCAACTAAGGGATTATAAAATCTCATACATAGAAAAAAGTGCACTAGAACACTTACAATACAGACTAACCAACATAACAAAAAATAGAGAAAAATAGAACTTTGGCAGCTTTCAAATTGCAGCATATTAACAATACCTTATGTTAAAAGCTTTCATGAGCCGTCCTTGAGTGTCAAATGGGATAACCTAACCAAGGAAACCAGAACAAAATAAAATAACAAGCCTTGATGAAAAGAAGTGAAAATGACATAGACAGCAAACTTGCATACAATACATCAAATTACTTATATACCATACATCAAATTACTTACAGGACCGACCCTGGACATAGCGGGTTGAAACATTGGCTTTGGCCCCCAAAAATTTAAGACTCTATATATTATGTTACAAGGCCCCAAAATTATTAAAAAAAAAACAATTATTATTAAAAGTCTACAAATTGTTTATAGCCCCCAAATTTTCAGGAGCCCTGTTTATAGAAGACAGTCATACCTTAAACAAGCTGCTATACAACATGTTTTGTTGGTGGCTTGTGTCTAGAGACTTCGAAGTAGGGGTGGGCTAATGAGAATGCAGGACAGTATTATACACGTTGTGCACGACATTTCCCGTTAGAATATATGAGACTCTTTGGGAGCAATATATGAGACTCTTTGGGAGCGTCGTCCATCATGGTGAATCTGCTGACAGAATGAACAGTCGAACCACAATCTAGAGCCATGTGGTCCTCTCGGCAAAATTTAATTTGTTAATCATTAGAAATGCAAAATATCTTAATTCTTCCAAGGATTTTATAGTTAGAATGGCTAACATGGGCCAAATGATTTTCAGGCCCATAAGAACAGCAACCTGATTTGTTGGTGGCTTGCGTTAAGAGAGTTTAAATAGGGGTGGCTAACATTAAGTCAGTCGATCAGATTAAGTCAGTCGATCAGATTTTGATACATGTAAATTATTTTTCATCGTAAATAGAAGGAGAAAAAACAAAAAGTAATTAGTTTTTCTTAAATAAAAAAGGAAAGAGAACATAATAATTGAGTTTTTCTAATACATAAAAGAAAAAGTAAATTTACTAATTAACATGATCATGACATATGTTACGTGAGTCGATTAGATGTTGACATGAATAAATTTTATTTTTCAAATTAAATAAAAAAATAAAATTATTTTTGTCAATATTAGAAAAAAAAAAGAGTTTTTCAAAATCACAAAAAATAATGAAATCTTGTTATGTTAAAATTTAGTTTCTCAAAATGAGTAATTAACATAAGTGTCATACATATTGAATGGGTCTGTTAGATTTTTACACCCGTAAAGTTTTTTCTTGATTAAATAAAAACCAATTAATCATTATTTTTTCCTAGACAAAAATAAAAGAAAAAAAAATAATTTATTTTCCTAGTTTATAAAAAAATATTAATTTATTTTCTCCAAATTGTAGGTTGAAGCCTCTCTATAGGGGCCTTCAAAAAATCAGCACATAAACAGAAAGTTCAACCAATTCCACTATATCAACAGGTTAACTATTTGAACTTTTAATATTAAATGTTTTAATATCGACGTGATTAATGTTTATTCGATTTACAATAATTAATTTCTATTCAGAATTATTTTACTTAACAATGTAAAAGGATAATCTCTGTTTAGAGTTATTTTTCTTTTAGTCACAAGTGGCAGAGGTCCAAAACAAAAACTTGTAAATTGCATGTATAATAACAAGTTGTACAGAGCCTTATATACATCAACTGGATTATATATATAAATAGACTGACTCGTTGACAAAAAAAGTTCCGAGTTATTCTATATACATACCAACCGGATTATAAAATTTACTAGACTAATTAGTTGACAATATAATTATTCCATGCTAGATACACTACTAATACACGACACTATATATTCATTCGTGTAATTTCGTCGCTTTGCTTAAAAGAGTCTACATGTAAAGTCGCCCTTTTCGCATTCTACACATCAGAACGGGGAAAAGTTGTCGACATAATTTAATATTTTGGTGCGATTGGTGAAATCATGTGACAAGCATCAATACATAACACCGGCATCAAAAGTATATATTTTGATTTATTATTACTCGGTCATGTCACAAGGGATCGAAGATATATGATCGTCATCTTGATCGGCATAAATAGAATTAGATAGAAAAAGTATATGAAAAGAAAAAATGAGGAAAACTGTGGAAATAGTGAATTTGTTCATTAATTAGTTAGATGTCTTTGTCATTTGCATAATTTTTACAACGATACTTTTAACAGTTCAACAATAAGGACCACTTACCCAAATTGATTCCACCTCAACATCCACCACACTGTTCACATTTTCAACGTGTCCCTTTTTCATCTTCATATTTATATTTATTTAGTAATATCAAAACCCACCACCCGCCGCAAATTTTTTATAAATTCCTTCGTCACTTGCCCAAATTGATGCAGCTCTTCGAGTAAGTTTGTAAAATACGTGTTTATTATATAATTGGCGGCTATATACGGACATGGACCACGTTTTATAACATCAAGGTGTAAGAAAAATGATTTTAAAAAAGAGAGTAGTGTTATAATCCATTAAGGTTGGATCTGCATAACCGGTTCCTAAGTCTAATAGGATTAGTGGATGTTTTTTTTTCTTGTATGAGTAGTAAAATGACTATTTCTTTTTCTATCATTTGTGTAATCACTATATAAAGATACATTTGGTCATCATTAATAATACACAGAATTCATTCGATTTACAACACGTTATCAGCACGACTTGCTCTGATAAACCCTAGCGGCCGCCGACGATCTCAAGCTTCCAAACCGCCGCCGCCGTTGCCGCCGCAAAAATCAAAGGCCGATCATGTTGTCGAGGTCTTTAGCTCATAGAACATGAAAATCGAATTCTGACCTAATGATTATCAAACACTAAAATCGATTCTTCTATGGTCTACTTGCTTGATCTTTTAAGAACCTAAAATCGAATTGGACCTAAGCTAAACTTGAACCTTAAAATCGGATTTGACTGTTTGATTATTGATTGTTTGCATAAACCAAAATCGAATTTGAACTCATGCTTGTTAATATCAAACCCTATAAAATCGGATGAACCCTAATTGCATGATCTAGTTAAAAAACAAATTTGGTTGTTTGATCTATTGCTTGGCCAAATCATAATCGAACTTGGAATTGCTTGATAAAAATTGGACCATTAAAACTGATCAAAACCTAAAACCATAGATCTTGTTTGCTAGGATTGAAATTGGAAAATCTTCTTATTTAGAATTTGGAAAATTGTCTTTTATTTGAAATTGCCTTAAATTGAATTTGGAATATTGCTTTCACTGAATTTGAAAAAATTACTTGTTTGATAACCAACCTATAAATCGATTGTTAAGTTGCTTGTTTGAAATTGGAAAATTTCCCTTTTGCTTTTATCACCTAAAATCAATTGCTAGGATTGAAATTGGAAACTTGCTTGAATTAAAACTGCATTAAATCGATCCTGCTCATACTTGAAATCAATCCCTTGCAGTAACATGCATAAAACCCTAAGTTTTATAAAAAGCCTAAGTGAAAACCGATGTTTGCTTTCAGATGCTGAAAGTCAACAATTTGGACTTCGCAGCCCTAAATCTCTGAGGAGATAATTACTTGCAATGGGCTTTAGATGCAAGATCATCCTGAAATCAAAAGGGCTCGGTGAATGCATTAATGATGCAAATAATGAATCCGAGATGAATAGGTATAAGGCGATTTTAATCATACGTCATCATCATGCTGAGAGTCTAAAAGATCAGTACTTGACACTTGAGGATCCTCTTGATCTTTGGAAGGAATTAAAGGCAAGGTATGATCATCAGAAGATGGTCATATTACCTAAGGCCAGATACGACTGGTTGAACCTAAGGCTCCTGGACTTTAAGTCTGTGGATGAATACAACTCGGCCCAATTTATAGTTTCAAAATTGAAGTTATGTGGCGAGATTGTGACAGAGAAGGATATGCTTGAAAAGACCTTCTCGACCTTCCACTCAAGTAATGTGTTGTTAAAACAACAATATCGTGAGAAAGGCTTCACGACTTATGCAAGTCTGATCTCGTTTTGTTACTTGCTGATGAGAAACAGCGAAATGAGACCTCCTGGATCAACCCCACTTCCTGAAGCCCACGTGGCCGAGGACACTAAGATGGAAACTGAGGCAAACCATGTCCAAAGATACCAAAAAGATAATGGTCATGGACGTGGAAAGAGGCATGGGCGTGGTCACTACCACCCCTATGGTCGAGGGAATGGCCGCGGATCTGATTCTAACCGCGGTCGAGGGCGTGGCCATGGGAACCAAACCGGACATCAGTCTGACCCGACCAAGTCTGTTTGCCATCGATGTGGGATGGACAATCATTGGGCCAAGACGTGTAGGACTCCCAAACACCTTGTGGAACTTTATCAAGAGAGTGTTAAAGGGAAGAATCCCGAGGCCAACATGATCCAGCATGATAAGGAAGGCGACTTCGATCATGGACAAGATGATTCTATGGATTACGAAAAAGATGATCTCATGGAGACATCAGATTGTTTAAAATAGACATTAAAATTGTATTGCATTCATGTTTTGTTTTTCATTCGGTTTTATGTCTTTGGTTTAATTTGACTTTGCATTTAATTAATTATTAGTGGCTTTTAAGACATAATTCTTGTTTTGTGAAGAATGAAAGACAACATGGATGAATTCGTGGTGGACAGTGGGTCAAGCCACATGATTTTAAAGGATAAGAGATATTTTATAAATATCACACTCAAAAAGGCAAATATAAGTACTATAGCAGGCATGGCCAGCCTCATAGAAGGCTACGGCCAGGCTAATGTCCTATTGCCTAAGGGGACGCATCTAGAGATTGCGGATGCATTGTTTTCCCCCAGCTCAAAGAGAAGCCTATTGAGCTTTAAAGACATTGGAATGAATGGTCTTCATGTTGAAACAATGGACGAGGGAAACCAAGAGTTCCTTCAAATAATTGAAATCGTCTAAGGCCAAAAGAAAGTCGTAGAGACTATACCTGCTATAGCTACAGGCTTATATTTCACTAAGGTCAATATGATTGAGGTCAATGCCACCTTAAACAAAGAGTTTACGGATAGGTTCCCCCTATGGCATGACCGTCTGGGACATCCTGGATCGAATATGATGCGAAAATTAATATCCAATACTTATGGGCACTTCTTGAAAGAAAGGAGAGTTATCCCAAAGAATCTTACTTTTGCCCCATGTTCACAAGGGAAACTCATTGTAAGGCCATCACCAGTAAAAGTGACAAAGGAAACAATAAAAATCCTGGAAAGGATACAAGGAGACATTTGCGGACCAATACACCCACCTTGTGGGACATTTCGATATTTTATGGTCCTGATTGACACATCTACAAGATGGTCACATGTGTGCTTATTGTCAACTCGAAATATGGCATTTGCGAGACTCCTTGCTCAGATAATACGCCTAAGGGCTCACTTTCCAGACTTACCTTTAAAGACCATACGAATGGATAATGTTGGTGAACTCATTTCCCAAGCGTTTAATGACTATTGTATGTCCATGGGGGTAAGTGTTGAATACTCTGTGGCACATGTACATACACAAAATGGCTTGGCCGAGTCATTTATAAAACGTATACAATTGATTGCTAGACCATTACCAATGAGGTCAAAGCTTTCTGTATCCGCTTGAGGACATGCTGTCTTACACGCTGCCCAACTAATTCGCATCTGGCCATCTAGTGACCATAAATATTCCCCATCCCAATTATTAACGGGACAAGAGCCAGACATATCCCATCTAAAGACATTCTGATGCTCTATGTGCCGATTGCACCACCACAGAGAACTAAGATGGGACCTCAAAGGAGGATGTGGATATATGTTGGATATGATTCTCCCACAATCATAAAGTACCTTGAGCCGACCACCGGTGATTTATTTAAGGCCAAGTACGCGTATTGTCATTTTGACGAATCCGTTTATCCAACATTAGGTGATGGAAACTGGTTGGTAAAAGAAATTGCGTGGAATCAAGCATCCTTAAAATGGCAAGATCCTCGGACTCGTGAAAGTGATTTAGAGGTCCAAAAGATAATACATTTGCAAAAGCTAGCTATACAATTGTAAGATTCATTTGCAGACCCAAAGAGGGTAACGAAATCACATATACCAGCCGTGAATGCACCGATTCGTATTGATGTCCAAGAAGGACCGAGTCAAGTGGCTACTTAGTCTAAACCATGATTGAAACGTGGATGACCTATTGGTTCCAAAGATAAGACTCCTCTGAAATTAAAGAAAGGTACTGAAATTCAGACCGAGGAGATAGTGGAAGTTCCAGACATAAATGAACCTAAGGTGCCGGAAAATGTTGCTTGGGACGCCAAGCTTCATGTGCATGAAGTTCCTGATAACAAAGAGATCGCGATCAATTATGTCATGTCTGGAATCCAATGGAAGAGAAAAAATGTTGACATTGATGAAATATTTGCATGCAATGTAGCACTTGAGCTTATGAATGAGGATCTAGAACCCACATCCATTTTAGAGTGCACTCGTCGATTAGACTGGAATAAATGGAAAGAAGCTATAAACATGGAGTTAAACTCTTTAAAGAAGAGAGAGGTTTTTGGTCCCATAATTCGGACACCTCGTGATGTTATACCAGTTGGACATAAATGGGTCTTTGTGAGGAAGAGAAACAAACAAGGTGAAATCGTTAGACACAAAGCACTGCTTGTGGCACAAGGATTCTCACAAAGGCCAAGAATCGATTATGAGGAGACATACTTCCCTGTGGTGGATGCAATGACTTTTAGATTCCTGATAAGTCTGGCCATAAGAGAGAAATTAGATCTGCGGTTAATGGATGTTGTAACCTCATACTTATATGGTCCACTGGATAACGAAATTTATATGAAAGTCCTAGAGGGAATAGAGCTGAAAGATAAAAGAAGTTCTCGAGACCAGCATTGTATTAAGCTGAATAAATCGCTCTATGAATTGAAACAATCAGGTCGCATGTGGTATAATAGACTAAGCGAGTACTTAGTGAAAGAGGGCTATAAAAACGATCCCATAAGTCCATGCATATTTATAAAGAAATTTGACAAGGGATTCGTAATCATCGCGGTGTATGTAGACGACCTGAACATCCTAGGAACCTCTGAGTAAATTTCCCAAATGGTTGAATACCTAAAGAAGGAGTTTGAAATGAAAGACTTAGGAAAGACTAAGTTCTGTTTGGGAATACAACTTGAGTACGTTAATAATGGAATCCTTGTGCATCAAATGACATATACAGCAAAGGTACTCAAGCGCTTTAATATGGACCACGCTCACCCACTGAGTAGCCCAATGATGGTGAGAAGCCTTAGTCGGGACAGCGATCCATTCGGTCCAAAGAAGAAGGATGAAGAAATCCTTGGTCCCGAAGTGCCATATCTCAATGCCATATGAGCGTTAATGTACTTGGCTAATCACACTAGGCCGGACATTTGCTTTGCCGTGAACCTGCTTTCAAGATTCAGTTCGTGTCCGACCCAAAGACACTGGAATGGGATCAAACACATACTTCGTTACCTGAAAGGGACGAAAAATATGGGTCTGTTTTATACTAACTTTAACAATGAAGGTTTAGTTGGTTTTGCTGATGCAGGTTACCTTTCAGATCCGCACAACGGTCGATCCCAGACGGGATATGTCTTCACTCACGGTGGAACAGTCATTTCATGGAGATCCATGAAGCAGACACTCACGGCTACATCGTCTAATCACGCAGAGATATTGGCGATTCATGAGGCCAGCCGAGAATGTGTTTGGTTGAGGTCAATGACTCAACACATTAGACGAGATTGTGGGATGACAAAAGGGAAAGAAGAACCGACCAGCATGTACGAGGACAACGCTGCATGCATAGCTCAGTTGAAGGATGGATACATCAAAGGAGATCGGACGAAGCACATATTACCGAAATTCTTTTTCACTTACGACCTACAGAACGCCGGAGAGATCCAAGTGCTCCAAGTCCGTTCCAGTGACAACTCAGCCGACCTATTCACGAAGTCGCTTCCAACCTCCACACTGAAGAAGCTAATGCATCAGATCGGCATGCGCCAATTAAAGGACTTAGAGTGGTGATCATTTCAGGAGGAGTAATGCGTGATGTACTCTTTTTCCTCGCTAAGGTTTTGTCCCACTGGGTTTTCCTTAGAAAGGTTTTAATGAGGCAGCATCCCCAAACGTATTACTATGATCCCATCATCACAACCAGTTATGTCAATCAAGGGGAGTGTTATAATCCATTAATGTTGGATCTCCATAACCGGCTCTTAAGACTAATATGATTAGTGGATGTTTTCCTTATTTTTGTAGGAGTAGTAAAATGACAATTTCATTTTCTATCTTTTGTGTAATCACTATCTAAAGAGACATTTGGTCCTCATTAATAATACACAGAATTCATCCGATTTACAACAAGTACTACGTAAAACAAAAAATTATAAGAAAATACTATAAGATAAAAAGTTGTAAGCGTACGTCGTGCTTGCACATTTAGTGAATACTATATGAATATAATGTAATTATTTGGAGTTTATAATTGTCAGTTGTACGCTTCCGCATATATAGGTGATGCAACTATTATATAATATTCCGCTTTCTAAGATATGTTATTAGATACCACTTAATCTTAAAACTGTGTATCATTCTATGGGCACTAAAAGTCTAAAAGTCTGAAACAACTTAAATATATATCTCGTTTTATATATCATCAATCATAGTTCTAAAGGTATTCTAAAGATTATTATCTTTAAAGAGTAGTCACTAACTAACCTCCAAATTCCATTAAGTTTGTCGTCAATGACAATGCCCTTTGTAGATAAACAATTGATTTTATAGTTAATTAAAATGGGGGATTTTTAGAAATACTATTTTAAGTAAAATAGGAGAAATAGGAGTAGAGCCTATACCCCTTTTATCTTTAGGGAGTGGTAGTATTTTTGAAAAATATAAACCCTAAGTGCTATTTTTCAAAATTTTCCAATTAAAATATAATTTACTCTAAAACTGTTAAAATTTTCAGAAATGTTACAAATTAATAGCCGATCTTTAAAATGGATAATAAAAAAAATGTTTACTAAGAAAATAGATAGTAATAATACAAAATTTGGAGCGAGCACTTGTGGTCAAGTGGTAAGGAGCTCGGGCCCGGGATGCACCCATCTTGAGTTCGATCCACCTGCTATGCGAAACTACGTCACATTTGTTTGCTCACCTAACGCGGGCACTGGGCCTTGGCCCAGGGAAAACCCTCCCAGGTGAAGCTGGCCTGCGGCCAGACTGGGCCCAGGGATTAGTCTAGACTACGGTCTGGGATCCCCTGGATTACCAAAAAAATAATACAAAATTTGTAGAAATTATGTTATACCTCTTCATGCCAAACAGCTTAATTCTGTCTAAATTATTCAATGGTATGCGGATCGATGATCTACAAAAATATAACTACAAAGAAAAAAGTATATTCAAATTAGTGGAAATGTGTCAGAATGACCTATTTTCAAACATTAATGTCAAGGGAGACCCACCCATGGAAATGATCCACATATTAAAGCAGAGTAAGGGCAGAGTACAGTAGACAAATTTTGTTTGGGTTCACTGTTCACTAAGTGGGTTGGGTTTAGTATTCCTTAAAGTGTAAAACGTAATTTCACACCAAAATGGGTCATTTCTAAAATTTTCCTTTTCGGTAGGTCTCTCTTCACATTAATGTCTTAAAAGATGTCATTTCAAAAAATTAATTATGACTTATATTTAATAAAGTCATGTTTTTATTTAATCAATGTATATTGTAAGCTTTTCCTATTGATGATAAAATGTTGTTATTACAATTACTTTATCTCGAAACTATAGAAGCATGTCCATGATAATAAAGTTTGTATTAAATTAAATTTTAAAACCCTTTTCTTTTACATTTTGATAGTACGGAGCCAACAAAATTATTAAAATTTTCCGTTGTTTATTGAGAAAAATGCCAAAATAATATCTGAACTATTTCATTCTGGCCAATATATATCTCAACTAAGGACCTAGCCAAAAAATACCCCAACTACGGTTGACTTTTTAAAAATATCTTAATTTTCTGTTGACTTGGCCAAATTAGTACATTGTTAACTCACCTAACAGAATCAGTAAATGGCGTTTATGAACCGTTTTCTGTTGCCGTTTAATTGAAACGACGTTATTTTTTCTAGAGTGTGTTTAATTTTTTTTTTCAAAAAACACATTGAGCCAGGCTCGAACTTGGGTTTGAAAAATGTGGGAAGCGTAATGTTCCCACTGAGACAGTGGCACATATTGGTTTTGGTTCAACAATTATAACTTGAGTTATTTTTCTTGTTTCATTAATTAAAAACAAAACTCATCAAGCCTGGCTTGAAATCGGGTTTGGAGAATATGGGAAGCGTGTTTTTACCACTGAGACAGTGGCATATAATCTTTATATGCTGAATAATTATTGAATATAACTTGTCCTTTTTTCTTGTATCGATTTATTATTTTTTATCGATTTTTCTTGAATAATTATTGAATATAACTGAATAATTAAAAAACAAGAAAATCATGAATTGAGGTTCCTTCCCAAATCGATACAAGAATAATTATTCAAGAAAATCGATAAAAAGAATAAATCGATACAAGAAAAAAAAAAGACAAATTATATTCAATAATTATTCAGCATATAATGATCATATGCCACTTCCCATATCCTCCAAATCCGAGTTCGAGCCAGTCTCAATGGGTTTTATTTTTAACTAATGAAACATGAAAAATAACTCAATGTATGTTATAATTGTTGATTGAATACCAATATGTGCCACTGTCTCAGTGGTAACAATACGCTTTACACATTCTCCAAACCGAGTTCAAGCCGGGCTCAACATGTTTTTTGAAAAAAAAATTGTTCATAAACCCCATCTTCTGATTCTGCTAGGTGAACTAACGGTGTACTAATTTGGCCAAGTCAACGAAAAGTTAAGGTATTTTTGAAAAAAACCAACCGTAATTGGGATATTTTTTTGGCTATATCCTTAGTTAAGGTATATATTGCCAGAATGAAATAGTTCGGGTATTTTTTGGCATTTTTCCTGTTGTTTATTATACGTGTGAATTGTCCCATGACTTATATCTGTGTCGACATGTTGGTCCATCGATTATCAAGCGGTGTTTGTTCTCTTTCACTTTGGTATAGAGGTATTATATGGGTTTTTATCTTACAATCACCGAAAAAAACATCTTCATCAACCAGAATTCAGTTAGTCGACATGAACAGAGTGGATGGTTGCTGGACCATTATATATATATGTTGACCTTAAAAGAATAACTTTCATGGAAGTACAATTGCTCAAGCATAAATCTCAATTCTGTGTTGTTTTCAATTGCATATTACGGTTTCATTCTGCAACATTTAATTTGAAAGAAGTCTGTCAATACAAGATTATACGGAGTTAAAAAGGAAACAACATGAAGTTTCCGTTATCATCAAATGTGTGATTATATACTAATTGGTATCGTGTCTATAATCTAAAACACGAAACGGATGTAATGAAATTTTCTGGTACGATTTACAAAACAAAACAATGAATACCATTGTGGCATACATATAATATTTGAGTAAGACAAAAAAAAAAAAGTAACAGCATATAATTTCTGTTAGCATAGAAAACTTACCTTGAAAGGAAACAGTGTTTTTTAATTTGTTTTTTTTTTATTCATCTTCAGTAGATGACAGATATAGTTGCTGATATAATAATTTGTGTTTTGGTGTATTGATTATGATTTTGTAATCTTTACTTGATGATACTTTTTTCAATGAAACGACGTTAAGAAAAGATATTAATCATTCGTGCGCATAGAACAGGTACATATATATCGAGAGAAACTATTTTACAATGTGCACTGCAGCTGAAATCCTGAAAGTATAAATAAATGTGATTGTATATATATTAATCTATTTAACTAATTATTGGTGGTCTAGTAATCGGAGGATATATACATCATATCCTACTGTGGTTCTAATCATGGTTGATCTATACTTGTTTTAAATGGAGAAATACTTGTTTTTATCACAAATATCAAAGATTAGAGACTTTGATACATAATTTGATTTTATAATTACTTCTGGTTGTACATTTTACATTCTAAATTTTTTTTTCTAGAATGAGTAGAGATACTTTCGTCATGAACATTACACAATACATTTTTGTTCATTTATAAATATACATATACTTTTATCAAATGGTTATTGTATACCCCAAAAAAAATCACAAGTAACTATATTCTTTCATACATACAAACACTCATGTGAATCTAGTAATCTTATCATAAACCATTATCTAGGTTAAAGCTATGGCAACTTACATCAATCTGGACGCCTTTTTGGTTACGTACGTAAACTTCAAGTATTATTTAATTAAGATTCCAGTTTTCAGAATTAAGACCCACTTGCCTTGCTAAGTTAAATAATACTACTAGTAGATATACATTTTGGTACACATAGATGTTGTCAACAATAATTGGTCAGTTAAAAACCAGACTCTATCTATGTTTAATAAAGCATTATTATATATCTGAATTACATATAGTTTATGAACCTAGCTCAATCAAAATGAAACTCATTAATTAAGCTTTTCTTTCTTGGATCATAACCGGCAATCCACCGTTAACCGTCGCTGTGAGACCCGGTGCAAACCGGAGTGTACCGGTGGATGATCCGGATCCCTTGACCCGTGTTTCGAACTTCCTAATCATCGCCACGGCTATGGACTTCATCTCCATAATGGCCATGTCTTTCCCCACACAAACCCTAGCTCCGGCCTGGAAAATCGGATACTTAATCGGATTTTCCTGTCGGAATTTACCTTCGTTATCCAACCACCTCTCCGGTTTAAACTCTTCGTAGTCAGGTCCCCAGATCCGACCCATCCGACCCATTGCGTAAGGATGGTACGTGACTCTTGTCCCTCTTCTCACACATGTACCATCAGCCAAAACGTCATCGTTTAGAGCGAATTTGGAATCAAATTGAACCGGCGGGTACAGTCTCATGCTTTCATACAAAGCCGCATGCAAATAATCCATATCTCTCATTTCATCGCAAGAGCCAGTGACTGAGTCAAAACCAGGACCCATAACCCGGTCCAATTCTTCCCGGATCCGTTTCTCCACTTTCGGGTGACGTGTCAGTAACCAAAAGAATCCGGTTAAACCGGATGCCACCGTGTCCCGACCAGCCAATAGAAAGCTTACGAGGATGTCTCGGAGATACTTGTCGTCGTCCTCGGCGACAACCGCCATGAACCTCGAGATCAAATCGTTGTTTCTTTCCGTTAAACCGGTTAACCTCCGTTGCTTGATTAAATCTCCGGCTAACCGGTTTATCACATCGATAGATTCCTTAAGCTCTTTCTCAGAACCAATTTTGAAAATCCTTTTGATTTTCCACAACAGAGGAAACGGAGCCAACGCGCGTTTCGCGGAAAGCGTCGAAGCCGTGTCGAACGCAACGGCGAACTCCGACGTCGGAAAAGGAAGCCGGAGACAATCCGGGTCGAACCCGAAACTCAGTTTACTGATCGTATCGAACGAGAATCTCTTGAAAACATCTTGTAGATCCAAAACCGAACCGGGTTCACCCGAGAAGGACTTCAAAACCGGGATCAAACGAGTCTCGATCTCGGTTCTAACGATCTCGTGAGCGAAAACTCTAACGGAGACGCTCCCGAGCTCCAAACTCGCGAGCTTTCTCTGGAAACGCCACGTGTCGCCGTCTGAATTGAAAATCCCACGGCCCAAGAGATCACCGAGGATGACGGAGAACTGTTTGCCTTTCGGGTAATTGTGGAAACGCGTTTTGAGGATGTGTTCGACGTTCGAAGGATTCGCGGTGACGACGCTGTTGAGAACGTGGACTTTGATCGTCGACGTGGGAGATCGCCGGAGAAGGTGAGCGTACCAATCGCTGAGGTTGACGAAATCGTTTCTCCAGCTTGAAGTGAGGTAAGCGTGGCAGATCTCGCAGTTGCAGTAACGTAGCTTTTGATGGAAGATTGTGTGGAGGAGTGAAAATAAGAAGAAGAAGAAGGTGAAGACGATGGTGAAGGATATGATTAGTAACATTGTTTTTGTTGAAGAGAGAGAGAGAGAGAGAGAGAGAGAGAGAGAGAAGGTGAGAGGGAAGGTGTGAGTGAGGTACGAGAAAAGAAAAAACTTGAGGGTCAATTAAATAGAGATACTGTCTCTCATTTATTGTGGACAGACATGTGTTTTCGAATTTATTTTATTTATTATTCATTGTGATGTATTTTTTTTTTTTTTTAAGACGGGGACCAGAAAGTGAATATAATGAAGTTACAAATTTTCGTCCTATGTTGTAATAAGCTAAGTTTGGTTTTTATGAAATATACGGAAGTAGTTTTAAGCAAATAATTTTTGAATTTTACTACTTACGTTATGAAATGCCATGATCAGTTATTATTATTTACAATTTACAATTATGATGTTTAAATTTCTTCATTAAAAAAAAGTTCTTTTATTTATATCGACAAACATATTCTTTTATTTGTTCTGTAAAATGAAGTGAGACATTGGGAATATTTCTTCTGTTTTTCTTTCTTTTTAATAACTTATTTAGGCATATATGTCGAATAATACTGTGAAAGTTAACTAATGTGACTTTTTTTTTCTTAATTTTATTACTGATAACTAGTGGGGAAAAAATATAAAGTGGTAAAATATGCGAAGAAGAACAATTATAGGCTAAAAAGCAACAATGGATTACAAATGCAAAAGAAATAAAAGGACATTCAAAGTATGCAGTTGCATCTATAGAAATAATACATCAACTATAGAAAATTTTGTGACAATGGAAGGAACACTAAAAACGACGATAGAAAGAGAAAATAAAGTCGTCAAACAACTCAGTCAGTGATGATTGTTGATCTTGTCGAGGCTGAGAAACCCTCATGATTGAGAGGAGGAGAGCACGAGCTGCTGAAACCTCCACCGAGCTCGGCGAGCCGGTTCAATGCGGCCCAAAACCAAAACGGTAATAACGTCAAACCTGAGAGAACAACAAACGGAAGAACGCTCCGAAGATATCAGAACACAGCTGCCTAAATAAAGTCACGAGATCAACAAGAAGCACCCAATTGCTAACTTAAGCCCCACCGTGCTCTTATACGTCTACCGTCAAATCGGAGCCACAGCAACGGAGTATTAATAAAGGAGTTGCCCTACACCAGAGGAGGAGCGAGGAGCAGAAAACGAGGCATCAGCTACACCGGAAAATGACGCAAATACTTATCGTTTAACTGAAAACAATATTTTGTTTTTGGCTGCAAAAATTCTTAGTTGGTACTATAAAACGCTACTTCTTAAAAAAAAAATATCATCTTATGTAATACAAAATATTGCGCTTTCGGAAAAGCTACAAGTTAATTAGACATACATTCTTTGTGTGTGTTTTTATGGCAACTCCCACTCATAAAAACCAGAAACCATAGCTCAATTTGAAAAAACAGAGGATCAAACCAACTATCAAGTATGCAAAACAAAGAGAAAAAGAAGACAGACGACAATCTCAAACATAAGTTTCATCTAATCCCCTATATATTATTTGAAGATCTTTAATTTTAATGAGTAACCTCACATTCATGTGTTTATTACAAAAATACCATGCTGAGGTGTCATTATTATAGAGATTCTCAAGCCTCAAATAAAAATGGTCTTACTTTACTAGAAAATTACATGTAATGCCATTATATCATACCATAACTTATATTCATTAATTCATTACCACTATTACATAACACAAATTATGATATATTTCATGGATTATAATTAAAATATATGTCATTTATTAATTCATACATCCCCTATATATTATTTGAGGATCTTTTTTAATGAGTAACCTCACATTCATGTGTTTATTACAAAAATATCATGCTGAGGTGTCATTATTATAGAGATTCTCAAGCCTCAAATAAAAATTGTCTTACTTTACTAGAAAAATTACATGTAATGCCATTATCATACCATAACTTATATTCATTAATTCATTACCACTATTACATAACACAAATTATGATATATTTCATGGATTATAATTAAAATATATGTCATTTATTAATTTATACATTATATAATAACCAATATAATCAAATAATTTTACATTAATATATATTTTATATTTATTAAATAATTTTTACATGAAAAACATATATTATATTTCAATATTATAATTATTAGCCTTAACTTATATTTATTAATTACAATAATAGTTATATCATTTCATAATAATTTATCTACATAAGTTTATATAATATATATTTGTAATGTTTTATTCTTCACTTATAAAATATAATATATTTAACATAAAAATTATAAATATTTTTACTTTATTAATATTATATTAAGTAACACTATGATATAATAATAATAGTATATAGTTTTTTTTTAAAAGAAACTTAAATTCAATTTCAGTATATAAATTAAAATTAGTAATTACAGTAGATACTAATTACCTTGATTATCTAATATTTATTAAATATAATTACAGATATTATAACTTTCATTGTATTTAAAAAATAATTCAAAATTTTCACTGTTATTTCCTAATATAAACCAACATCAAAATACTTGATCTGTATTGATGTCAACCAGTACTACAATTATGGTAAGTATAAATTATTCATTTCTTAAACTAAACTAATAATATAAATTAAAATAACTAATCACATATTTAGTTAAATAAACATATAATAATTATATTTATACATAATCATATTCAATTTAGTAATAAATTCAGATATAAATAATATATCCTAATTTTCTACTCAATCAATAATGAAAAAAAAAACTGATTTAGCAAATTTATCCTTTATATATATATATATATAGTATTTATGATTTAGTTGTTTTACGTTTAATAATATACAATCTTAAAAGATTTTGATTATTTTGAAATTATATGATCTATATAAATGATTATATTATTATATCTAATAAATATTTGAATAGACATTTCATTTCGCGCAAGGCGCGGGTTACTACCTAGTACATTATAATGGAGTCACATCGGTCCCATCTCCCATATGTCATATTGGATTGAAATTGTCCATCTATGCTCACATATTGTTATGGCCATCACTATAGCTAACGTTTTTTCTTTTCTTTTTCAAATGAAAATCTATAATCTTTTTGATTAAGATAATTTAATATATATTCATGGTCACTGAATACAATTACACTATTTGATTTGGAAAGGTATCCTAAGAATTTTATTGGAACACACACACATCTTATTATATAAAATATAGTTTTAAAGTTAGTAATTAACAATAAGTCTGGGCATAAAGAACTGGAACCGAAGAACCGGAACCGAAGAACCGAAAAAATTCGGTTTGGTTCCGGTTTAGGTTCCACCTAAAGTACCCATTAGATCCTGAGTTGGGAAAGTTTCGGTTCCGGTTCCGGTTCCGGTTTCGGTTCCTACCCTAAACCCGAAATGAGGAACCGAATAACCGAAAGTATATAACTATATAAGCATATTAATATATAAGTCATCAAACTTGAAGAACTATGTGGTTTTCATTTTAGTTTTTGAATTTTTATTGTGGTTTTCTTTGGACTTTTGTTGTTGTACTTGAATTAATTTGGTTATTTAAGTTTTATTTCGGGTAATTTTAGTTGATTTCGGGTACAAAATAGTATTTCAGGTACAAAATGTTATTTCGGGTATATATATTACCCGGAACCATATGAGAACCAAAAATTTCGGGTACTTTATGGTTCCTCAAATTATGGAACCTAACCGAACCAAAACCAACAGGAACCGAACCGGAACCGAACCGAAAAAATATAAGTACCTATGGGATCCTAAACTATAGGAACCGAAATACCCGGAACCGATCGGTTCCTACCCGTAACCGAACTGAATACCCGAATGCTCATGCCTAATTAACAAGATCGTGCCATGTGTCATTTATTTTTTTTAAATTTTGACATGTGTAAAATAGAAAAAAAATTATTACTATATTAAATTATTACTATATTTCAGAAAAATATACTTTTTTGATTGGAATAAAAAATAGAAAGAAAATGTAAAAAAGGAAAATATAATAAGACGGTTGATAAAAAAAGACATACCAAAAGAAAACATAAGTCGATACAAAAGGAAAACTAAATGAAAAATAAAATATACAAAAGGAAAACAAACATAAATCGATGGATACAAAAAGGAAACTAAAGGAAAAATAAAATATACAAAAGGAAAACATAATAAGACGGTGAGAAAATAATTACTTCATAACCGTGCTATTGTGTGTGATTATATGTGAGAAAATAATTACTTCATAACCGTGCTATTGTGTGTGATTATATGTGAGAAAATTCATGTTTAAATGTAAAACCATTTTTTCAGTTTTAAAGTTTACAAATCTGAATTTTTATATCTAATTAAAATATTTATATCCCTTTTATATTAATTGAGAAGACAGAGAGAGAAAATTCAGACATGTGTCTCACTCAGAGTAATTTTAGGGGAATCTAACCAATAAAATAGTTACATTCAGACACGTCAACAAAAAATTAATATACAGTTTAAATATATGGAAATATAGATATTCCATTAGATTTTTTCTCTCTTTTTATGGTATCATTACATTTAGAAGCATATAATTAAGAGATTTAATGGCTTGTATGACATTTAAATTTTAGAAATTATATAAATGCAAATTTTTATCCCACATGGACTACAAAATGAAAAGGATGACATGCATATTGCATATAAATAATTAAATTTACTCATAATTTTGAATTACGTATATGAAGTATTTAATAAACGTCGAAATTTGAAAGTTTTTATTTGATTTAATCAAGTTTTATTTGAACTATGTTATTAAATTGAATATAAAAATATTTATATACTTTTGTTTGATAGAAGTTTAAATATTAGCAACTTTATACCGAAAATACTAGAATTATTTTAAATTTATCAAAATTATAACATTATAAATATTTATATTTTAATAAATTTATATTATGTTTGATGATATATTGCTATTGTTTATTAGATTAGATATTCTACTGAATATTATATTTATAGATAGTATATTAGCCATAAAAAACTTTGACTACTATGATACTATGATAACAATTTATATAGTAATCAAATATAAATCATATATTTTACCCGCACAAGGTGCGGGGTATCATCTAGTTTCTATAATATAATAAGATATGTCTTTAGAATTTTTATTTATCTAAAGAATCATTCTTTAGATTTCTTCAGTTCTTAACTACGACTTATAAAACATATTTTTGGATAATTTAGTGCAAATTTTAATCTAAAATAAACATATAATTATGTTACACGGGTTATCAAGTTTAGATTTCGAAAATTTCATTGTCACTCGCGTATCATGTGGGTCCTAATCTAGTATATATATATATATAAACAAGTTATTTATTGGTATATAGTATTTCGTCCTTTCTTAATATTATTAAAAATTTCCTTAAATTTTTATCTTCAAAAATAATTCGAAAAAGAACAGGAATATATTATATTTGATTTACATTTGTTCCAGTTTTGATTTATTATTATTATTTTGTGTACAATTAGCAGTATATTTTATTTTATTAATATCAGCTGCTATATTACATGTAAAAATATTATTAACTTTGATATATATGTGAAGAGTATGACACAAAGATATTAGCTATGAATTTTACACCAATATTGAAGATATATTAGAATCAACACACACAGAAAAAAAAAAATATATATCCAATTTAAATTTCGAAGATTATAAAATTTAAAGAATGATTTTTTTTTATATTCATGATTGATAGAGTCATTATGTAATAAAGAGTGACATTATATTTTTTTACACGAATGTGAAGTATCATAAATTATGGGTTTAGATTATTGATTTGTTCCGGTTAGAATTTGATCGTTATTGGTTTAAGTGCAAAAAAATATTTAAATTTGATAAAAGATGGCTGAGAAAAAATAAACTAAAAAACTATGATAGATTTTGGATGCTTTTTGATGTTATGGACACTCAATATCTTTATTTCAAAACTGATAATGTTTTTTTGCTTTTTTACAACAAGAAAGGAACTAAAACACTACAAAGATATTCCAAACTAGTGTGAAGGGTTTGAATCGATGTACACCAATTCTAAAGGGCCGCCCTCGCCAATTTGTCAACTTGCGTATTCTCTTTTTGTGGGATATGTGTGATCTTAAAAGAGAGTAGTCGGTCTTTCCAGAAGTGGAAATATTCGAGCTGTGTCGAGAACGCCGGCCAGTCTATAGCAGAAGATACAATCTTGATCAAATCCAAACAATCCATCGCAAAAACAACTGATGTATACTGTAAGGTATACATACATTCCATTGCCCAAATCAAAGCTTCAAATTTGGCATGTAAAGGGGAGAGACTATTTGCAATCCCACCATGTTAATCTCTTGGCCTGACTTTTTACAAATCCACCCCTGTCCCGAGAAATTGTCAGTGTCCTTCCACGCTCCATCTACACAGCACCACCAAACCTCCGACAATACCAATCCTGGCGTGGAACCAGCAAAACTCACCCCTACATTTGTGTGTCTTCCTACAGTTTGATCCATCGTATGTGCCTCCTCCCAAAGACTACCTTACAGCTCGGCCATCGCTAGAGTATCCTGAGGATTACGATCTGTATTAGTAAATACAAAAGTATTTATACTCTTCCATATAAACCATAATATCCATGGGAAATTAGTATCAACTATATTAGATGGAATCCTCGAGAGCAAAATATCCATATTCACAGAGACGGATCCCACCGAGAAAGCTATGCCATTAGTCAGCACCTTAGAGAGGACCCACGTTTGAACCGCTTGTGGACACTCGAAAAATACATGATTAATAGCTTCCTCATCTGCTCCAGACCTCGTACATCTCGTATCGCAAAGAATCCCCATAGACCGAAGCTTCTTAGTAACAGAGACACAACCATTCAAACTTGCCACATGAAATGGCGTAATTTAGGATGACATTTAACCTTCCATATGAGAGCCATAAGAGACTTTACATCAGGTCCGAATTGGGGAACAGGTCCACCCTCGTCCGGAAACGATCTCTCGATCGAGTAGCCGGATTTGACCGTATATCGGCCTGTTTTGGTGAAGTGCCAACCATACGAATCTGGTCTCAGAGTCCGGATGAGGGAAATTGTTTAATAATAGCCACGTCCTGTAGGGAGATAACAGGCTCAATCAGTGTCATATTCCATGACCGAGTAGATCCATCAATCAGGTCCTTAACCTTTAAGCCATGGAAAATATTAAATTTGCAGGTTGCTGGTCTCGGACGAGGGCCAGGAATCCATAGGTCATGCCATACTAAAATGGAAAACCCTGACTCTACCCTTTTGATTAGTCCTTTTTAACCAGAGATCTAGCGGATACAATACTCCTCCACCCATAAGATGGTGAGTATGATCTTATTGGATCAAGGGGATCCGTATTACGATAATAGCAGCATTTAAAAACCTTTGCAAATAAAGAGTCTGGCTTGTCAATTAGATGCCATAATTTTTTTAGCTAATAAAGCTGTATTGAAATCCTTGATAATCCTAAACCTCAGTCCACCATCACGCTGATCACAACAAAATTTGTCCCAAGACATCCAATGCATCCTTTTTTTATTGTCTCCTGTGCTCCACCAAAACCTCGCAATGACACTATTTAATTTCTTGGTTACCGTATTAGGCAATCAAAAACATGACATAACATGTGTCGGCAATGCCGTCGCAATAGACTTAATTAAGACCTCATTCTCTCCTTTGGATAATAATCAAACAGTCCACCCCTTGACTCAATTATTTAGCATTTCATGTACGGAACCAAAAATCTGGGTTTTTTCACCCCTTAGACTTTCTGGGATTCCTAAATAAGATCTCATTCCCCCAGGGATATGAATACCAAGAGTTTGTTGTAATTCCTCTCTAGTAACTGGGTCAACCTTTTGCCCAAACTGTAATGAGGATTTCTCAAAGTTTATTTGTTGGCCTAAGATTTGCTCATAATCCTTTAGAATCCTCAGAAAAGCCTGACATTCTTCTCTTGTTGCTCTACAAAAGAAAAGACTATCGTCCCACAATGTTTTTTTTTTTGATCAAATCAAAATTCGTAATGTTAGGAAAGCGATTTTTCGATGGAATAGGCAAACCTAAAAACTCTGCAAGAAAAATTGAAGCCATCCTCAAAGCCTAACTTAAGAAAAATCAAAGGGAAAATAAGTTTTCTACCCGAAGAGATTATAAATCTAAAATGATTTTTCTTGACAGCATTTTAGAAAGAAAACTTTAGTGGAAGTTATAAGAGATACACAAAAGATATTACCATCACCTCTTCTCAAGTGTCACAAAAAGACAGTCCCTCAGGTTATGATGTAAGTATATTCTATTTTTTAGTTAATAATGATTCAACTGTTCTCTTCTTCTGGTTGAATTGTATAGCTTAATGTTTGGTTTCTGATTCTTTAATTTATTGTGATTTCTACTTTTTTGCAGGCATATTACTCTTACGTCTCAAAAAAAAAATGGTGATAATGAACAATCACCGTACACATACATTGGAAGAGCCAGTGTTAGATATGGTCGCATTTTGAAGTTTGAATGTGATTGCATATTGGAAATATAACGTAAAGCGTTTTAAAGATTTGACTTCAATGGTTTCTGATGTTCTCAGCATCCCTATCACAACTGTGGCATTGGAATCATCCTTCAGCATAGACAGCCGTGTTGTCAACAAATATAGGAACTGTTTTTTTACCCACAAATATCCAAACTTTGATATGTGCAAGGAACTGGTCTCAGGGCTTTTAAGAAATTGGTAAGAATTTAAGTTGACATGAATTGGTGAGTTGTTTACATATGGTGAAAGAGTTTGTTATAATTTCTAACACATTGTTTTCTAAACAGGTGATGAGTTGGAGTTTATTGATAGGGAAGAAAAGACCATTGCTGTTAACTCACAATGGTGATGACTTCAAGTTTAAGTTGGAGTTTGTTGTGGTTAAGTGGCTTTAAGACTATGTTATCATTATTTCCTTTAATTTAAGACTGTTATCACTTTGATTGTTTGTTTAAGGCTTTGTTATTATTTTGAATGTTTTGTTATCTTTTCAGTGTTTGTAATTATTTCGAATGTTTTGTTAAGACTTTGTTATTACTTTAAATGTTTTATTAAGGTTTTGTTATTAACTTTTTTAACAATTGAAAGAAAAAGGAAAAATCTAATAGAGAGTTTGGTTGCAAATTATAAAAATATAAAAGATTGGTCTCAAAATACTTCAGATTTTTTGTCATCTGGAAATTTCATGAAAACCTTCGAAAGATACAAAGCCGGCGAAAGATAGATCTTTCCCAGAGACAAAGCCGACAGACAATAAGAAGTCCCCGGAGACTAACGCCCAAATACTTCAGTTCAACAAGAACATTTTGAAGAAATTGTCTAGTAGATATGTTATCGCGTAAGTCGCCACGGATATTGATACATTCCTTATAAGAACATCGGATTTAGAAATAAAAATGCCAATTTCAGAGATGAATTCCAATAAAATTTGTTTAGCTAAAGTCAAAATGTTTAATGGATGCATTGTGGATAACAGGGTAAGATATAAAGCTGTTTGTAGTGGAGATATAGTCATCGAGTTGGAGTACAAAAGAGGAGTCTTTGTCTGCTTTGGACATGATCGGGTTCTCCTCTGCAAACCTGAGATTTTCCTCAATAAAATTTGAATCATATTGTCTTGAATTGATTAAACTGATTGAAGAAAAAGAAAAGTGGCCAAACCTGGCTTTGGAATGAAATGAAGAGTGGCCAAATTGGACCATTCTTCTTCTTCGACCATTTTGACAGATCACTTTGCAAAAAAAGTCTAAACATAAATTCTCTTTTCTCCTATATAGACCTAATGTTTTCAAATTGGCTACCTTCTGAAACCAATCTATTCAAAACATCGTAAGAAATAGAGTTTTTGCTGTTAAAAAACATACATGATTAAATATCACTCTTGCAAAACCTATAGATTTTTTTTTTTTACTAAAAAACCTATAAATTTTACTGATCTCTTTATTCGAACGCGTTTACTTAGCTTCTTTAAAAAAATCATTTTGGCCTGCTTTATGTAAAACAACTCCGTACATTGAGTAAAGATTAATTAAACAAAGATTACTCGATAATGACATCAATATATAGAAAATCATGTGGGGGCGTACGGTCGCTCTAAATAAAAGTAATGCTCTCTTATTAAAAAGGAACTAAATTTGGTTATATAAAGAGACATGACATGTCACATGTTTATAATTTATAGTTTGAAGAACCTAACTGTAAGTAGCGTGAACGTGATTTTGATTGGAACAAGATACATGTGAGCCAGAAACAGCTATGTAATGTCACTCTCTTGTCTGCTTTTCTCACGTAATGGATTATCAAACCGTTCTGCGTCAATATTTCCTCAACCGATTTGGCTAATGATGCTTAACTGGTTTACGAAATTTAAACAACAAACATATAAAAAATGAAAATAATAACAAGAAAAATGTATCAAGAAACTACGATGGACATTAATTAGCGTATGTGTTTTACTTTGTAAGTAGATGTTTGTTCCATATCCTGCGCAGGATTATCTCATTTTTCGTTAGTAGGTGTGTATTTTAAAACCATACATGTTATTCTTATTGAATGGTTTAGCTATAATATTGAAATGCTATAAGATTAAATATAGAGTTACAATCAAATATATTTGATAATTGATACAATCGAACTCTGACTTTTGGCTTTGGCACGGACACAAAACTTTTTTACTAGCTAGGAAGAAATGTTTGAGGAGTCTGCAAGGAAACTTTAGAAAGTGTGAACTGGAAAAAGATTATCAGACCGTGATAAATATTTGTTTTTGAACTGATATATTTGGACGTTTATAATTGAAATGTTACATTCGATTAATTTGTTGGCTGATACAATAGACAGTCGTGAGTGTATGTACCAGCCTTGTGTGTGTGTTAACAACGCGTGGGCAAACTTAAACGTGCATTTTGCTAACTCATCTCGAAACGGTTTACGTACCACCAACCTATATTCATACCAATCTTTAATCTACTTATTATTATTGTTATTATTTTTCTCCAAACTACACCAAAATTACAGCCAAGTTTTAACACACGCACACACACCCATCCCGAGAAAAAAAAAATTATAGCCAAAATTTGGCACAAAAAACACGCTTGTAATTTCTCAAGGGGGGACTGAAACTGAAGATTTATTTTGTAGTCAGAATTTTTTTAAAATATCTTTTTTTTTATTCCAATCTTAGTGCTTTTTTTGCCACAATATTGAATCTAAGTAGTTTGGTACAGTTTGGCATTGTTAATAGATTAAAAATTGGCATGAATATTTTTTGGTTGGTGAACATAACGGTAACGTCCCGATCTCTAGTATATACGGAAACATATGTGGGAGATGTTAAAGAATTGATTTGGCTACATATGTTACCAAAGTATACTTACCTTTTTGGTCACACATCTGAAAAGAACTCCAGGGTTAAGCGTCCTTGAGCTGGAGCAGTGGAAGGATGTGTGACCTACCGGGAAGTGATTCGCGGTATCGTGAGTTAGGAAAAAACACAAGAAATGGTCACGTGGTGATTGCATGGTCAGTATATCATGACTTTCGAACCTCCCGGTTAACGCACCGACCATCGGACATGGATAGGACTCACAAGCCCGATAGAGGGATGGGTGACTCACCGGTAGAAGCGATTGAGGCGTTATAATAACAGTTTGAAAAAAACTATTTTCTATAAATATTGGATGATCTAAGTCGATTCTCATAAATAAAATTAATTTTTTATCACATAAGTTAAACATAAGTATGAAAATTAAACAAATAATATTTTTAAATAGGAAAAGATTAAAATATTATTGTTAAACTAATTAACACTTTAAAATTTAATAAATATTTATTTAAAATAAAATAATTATTTTTGGATTTGTTTTTAAAATTTGTTTTTTCTCTCGAAAATCTTTTGATATCTTTTCCAAAATTTGGTTAAGAAACTCTTCCTGAATACTACAATGGCTCATGAATATTAATAAATGGTTTTATAAATTTTATTTATAGGAAACCTTTCTTGAATATTAGTAAATGATTCTCTTTTTTTCTATGTTAGTAAATGATTCATAATTTTTTGTTAAGGAAGCTCTTCTTGAATGCTAATAAGTATTTATTAAAAAATTATAACATATTTAAAATCACCTTTGAAGCATTTTAAAACAATATTATATACATAGAAATCATTTTAAATGGTTATTAAACTCTCGTTAAAGTTAAGAACTCTTTGCAACATGTTTATAATCACAACTCAAATGTTTAAAACTGATTTTTAAATTTAAAAACTATAGTAGTATATATATAATGTTTAGAAACTTTTTCCTAAAAATGAGTAAACTTCCCTAAAAAAAGCCTGGAAATTTTAGGAACTAGAGCCATAATTTTTTTTTTTGGTACTAAACTAGAGCCATAATTTCTCAGCTAACAAGGTAAAACATTCTATGCTAAAAAAAAAAAAAAAGGTGCTGCCTTACAACAATACATAGACTTTTTTTTGTGTAAATTACAACAATACATTTCTATGGTAATTTTTTGTTACGAGTATTGTTGTGGAATTAATATCTATCTCAAGAAGAAAGAAAAAGAAAAAAGAAACACGTGCTGCCTTAAAATAAACACGTGATTATAACGTGTGGGAAGTTAGCAAGTCGTTTCAAAGTTTATGCCGCAACTGGGAGTTTGGGTCTTTGTGTTTTCACTGTTTTGTATTTTCCTAAACAGTTTGCATGTCGACATCGCGTCTTTCATGCACTGAGCTGGCAGGTTTCAACGTTAGTACGAGGGACCGAATTAAAGATGATTGTTCCTACTTTTTATGTATAGCTGCGTCAGATAACGAAAATCTTTGCCTCTTTGGTTCCCCATTTCCACTTGCAAACTTAATTTATCACTGACATCTACAATTTGCTTCTTTCTGACCAATCGACATTATTTGCAATCTTTATTGTAAATTTAATCAGGACATAATAAACGGAGTATTAAATTTCGACATTTGATTTGCTTTTTGTTGTCAACATCAAACAAATATAACAAACTAGATATCAAAATCTATCCATTGTGGAGCAACTGAATCGATGTAAACCAATTCAGAAGAATGACTCCGCGCGCTTCTCGCCAACTTGTCTGCTTTTCCATTTGACATTTGATTTGCTTTGATTCGTAACTTTATGGTTATCTATATTTATTTAAATATTCTTTATAAAAAAATAGATTTATTTAAATTTTCACCCTATTTTATTAAATATCTGATAATTTTTTTTTAATATGTAGATATTATTAATATTCTGCAAATTGATTAAAATGTTTTTAATGAAATGTTAAACGTCAATTTTTTAGTTTTTCTGTAAAACCTAAAAAATATCTATGAATTCTTAAATTTTTATGTTTTTAACCAAAACATTTTTTTTTTAAAGATAGAACACATCCATGGAGTCTTTGTCAAGCCGAAATACAGGTGATTATGATACCATTGTTAGCTTTTGTAAGATCTATTATCCATGTATAATTTATAATTGCCAATAAAGAATTCTGTTAACAATATTAATTAATATATTGAAATATATATATATACACATAACAAAATGTTTTACTGTTAGCCAAGTTGAATTTGAAATGCTGTGAATTGAATGAAAAGACAAATAATTTGTCCTATAATACACTGCATGCCTGTATAACATTTTAAAAAACATTTTTAAAATATGTTTAAAGCCGCCTCCTGTAAAAAAACGGATACTAAGAAGATCTCTACCGTTGACTAAAAAAAAGATCTCTACCGTGTACAATGCTTCTCCAAGTATTATCTTTAAAATCATAGTATTATCTTGGTAGCATTACATTTACATAGTAATATTTTAAATCTAATTTATTAGTGATATATATATATATATATATGTATGTATGTTTTTGTTGCTTGTGGAGTCTCTCACACAGTACTAAGTTACTAACCATCAATCAATAAGATGGAGTTTTGTTTATTTCTTAGTTACTAATGCATCTAAGGGGGGCTTATTGGATCAATGAATTGAAAGGAATTCATTTTCTTCATAAATTCTCCCTTATTGGATTTAACATTTGTAACATTTCTTTAAAATCTCAGTTTATTGGATTAATCATTTGTACAATTCTTTTAAAATTCCAGCTTATTGGAAATTTGGAATTTCATTAATGAATTCTATCAGATAGGATTTGAAGGGAATTGAAAGACAATTTATAGTTAAAATTTTATGAATACAAATACCACCTCTTATGGTGGTATTTGAAGATTTTTTTTAAACTTTTTGTTTCAATTTAAGAAAAAAAGTAAATCAAAACTTTTAAAATGAGAAAAAAAACATTAATTGAAATTTTCAATATTATTTTTTAATTTTATAGAATACACAATTTGACAAAATATATTATATATCATTTTATATGAATAAGAGATATAAATTAAATAAATTTTCGGATTTTTAATCATTTTTAATTAATTGTTATTAAATTAATTTCGAAGCAAATCAAATCCCAGATTTTTTTGAAATTCTCTTGGATTATTAATCAAATCTCAATTCAAATCCCAGATTTCTTAAATTCTCCTTGGATTTACATATATTCAAATTCTCTCAATTCCTTAATCGAATAAGCCCCCCTAAGATTTTAGTAATTTCCTAACAATGACATGGCTTCAAATTCTAACAAAACCAAAATTTTCCGAAACGAATTCTAAAGAGAAATCCCTAACATACTAAAATAGATAGGTTCATTACTCAACATGCAAAATATCAAAAATTTAACTAATCCCTATATATCTAGATTATTTCAATATATACATCGATCTCTTGCAGTGAACATAATATTGTGTATACATCTTGTGTATTGAATACATTGCATACAGTATTCTACAACATCATATACGTCTGTATTCATCTCCGCAGTCACCAATCACTTGGAGAAGATTTTTACCTTTCTTGGTAACTTCTTGTATGCTATTAACATCTTCATCATCCAATACCAATGAGAATATAGCGTTAGCGTCTTGTATGTGTTCCG